>CM048747.1:131880000-132480000 GCA_026315105.1 Locusta migratoria
TGACCGTTCATGCGAATGGACAGTTTGTTGCTGGTCATTCCCACATAGAACGCTTCACAATGCAGGCATGTCAGTTGGTAAATCACATGGGTGCTATCGCAAGTGGCTCTGCCCTTGATCGTGTACACCCTCCGGGTTACGGGACTGGAGTAAGTGGTGGTGGAAGGGTGCATAGGGCAGGTTTTACAACGGGGGCGGTTACAAGGGTAGGAGCCAGAGGGTAGGGAAGGTGGTTTGGGGATTTCATATGGATGGACTAGGAGGTTACGGAGGTTAGGTGGGCGGCGGAAAGACACTCTTGGTGGAGTGGGAAGGATGTCATGAAGGATGGATCTCATTTCGGGGCAGGATTTAAGGAAGTCGTATCCTTGCTGGAGAGCCACATTCAGAGTCCGCTCCAGTCCCGGAAAGTATCCGGTGACAAGAGGGGCACTTCTGGGGTTCTTCTGTGGAAGGTTCTGAATTTGGGGGGATGAGGAAGTGGCTCTGGAAATTTGTTTCTGTACCAGATCAGGAGGATAGCCGCGGGATGTGAAAGCTGATATTAGGTTGTTGGTGTACTGGTTCAGGGATTCGGGACTGGAGCAGACTCGTTTGCCACGAAGACCTAAGCTGTAGGGAAGGGAACGTTTGATGTGGAATGGATGGCAGCTGTCATAGTGTAGGTACTGTTGTTTGTTGGTTGGTTTGATGTGGACGGATGTGTGAAGTTGGCCGTTGGACAGATGGAGGTCGACATCAAGGAAAGTGGCATGGGATTTGGAATAGGACCAGGTGAATTTGATGGGACCAAAGGAGTTGAGGTTGAAGAGGAAATTCTGGAGTTCTTCTTCACTGTGAGTCCAAATCATGAAGATGTCGTCAATGAATCTATACCAAACTTTGGGTTGACAGGCTTGGGTGTCCAGGAAGGCTTCCTCTAAGCGTCCCATAAATAAGTTGGCGTACGAGGGGGCCATCCTGGTTCCCATGGCTGTTCCCTTTAGTTGTTGGTATGTATGAATATTTTATGCCATGTTGCACAACTTTTGTAATGAAACCAGGATTAACATCAATATTTGAAAAGTAATAAACTGTTATGAACTTTATATCTTCACACAATCATTTATTGCATTTATTAACATACATCTAACTAAGGTCAAAAGTTGTTGTTTAACCATTCTGCCACCCCCATTTGTTGGTGTTCCCCTGGTAGTGACAGACTATGGACAATACCATTTTGATGCAAAATTCCTCAAATTAATGACTGCAATACTCTCCTCCACCATCCGTTTGAATACACTTTAGTTTCTTTTCATGAAGGTTCTCCACCCTGGTTTTATAGTTGACTATTTCTTCACAAACATCAAACTTATTTCTCAACACACTTACTTCACTGTAACATGAAAAATTATCTGTCAAAGCTAGAAAATATTTTCCTCCTCTCAATGAATCAGGTTTTTCATAACACACATCTGAGTAAAAAAAGATCTAGAACAGCAGATGATCTCTCTGTTCTTTATGTGAAAGGAAATTGTTGGCTTTCCTCTTCAAAAAAAAACTTCACAACTGACACTAAGTTTTTGTTTACTAACTAGGTCACAATCAGGTAAATTGTCAGCATGACCAAAATGATTATGCCATAATTCTCTACTCACCATTTTGAAGGCAACAGCACTGACAGATTCTTGCTCACTATCGCTAGTTTTACCATTGACTTTCTCCAGTTCATACCAATCACACTTGATTTCATACATATCATCTTCTCTTGCATACACTATCGCTAGTTTTACCATTGACTTTCTCCAGTTCATACCAATCACACTTGATTTCATACATATCATCTTCTCTTGCATAAGTACAGAAAAGTTCTTCATTTTTTTAGTTTATCGTATGCAGTCAATATTCTGTTATCAATCTCATAGCGCACACCCATTTTTTCAAGTTGACTAACTGACAAAATATTATCAGATGTATCAGGAACCCACAATAACTTTGTTAATTTTACAGTACATCCACCACACTGAAAACACAACTGATCCATTCCCTTTCACATCACACACTACCCTCTTCTTTTCCACTTGCACTGATCCTGTAATGTTTCTTACAAGGTCATTAATTAATTCTCGATGAGGAGTTATATATTGGTTACAACCATTGTCCACAATCGAGATATTTGCATCACTTGTTTCACTGTCTGATTCACTTTCTTCATCTTCAGAGCCTTTCATAAGATGCACAGCATATTTCAGTTTTATATTGTTGTTTCCAATCTTCTTTTCTTCAACTCTAACTTCATTTTCTTCGTAAGTCGTGCACTGAAACAATGCATGTCCTTCTTTGCCACAATTATAAGAAATGACTGTTCCTCTCGCCTTTGCCTTCTTCGCCCTGAGACAATCTCAAGCAAAATGCCCTAGTTGACCACAACAATAAAATGATCTATCTGAAAAGCTGTGTTTCTCATTACCAAAATCGCTTTTCTTCCCAAAGTTCAAATCTCTTTTATTCTTCATCATGTAGCTTCTTAATTCTTGATTTCTCTTGTCACCCTTGTCCTTTTCTCTCTCCAATCTGTTCTCCTATAGCAGCAGCTTGCTTTTTTTAACATTTTCTGATGTTAATTTTACTTCATTTAGCTCCATTATGTGAACAATCTGTTTGTAGTTTTCTTGCTTCAAATCCCTCAGCATATATGCTGCCAAATCTTGACCATTGATGTTAGATCCATGATTTCTAATTTTTTCCAGTAGCTGTTCAATTCTATTCAAGTAATCCCATACAGCTTCATCTGATCTTGTAATGCAATTGGCTAACTTATCCATAGTACTTACAAATTGGAATGGAGAAATCTTGAAGTGTATAGTCGAGTCTATTCCAGGCATGTTTAGCTCGTTCATGTCTGCATACATCATTCAGATAACAGTCTTCCACTAACTCAGTTAGATAGCTCAGGGCAATAGCATTTGTCTCTTCTTCTTCAGTAGTCAGATTTTCATCATCATCAAAACCAGGATCTATTGCAGCCCAACACTTTTTTTATACCAAGAAGGCGTTCACTCTCTTGCTCCATACTAAATAGTTCTTAGGTCCAAGTCTTTCAATCTTTAAAGTGTCAACAACCGAAGCATTCACTGACGCGTCTATATCACACGATATCCACTCAAAACACATCACCAGCGATCTGGGCCCATAACCTGTTAAAATGAATTACAGTTTTGGCTGCAACTAAGTAACAGGTTTATTCAAATTCAGTGGCAACACACAATTGCAATACATGGACGTGTCTCAGAAACGTGATTATCTCATAACACACAAAAATGTTTATGAAACAGCATTCACTGCACTTAATATATACACATGCAAAGAGCTTAGATTATAACAAAGATAAACAAATAACTATCTGAAAACTGTGTCACCGACATAGAAAGAAAAAATTCAAGCACACAATTTCCCCTTCTCATATTCAAACAATTTTTTTGACATGCAAAGAATTGCCATACATATTCTGACAAAATGATGCAGCCAACACAACATCCTACACTATGAGAATTATCAAGATGAATATTCTTTGTGAAGTTTACATTAAAATCTGTGTAACCCATCTAAATTGTTCAGATAACTTGAGAGCTGATTTAAGTGATACTGGTCCAAGAGACATCTACCTATTCAGCTTGAGAGCTGATTTAAGTGATACAGGTACAAGAGACATCTACCTATTCAGCTTTAGCCAGTCAGCAAGAGGTGGTAACATTACATCCTGTCCTGATTATACAGTAACTTTATAGGTGTCATACATGATAGTAAATAAATTGTAATCTTTAATGCGAATGTAACTTAGTCTATATATTTTTGACTCACTTTATTATACAGTCAGTTTTGGAATTTCATTATTCCATCATCAGGCCCTCTGAATCACCTTAAATGATAATGAATCCAGTTATGCTGTGAAGTCGAGATAAGTGCCTGCATTAGTTCATTAATAGCTGTAAATCTCTAGCACAATGATGCTACTCATCAGCCGATAACTCATGAGTGGAGTGAAAGTGTCATTGTGCCAGTGACTTATTGCTGGCTCCTGTCTTTACTTCACAATGTATTTGGATCCTCAAAATTTTATGAAATTCTGAAACTGGAATCCTCATAATGCAAGTCAAAATAGATTTCTGAAAGTGTTATGTCCTCTGCAGAAATTGAATAAAGTTGGACTTAAAGAGACATGCCTTAGTTTAATTTGATTTGAATAAATGGTGTTTAACTTACATGCAATAACTAACTAGTGAAGCTTTCATCATCATTGCTGGAATTAATGAACAACAATGGTCACCATTAGAATACTTAGAAAGAATATCCTAGATGTAACTAACCAGAAGGAGATTACAGAACGAGAGTAGAAAATATATGTGCATTCATTGCAGCCTTGTACTTATATGTAACTGTATATTAAATAAATAGCTATGTTAACTATAATTTTTTATGGACTCTTCCCTTGGTTCTTGATGGAACGTAGACATATTAAATAACCATGTACACTAAATATTTGTTCCGAAATAATTTTTATTTATTTTGTTGTGAACCAGCTTTTTGGTTCTTAGGCCATCTTCAGAAAACTGCAGATTATCCACATCACACCACCTGCTGTGTTTCGAGTACAAGGATTTTACAAAGATATATGTCAGTCATAGACTATGTAAACAGACACACCCAACCAATTAAAACAAAACTGTAATTAAGAAACAACTATACATTAATTTTTAACAAATAAGCTGAAAAAACATATGTCCAGGAGTGTACCAATAAGCACAATTGTATATTAAATTAACTTACATATACGAACAAAAGTAGGAGGGGAACACGTGAGTGAAGAAGACATAAAAATGAAATGTTGATGGGGGACAATTACATACTTTTGGAGTATGTGAATATGGTGTAAAGGAGCATATTTGAAGTTATAGCCTACATTAAAATTTGCTAGTTTTCACGAGAATAGTGTGAGTAACACAAGGAAGGAAAAACATTGTAATGTGCATGAGAGACATTGAGAACAGAACGATAACTTATTTCGTTCCCGAGATATAGGGTGTTATGTCTGACGGACAGACGCAGGAGGTGAGCACATTTCTGTCCATGCAAAGTTGGTGGCTCTACAAAATACTTGTCATCTGATTTTAAGAATACAGTTTCGTTTGTAGCTCCAGAGTGTAAGAGTTCACTCTAAATTCAGACTGTCATGCAATGTAGCACAGTATTCAAACAGACCGAGAACATTTCCTTATTAGAGCAATGTATAAATTAAAAAAACAATTGAGATAACGGACCATTCTTTGTGAATTACATACTTAAACTTTACATGAACTATGGAAAATGCAAGGAGAAAGCCACTACATAACTTTTACCAAAAACAAAGAAGTGCCTATACAGTAACAATTACAATTACATGTCAAATGTTTTTCTTGCTTCAATTCTTTGTTTCCTGTATTAATAGACTAAACACACTTACATGAATGTGAAAAGCTTGATTCAGAAACTGTATATTAATTTCATATCTGAATGAGGATCTATTCAATTAACTCAGTTATAAGTAAACATTTTGATGTGTTTAACTAATTACCTGTAAGTAAATCCAACGACATGTGAATAATTTAATCTCAAGATATTATGGGGGAATTTTCTTCACAAAATTGATTCAACTTATAAAATGTGTAGGGGTAAAGTGGCACATAAATGAAACTTAATGTTTCAGAACCTTGTATTGTTAGGTTACTACATGCCAAGTTTCACGTACGTTATAGCTTTAGTCTGTGAGATATAACACGCCAAACATTGGAAGTTTGTTTTTTTTTTTTTTTTTTTTTTTTTTTTTTTTTTTTTTTTTTTTTTTTTTTTTTGGGGCAATTTTGCTTGAAATTTTCTGGCTATATATAGCACATAAAATTCTGTTCAGTATTATACAGTTGTACATGATAGCCAAGTTTCATATCTTTCAACGAAATATTGCCTCAATTATAATGGCTCAAAGTTGTCATGAATTCTCACTCACCCTGTGCAGTCACACATGGCGTCAAACAACTTACTATATCTCAGTCAGTATTGCTTCAACAAATTATAAAATTTTTCAATGTGCATTGGGCACATGTTAGAATGTTCACATAAAATTTCCCGTGATGGCCGAGCTGCAGAATGTTCTGAAATTATGCGGTTTGACTTGGAATGACCCAGGAGCGTAAGCAGTTTCAGTGTACATTATGTCTGCTGAGCAATCATTTCCAGATTCAAAGCTATGGAATAAGTACCCAGATATCCTGCACTTATTTGTAGCATCAGAGAGGACACTCACTGCGAGACTGTTGCGGCAGATCTGGTTGCAAAAACAGTTAGGCCAGGGCCCACACGCCAGAGCAGACAGCTCCAGGCACAGACAACAGTCTGCAGAGCTGGCTGCCAGTGCAGGTAGACAGATTAGGTGGCCACAACGGCAGGCCTGAGGCAACCAGCTGGACGCACAGGTGCAGCACTCCAGGATAATGAAATTGGGTTTGATAATTGAGAATTAGCTTAGGTTTCTGAGCTTTATGTTTGTTGATAGAGAGAATTTCAAGCAATGTTAGCTTGCTGCCTTTATTTGCTCTGTAGAGAATATCATTTTTAATGTCAAAGGCATGATATTATTCATTTAAGGCATACTCCGAAAAGGTGGAATCTCTCTCCTTTTTTTTTTTTTTTTTTTTTTTTTTTTTTTTTTTTTTTTTTTTTTTTTTTTTTGTCTCCAACTCCTCTCATGTTCAGCCAGTCTAGTAGTTACAGCCCTACCTCATTGACCTACATATACTTTGCCACAAAGATTGCAAGAGATCCTATATATGCCACTCCTATATATGCACGTCATCATATTTAATGTCAAAGGCATGACATTCACTTAATGCAAAGACAAGATTCCAACCTTTGGAAAGGAGTGACATATGTAGGAGCTCTTGCAATCTTTGTGGCAAAGTATATGTAGGTCAATGAACATCATGCCTTAGACATTAAAAACGATGTTCTCCACAGAGCAAATAAAGGAAGAAAGCTAACATTGCTTGAAATTCTCTCTATCAACAAAAACATCAAGCTGAGAAACCAAACTTAATTCCCAATTATCAAACCCAATTTCAATATTCACCTTTATTAAAGTAACAGCTATTATGTATAATTCGGCTACTATGATTGTTGAAATTGTGTAATGTCTTTCATGCACATTCCAATGTTTTTCCTTCCTTGTGTTACTAACACTATTCTTGTGAAAATCTGTGAATTTTAATATAGACTATAACTTCAATATGCTCCTTTACTCCATATTCACATACTCCAAATTTATGTAATTGTCCCCCACCAACATTTCATTTTTATGTCTTCCTCACTCACCTGTTCCCCTCATACTTATGTTCATATATGTAAGTTAATTTAATATACAATTGCACTTACTGGTACACTCATTGGGCCATATGTTTATTTCATCTTATTTGTTGAAATTTAATGTATATTTGTTTCTTAGTTACAGTTTTGTTTTAATTGGTTGGGTGTGTCTGATATAAAACACTTAAAGGCTAACAATGGAAATTCCAGGTTGGAATTAATAATATAGTAATAAGGACAGTTTACAACTCACCGCAAAGAAGTGGCAATGAGCTATGACAAGCAAATACAAAAGACACACACATACAACACTTTCAGCTATTGGCCATGGCCTTCTTCAGAAAATAGAACATTCCTGCAATCACACAGGCACACAACACAGTCATAGAACCAAGACCTCTGGCTGCCACACTTCAAATCACGCTCTTCAGTGTGGAAATGGGGGTGGAGAGGGGGGTGAGGGGAGGGGAGAGGAGAGGGGATAGAAAGCTTGCATCACAGTGGGGGGGATGGGTACAGCATGGCTTAGATGGGACTAACAAGATGCAGTTTAGGAATGGTGTGGGGAGGCAGATGAGGGGAGGAAAATAAAATAAAAATAATAAAATAAACACTGATAAAAAATAAATAAATGTAATAATAATAATAAAAAACACGTGCACGCCACATGTACAGACGGCTGCACACACACACACGTACACATGCAAAACTCAAAATAGGAGAGATCAAACATGTGCTCCGCTGCATGCTGTGCCATATGGTGGTCCATTTTGTTTTTAACCAGAGTTTGGTGGTGACCATTCATCCTAATGGAGAGCTGGTTACTGGTCATGTTTATTACACAAAACTTATACTTTTCAGTATTTTAAATTTGGGTAAGCTATACATGGTTACAAAAATCTTAGATGTGTCTTTTGATTGAAAGGTAGGATCACACTAATTGGAACTGAACAACACCAAAGTATAACATTACTGGAAGCAAAGTGTTTCAAACAATTTAGATTTAAATATGTACTTACAATTTTCAGATGATTAATTTTGGATTTCATGTAAACAAGGTAATCATCATATGCCAATAGATGTTTTGGGCGAACATGTGCTATGCTGGCGCCTTGTGCTGAGAGAAACAATACCAGGTGTATATAAATCCTATGTAGGTGAATCACTCGTTCGTTGTTATCTGCAGGAAGTTCACTACAAAACACAAGTAAACAAATTTTTTATGAAAAAATTCATTACTTAATTTCTGTAAATCTGCTAAGTTGTAATTGATACATATTTCATAACTATACTGATGTACCATAATAATAATAATGCCAAGTAGTTCAGTGGCCTTGTGCAGATGTTTCAACTGAGTGCCACTCCAGAGAATTCTGCCCTTAACCTACTACAGTTATTAAACTAAGGATACACAACCTACAGTTAAACACAGAATGTGAACCATGTGGCATTTCTGGTCAATACTACCATCATTGAAAGGAGAAGGCTAGGTGAAACACAGACTGAGTTGCTTTTGAAGCCATACCTTCTCATACTGCTTTAAGACAGTACATTTCCATAAAACCAACATAAACACTTATCCACATACACATACAAAACATATTACACTTATCTCTCATACTGCTAAACAACAGTAGTTATGAACTCCGGTTCCTCTCTCTATTTCCACTGGCATCACTCCTCTCCCCACCCCCTCCCACCAGCAGCCACACCATTTGTTCCCTTACTCATTCACCTTCCCTCCCCTCCATTTGTCCATCACTTTGTTAGCCCCTTTCATCCTTGGGACATATGTGGCTATCTCCTCCTTTCCCTCTCTTTACTACCTTGCTCCCCCCCCCCCCCCCCCCTTGCCGCTTCCTTACCCCTGTGACCATTTATTCTTCACCCCCTAGATTTCTCTAATCACTTCCTCCTCTCCTCTCTTTCTATCAGTCCATTCCTGCTCTCTCTGCATCCCTTCCTGTTTCAAACTAAACGATTGCCAGTCATGCCCACCACCTGGTATAGCCTTTGCATAAAAGGTCAATGAAACTGGCTGATCCTACTCATTGTGCAATGTTGTTTACCAAAGTCAGGGACTTTAACACTCTGTTTACACTACACATATACTTTGTCCTGCAAGTCAGATTGATAAGACAGGCTGATATTTCAACACTACATGTCTTCAATAGAGTTTCTGCATTCCTATTGTAGCTAAACTTCTTTAAGCCTACAGTGCTGATTCTCACAGGGCAGACATTATGCATATAGAAAAGGGAAAGGTAAACTTGATGCATTGATAGCAAATTACATATGGGGCACACTGAACTCATGGGAGCACCTGTTTTTTAGGTTAAGAACAGTGACCAGTGAGAAGACAGGCAGATCATGAAATAAAACTTCCTGGCAGATTAAAACTGTGTACCAGAACTGGAATCTGAACCTGGGACTTTTGCCTTTCACGGGCAAGCCCTCTACCATTTCAGCTATCCCAGCACACTTCACGGTCTGTTCTCACAATTTTACGTCTGTCAATACCTCATCTCGTACTTTCCAAACTTCACAGAAGTTCTCCTGGGAAACTTGTAGGACTAGCACTCCTGGAAGAAAGGATATGGTGGGGAAATGACTTAGTCACAGCCTAAGGGATGTTCCAAAATGAAATTTTCACTCTGCAGCAGAGTGTGCACTGATATGAAACAACCTGGCAGATTAAAATTGTGTACCGCTACTGGGGTTCGAACTTGGGAACTTGTAGTGTATCAAATACTACATGCTCTCTGTGGTTCTACAAGATGCCCAAATGAAGTAGTTTTTTGTATATTTAGGGAGGTTTTATTGGGACTGTTACTGACCTGGGCTTTTTATTTCGCAGGTGAAGGCCCAGACAGAAACTTTACTAAGGGCATGGAATGTGCAGAGGCAAACCACTGTGCATAATAAAAACTCTGTGAACCTGCACAGAAGTGTTTGCAATGGAAAAGAAACAAACGAACTGTGGTTGATAGTGTGTTGTTTTATAATTAGTTACCATTGTAAAGTTGACCTGAGCATAGTGAGGTCACACGACTGTATATGTGTTCTGGTTCTAATATTGTAAATCAGAACTGTAAGTCGGTTTAATCACTGTAAAAAGGAAAAAATAAACCCAGGATGTTGTTTACATTGAAAGGAAGACTCTTCTCATTTCATGAGTGAGAAAGTGTGGTGTGCTCAAATCTCTCTCTTCTAACTATGATTGTTATGGAGAAGAAGCCCAACCAAATTTAAACTGGAAGGAACTTATTTAGAGGCACTGAGTAGCAGGACCTCTAACTAGAAAATAATAACTTGATGATAGCTTTCAGATCCCGCAACTACCCTCCTGATCTGGTACAAAAATAAATAGTCAGGGCCCTTGCTCTTTCACCAAACCCAGAACCTCACATAGAGGGACCCTAAAAGTGCCCCTCTTGTCACTGGTTACTTTCCAGGACTGGAGTGGACTCTAAATGTAGCTCTGTAGCAAGGATACGACTTCCTTAAATCCTGTCCCGAAATAACATCCATCCTTCGTGACATCCTTCCCACTCCACTGAGAGTGTCTTTCCGTCACCCACCTAACCTCCGTAATGTCCTAGTCCATCCCTATGAAATCCCCAAACCACCTTCCCTATCCTCCAGCTCCTACCCAAGTAACCGCCCCCGGTGTAAAACCATCCCTATTCATCCTCCCACCACCACTTATTCTTTGTACACAATTAAGAGCAGAGCCACTTGTGACAGCACCCACGTGATTTACTAGCAGATATGCCGGCACTGTGAAGCGTTCTATGTGGGAATGACCAGCAAGAAACTGTCCAATCCATTGAAAAGTCACAGGCAGATAGTGTTTGTTGATAATGACAATTGCCCTGTGGCCAAGCATGCCTTGGTGCACAGCCAGCACATCTTGGCACAGAGTTACATCGTCTGGGTTATATGGATACTTTCCACTGACACCCAGAGATGGGAACTTGCCCTTCAACATGTCCTCTTTTACCATTGCCCACGTGGTCTCAACTTTCGTTAGTTTCAAATTCCCGCCCACCATTCTACAACATCTTTACCTCCAATGTCTGGAGAGAGCCTCTGCCTCAACTGGCATCTCTGTCCAACTTCTTTGCATTTTGTATATGTCTGCCTTTGTGTGTGTGCATGTGTGTGTGTGTGTGTGTGTGTGTGTGTGTGTGTGTGTGTTGGTTTACCTATCCTTTTTCCCCAAAGGTAAGTCTTTCCTCTCTCAGGATTGGAATGACTCTTCACCCGCCCCTTTAAACCTAATTCCTTTCCTTTTGCCTCTCCTTCCCTACTCTGCCTGAAGAAGCAACAAATGTTTGCGAAAGGTTGCGTTTAGTGTGTGTGTGTGTGTGTTTTATTTATTTATGTTACTATCACTACCTGTGCTCCTTCACCTGGTAAGTAAACTTCATCTACTTTTTATATATAAATTACAAACAATGTGTATTTTTGATATCAATGTGTGTATTTACATTATGAGTTACATTTAATTTACAAAAATACAAAGGTGAATTAGACAAAATTTCAAGTGATTACAAAAGAGGGCTTATTAAACTGAACAGTGAATAAATAGATCTCATTTTCTGGGATGTATTTTTTTCATTCTGGTGTGTTTCGGTTTACTTTACTATTAATGTTGTAGTTGATGTCAGTTATACAATAAGAAGAAAACAACATAATCATAATTAATACCCTTTTTGATTGTGAGGCAGACACAGAAGTATTGTGCAGTTGTGTGTCATAATTATTTTATGTATTGGTACTTTGAAAATTGAGTCATATAAATGTTCAAAGTCAGGTATCATAATACTTAAGTATTTTTTAATAAGAGTTTTTCAGCCAAGATCGCTTTCTTTGTTTAATTACATAACCGGTTTCGGCGTGCTAGACGCCATCTTCAGACCTGTAGTAATTTTTTACATGACTTCACTGCTGTTACAACAATTTTTAACATAGCAAAATGGTGTACATTGACATTGATGTGTCATCTAAATAAAATTTACACGTCAATAATAAGACGTCTGAACCCGTCTTTCTCAAGGTCTAAGTCAGAGTGAAAGTTTAAGTGCACTGTGTGTGGTGTGAAGTGTAGTGAAAGGACTGGGAGCTTATGAACAATTATCATTTAATTGTCCAGTTAATTATTTTTTAAATAACTATCTGGTTAATTAAATGAGGTGGTGATATAACAAAGCATGTTGGGATTTATTCCCATGTGGTTTGTTATATTTCAGATAGTATCCTAATTAGTATTTGTTTAATTAGCAAGTATTAATTAGTTCATGCCAGAGGTATATTGTTGTATTTCAGATAGTATGCTAATTAATTTTTCTGCTAAAACTAAGTAAATTCGTTTCTCATAATATTAAAGTAGGTATTACCATATTCACAAGTAATGTTAGGAAATTTGTGCCCTGATTATTTTCTGTATAATTATGAAAGTATTGTTGTTAATTTTTAACTGCCCTGGAGGGGTCATATTTGACCCCAAGAGTATTCCTTTTAATGTTTCTCCACTAGGTGATGTGGTGGCAAGCTACCCGCTCTTGTAATCTCAGTTCCCGCCAGACAGCGGTAGTAAACGGTTCAGCTGCCCATTTCCATGTGTCATTTACTGTCCAGTGGCCTGTGCGGTCTTATTTGACCCCACCAAGGTAGCAGTGTGGGCCTTTAACTGTGTAGCAGTACTTTAGATTTTGAGTGATATATGTTCTTTATTACACTAATTTTGCAAGTAAATCTTACATATGTTTTATAGAACGATATAACAAGGCTGGCAGATGATATGCTTTATCGCGAATAATTTGAAACAATATTTTCATGGTAATGATGACTTTTTAGTTGATGATGATGATTTGGAAGTGACTGACCATGATAGTGGATCAGAAATATTTGCTGAAAATTCCAATGACGATCCTGATTTTGTCCCAAATGAACAAGAAGATGAATCTGTTGTGCATTATAGTTCTGGAGATGGTGCACAATCGAATAAGGGAGTAATAATCAACCTGTGGACAATGTAGATGCTCATATGGTTATAGGAGCTGGAAGGTGTGTATTAAGTTGTAGGAATAAATGTATTATAAGGAAAAACAAAATGTGCCTGAACCACACACTAACCTGCGACACCCCCTACCAAAGAGAAGTTGCCAGTTGTGTCAGAAGAAATCTGTCAACAATACCACTCATCTTCATGTTCCAAGTGTGACAATGGAGATTGTAAGGTCCACTGCAAGCAAGAAATCATAAACAAATGCTGCAAAGTCTAGAAAACGTGAGCAAACATTTTTTGTTGTTGTAAAAATTAATAAAAATTGAAAGAATTTCAACAAATGTAGTTCGAAAATCATCTTTTTTGTTTTCAGATGGCAAGAACCATGCCTTCAGAAGTGGAAAACATGCAAAATAACATCTTTCTAACGAAAAAAATATTTGTGTGAATTAAAAACAAAAATTGACAGAAAAATTCAAATCTTTTAAAATAATTTCTTTCTGCTTACTTCTATGTTAAAATGAATTTCTTTAGCTTACAATCTGATCATTATACAAGTATTAACTAGAATATAAATCAAGTATATTGAGAAACAATCCATTACAATAATTTACCCCCAAAAAGATTTGGGGTCAAAAATGACCCCACCAGGGTATGAGAGTTACTTACATTAGCTAGGGCAGTTAATGGTTAAATCTATTTTGTGAAATATGCAAAGGAAATGGTATTCATTTAACTGAGATTTGTATATTAATTCACTCAGTATTATTTATGCTACCTTTTACTATAGCCAGTTGTATGTAATTGTTTACTTTTCCATTATAATTAATTTAACATAGATAATCATACCGCGCAGTATTAATATGTTCGTAAATGGCGCATGTGAATTTGCAATTCTTTAGGGGCCCATATCTCAGGTTCTATTCATCTCAGAGTGAAGGGGTAAAGTGTTCTGGATAGATCTTGGCCTAGTGATCATTTGTGTACATATTAGAAGAATGAGTATGCTATAGCTATCATACAGTACATCATCAAACTTTTTGAAGTTACACACTTCCTGAGCCCATACAAATTGAGCAAATCACTTGGCTTTTGTACATGATGTGTAGCCTACGGTGGGTTTTAAAAGGCTTATAAAAGCACCATTGCACCATTCATTCATGGGAGCTTCCTGAGAAAATCTAAAAAAAACATGATTTTTGGGTACTAAAAAAAACAAAATGTGGGGATGGTCACTTTGATACTTTCTATTCATTGCAAATTTCGAAATTTTTACCAAATGTTCTTATGATGATCTCCTCAAAGCTGATTTTAAATTTTTCGATATTGTTATCCATTACCGAGATCCAGAGGTTGACACTTATCATAGTTTTGCACAAAATCACAAAACCCGATTTTTAGCCATTTTAGCACCGTGAATCACAAATACCTTATAACTAAGCATAGAAAATTGTTCAAATATTTACAATACATATCTATAAATGGCATTTTTCAGTTTTTGTAAATCTTGTAAATCTTAGCAAGATATGTTAAAAAAAAACCATGATATTTTGCTACAAAAAGTGAGTATTGTGCTGAAAGATGGTGTCCGGACAACTCTGAAACTTAGCATGTGATTTGAAAATAGGTACTTGGGGAAAAATTTAATTTAATTGAAACTTAAAGATTGAAATCTTTGGTTGATGAAGGGGTCATTTTTGTTTTCGTTTACTTTACAGTTACTATGCAGTATCGGGTTTAGTGAATTATTTCAACATATTTAAAAGAGTTTGCACATTGCGTAGACTTCTCGTATGGTTGATTTTAGGTTACACATAGCTGCGTATGAATTGTAAATAACATATCTAAATTTCATTTAAAGTTTAAAG
Organism: Locusta migratoria; assembly: GCA_026315105.1. Lineage (NCBI taxonomy): Eukaryota > Metazoa > Arthropoda > Insecta > Orthoptera > Acrididae > Locusta > Locusta migratoria. The sequence continues at coordinate 131,895,253 of CM048747.1, forward strand.
CAGAATGATATCTTATGTGGTTCTTGAGATATCGGTCCATGAATTATAGCATGGAACAATAATAGGTTCTTGAAGAATAGGAAATGACTAAAATGTTATGTGTGTGTTGTGGCATCTAAAGCTTTCCCGGCGTAGTAAACCCTCATAATTCCTAACTTCTCTGGTTTTTGGGACAGTGTCTACAAAGAAGCAATTGAAATTAGATTGGCGGATAATTGGAGACAAGGGTTTTCCTCTGAGCAGATCGTGGAATCTGCTTTTAAAACAACATCAAACTGCAACGTTCTGTGACAAAGCCAGTGCCAGTGTTTGATCAACCATATCATTGCACCGATGTCCCACTAGGAGTGGTGCCACTAGTACATGTCCCATACGTAGCATCCTTGGAAGGTGGCACATGCACTGCACACTCGTGCGATGCCTATATAGGACACTGAATATGGCTCTACCCTCAGTACTCAACGGGAGTCAGCAGCAGCAACATTCCTGAGGATGCTGGACAGTTGGATCGCTGAAATATTGGACCAGTTTGTTCTTAGTATCTGGCAGCATACTCGGAAGGACTATCAAGATTATGTGTATGTTGTTTAGGCGTTTATCTAGAAAATCTGTTTCCACTTTTTGGAAATGTGTATTCATTATTTACGCCTTATCCTAGAAGATAGATTAAGAAAAGGCAAACATACATATCTAGCTTCTGTAGATTTGGAGAAGGCTTTTGACAATGTTGATTGGAATAAACTCTTTCAAGTTCTGAAGCAAGCAGGAGTAAAATACAGGGAGTGTAGGGTTATTTGCAACTAGTACAAAAACCAGACAGCAGTTGTCAGAGTTGAAGGGCATGAAAGACATGTAGTGGTTGGGAAGGGAGTAAGACATAGTTGTAGCCTTTCGCCAATGTTATGCAATTTGTACATTGAGCAAGCTATAAAGGAAAGCAAGGAAAAATTTGGAGACGGAATTAAAGTTCAGGGTGAAGAATTAAAAACATTGCGTTTTGCTGACGACATTGTAATTCTGTCAGAGACAGCAAAGGACCTGGAAGAGCAATTGAATGGAGTGGACAGTGTGTTGAAAGGAACATATAAGATGAACATTAACAAGAGCAAAACTAGGGTAATGGAGTGCAGTCTAAGAAAATCAGGTGATGCTGAAGGAATTAGATTAGGTAACGAAACAATAAAGGAGGTAGATGAGGTTTGTTACTTGGGCAGTAAAATAACAAATGACAGTCGCAGTACAGAGGATATAAAATGCAGAATGGCGATGGGTAGAAAAGCATTCTTGAAAAAGAGAGATTTGTTAACATCGAATATTGATCTAAGCCTATGGAAGTCATTTCTGAAGGCATTTGTGTGGAGTGTTGTCTTGTATGGGAGTGAAACATAGATGATAAACAGTGTGGACAGGAAGAGGATAGAGGCTTTTGAAATGTGGTGCTACAGAAGAATGCTGAAAATTAGGTGGGTAGATCGTGTAACTAATGAGGAGGTACTTAACAGAATTGGAGAGAGAAGGAATTTCTGGCATACCTTGACTAAAAGAAGGAATCAATTGGTAGGACACATTCTTAGACATCAAGGAATTGTGAATTTAGCATTGGAGGGAAGTGTGTGGGGTAAAAACCGCAGAGGAAGACCAAGAGATGGATACAGTAAGCATATTGAAACAGATGTAGGTTGCCGCTCTTATGTGGAGCTGAAGAGGTTTGCTCAGGATAGGGTATTGTGGAGAGCTGCATCAAACCAGTCTCTGGACTGAAGACCACAACAACAACAATGTATTCATTATTGCGGTAGGCTACAAAAATCATAATTTTTTAGGTATCAAATGATCCAACTGTGTGCAATGGCAAATCTACACTTCTATTCATGGCAAGTTGTTGAAACTTTTACGATGCGTTCTAATTTTATGATTCCGGTAAGCTTTGAAAGTTTTTCTGATAATACTATCCATTACCGAGATCTGTAGATTCCAAGTTACCACACATATTCATGACAAATATGCATGTAATATCTGGTCTGATGTGTAATTATGATTTTAACCAACATAGCAAATGTACAGCAAGGATTCTTGGTTTCTAGTTGCCGTTTATTCATAAGAAAAATGAAAGGAACAAGAAACATAAGGTATTGGACACTGCAGGATTAGAAGAAGATCTTTTAATCGGAGATGGAGCCAGAGTAATGTTGCGCTGAAACTTGGATGTTAAAAGAGGCCTAGTCAATGGAAGTTTAGGGACAGTGGTGGACATAAAAAGACTATGGAATTGTTCAGAATTTCCTCGTTCAATTCGATAACATAACAGAAATAACAGAAATAGAACGAGTAACAGCGAGGTTCGACATAGCACGAGGTGTAACTCAGGATTGACGCCAATTCCCATTGTGCCTCGCCTATGCAATCACCATCCACCGTTCACAAGGCCTTACATTGAACAATGTCCTACTTGATAGTGGCTTGTCATGTTTCAAAAACTCAATGGCCTACGTAGCTCTTTCACGCATTCAACGGCTTAGCAACTTTAACTTGATCGACCTGTCAGTTACAGTTCTCCGTTGCAATCAAAAAGCTCTGCACGAATAGAATCAGCGTAGAAAAAGTATCAGCTTACAGGAATTCAAGATGTGGAGCATTCTATCAGCAGAACACAATGATCCTGTACAAAGGCAGCACAAAATCAATATCACCATTAATGATGAAAGAACTCAATGCAGTGAAAGACCAATCAAAAAATGAAAATACAAATCAGAAAAGCACCTACACACAACCGACCAATACAACATTGTGTACCTCCATAACACTGGTGTATCTTGCTACGCAAACACATGATCCAGTGTATGCTTCAGTTGCCGCTGTTTGTCGACTACATCCAAAACTTCATGAATGAAAGCAATAATAAAGAAACTGATGCTTACAAAATATGCCAACAGCTCATGCAGCAAGATGCATCAGAATTTTACATGAACTTGCTGAATAAAATCAGCGAATTCCTTGCAATAAAGTATTTGTTCTCCAATGTACAGCCTGCTGATACCCTACTACAGATGAGATCCAACAACAGTTCAAACATTTGTTGAAGCCGTAACAGCAGTGCATAAAATGTGTAAGTTGCAGGGAAAATAGATACATCATGAAAGAAACTTAAAAAATTGATGTCAACAAAGATATTATTTGGTACTAACACTTGACATTTTCAAACAGAATCCCATAACAAATGAGCGAAAAAGAATGCAACAGCAAAAACTTTTGGGCTTCAATTCCAATTCAACCAATATCTATGGAAAGCATTTCAAAACAATAGTTGCAATTATTCACAGTGGAGAATCACCCGAATCTGTTAAGTCCATAAATCTACCAGAGGAGACTAGAGGTCTCTGAATATTTTGTAGTTATTAGAAATGTTACTTAACAATAATATACATGTGATGTAGTGTTATTAATCACTTGATATTTCATCAACATTCATGTGTTTCAGGCCACTGGAGGTGCAAAATTCTTCATCATAATGATTGGATCAACGTGAACGACTTGAATTATCATATAGCAACATCATATAAAAGTAAATTCTCAGCTGGACTCGAAAATATTTACATGCTTTTTATAGAACGATATTGATAGTGTTTGATGATGTTCATTGAAATAGTTAAACATGTTTAGCAATCATCTGAATGTGAAGCTCTTTTTAGAAAGTAACCTACTACATAGTCAATTTGGCCTGACGTTTGTACAAATGTATCAACGTATATAAAATACTATCCAAATTTTACTCACCATTGATTTCATGTTATATAAGCTGTACACTCTAATGTAACAGGAAAAAGATGGGAACAAGCTGAAAAATGCTCCTGCCGGTGCAGAGAAAAGGCAAATATGTTCTCTGACACAAAAGTGTGGAACCAGCTGCCTCAATCCTTATTCTGACTTGTGATTGTGACAATGTCAGTGGGGCAAAGAGATGATGAAAGTGGCAGAAACAGACAGCGGTGAGGAATCATGAGGAAAAGGGATGAAGACATTGAAAGTTTGACACAGACAGAAAGTGGCAGAGGGAGAGACAGAAAACAGACAGTCAGAGACATATATAGACAGTGACAGTGAGATGACATTGCTGGCTATGACGGCTTAACTGAGCAAAGTCTTTACAGAGTTATGAGCTAAAAGTGTGCAAATATGTTTGCACGCCAAAATTTATGGTGAGGAAGTCGGAATGAGTATTGAGGCTGCTGGTTCGACAATTTTGTGTCAGAGAACATATTCAGCTTTTCTGTGCTCTGCCAGGAGCATTTTTCAGCTGGTTAATAATACGTAATTTTCGGGGTCATTGTTTGGAAGATATAAATAGAATGAGTTCACGGTGTGTAATAAAGTAATGTTATGTCTGTGATCTGTGGAATAATCCACAACAGTTCCAAGTATTGTATCACCCATAAAGTAGATGTTCCTGGAAACAAAAACAAATCTTTTAGACCAGATTGTATACCAACTAGATTCCTCTCAGAGTACGCTGATACAATAGCTCCATATTTAGGTATCATATACAACTGATCACTCAACGAAAGATCTGTACCCAATGACTGGACAGTTGCCAAGGTCACTCCAATATTCAAGAAAGGCAATAGGAGTGATCCCCAAAATTGCAGGCCCATCCAATTGACGTTGATTTGCAGTAGAATTTTGAAACATATACTTTGTTCGAGCATTATGAACTAAAAGAGAACGACCTATTAACCGATAGTCAACCTGGATTCAGAAAGTACCTCACAAGCGGTTTCTATTGAAATTGCATGGTTATGGAACACAGTTCGTAATAATTGATGTTAAGTCATCGAGTAAAACAGAAGTGATATCTGGCGTTCCCCAGGGAAGCGTTATAAGTCCCTACTCTTTCATTATGTTTATCTGAATAGCTGCCTGAGATTGTTTGTGGATGATGCTGTTGTTTATTGGTTAGTGAAGTCAACAGAGGAACAAAAGCAACTGCAAAGCGATTTAGAAAAAATGTATACATGGTGAGAAAATTAGCAATTAACACTAAAAAATGAAAAGTGTAAAGCAATACACATGACCACTAAAAGAAATCCGCTGAACTTCAATTACATGATAAATCAGTCAAACCTTAAAGTCGCAATTTGCGATTTATTTCATTCATCGAATGCTGTAGCGTCATCAAAAATTTATAACTGTATACAAGCCAAGCCTGGGCTCCTGATGACAATTAATTGTTTCTCAATACCTCATGGTCTGTTCTCCCTGATGCGGGAATACAGTGTTGTGGCTGTGAGCATTACAGAAAAATAGACTGTGGTATAGGAAAGAGACAGCATGGCGAATGGAGATTTGGGTGTGGCGGAAAACATGCAGGGAAGAGTCCTCTGCAGTCGGGCTGGTCACTGTGTCCTCAGTGGCGGAGTGGTCAACGCATCTGCCTAGTAAGCAGGAGATCCCAAGTTCGAATCCCAGCCAGGCACAAATTTTCGTATGCCGCACTTTGCTATTCCATCTAAACCTAGTACAGTGAAGGCATAATTGATCACAAATTGTGATTTATTTCATTCATTGCATGCTGTAACATCATCCAAAATATATAATTGTCAGATTTTTGTATTCCATTTGTATTATTGATGTGTGGAATGAACTTAATGGATTTAGGAGATTGTAATTAAGATATTTGTAAGCTGGCCATAAATGGGACAACTGGGCACTAATGAATCAAATAAAATCTCAATGAAATGCAATCCTACGTGTTGCCTACATTATTTGTAGGAGATTAGTTTTGCCTCATGAAATTTCAGCCAGCCGCTACTGAGAGCACTAATCAATGAGAACATCAAGAAACAATAATCTGCAAGCCAGTAAGGTACAACTATTCTTTTTAATAAGATTAAGAGCTACTTCACATTTCTTACGAAATTGTTTGAACCCCTGAGGTAGATGGAAAAGTCCTTTTTACTCAACGAGGAAATGTTTTTGTAGCTCACTGAAGTGGCAGCACTGAATTTAGCTCCTGGCTTTATTGTGCAATTAAACTTCTGACTGCTTCTATGCCAAAATTTGGTGGCTATAATTTGCACTTGGCTGTCTGTGTATAGTTCAATTTTTCCTGCATTTGCTGGTCAGAAATTAACAATTATCTGCAGTGCGTGTAGTTTTCTTTGCCTCTGTTTATTATGTCTTTTTTGTTAATGTTACTCAGTAGTGCCTCATTTGGGGAGCTTATCGCTGACAAATGTTTAGCAAGCACTTTTGCATATATTTTTTTATTTAACTGTGGTTGTAATATAGCATGTTTTTCCTCATTCTCAATGTCATTTTGGTTTTCATGTGGTTCACTCAAACTTTTAACAATAATATCACAATCATTGGTAGAAGGAGGTTGACAGGGATTTTCATGCACTACCTTTATGATATCTTCACAGTTTTCTTGATTTTGGGTTTTCTGTTTACATCTTTTGAAATTTTTTTTAGTAATGATGGCGATAATAGCCATATTTTAAAATAACATTTTTGCAATATTTTCTTATTTTCTCTTTTATTATTATTATTATTGTCTGCTATATCTACTGCTACTTTATCAGTAGCAACTACTACTATGACTACTACCATTCCTCAAGAGCTTCACAAAATATTCAAAGAAAAATTATATACTGTCATGAAGAAATTGCAACAGTGGTCCTTGAATGGAAAAGTCATAGCTAAAGCATCATATGTACACACTTCAATTCAAATTTTGAATTTACTCTTCACAAATCTATTGGTGTCATTTCAAATCTGAACCATAAAAGCATACTACATAGGCTTATTGCACGCACTAGGCTTATTGCACGCACTACTCCTCTATTAAAGTTAATATTACTTGGCATATTATCTGACCTGGTTGGGAAGTAAGAAAGTATACTCTTGCCAGCCAAATTAGTCAGAAGATCAAACAAAATTTGTGGCTGTCCTCTGTTTCCTCTAGCACTATCTGCAACAATTGTAAGCCCCTCTGGAATATTGGCTCCATACGTGCCACGCATGCCACATTCTCTAAGCCACTGTTCTGCAGCCTTCAGAGCATCACGCATGTGGTTTGCATATGTTGAATGATCATCTGCACAAGGAAACTGAAAATTCAGATTTAAACATTAATTGATATGAGTTTACCTAAACATACTTGGTATTCAGACTAGTCCATGGAATAATACATAAATTTTCTAGTGCTTTAGACATCCTAGAATACTACAAAATTGATCCAGTTATATAGCATATGGAGTACTGTCAACTTTGTAATTAACATTAATTGGGAAGGGTAGTTTCTCTACCTTTTCATTCCACATAAGTTCTAAATTATCACTTTCTAAAGAAACATGGTGTAGTAGATCTAGGAGTGTTTTGAAAGACCGTCTCTTTCTATGGAATTATACTTTTTTTTCTTCTTTTTACTACCAACCTTGGGTGTCTGACTTCATAGCTGACATGTTCCTCAGTACAGATCTACAGAAGAAATAACTAATTTAATCTAAACCCAGATCCACCCACTGTCACTACCTGATCCTCTACTGGAAACATACTGCATAACTCCCATATTTTAAAACTCACCTGTATCAACACTACATTAGGCTTCACAATGCTGTTGGCCTTGGTACTCTCTCCCCAATATTTCCTGCAAATTCTGGCCTCAGCTTTGCCATGTGAGCTACCTAACAGCTGACCTTCTCCTTTCTATCACACTCTATTACTGTTGAGATCTTCTGCATGCTTCCTACAAATTTAGCTACAGTATCCATGGCAGAGGACAAATCTTCTGTGCCTTTCATAAGATTTTCTAAATCACTTGAGGGCAGGGTGAGATTTAGCTGTTAATAAACATCAGTTAATTCTTTCAGGCCTGAGACAGCATTTCAATTGGGGCTACATCATGGCTAGTACTGTGTTAGCTGAGCCTGTTTTAATTTTAGGGTCTGTTATGCTACAAGTATTGCAATCTTTTAACGAATACGAGTGTGAATTCTGAATGATGTGGTATATGACATGCCAAAATATTATGCTACATCAGTAAATTTTGTTGGAGAATTATTGTAACTTGGCACATTTTGTAACTGATAATTAGGATTTCTGAAGTCCTAGAATGAGTACCTATTGATGTTTCATTTCCTTCACAAAAGGTATGGTAGAAATGAAGCTAATTATCTATGATGGTTGACTTACCTCTGGATATGGTACTGCATTATCTTTGGATATGTAATATATGATGTCAGCACTATGACGACATGTCATTTTGGAACAGACACAACCAGTCTCTTTTGCTAGTAGATTGGTTTGGCAATCAGTAGCCTCGTCTATTATTTGATTTGCTGGTGACAACATTCCACAGGGTTTCTAAGCAATAGAAGTAAAACAAATTATTCATATATGTTTCAATTTAAATACACACTACATTCATCATCTAATAAACTGGTATGAGAAAATGTAAACAGTATCTCATGCATATACTTGTATATGTACGTTACACAGGAACAGCCTTATAGATGAACATTGTAATGTATATACCCTATAACATTCCATTTGTTTGGATGTTTGAAGTATACGATATCTATAGCAACTAAACATTTCTTTACGAATAATCACGAAATTATTCATAAAACATTATAATACAATACAAGACTGTTTAATTGCATCAATAGGTGGGGATTTTATTGGACTTTGATAAAATGCATCTGTTTATAAAAAACGTAACATTAATATCATGCAAAAATGAGGTTTTACTAATCAAATTTCCAACTAACGTTACCTGATGTGTTTTTTGATGTACTGATTTGTTTCCAATACTTTATTGACATCAAATCTCCATAATTACTTTAATATAACTATTTTAAATAACGTAAACAAATGAAATTACTACTCTAATTGTCAATTACTTTCAATCTTAATTTCCATTTTGTTTTGTCACAAAAATGCTTTTAATATAACTGTAATAATTTTGTCCATATTATTTTAATGAAAGATTGTTTTGTACTAAACCTACACATTTCTTAAAACTTTATTTAACTATTTCCATATTCTAGAATGTTCTTGAAAATTGAATTGTATTAATACGCATAAATTGGCATGAACAACAGTCTTTAGTTAGTCTTACAATAGTCAGTTTTATAGCAGTCAGTCTTTAGTCTTAGTCCAGTCTTACAATATTCAGTCTTAACCAGTCATTTCCATGCCAGTTACAATATGAATATGTAAATCTTCTTTGCATGTGTTAATACTTCAGTAAATAACTTGGTTCATCAAAATGGTCACATTTTACGGTTATATAGCTTAGAACCCGATGCTTTCATATTTATGTATGGCACGGGAGCTATTGAAACTATTAGAGCTGTTCAAACTACTAGAGCTACCACTGAACAATGAATGCAAGGTGATGTATGACTTTTATTTATGAAACACATGTGAAATCAGGTTATAACAGTGTGAAACATAGTTATGCATAAGAAATGAATTATATTATTACACATATACACAAATGATTGAATTAAATTTTCAGAACACTTGTCCACATAGGAGTTATAATTATCAAAGATACATAATGCCATTGACCTTAATTATTGTTCATTTACAGACAGAAGAAAAAATATCTCATTCACATGAAACATTACTGGCTAGCCTGCCAGCTCATTTCAGCAATTGAAATAAAACGAGCCTATCTGCCTTGCTCACTTCACCACAAAGTTCTGTTTGATGTTATCTTGACTGGATTAACAATACTGTAGCAACATCTGAATTCCATTGAATGCGAGCAGCTGAACTAACGTATTGTGTACGCTACTGGATTGAAATTAAAAAGAGCAACAGCAGGAAAGTTTGAACTAGAACTTTAATTGCACACTTCAAATAAAACTTGCAATTACAACAATCACCTCTAACAATTAAATATCAATGTGCTGATGGGCATAGTGACTGCCTCGAAATCTGAAACAGAACTGTGCTACTACGACCTCTGCTGGCCGCCCTTATATGCCATTCACAACTGTACCCAGAATTGTCGGAATGGTTAAAAACATGCAAATATTAAATTCACAGTTACTTATCTTAATCATAATAACATTTCATATTCTACAAATCAATCTTAAATACTACTTCATCTTTTAATAACATTTAAACTCTCATAACTATTTGTAATATCTGAAAATATACCTAAATATTAAAAGTAACAATGAATATCACATTTGTTGTAATAATGTGGAAAATATTAATAGGAAACTGTTCCTAACATTTACATATCTATTATTCACATGTATGATTGATTCTATAACAATATCGACTGCAAAGAATAGTATACCATAAAATGAAGTGACATGGGACACTTCTTGTGTTTCCTTGGCTTTTTCTCAGAGCCCATGAAACTTATGACAAGAATATGTATATCAACATTTTGGTCCGGGTCAGTAGATTACACTTATGTGTCAAATATTATCTTACATTTGGTCATTTATTTTTAATTTAATTTTTAGTTGGTGTCCCAAGTCACCCCATGGGATGACTAGTGACAGATACAATTTTTTTTTTTTTTTTTTTTCTTTTTTTTTTTTTTTTCCACAAAACTACATTCACCTCACCAAAGAGGTGACTGGAGACACTGAAAATTTTTCCTTTTATCATTTTAAATACGTGTAACCAATTTTAGTGTCTTTTAAAGTGAAATAATGAACATTATGATATATTAAAATTACAAAAATGTGTTGAAAAGTAAAAAAAGAATCAAAAGAAATTTTTATGATATTTACTGTCTTAAATAGTGTTTCATATGTAAAAGTACAATAATTGTTTCATGTTGTTTTTAATTACAGTAATTAGTTTTTTACCACATTACTCTGCAGTTTCATATGGGAACCACTTCATAAAAAAGGTGATACGTTGGATGTCAACAACTACCGCCCAATCTCACTTCTGACTGCTCTATCAAAAATTCTTGAAAAAGTAATGTATTCCAGAGTAACTTCATATATTAATAAAAAGTAAAGTTCTAACAAAATGTTTTCAACAGAAAATGCAATACACATTTTCACTAATGATATATTAAATGCTCTGGATAACTGTAAATCACCCTTTGGGATTTTTTATGATCTATCAAAGGCCTTTGATTTTGTTAACCATGGAATTCTTCTAGATAAGCTTAAGTACTGTGGTATGAGTGGCAAAGTGCACAAATGTTTTAAATCATACCTAACTGGAAGAGTTCAGAAAGTTGATATAAATAATTCAGTGGTCTAGGTGTGTTTGCGTTTGGATATGTGTGAGTGTGTGTGTATTTGTCTACCTTCCTTTTTGTCCCCTAAGGTAAGTCCTCCCACTCCTGGGATTGGAATGACTCCTTTTCCACTTCCTTAAAACCCATATCCTTCCCTTTCTCCTCCCCTTTTTTCCTCTTTTTCCTGAAGAAGCTGCCAGTGGTGGCGAAAGCTTGTATGTGTCCAACATTCATAGAATATATGACATCAACTGCGATTGGGCAAAGCTGAAAATGTGTACCCAGTTTGAATGTGATTTTTATTTTTTCTATCGACGAGCCGTTCCTTTTGGGTAAGTCATCCGCTTCCTATTTTTTATAAAAGTAATTCACATAATATACAAAAAACAGCCGAGTCCTCAAACTGGGGAACTATCAAGCATGATGTGCCACAGGGTTCGGTACTGGGACCTTTGCTGTTCTTAATTCATATTAATGATTTGCCTTTCTATATTCATAAAGATGCCAAGCTAGTTCTCTTTGTTGATGGTACAAGTATCGCTATCACACCCGAATCACAGGAATTAACTGATGAAATTTTCAATGAAGTATTTCAGAGAATTATTAGGTGGTTCTCTGTAAATGGACTCTCTTTAAATTTTGAAAAAACACAGTATATTCAGTTTCACACAATAAATGGCAACACACCATTAATTAATATTGACTTCAACCAGAAATCTATAGCTAAGGTAGAATATTCTAAATTTTTAGGTTTATGCGTTGATGAGGGGTTGAATTGTAAGAAACACATTGAAGATCTGCTGAAACGTTTGAGCTCAGCTACTTATGCTATTAGGATGATTGCAAACTTTGGTGATGTACAACTCTGGAGCCCACCCAAGATCATCCTGCAGACATTTATTTAAGGATCTAGGAATCTTCACAGCAGCTTCACAATATATATATTCACTTATGAAATTTGTTATTAACAATCCAACTGAATTCAAATGTAATAGCAGTGTGCATAGTTACAACACTAGGAGAAAGGGTGACCTACACTATTCAAGGTTAAATTTAGCTCTGTCACAGAAAGGGGTTAATTATTCTGCCACAAAAGTCTTTGGTCACTTACCAAGTAGTATCAAAATTCTGACAGATATCCAACTAGCATTAAAAAAAAAAAAAAATTAAGAGAATTTCTGACTGGCAATTCCTTCTACACATTAGATGAATTTCTAGATAAAAGTTAGTACTTTAGGAAAAAATTAAAAATAAAATAAATAAATAAATAAAAAATAAAAAAAATTCAAATATTGAGTGTCATGTAATATTATATATAGACACATTTCATTTAACTGACACGTTCCACATCATTACAAAGTGTCGTATTCATGATCTATGGAACAAGTATTAATCTAATCTAATCTAATCTAACTTGTAATGACAAAGAGAAACAAAGAGGGGAAAAAGTTTGCACATAACTTGTGAAACAGAAACTTCTTGAATGTCTTCATTTGGAAAAACTTAAATGTCTGATTGCTTCTGAGACTTTCTCATAAATGAAGTTATCACTTTAGAATCTTTTATGGCCCTATGAATGTTTTCAGAACCTCTTAACATAACCATAAAACAAAACACAAATACTAAACCATGACTCCATTGTGTATAAGAAACACCAACAATTTCATTTTAATGTGCTTTTGTGCATATAAGTCTCTTTAGTTAAGTCTAATGAGAGGTTTCTGACAATCAACAACATGTCCCAAGTCACCTAACATTTTGCTATCATTTTGAAAATTGAAATTTTCTGTCAAAATATGGGTCCAAAATTTCATTTTACGTGATTATTATTAAAGATAGAAGTGAGGATCTCATTTAAACATTAACCATATTTCCACTATTAAACCATGACAATCAGCAGCCTTCCTATTTCACTATGTGGTGGCGCTAGCCACCAATTTGAGTGTGTGTGTGTGTGTGTGTGTGTGTGTGTGTGTGTGTGTGTGTGTATCGACCGTGGTCAAGAACTGACTGACATATCTTTATGACACTCTTTGGTGTGTTTCTTTGGTATTATCCGTCCGTCATGTTTAAACCAGTTGATGTTTGTACTCTGTCATGACAGCATCGATAAAGCTATTGTTCTATTAAGTGTTTGATCATTGGTCTCCACCATCCTTAGTAACCTCCACAGTGGTGACCCCATACTAAAACAGTTTTATGCATTCGGTACAGTATTGTCCCGCAGTTTTTGGCGTGTTCCTTTGACCGTAATTCACTCATGCTTGGTTCACCAACAGTCCCGCACCAAAGTGCAACATGTTGACGCCCATGCATCCGCTGCCCGGACTCACACTTCCTCAGCAACCTGTGGTTTCCAGCATTCTCACGAGTGGCAGCAGTTTGCATAACGTCAGACTGCCACACATGCCCGGACATTCACCACAGGACAACTTCACATCATCACAAATCAACAATGCCATGCCTCAGGGATGTGATTCTTGCTTTGTCACTTCACAGACACCTTTGACTGCTCCTTTTTATGCCACTCCACCGTTTGAGCACTCACAGCTCTTTCATGCTTTGGACAATGCCAATTACAACATTGACTTTGTGCAAAATTCAAACATGCAACCTCCTGTCGCCGCAATGGGTATGCCAATGAATCACTCCACCGGTCACGCGCCCAGCCTCCAATGGCTAAGTGGGCAACGAACTTTTGCATCTTCGAGTGCTGTGCATCAAAGTACACTAAGTCACTGCACACATGTTTGTGCTGAACATTGTGCTGTCTTTGTGAGTGCACTTCCTCATGTAAGTTCGTCTCCGGCAGCCCCCCCCCCCCCCCCACCTCTGTACACAGTGAGCATATTCGCATTGCGGACCGAGTACATGAAGCGTATCTTGAAGAATCTCGTCTTGCGCAATCCGCCATGCCGAGTCTCGCCCCACACCCACCTACCTTCGCGTGGGGCATTCCCACTTCCTAATGGACCTGCCTGGCATTCCACACCGCATCATCACTGCAATGCTGCAACCACTGCCAGCACCAGAGGGCATCAGCTCTGGCGAAGAGGACACGCCCCCTTCATGCAGGCACAGCGACCTAACTACCCATATTGCTTTTGTCATGTCCATTTCGGCAGTGCTGCAAGGAAGTGTAGGTCCCCTTGCAGCTATCCAAACAAGGTGGGCGAGCTGGTCTATGCACCACCACCTGCCCTGAAGATCGCAGGCTCCTACCTACCCTCCACACGGGTGCTGATGTCTCACTTCTGCCTCCTGGACTGTCTCTGAAGCCTGTGCGATCAAGCAACATGCTTCTTTGAGGTGTCAATGCCTCACAACTTCGCTGCTCGGACTCCACAACTCTCCTAGTCAAGCTCTCACCTTCATGCATCTTCAAGTGGGATTTTCTAGTGGCCAGTGTTCCCAAGCCTATTCTCGATACAGACTTTCTGTCGTTTCATTGACTATCTCGTGCTATCGTTTGATGTGCAGTGATTCACTCAAATAGTTTTATCAAATGTGCTCCATCAAGCTGTGCTAATCTTAGTGTAATTCGTGAGTGTTTAAATACTGTCACCAAACTTGGTAGCACCATTGACAAGTAACGTGCAGAACAAGTGCAAGTTCCACAATTACACTCTGAACATCTCATTGTAATTTGTGAGTGCTCATACATTGCGACCAAACTACAAAGTGTCATTGATAAGTTTAATTCAGAAAATGTGCAAGTGGAACAGTTACGATGTGAATGGCTCAACCTTTCTCGGCGGTTGACTGAAAATCAATCCACACTCGACTCTGGATGACAAGTCCTCGAGCAGCTATCCGGCCCCATGCCGCACAAATCACAGGTTACTCATAGTGTTTCTTTGCCTCGTGTTCCCAGTGAACCCCTCCTACTTCGGAACTTTTGCCTTCTCTGAGTATTTCTCCTGCTCCTCCCCACTCGTACATGGAGGTTTGCAAAGACAATACCAAGCTCTCGCCTCATTCGAGTGCTCCACAAACTGTTGCGCCATCAAACTCTGCACAAAACAAATGATCGTGCATTCGTTTGAGTGTGTCGTGAGTGACTTTCCTGAATAAGCCTACAGTGTTCATTGTCCCTGTCTCAACAAACTCTAGTGAAGTGTCTCAGTGTGTGTCCGTCAGTACTGCTTCCCGCAAATCCTCTGTCAAACATTCTTGCACACTCCACCCTACACAGCATAAATGCACCAACTGGCTCACCAGTCCTCGCTGTGATGTTGGCAATGCTTTCTCCCCACCAGTTCACATCGCCTTGCTGCCATTCACTCAGCTGTGTGCGCATCGCCTCCCCACCCAAGTGCTTTGGCTACTATTTCTCTGACTCTGACGCTCACCGCCTTCCATCTCCTCTGTGCCATGTACACCCGCCTGTGTGCTGCCTGTGGCCAACATGTGCACCAAGCCCTTGCAGTCATGGTTCAACTGTTCTGCAGCTGCCAGGTCAACTTTGGCTACTGCCACCACCACCGTGTTGGTGCCACGAGTCTGACTCGTGCGCCCCCAGCGGCAACCTCGTCACCTACAGCTGCTGTTTTGACTGCTAGTGCTTTGCCAGCACCACCGTCCTCTCGCACAGCCTATGCAGCAACTACTTTGAATTAGCCGGCCACACACATGCCACCTGCGGCCACTGCAGCTACCTCCTCGCCGTGCCGGCTGTTGTCACAACCTGCTGTAACGCCCGCCACATTCTCGGAACCTAGTGCCACACCTGCGCCTGCCTCACAAGTAGCTGTTGTAATAAATGGTATGGTTCACAGACTGTGCCTCACTGACAATGTCCCTGTGTTTTCTAAACTGCGCCCTATGTGTCCCAAAAAATTTGCCGCAGTTGATGAGCAAATTATCTGAACTACTGTCAACCGGTGTTATCAAGCGATCTTGTAGCAGTTGGGCCTCACCCATTCACTTGGTAAAGAAACATGATGGCACATGGCACATGTGCCGCAACTATCGCAAGTTCAATGCTAAGACTATTCTGGACTGCTTCCCGATTCCAAACGTCACCAATTTTTACAAGTTACTTGCCGGATCTAAAGTTTCCTCAGTTGACTGCAAGTGTGCTTACCATCAAATTCCCATGGCCTCTGAGGACATTGAAAAAATGGCCATCACCACACCACTTAGCCTTTTCCAGTATCATTTCATGCATTTCGGACTTAAAAACCTGGCAGCAGTTTATCAGTGAGCTTTTACACGACTTAAAATTTTGCTTCATGTATTTAGACTACATTCTGATTTTCAGCTCCTCAGTTAAGAAAAACAAAAACCATTTGCAAATTGTTATTGACAGGCTGTCCGAAGTAGGAATCGAGTTCAATGATGACAAACGCCAACTGCATCTCCCCTCAGTACAGTTCCTGAGGTATACAGTTTCATCGGGGGGCATCGCACCCCCCCCCCCCCTCCACTTACAAAGAGCTTTGGAGGTTCCTTGGCACCATTAACTATTACAGGCAGCACCTGCCAAATGCGACTGAGGTTCAGGCCCCCCTTACAGATGCATTGGCGGGCAAGCACATGTTACGTGACTACACAGTGCCCTGGATGGACCAAATGACAGTAATTACTTGCTTAGCGATCATGGTTGTTCATCCGCATCCCGCCGTGGAAGTTTTTCTCACTACAGATACGTGTGAAACCGCCATCGGTGCAGTTCTCAGCCAATTTCATGACGATGTAATCTCCACTCAGCAGTTCTTTTCCAAAAAATTAAACAATGCACAATGCAAGTACTTGGCCTTTGACAGGGGACTTCTTGGCATTGGCGAGGCCATTAAGCATTTCCATGTAGAACTTGAACATCACCCCTTTCACTTTCTTACCGATCACAAACCGCTGGCCGCTGCCATCAAAAATCCCCTGGATGACCTGCCTCCTAGCCATTTCTGCTACCTTGACTAAATATCACAATACACAATGGATGTGTGTTATATTAAGGGCACAGACAATGCGGTGGCGGATTTCCTCTCTCAGAGTGATGCAGTCTCTAACCTTTCCGCCAGTCAATCTGCTGATGATGATCTCCTTGCTCTCGTCTCTGACCCTTCCTCTTCCCTACATTGCATCGGCACCATCTTTCCAGGCATCACCCGTAAGGAATGGTGCGATGACTCGAAGGGCAAACTCCGTACCTTCATTCCCCACTCTCTTCAACGTCCCATTTTCCAAAAGCTGCATGAGTTCGTACACCCTGGGTGTCAAAGCCTTGACATGCCTGGTGTGTGAGAGTTTTGTTTGGCATGACATGAGGCGGGATTGCTAGGCCTGGGCCCACTTTTGTGTTGCGTGTCAGCAGAACAAGGTTGTATCTTACACCTCCCCTCCACTTGGTTCAATACCACCTCCGTCCGGCAGATTCCAGTACATTCACTTGGATCTTGTTGGCACTCTTTCACTGGTTGACGGTTACTGGTACAACCTTTCTATGATCGACCG
Organism: Locusta migratoria; assembly: GCA_026315105.1. Classification (NCBI taxonomy): domain Eukaryota; kingdom Metazoa; phylum Arthropoda; class Insecta; order Orthoptera; family Acrididae; genus Locusta; species Locusta migratoria. The sequence continues at coordinate 131,912,933 of CM048747.1, forward strand.
ATCCACGAGGTAGACGAAGGCCACACCTCTGCTTAACATCACCATCGAGTCCGTCACTCGTCCTTTTATTTCTACCTGGATTGCTTGCTTTGGCTGCCCCTTGGACATCATAACTGACCAGGGATGCCAATTCAAGAGTGCCCTTTTCACCAATATCTGCCACTTTTGCGGATTCGCCGGATCCACACCACCACCTATCATCTGCAGAGCAACGGGCTGGTGCAGCTGTGGCACTGGACCCTAAAAATGGCCCTTTGATGGCACAGGTGACTTTGGCTCAACGCCCTTCCTCTGGTACTTCTTGGCTTGCATTTGACATACAAGGAGGACTCCGTGGCACAATTACAACATTCATATATGGGCAACTACTCACCTTACCGGGCAAGCTTATCGCCCCATCCTCACCCCCCTCACTCGGATCACCCTTCACTGGTCAACCAAGTCCACCTCACCTGTGCTGCAGTTTCCCCTTCCCCTCCTGACAGCCACTCTCCTCCCCTGTAAGGGTACATTCGGACCTCCAGACTTGTGAGTTCATGTTCTTACAGCCCCCTTACTCTGGTCCTTATCCTGTCCTCCTTCATGAAGCAAACACCTACACCATCCTTCTCAATGGCAAACTTTCCACTGTATCCACCTATTGGCTGAAGCCCGCACACCTTGACCCTGTGTCCCCTCCCGAGGTTGGGGCTCCCTCCTCTTCCTTATCCTAGTTCAAGGCTCCACCTCCCTCTCTCTCCTGTGGTGCCCACCTCCTGTCTCCTTTGCCATCGGGTCATGCACCGCATCTGTTTGGTGACTCCTCTTCCTCCTTCCCTTTCAGAGGATTCTCATGTCCCTTCCCTGCTATCAATTCTCCATGTCCATTCCCACGCCACTCACAACAGAGCTGTCCATTGTGGTGCGCAACAATAACCTATTCATAATGTGCACGTCATCCTCTAAATGTGAGCTCATCAAATGTTTCCAGCTGGCCCATATTGAATTAGTTAGAGAAACAGGTGATGTGATGAACTATTTTGTCAGTCATAGTTGCTGATCCTGCAGCATATCTGATGATGTTCCAGCCTTTGCATTTGACGAGCTCTCTTGATGGAGTTTTCTAATCACACACACCATTACTTGGCCCCCTTTATGGAGGAATGCCAAAAACAAAAGCTTACAATCTGTATAGAGCAGGTGGCTCCTAGGACAACCCTTCCTCCTTCCGCTTCAGCAGCCAGTTTATAGCTTGTAATAGTGAAGAACCCGTAGTAGGTTAATGTGCACACAAGTAATGTGAAGGTTTTAATGTGTTTATTTCTGTCAACAGTTGCAATATAATATAATTTTTATATGTGCATATATTCAAGAACCCCACTTTTAAGAAAATATTTATATAACAAACAATCGTTCAGTATAAGACCCTAGCTTATTAGGGCTCAAGCCATCCCCTCCAATCCCCCCTCCCCCCACCTACTCTTTCCCTCCCCACCACAACATGCAACCAACTTATAAGTGCCTACATCAAACTGTAAAACACAGTATCAATTAGTATTAAGCCAGACGAGTTGCGGACGCAACTATAAGGTAAAGAAAAGTCTCTCCATTTATGTGTAAATTAACTATTGTTCAATTAACCCTTAGTAAGTTTATCGAATTGTACATTGTTATTTTACTTCTTTTTTTCTAGATCTGAAGATGAGCCAAGTGATCTAAACATGTAATTAAACAATTATATTGCAACTGTTGACGGAAATAAACACATTTAAAACAACACAGTGCAGATGCGGACACTCTCCAGTCGATAATGTCGACTATAATAAAAAACATGAAAGTTGATGGTTGAGTCACTAGATTAAGCAAGGAAACTATACAGCTTCTTCATTCATTTCTGTAAATAATATAGTCAATTACAGGCACAATACTGCACACTAATCAACACTATTCATGCAATGGCTACATCTTACTATAAAAAATTCTGGCTTGGTCTGTAGATGTGGTCAGTTAGTCTCACTGTGAAGTAGTCAAATTATTGATCTGTGTTTCATGCCTTACGGTAGAGTTAAAAAGGGACAAGTTTGTAATGAGGAAGAAAACAATCAATGTAACAAAAGTGATAACTTGAACCTTTGTCCATTGTTAGTGGCAGAAGATGTGGAAATGAAGAAAAAAGTATTTATCAAAGTGTGACAGTGAGAGAAATCATTGTTCTGAGGAAAAAATGTAACAGCTATCACACTCTTTGAGCCCACATTTCCATGAAATAATCTGAAACATTTCTATATGGCATGTTCGACAAACCCAAACATTTGTCAGTCATTACACTCACAATATATAATGTGACTGTACACAATATCAGTGTTTTTCTAATGTGTTAGCTATTTGTTTTTTTATGAAGTATGTTTATGTCTTCGTAATTTTAAATGGCTATTTTCATATATGAGATCCCCCGCCCTTTGTCTGATAGTGTGTACCCTAATTGTTCCCACTGACTCCTGTTTGCATGAATAAGAATTGGTGCACAAGTGGTTTCTGCTAAGCATCATCTGAAATTTCATCTGTGTGCTGTAATGTCTACTGAGTCCAGCAACAAGGTGGCAGTCTCCATTATAGAGTACAGGTACTGTCAACTTCAACCCCAGGTACAAAACTGTAACAAGGATTACCCAGAGAGGTTCTGCACAAGCTCTTGTCCTTGTAAAGGGTTGCACTACCTGTTGTTAAGATAATCCCTCTGGCTCCTCACCTACTGTGCTACTGGACTGGTCACAGAGATGCCCACACTTAACATTCCAGCAATGATCGTCAGCTGAGCTGGTGGTTGCTCTTGTAGCTCTCTGTTGAATCCATGGCTAGACCTTTGTCTGCAATAGTTTTGTGTTTCACAATGTTCATTCATGCCACTAGTTGCACTCGCATTATTCCCTCAATGCTTAGTGGTGTAATTTCAATTAAATTTGCAATGATATGGCAATTTACCATGATTTTTGCAAAAGTGTAATTTCAAAATTCTGATAGTGTGCACTTGGCAGTCTTTTTGTCTTTCTGAATTGTAAAATCACTCCTATTTACTTTTAAATGTTTGGGTGCTTTTCTAACTCCATTGCCTACTAGATGATTTTTCTTTATTTGTTTCGCAAATTACCAATAGGCTTCCCTTTGTCTGTGCTTGTAGATGGGTCCTGGATGGAATAAAGCCTTCAGCCTGTTCAATCATAGTTTGCCCTTCAGGGTGATAGGAGTTGTGCTATGTTATACTCCATGGTTTCTAGCATGTGTAACATGATTATTTTTGATGACCTGTGGTACCTTTAAATCTCTTGCTCTTTGTGATCCCTGTTCCACATGTGCCCCCAGGAGCGAGTAGTATCCTGAAATCCTCTCCATGAAATAGATTTCTTTCTTCTAAGTTTTCTTCTCAGTAAAATGAATCCCTGCATGACTTACCTCATGATTTTATTTCTTGATATATTGATTTTTTTCCCACTTAATAGAATTTGTGACTCCTCCCGGCAGTTTGTCATAGTATACTGGAGCCCACTCAATTAGAAGCATCTTTATCTCCTGATATTATTTTTCTGTAAACTTATGTTTTTTCCCATTTAAGAGAATTTTTGTGCTTGGAGTCCATAGTGTCATAACATCCTGAGACCCTCTTTATTACATAGATCTTTCTCTCCTGAGTAAAACAAAACCCTGCATGACCTACCTCCTGATTTTATTTTTACACAAATTGATTTTTCTATACTTTACAATTTTATAATTTCACCCCTTAGTTCATCCTCACTCCTTGAAACCTTCCCCTTTACTATTTCTTTCTTTCCTGTGCAGAACAAATTTTTTGAACCACATTTCTTTTTAACATTACACTCTAAGAATTAATATTTTGAACTTTGTCACCCATCCCTGTAACTTGGTTGTTCATAGTGGATAGTACCACTGCATTCCTCACTTTCCTAACAAAAGCAAACGTGTCCATATTATTATTATTATTACTTCATGCATTATTAACAAATTTTAGGTTCCACAGCCACGAGGATCTCCTCAACATGGAATCTAGTCTAATCTAATCCCAAACTAGGATACATTATTTTTAATAGCATTACTATTTCATCTGGTAAGCCATCACTGGATTTGTCAATTATTCAATGGTAGGTAGGTTTCAAATTACAAAAAGATAATAGATATTATTTCCTGAAAAAATAAATAATTGTCTTTTTCACTTGCTCACAAAATGGAAAAATCTTTCTTGGAAACTGGACTTTTGAACTAGAAGAAAGGGAGACAAAGATGAAAGTACATGAAACAATAGTTGTACTGAAATTTAAATTCTTAAACTCAAATGTCATTGACTTCAGCCTGATTTCAAAAGACAAACTATCACAAATGAAAGAAAATAGAGCCTGTTTACTAGAAACCATATCATCTCTCCATTACTTAGAAGTGTTGGAGTTTACAATAAAAGGGGTTTACAATGAAACAAGTAACTTTGACAGGTTAATGCTTCTTTGATGTGATGACATACAGCAATTTTTAAAGTGGACATAAGGGGGGACACTGAAAGTCATGGGACAGTGGCGGATGCAGGTGGTGGCTAAGGGGCTGAGCCCCCCCCCCCCCCCCCCCAAAAAAGTACATGGCTTTTAGTGTTTCCCCTGGTAATTCCCATCCTCGACTGGATCTAGCCCCCTCCAAAAGTACCTTGTTTTTAACTCAACTGGGTCAAGCCCCTCCCAAATCAAAGTCCTGAATCCACCACTGCATGGGAGTACTTCATTTTTAGGCTAGGATCAGTGTCCACTGAGAAGCTCAGTTAGGAAGGTCCAGAAAAAGTCAAAATTTCACAAGATCCTCACAAATTAAAGTACAAAGCAATCTTAGTATATTTAATCAAAATACAGGTTGATTAAAGAATAAAGTACATGAGATTCTGCTTCACTTAAAAGATACAAAAACTAAGGATGTAATAGATGTACTATGCCTACTGAGTATGACATTGTCACTGATATGGGAAAAGTAAATGTTAATGGATATAATTTGTCAACACATGCAAGTAGATGCCATACATGTTACAAGTTGTCACTGTGGGAAAATTGTAGAAACAAAAGAGTTTTGTGTAGAGCAACATTCAGAAACACGTGTCTGTGAGCTTAAAGTAAATGATGATTTATAATTGTAACTGTGTATAGGTCCTCATGAGGAAATTTTCAACTAATTCTTTTTGTGCTGTAAGTCAGGGGGAAGCAGAATATCATCTACAAGGATTTCAATGTTGATTCGCTAAACCAGTATCAAGAAGGCTGACCTTGAAGCACTGCTCAGTTCTTTCAATCTGACTTCCATTACTGAGTTCCTCTTCAGGTAGTTAAGGACAACAGCACACTAATAGATAACTTTTTTTATAAACCAAATTTAATGACATAAATGCTTATCCTGTTGGGAACGGTCTTTCTGACCATGTTGCACAGCTAGTTACAGTATACTAGTTGATGTGTGTGAATAATTTGCACTCTATCCTGATCAGTCACAGATAGGTAAGACAGTACTGGAGAAAAGGCAGATGCAAGTACTTATGTTTAAGAAATAATAAACTTTCAATAGTAGTAACAAATATTAGACTCGTTGTAAGAAAATTTATGTCATTAAATACAATGTGATATAATAATCGCAAGTCCAGGTTGGAATTAATAATATAGTAATAAGGACAGTTTACAACTCACCGCAAAGAAGTGGTGACAGGCACATACAAAAAACACACACATACAACACTTTCAGCTATCACCCATGGCCTTCTTCAGAAAACAGAACACTCACACAGGCACACAACACAGTCATACAACTATCACCTCAGGCTGCTGCACTTCCAATCATGCTCTGCGGCGAGAGGGGAGGGAAGGGGAGGGGAGGGGAGATGGGATAGGAAGGTTACGTCATGGTGGTGGGGATGGGTTAGATGGGAATAACGAGATGCAGCTTAGGAATGGTGTGGGGAGGTGGGTGAGGGGAGAAAAAAAAATGCTTGCACACTGCAAGTACAAAACATCGTGTACACACACACACACACACACACACACACACACACACACACACACACACACACACACTACAACCACGTGCACACAAGTGCACACACACATGCACACACACATGATCGCACATTCACGCAACACTCAAAATAGGTGAGGTTTGGGATAGAGAAATAGGAACTGTAAGGTATTGGATAAAAAGGGAAGTTATCATAGGCTGAGGCCTGGATGATTGTGGGATCAGAGAATGTATTGTAGTGGTAACTCCCATCTGTGCTGTTCAGAAAAGCTGGTGGTGGATGGGAGGATCCAGATGGCCTGGGCTGTGAAACAGTCGTTGATATCAAGCATGTGCTCCACTGCATGCTGTGCCACAGGGTGGTCCACCTTGTTTTTGGCCACAGTTTGGTGGTGGCCATTCATCCTAATGGAGAGCTGGTTGGTGGTCATGCCAATATAGAAAGCTGCACAGTGATTGCAGCACAGTTGCTAAATTACATGGCTGCTTTCACAGGTGGCCCGGTCTCTGATAGGGTAGGATAAGTCTGTGACAGGACTGGAATAGGAAGTGCTGGGTGGGTGGATTGGACAGGTCTTGCAGTGGGGTCTTCCACAAGGATATGATCCCTGTGGCAGTGAGCTGGGTTTCAGGGTGGCATAAGGATGAACTAGGATGTTGTGGACAGGATGTATCTCATTTCTGGGCATGAAGATAAAAAATCAAAATCTTGGCGAAGTATGTAATTTAGTTGTTCGAGTCCAGGGTAGTACTGGGTGACACGGGGAGTGTTCTTTTGTGGATGGTTACTGGTGTTAGGAGGAGGATTTGGGATGTGTGAGGATATGGCATGAGAGATCTGTTTGCGGACTAGGTCTGAGGGTTGTTTCTGTCTGTGAAGGCCTTTTGAGACCCTCAGAATATTCAGAAAGGGAGTTCTTGTCACTACAGATATGTCATCCACAGATGGCCAGGCTGTAAGTGAGGGTTTTTTTTATGTGGAAGGGATGGCAACTATCAAAGTATAGGTACTGTTGGTGGTTGGTAGGTTTAATATGGACGGAAGTGCGGATGGAGCCATCAGTGTGGTGGAGGTTAACATCCAGGAATGTGGCATGGTAGGTTGAAAACTTTCCTTTTTTCCCCATACCTTACAGTTCCTACATCTCTATCCCAAACCTCACCTATTTTGAGTGGTGCATGAATGTGCGGTTGTGTGTGTGTGTGTGTGTGTGTGTGTGTGTGTGTGTGTGTGTGTGAGCGTGTGTGTGTGTGTGAGCGTGTGCGTGTGTGTGGGTGAGCGTGTGCATGTGTGTGTGTGTGTGTGTGTGTGTGTGTGTGTGTGTGTGTTGTGTGCGAGCGCGCATGCGCTCGCGCACGTGTGTGTGTGCGTTTGTGTGTGTGTGCGTTGTGTGTGTGTGTGTGTGTGTGTGTGTGTGTGTGTGTGTGTGTATGCGGTCTTGTGTACTTGCAGTGTGCATCTTGTTTTTTTTTTTTTTTCCTCCCCTCACCCACCCCTACTCAATTCCTAAGCTGCATCTCATTATTCCCATCCCCACTACCGCGACGTAACCTTCCTATCCCCTCTCCCCTCCCCACCCCTCTCCTTCCCACCTGTCCCCAATTTCCTCGCCGCAGAGAATGATTTGAAGTGCGTCAGCCAGAGGTGATGGTTGCATGACTGTGTTGTGTGCCTGAGTGATTGTGTGAGTGTTCTATTTTCTGAAGAAGGCCATGGTCGATAGCTGAAAGTGTTGCATGTGTGTGTCTTTCGTATTTACCTGTTGCAGCTCGTTGCCACATATTTGTGGTGAGTTGTAAACTGTCCTTACTATATTATAAATACAATATGATTAATTGTGAAATCCATAAAAAATCAGATAATGCATTTTCATGTCTGGTTTTGAGCTTTATTTATGGTCATATCAAAGGCTATGTATATTGGGAATTATATACTTATCATTTGGAAAGGCATGGTTGTATCAGAAGTTGTGATGTTAATGCAAGGTATTACAACAGTTTTAATGGAGTCAATGAATTTAGCAGTGACGAATGTTGAGGTACTTAATTTCATTTGTGCAGTACACAGTACTTGCTTGAACAAAGTTGTAATGTAATGAGACATACAGGGGTAGGTCTCATTGCATTCTGATTTTTAACTGCCAAATGATGTCACAAGTACACAAAAGAAAAAAAAAGGTAAGTAAATACCATATATTTTCACAGATAAGACGATGGCTGAATCATTAAAACAGGGCCCCAAAAACAGAAGTCATCTCATCCGACAGTACAAAAAAGAAAAAGTTAGATTGAAATTTAGTCTGAAATCAGTAATTCTGCAGATGTGTTGCATAGCGCAGCTTCGACCTCCAAACGATATACATCAAAGTGGTTAAGTATCAAAATGGTATGTATTGAACAAGTGAATGTTATGATTTTTATGAATATATCATGATTTTAAAGGATGCGGTTAGGCAGGAATCTAACAGTGCAGCTTTCTGGGTAATTTACAAGAAAACTTACACTCAAAGTAGCTCGCCTGAAATGATATATTTCAAACATACAACAGTAAATCAATTTTAGTGTCTTTGATTTGGCCGCTACTGCTGCCACTATGCGCCCTTAGTACAAAAAAAAAAAAAAAAAAAAAAAAAAAAAAAAAAAAAAAAAAAAAAAAAAAAACCTTCTTAATGCTATGCTACAGTTAAATTTTTTGAAACAAGATACAGTAAAACAGTTTTTAACTTCCTGGTTTTTATGTTTTACCGCCATTTACAACATTTTTGGTCGGTCCCGTCAAATTTCCTATGTTCACAATGTTAATTCGCTCTCATTTTTGCGTTAACATATTTACACTTTTCCTGCATCTCATGCTTTTCAAAAGCATGTTCATGAAGAAAGAATGATGTAATCTACATAAATTGATGCTAGCATGTCTTTCCCCTTAAAGAATAGCGGTTAAAAATTATTGGCATTCGAGTTTCTTGACACTTTGCAATTATTAAAATGTATATTTTGCGTATCGTTGTTGGCAGTACACAGCTAGTTGACTTACGATGTGCCAATTTGTGACGATGTAGTTTCTCTTTCCATAAGCTTCTTTGCCAGAGCACCTGGGGGGTACTTAGCCAAACAGAACGGTTTGTTGACGTGAGAATAACACTGATTTGTGGTGGTGTAGTTCCTCTTTCCGCTAGCTTCTTTGTCAGAGCGATTGGCGTGTACTCAAACAATCAGAACCAGTTGCTTTGTTGATATGAGAATAAAGAGTTGCATTGTTTTTTGTGATACATATTTCTGACTAATAACGAATGTTATCTGTCAAAGTTGGGTATCATAATACCCACAACCTCAAAAAAGCAATAATAGTGTGAGATGCCTATCCTATGCAAATGTCACAAACATACTTATGCATATGTTTGCACTCAAGAACATGAATAAATTCTCTAATATTGTCATGTGAAACATCGAAAAATTAAAAAAGAACGGAACTTTAGGATTTTTACTACATACATAATTAATGCTGGTAAAAGGCAGTAATTTTGATGTGTTACATAGCCTGGCAGCAGCATCCAAATGATATCTATCAAAGCGATTCAAGTAATTTTGAGAATGTGTTGCATAGCCCAAGCAGCGGCGTCCAAGCGATCTATCAAAGCGGTTCAGGTAATTTTGAAGATGATTTACATAGCCCAGCAGCGGTGTCCTCGATTATAATGAATGAAATTACGTCAAAAACTTCTACTTCCCACAAAATTACCAGGTCTGCCCTATGCTTAAAATAGTAAAAATTTCGATAACATTTATTGTATAACAAACTTCATGGAGAGTATTTAGATGCCTATTGTGTACATATATCACAAATAAATTATGAAAATGCAAGGCTGATCCAGTAAGCATATTTTACCATTTAAAACATTTTTCCTGCATTTTACGTTTTCCTGTATTTTACACCATTGTACTTCTAACGTCCATCACCTCTTTTCGGAATGACTCAAACTGAGCCCTAATATATTCCTGAATCACGGAAATGTTTATTAGTTCTCAGTCTATAACGAAATCATTCCACTGTAGGTGAAGTTGAACTTATCTTATATGCTGGCTGAAGTCCATTGCGTTGTGAGTTATCTTCGGCATTCACTAAAGAAATTGATTCTACAGGATCTTCTTTTAAATTAAAACCATATTAGTTGATATGGAAACGATTTTATTTCCACTTAAACATTTCACAATCAACAAATGCAGCAGCAAGCCAACACAGCTGCTTACAGGTTTCTGGTCACTCGACTACTCTATCTAAAAAAACTAAACAAACAATGGTTTCTCTCCAACATCTTTCTACATGACTGCGTAATAAGATTGATGACAAAGTTTTGTAATTCACAATTAAACAATATTCTTTTACATAAAATATGCCAAAATACAGAAATTAAAACATTACATTTAACCTTTGACTATTTATGTCAATGTATGTACTTTTTTCATGAAATTTGTATTTAAATGTAGTACACAAATTTAACGTCATCCTTTTGACTAGTGTTTACAGTCGTCAAATTATTTACATTATGTGTGTTTTCGAAATGCACATATATTTGTTTTGCCAATAGTGTGTAGGCGTAATATTATTTTGACATGGAATTTTAGTGAGTTTCAGTTTGCGGTCAAATTATTTATTAATACGGATTTGTATATGGTTGTCGTAGTTTTGTTAATTTCGAAGATAGTTTCTTAGTACCAAACGGATTATTAATTTTAGTGCATGAAAAATTATCAGTATTTAATTTAGGATCTAGTGATATATAAAACATGGTCTGCCCTAATTTATTTAAACAAAAGGTATATATGAAATCATGTTGTGCAATAGTTTATAACATGTAGTATTGTTGTTTTCATACAAATTAGTATCTATATAGGTTCAGCAATTTCCGAAACTAAGTGTAATGCATTTTTAGTGTTTGCAGCTATTATTTACGAAAGTATTAAAAACTGAAAATTACGTAAAAGGTTAGCTAAAGTTATATCTAAATCAGTGTACTATTTCTTAAAAGCGTTTTACTAATAGTGTTAATAGAATTTCAATCTGAAGGCGAAGATGTGATATATCACATGTCCGGTAATGAAGTTTTACTTTAGGTATCAGATATTTCGTGTTTCTATGTTGGCAACTGATTTTTAGGAGTGCACAACATAGCAGAAACGTTACACACCCCCCTACATAGTGTACCTGAAATGTAATGTAAGGTTCACTGTGTACTATCGTTTCAATATGTTGTGATTTAAGTGTTCATAGTGAGTCTGTATTAGTTTAGGCTAAAATAAAAAATGTATGTTGATTGTAGTCTTGCGAATGCTGGTGGTTGTTGATGTTGCATGATGCGCCGACAGTGGTGTATCTGCAAACTGCTGTTGGTGATGTAGTGGCTCGCAGCTTCAGCTGACTGTAGATACAGGCATTCAAGACGGTTCCTACAACATGGTTTTATCTTTCTCAGAACCACATACTAATTTTCCCTAACTACATACATAAATAAGCATACTGTTATCAGGCTATTGGAAAGAGTAATCAATTTTCTCAATATGGTATTTTAAACAAATTCAAATTATGGGTTCAAATTAACCCTTAAATGTTACTGAAAATTAACGAGAAATCTCTCTAATTTACTTTAGTTTGAATAATGAAATAGCAAGCTTTTACAACTTTTTTTTCAAAGAGCATTGATATTCATATTGTAAACAGTTATGTATGGTATTAATTCATATAAAAAAAGTATTTTACTCAGAATCATTTTCTATGTATACATGTATGTAAATGCCATTATGTGAGAACTAAGCTCCTAATTCCTCTAGTAAGGGTATTGTATATTGTAATAACTTCACTATTTATAGTCAATTTATTATGTAAAAGTATGACATAATTAAATAGTAAAACAATGGATAGAAACAAGCTCTTAGTGAGCACATCAAACATTTATCATTCAAAATTATGGTATAGTTCAAATGGTTATATAGACAAAATGTAATCTTGGTTTTGAAACTGTGGGTATTGAATATTTCTCATACTGTTTGAGATTAGAATAAGTAGTAGTAATTAGTATAAACAAATTAGATCACAGTATTACATAATATTTTACTTATTAAAAAAAACATGCATTTATAAAAATTCAAAAACTAATCCCCCTGCGAGTAGTTAGCAGTGGCAATGGTAAATCTCATAGCTCAAAACAAGCATGGAAATTAAAGTAATAAGTGTCAGTTCTCAACTGATCCACCAAAGTGTCAAATTTTTCCCAAATCATGGAAGAATTTAAAGAAAAATGAAAAAGTTTTTGTTTTAACTGCCAAAATACACCCACTCTCAAGGCAGTAATAAAGAGAGGGTGGAAAAATACGCTGCCATTAAATTACGTCCACGGCCAGGACAGGTAACTGACTCCCAAACGGCCACATAAGCAGAAAAAGACTCTGGTTGAGTTTACCTATATTTTGTTTAACAATTTAGTGTTCGTAAGGTATTACGATACACCATTTAGTTTTCATAGATTATCTTCTAAACGGAATGTTTGTATTAATGGTAACTACCTTACCAAGAGTTACAAGATGCAACTGGCAACTTGACTCCTTAATTCCGCAGAAGTAAATAACAGTACATAGTTTTTGTTCTTCTTTGAACAAACTGCCCCAATCAAACACAACACAGTCCAGAGTACCCTGTATTTGTTGAATGGTGAACAGTTACTACCCCCCAATAACTCAAAATCAACATTCAATGTTGTCCAGTAGTGTTTGAAAATGAGTGACAATCATACAGTAGAAATGGATGTAAATGAGTAATTATCTTAAGTGTTTTGAAAGTCTGTACACGTCTACATTAACAGTGTAAAATCTCATAATTATATACTACACAAAAATCAAAATTTACATACGGTCTGCCTGATCATTTTCAGATACAGTACCATATCAAAACTAAACACCCTGTAATCAACTGCAAATTGACACACAAAGCTTGCACGCATGAGCAAGTAAACAAGTAAACAAGTGTGTCATGAACTAAACATAGGTGTTCCACATGAAAAATACAAAATTATACAAGTTTGGTGATAATAATAATAAAGAGTAATAGGTAGTCTGCAATGGTTCATTAACCTTTACATCATGAGTATGTGTAAGTATGCATGATAAACATACCAAGTATGTAACTTGTAAAACATCAATAGTTTCATCAGGTAAACTTTAAGAATAAAAATGAAAATTAAACCTTGCATCAGCCAAAACTGTGTCATATGTACAATATACTATAATATGGTCATCTTAAACCAGTATTAAATATTTTCCTATGAAGCTGTAAGCTCAAGGATAGAAGTTGAATTTTACATTGGTCAACACTTGTGTGGTCTATGTGTCCTCCCATGCTTATAGTCACTTTTGTACTAATTGTTAGCAAGTCCCTCTTGACACATCAAAGTACAACACAAAATTCAACCAACAATACAAAAAAAAAAAATACTAATGAATGACTAACAAGAGTCAGAAAAGAATTAAAGAATTTGAATTGTAATGCACTGTGGACGTGATTAATAGAAAGATCACAGCACATAACTGAGGTAAGCATTTTCTCATATATACAATGACATTTCAAGCCATAAACAAACAATGAACACTTCAACATACCTTTGACTATGCATATGAGGTTAATAAATTAATTATTGTGTGCCATATTCATAAATGTTATCAATACTATCAACAAATACCTTTCTATAGGTTTCAGGGTAAGAGCAAGATAAAAATTTGAAGACTTCAATTAACTTTCTGTAGGTAGGATTTAAACGCATTAATCTATCTGAGACCGATCAACTTTATGGATCGTGGATAAGCAAAACTATAAGAATACAGCTAAGGGTTTCAATTAACTTCAAGAGGCTCAATCTATAACTGTAGATAACTCAGATCTTAACAAATGGACTACACACATAGTGAAATAGTACTTGGTTTTCAGGTTCAGTTACTAGATTTTTTTTTAAACTTCCTCAAAATTATTCATGTTACTAGAATCACAACTTAAGTTGACAAACAGAAGGTATACTTTTATATTTGCTTTCAATTATTTCTTTAACTTTTCAGTAGATGACTTAACATTTATATCAGGGTTTGGAGCTAACATTTCTCAGTACACTTAACACTATCATTTTGAGATTTCTCAGCAGTATCAAGCAATTTTAACATCTTAGACTTCCAGTAAAGCATCTGTTCAGAGAATACACTAATCTTAATCCTATATCAATATTTTTCATTTAAGTATTCATTATTTTCATAGTCATTTTCTTTATGACATATCAATTCTTTCTTTTCAATATATGAAGCTTTTTTCACTTCCATTTCAATACACTTAATAACTATTTGTTCAGTACTTTCACTGAAAATTCTTAACCTAACTTAAATTTCTCATGAACAGCACTTACTATGTTTCCTAATTTGTCATTTCTTTTGATGACTACTCAAAGACTTCCACATTAGCTAGTGGTTCATAAACATCATAACATAAGTCTCCAAAATTCCTGCCAAACACATTAAATAAACCCCCATCATCTACCTATTTTCTTTTTCTGTACTTAAATCCACATAGTATTTTTATTCATAAATCTTTCTCAATATTTGTTATTATTTGCAACTGTATTATCTGTAAACATGAATTCACTATTCAGTTGAAACTGTATTTCAGTATATTTACTTTTTAGCTCTTAAGTCCATTGGCCTATACATTGGCATAAGTAAAAAAAAAAAAATTCTTATTGAAAACCCCCCAACTAGTATATCATATTAGGTACAGTATTACTGTTTGGTATAAAGTTCTTCTGAATTGATGGTTAACATCCACCTACACATTTTTTGTTCATATTTTCTCAAAAATTCCAACTGGTAATAAAGTTTAGGCTTCACATATTTTAAGTTTCAATAAGCATATAGCAAAAAATGTATATATCAAAAGGTATGTCTCAGCTGTTTTCATTTGTCAGTGGTAATTAAAACATTTTATCAAAAAATCAAATATTTACACTGAAGAAAAAGTTAAAGTCTAGAATTTTTTCTGCACTGTGAAAATGATTAATAGAAGTACACAGCACATGACTGGGGACCTGAACTGGTGTCGGCAGTTTCATAACTAAAGAGTAATTATGCCCCTAAGGTATTACATCAATACATAGTCTGATGCATCTCATTTTGTCTATCATCAGGCAGAATAGGTAATGGTACATTATTACTAGGTCCAAAATTAAATGCAAACAGTTGGGTATGGTTTGCCCAAGAACATACTTTACACCTTAGACTTTGCTTAAGTAACATAATTTCTGAAGTATCATTCAAGTCTGAATGAAAACGATCATTGTCTTGTGGCATAAAATAAATAGGATGAAATTTCTTTTTAGGCCTACCAGGTAACCTCACTACTGATAAACAAATTACATTAGTACATCTAGGAATACTCAATGTTTCAGTATGTGACTTTTCTGGAATTTCGTCTACACACTGTGGTAATTCTGTGACTGCACATTCACTTTCAACTTCTAGCTCAGGGTTATCTATAACACAGTTACATTCAGTTTCTACTTTCAAATCAGAATAATTAAGTTTGCTATTACATTGTTCAAAATCGCGAATCTTTCCAGTTAACTCTGTTTTAGTATCCTGGCTCTGAGAATTTGCGTAACTTGAAGTGTCATCTATTTTTTCAACACTGTCACTCGTCTGTGAAACTTCTGAAGTAGCAGCTACCACAACAGTTTTTTCTACACTATCGAGTTTTGCACTAAGTTTTGTGTCTAAAATACATTGTTTTAATTCGGTCCCTGCTTCATTTGTTTTACAAATTTCAAATTTAATGGAGTTTGTTTGAGATTTTATGTCAGATATCATGGTTTTCATAGTTTCCATTTGTAATGAAAGTTTGGAGTTCATGGTTTCCATTTGTAATGAAAGTTTGGAGTTCATGGTTTCCATTTGTAATGAAAGTTCGGTTTTCCATTGTAATAAAAATTCCAAGATCGATTTTCTCTCATTTCCGTGATTGCTGCCATATTACTAATCTGTTGTCCAGTCTCTTGTAAATCACTAGAAAATGGGACCTGCTGCTTGCTTGTAATCGGTGTAGAACTCGCGATACCAGAACCTCCTACCCCACTGTCAAAGCCCGAAACTTGAGTACTATCATCTCCCTCCTTTCTTACTGTATCCATTTTAAAATAAGTTTTCAGTCCACATAAAACCCCTATCACACAAACAGTCACTACAAAAGTTAAAAAAAAAAGTACTTAGCTCGTCACAAGGATGCGGCGATACAGGAATCTAGTAGTTCAAATTACTGCCATCTTCCTCCATTAAATGTTGACATCGTAGGTGTGGATAGTATTGTAGTCGAATTCTGCACTTTTATGATGGTTTTACTGCACATCCATCATATACATTATTTTCCTTGTATCCTGAAACATACTTTATTAGCGAATACTCATTAAAATCGTTTGGTCACGTCACCACTTTTAACACTTTACATTAGTGAATACGCTTTTTTAAATCCTGGTCACACGGCACCACATCTAACGTCCATCACCTCTTTTCGGAATGACTCAAACTGAGCCCTAATATATTCCTGAATCACGGAAATGTTTATTAGTTCTCAGTCTATAACGAAATCATTCCACTGTAGGTGAAGTTGAACTTATCTTATATGCTGGCTGAAGTCCATTGCGTTGTGAGTTATCTTCGGCATTCACTAAAGAAATTGATTCTACAGGATCTTCTTTTAAATTAAAACCATATTAGTTGATATGGAAACGATTTTATTTCCACTTAAACATTTCACAATCAACAAATGCAGCAGCAAGCCAACACAGCTGCTTACAGGTTTCTGGTCACTCGACTACTCTATCTAAAAAAACTAAACAAACAATGGTTTCTCTCCAACATCTTTCTACATGACTGCGTAATAAGATTGATGACAAAGTTTTGTAATTCACAATTAAACAATATTCTTTTACATAAAATATGCCAAAATACAGAAATTAAAACATTACATTTAACCTTTGACTATTTATGTCAATGTATGTACTTTTTTCATGAAATTTGTATTTAAATGTAGTACACAAATTTAACGTCATCCTTTTGACTAGTGTTTACAGTCGTCAAATTATTTACATTATGTGTGTTTTCGAAATGCACATATATTTGTTTTGCCAATAGTGTGTAGGCGTAATATTATTTTGACATGGAATTTTAGTGAGTTTCAGTTTGCGGTCAAATTATTTATTAATACGGATTTGTATATGGTTGTCGTAGTTTTGTTAATTTCGAAGATAGTTTCTTAGTACCAAACGGATTATTAATTTTAGTGCATGAAAAATTATCAGTATTTAATTTAGGATCTAGTGATATATAAAACATGGTCTGCCCTAATTTATTTAAACAAAAGGTATATATGAAATCATGTTGTGCAATAGTTTATAACATGTAGTATTGTTGTTTTCATACAAATTAGTATCTATATAGGTTCAGCAATTTCCGAAACTAAGTGTAATGCATTTTTAGTGTTTGCAGCTATTATTTACGAAAGTATTAAAAACTGAAAATTACGTAAAAGGTTAGCTAAAGTTATATTTAAATCAGTGTACTATTTCTTAAAAGCGTTTTACTAATAGTGTTAATAGAATTTCAATCTGAAGGCGAAGATGTGATATATCACATGTCCGGTAATGAAGTTTTACTTTAGGTATCAGATATTTCGTGTTTCTATGTTGGCAACTGATTTTTAGGAGTGCACAACATAGCAGAAACGTTACATACTGAAGTCCCTTGAAAAGTGTAAAAATGAGGTTCTACTGTATTTATTTACCGCTAATCTCTGGTTCAGAAACATTCACTTATTCCACACATATCGTTTCGAAACTTATCGATTCGATATATATCGTTTAGAGATCGAAGCCACGCTGCGCAGCACATCTGCGATATTACCGTGATAAAATTTACATTGCGGAGGAAAGATTTAGGAAAAAAAATTTGTGTAATTAAAAAAAAATATTTGCTTTACGAGCTTTATTAATTTATTGAGTGGACAAGGGTACAAACTATAATCTATATGCCATAAAGCAGGAATAGAATTAATTATTAACAATGCAGCTTGTCAAAAATAATTTCTCAATATATCCAGAGTCGCACTGAAATGATTAGTGTAAATTTACGTACGGAGTAGTGAAAGGAATAAATTAATTCCGAGCTATACGCAACGATTGCGGCTTGCCTCGAAATGCTTTATCTTCTGTTCTTGGGCAATTTCGTGTGCATCAGCGTGATTACATGTTGTCTCGGCGAAAGAAATTCCTTTTTTTTTTTCCAGCTTCGCGGTCTAAAAAACATGCTTCTTTACAATCAGATACAACATAGCACTACACGTAAGAAAGTTCAAAAGCAGACCGCAAACACTGCAACAAAGGGTGAAATCTAGGTGTATCAATCACAAAAACTACTTTTGGTGGCTTCTAATGGCATTTTTTTAGACTTCCTGAAGCTTTGTCTCCGAATCTATGTTGAAGGCATATTTTTAGATCCCGAAAACTGGAAAAAAAGTGCTGCATGCGTACGGGTAAATACGGTAACTTGGGGATTGTCTTATAGGCCAGATACACGCTTACACTATTAAATCTTGATCAAAATTTGTACTTTGTCTTATCTGAAGGTCACCTTAAATAAGTAAAATATTGATTGGCAGCAGAAATGTGCCAAACAGAAACTGTGGGCGCTCGGGTGTGTGTCTGCAGGCACTGGTAGAGAGTGGCAGTCCAGCCACTTGCTAGGTTAAGAGACTTATCAACTTACCCCTAAGTAAGGAAGCAGTTGGTAAAGAACTTGAAATTCGTCAGTACATAGCATACAAAAACAACTTTGATCCTACAATTATCACACAGTTATATAACAAACACCTAACACCAAACGAAGACAGAGTGCACAAAGACATCCAACTTGTTAGAGAAGACAGAATTTGTACTAAATTAAAATACATGTCCACAATATAAAAATTTCTACCAAAATTAATGAACTCTTTAAAAACACAAGAATTAAATTCGCCTTTCCCTCTAACAATGATTTAAGAACAAAACTACATTTCGCAACTGCCAGGAGTTCTCCATACCAGGCATCATGAATCTACAAAATCATGTGTAACAATAGCTTTTATGTGGGTCAGACTGGGCATAATTTCATCACACTATTTCACAAACACATCAGAATAAGTGATAAAAACCTGTCAAGTTTTTATATGCACCTTAAAAATGAAAACCATTCAACTCAAAACATCAAGAGTGCACTGACAATTTTACATAAAGTTCCAAAGGGACCTGTAATGAATATTTTGAATGAGGTCAAGATATATATACACACAAAAAATTATCCAGACATAATGCTTAGTGAACACACAGTTTTTAAACATACGAATTGTTTAATTAACTTTATTGACTTCATCAACGAAAAAGGCTGAGTACATAACAACAAACCAACAATAGCTATTATAAATAGCTAATAAAATAACCCTCTGACCTATTAAACATCTCTGGTATCATAGTTATTTACATTGTAAATCATCTTTGGCAAACTGTTACATTTAAAAAACGTGTTTATACACAAAATAAAATTAAAATCTAATTAAAATCTCAGGCTGCAAAAAGTACAGCAGCTAAATGCAAATAACATACTGCTACTTCGCATGTGTGTGCATGCGTGTGTGTGTGTGTGTGTGTGTGTGTGTGTGTGTATGTGTGTGTGTGTGTGTGTGTGAGTGGCCTTGTGTACTTGCAGTGTGCACGCATTTTCTATATATATTTATTTTACTTTATTTTATTTTATTTTCTCCCCTCACCCGCCTCCCCACTCCATTCCTAAGCTGCATATCGTTATTCCCATCTAACCCATCCCCACCACCGTCACGTAACCTGGCTATCCCCTCTCCCCTCCCCTCCCCTCCCCTCCCATCCCCTCCCCTCCCCACCCTCCCTTCCATCCCCGATTTGCTGCGGAGCGTGATTCGAAGTGCGGCAGTCAGAGGTGATGGTTGTATGACTGTGTTGTGTGCCTGTGTGATTGCATGAGTGTTCTATTTTCTGAAGAAGGCCATGGCTGGTAGCTGAATGTGTTGTATGTGTGTGCCTTTTGTATGTGCCTGTCGCAGCTTGTCGCCACGTCTTTTCGGTGAGTTGTAAACTGTCCTCACTATATTATTAATACTGCTATAAAGTATGATTATATAATAACATGTATATTATAGACGAACAAGTCCTAGCAGGAAAAATTTTATATAAAAAATAGATGAAGATTACTCACCAGGCGAAGGAGCACAGGTGTGATAGTAGCACAAATAAATAAAACACACACACGCACAAACACAAACGCTAGCTTTCACAACCCAGTAGCGGGTTTGGAATGGCTCCTTACCCCCTCCCTTAAAACCCTCATCATTTCCTTTTCCCTCTCCTTCCGTTCTGCCTGAAGAAGCAACTGGGTTGTGAAAGCTAGCGTTTGTGTGTGTGTGTGTGTGTGTGTGTGTGTTCTATTTATTTGTGCTACTATCACACCTGTGCTCCTTCGTCTGGTGAGTAATCTTCATCTATTTTTATATATAATTATATAATAACATGTATAAAATAAAGATTTGTGACTTACCTAAAGTACAGGCTCGTCGACAGAAACATAAAACACACACAAAAACACACAAACATTCGAGCTTTCGCCACCACTGGCAGCTTCTTCGGGAAAAAGAGGAAGGAAGGAGAGGAGAGAGGATAGGATACGGGTTTTAAGGAAGTGGAAACGTAGCCCTAAGGTAAGTCCTTCCACTCCTGGGATTGGAATGGCTCCTTTACTGCTTCCTTAAAACCCGTATCCTTCCCTTTCTCCTCTCCTTCCTTCCTCTTTTTCCCGAAGAAGCTGCCAGTGATATTTCCAGACTGACTCAGTTAAATCCAACTGTGCCAATACAACTTAATACATGTCCTATATAAAGGCACTCAAAATCTAACAACAAAGCACAAATGACGAAGTGCAAGATATGAAAGAGATGAACTGAGTCAAATGAGTGTAACAGCACTAGTGAGTACAGAATGTGCCGAGAAGAAATAGAGCGATGAGTAACGGAACTAGGGAACAAAATAATATGAAGTATGAGAAAAGTATTTCGATCGATGGCAAGGCCAACAGAGAGTGATATTCAATCTCAATGCAATCTAGAACAAGCAATGCAAGAGGAAAATGTAGATCTGCTAGCCTCATTCTCAGCTGAAAATATTCCACCCTCTCCAATTAATGTGAGTGCAATAGATGGTGGAAGGAGGGCATGTGCCGTACTATGAGAGTGGACAGTACCACCAAGCAATACATACACAAGTGTGCAGCTGACACTGGGTGCCCCAATAGTGACTAGGCCACAACCTCTTACCACAACAGAACACATCATGTCAATTTTAGCTGATGAGAGCCTCCTCAAGTACCATCAGTTCCCCATTTTTACAGAGGACAACAAGAAGGTACATCCTGTTGTGTTTCTGCATACTTTCTGCAATTTTATGCCAAAGTCGTGGACTGAACAGGAAAAGATACAGGGCATTGTCAGGTTTACTCAAGGTAATGCCTTTGCATGGACTTCTGAAATGGCTGACAGAAGCTATAATTATGCTCAATTTGAGCAAACATTTTTAGCCAAATATTGGAGTACGAGAGAGGCTCTGACTGTAAGTATTTAATACAGAGCCTTATAACAAAATGACAGGTAATCTAAGAAAATATTTTGAAAAATATTTAAACAAAACACACTATTTGAGCACCCCAATATCTCATATAGATGTGTTTCGAAGCTTAAAATCTAGATTGCCAATCAATATGGCAGAGAAATTGATGACATTTTCCGAGTACAACTTGGAGAAAATGAAAGAGAATTTAAAGTAAAAGAAGGATGGGAGAGTGAGAGGTTCTTTTCTATCAGAACAAACCCGAATCCAATTGATGGCGAGTGTGTATACCCACAGAGAGTGTAGAGAACTTAATTCAGTATATGCACCATGTCTGGGGACATTATGGCATCACTAAGAGTGTGGCCAAAATCAGGTCCTATTGCCATGTTCCTAATTTGTTTAGAAGGGCTTAAGAAGTTATAAGGTTTTGCACCACTAGTCAGAAAGTAAAATATTGTGATATTTCCAGACTGACTCAGTTAAATCCAACTGTGCCAAAACAACTGCTCACTTTGATATCTATTGATGTCGCTGGCCCTATGCCAAGAGTGCGCAGTGGTGCTAAGTACTTGGTCACTGTATGTGACATATTTAGCAAGTACATATGCATGTACACAACCGAGACCATTACTTCCAGTCCAAAAGATCAAGGAAGATTACTTTGTTAGAGTGGGAAACTTGTAAGCCATTATAACTGATAAAACTACTAATTCCACGAGTGGTAAGTGGAAGGAGATCATGCAGGAAAATAATATTAGACATGTCGTAGTTTCCTTATACCATCTGGAAGCCAGTCCAGTGGAGAGGATATTTAAAGAGTTTAACAGATTCATGATTCTTGAGGACATATGCCCCTAATAAGCAAGTAAAATGGGTTGAATTTATCATGCCCTTTATGCAGATTGTGAATAACCTCCCACACCAGTCTATAGAATTTACTCCTTCAGAGCTAATTTATTCTGAGGTGAAGGAGGGCAAGTGGACTAAACCTCTACGCAGAATACTCATACCGATTATGACAATGGAAGATAGGATTAGATGAGCTCTGAGCACAATGACACAGGAAGCACAGAAACAAAAGCTGAAGTTTGACAGTAAGCTAAAGAAGGTCAATGAATATGTAGAAGGAAATCTGATTTTACGTAAAGGACATGCGAGAGTGGACAAGTTATTGAAATTGAATGAAAAATGACAATTAGCATACACGGGACCATATGTAATTGTTAGAGTCCCACATATGGGAAGTTATTTGATAGCGTACCTGGGTACTGGAAGAATTAAAGGATTACAACCTCATAAGGACCTGAAGCCATATATACAGTAAACCCAGCTGACATATGGTGGGTCGAGACATGTATCACTCCTTGCATCTCTGAAGAAGTTCAACTTTAAAGCCGTAGTTAGTGGTATTTATCTTTATAAACAATGAGTCACATGAGCAACAGCTGACTTGGAGCTGCAGTGTCTCGAACAGTTGAAAGCGGACGTGAGCATTGCAGACCGTGTTTCAAATGTGGGGGCATGCCTGCCTCAGCTCATCCCATGTCGATAACACTATTTCATACCACAGATGACAGGCACTGCACCATCACTGTACTTCCCATCATATTAAAAATAAATCTCAGGCAATATGTACAGTTAAAATAACAACAATAATAAAACAAATGAACTTATACACAATATTTACAGTGTTTACAGACAGTACATGAAAGCTACACCTAACTGGATACACAATATTTACATAATAAAACAAACATATGATTACGAGAGCTAGCCATGCGTACCAAAATTACTAATCTACCACTAAACTATTTAAACAACTATACAGAAAATATTAAATAAAAACAGTAGTCTACAATAACTTGCCAATTAAACCTACACGTATAGATCTACTACACAACTTACAACTAACCGAATCTAACTATAATGAAATATGCTTAACAATAGAAAACATATATACAAGTAAAAATCTGAACAGGAGGGGATAAAAGATTTGTGATTGGCAGAGTAAACAATAACAGTGTACAGTGACTAAGCAGAGTGACCACAAATACACATCACGACACGCCATGATCAAGTGTGTGGAATACGCGATCTGACTGCAGAGGAGGGTTGTGTGGCATATTTTGTGAAGTGCTGTTGTTAGGATTAGTTGTGCTGCGGCACTTGGCACAATGTGTGTCTTACTCATGAGTGAGCGGCATGGCATCTAATAAGTCTACACAACCGTTATTTCTTTACCTGTAGTTTTAATTTATGTCTATGAGAGAGGATGTGTGTGTGTGTGTGTGTGTGTGTTTGTGTGTGTGCATGTGTGAGTGTTGTGATGACTGTGTAAAGTGTGTCATTCCTGAAACTTATGCCAAGGAGAAATAAATAAGAATAAGATGAAGCATACTGAGTAAGCTATTGTATGTTGAAATAACACACTTCAACAATACAACTCAAAGGCAAATGAATTACAAAGTCATCTAGAAACTGTTAGGAACATAAGAACTTATCAGATAGTTCCCTCCTGAAAAAGAGATTGAAATAATAATATGGCTTTAAGCAAATCACTCTTTGCAACTTCGACTCATCAGCAATTTCTCTTCTTGCTTGAAAGTCATTTAAATGAATAAACAAATCTGTTCACATGTAGGTAGAAGGTTGAATATTTGAAACATCACACATGCAGACATATATTTTGTTTGAACTAAATAGTTCAAAATAATCTGCAGACTCCATTTATTTAACATTCCCATACATAGTCCTCGTAGGAATAGGACACAATGGTGGTTTGACTTCTGTAAACATCTTTGCTATAATATGGTGAAGAAATAGCTCCCAGTAGAGATTGAAGCTTATGATGACACCTTTCTGAGATCTGAGCACAAATGTGTGTACAAATCTATTATCTCCTGTAGAATTAACTGGAGTGTGTCAGGTCTCGCCTCATTCCAGAGGGGATGACCAGAGTGGTGTTTTTTATCCACTGTTGATCAAAGTTAAACTCAAGCAACCAACAGGCTGGTATTTTGAAAGCCTAGAAAAAAATGAAAGGAAGGCTTTCACTTTCTTGGATATAATTAGATGGACATGTATCTATATATTTAAATAATGGAACATTAACAAGTCTGTTTCACCACCTGGTGGTCATTGCAAGTTAATGCTCTGAAGGGAGCTAAATAAAATAATGATCATAAGAAATTAATGGAATTTACATATCCATTGTGGTTTTAGGATCTTTATGTTAGAAATATTGAAGATAATATAAAACCTATTGTTATTTGAGGGATAAAAATAATGTTAATTTGTTTGCCTTAATGTAATATTCTTGAAGGATATTTTTTAAAGTATTTAATCTACATCTACACGGGATACTCTGCAAATCACATTTAAGTGCCTGGCAGAGGGTTTTAGTTAAGAAAAAGGATTCTCAATGAGAATACTCACAAGAAATTTTTTTTTCTTTGCAAGACTACTGATCACATTGTTTCAGCCAACCAAACAACAACATTGACCAAACAAAATAAACATGTAAAAACTAAAGAAAAGGAAAACGTGATAGGTGTTTCAGAAAGGCAGTTGGATCTGAAAGTTAGGACAAAGTGCACAAGTGCGTAAAATGTGCATTGGAATGTTGCAGTTGATGGTGTCTTGCATGACGGCCAGAAACTGGAGTGAAAAGAATTTGAGTGCTTACATATTCTGTACCAGAGTGGAGGTGCATTGAGTCCCAGTAGACCATAGAGGTATATCTTCAAAAAAAGGAATGGCTTCAACAGGATTCTCCCCTACACAGTCACATTGCCCAACAAATCTCTCTCTAACGCATGGCACTGAGCATCACAATACTGGATATTTAACATGACGAGTGGCATGTAGCCAACTATTTCTCACCAAATGCACAGAAGAAACAAATACACTGTACACATCAAACTCAGTTGGCCAGCCTGTGAAAGGTGCAATAATGGATGCCACATGACAGGTGGCAACAAATGACTGTTTGCAAGTGACAGTAAATAAATGCCCCACAGAATAGACCAAGGAAAAAAATGTTTATTTGTTTCTGTATCATGTAAATCTGTATCTGTCCTATTTTGATTTTTCTGGTTATGCATTGATGTATAATTGCATGTATTTTCCTCATGTGATGTGAGTATAAATGTAAGTCCTTTAACATGTGATATTTTGTCAACAAACATATGTAGGAATGTTTTGTTTATGTATTCTGAATTACAAGTATCTTGAAGGTAAAACAGTAATTTCTTTATGGATTAATGTGGTGAGCAGACCCATTGAGATATTGAAATTCATAGTCATTCAAGGATTTTTTTTCCAAGTAGACACTTATTTTATTAAAATAATGTATGATAAAAAGGGATTGAACAAGCTACCTTGCATTCTAAGTAATACTTCTGCCTAATGGGTCTTCCATTCACCAGAAGTAATGGTGGGCGGATGTGATGATACAGGTGGTAGATATCCGGAATGTGAGGGATAGCTAATTAACATAATTTATTAATTCTATTGATTTCAATGTATTTACAATTTTTTCCCTTTTCTTAATTTTTCTCACGAATAATTAATTTATACTGTACTGATTTTTCCTCTGATGTATCAAAATATATTCAGGAAGTAAAGTATAATCATTGATAGAACATATGAGAGTGTATCAGCTGTTCATGTGTTTCTAAAAAATAAGATAGTAGTTACTTAGCTTTCACCACCAAGCTAATTAAGACATGTTATATTATATGAAATGTACATTTGTTTGTCAATACATAAAAAGTATGTTTCTAACTTGTGTTGTAGTTCATTTCAACATCTGGTCTTAAAGTGGCTCCATGGTCCATAAAAAATTATTGAAAAAAGTAGGTAGTCTCACGAAAAGAAACATTCTCATGCTCTGCAGAATTTGTAAAAAACTTATTCATTTGTAAGTGTTTGAAGAACTTGCTGTTATGATATTAACTTCAGACTCATGAATGGAACTTTCATGAAATACGTAATTATTGAAATCCAAACAAAGTGCAGATTCTCTTTTAAAATAATTAATTATTTTATATGTTCATATTACTGATGAATACTGATTGTCATGTTACAGTGGGCTTAACTCTTTCAATGAGATTGTTGTCTGTTTTTTTTTTTTTTTTTTTTTTTTTTTTTTTTTTTTTTTTTTTTGTTTATTTAAGAGTCATCTGTTGTGTTGTTGTTTCATCTGATGACATGATGAGGGCGTGAATATGGAGGCTGCAATTGTGTGCAGAACATGTCATCCCTTAGCATGATATGTGAGGAGTTTTCAAAATTTGTGGTGTGTAGATTCAAGGCAGCATATGGCTTGAAGGTATGGATGGAGCTATTGCTGTACAATCCTTTTTGATGCAGTTCAACAACATAAGCAGTTCAAATAGTTCTGTGTGAGCAGATGGGCATGGACAGATAAGCTCACCTGGCAGCACCAGCTGTTGGCTGTACACGAATTAAGAGACAGTGCTCTCAAGCTTCTCCTTTTAAGTGGGATGTAGGCCTAGCAAAAGCCATGGAAGGACATCTGTCCACAATGTTGTGTGGCACCTGAGAGCAGTTATAAACTGCAAGTGCCACCGTTCGAGTACCATGTTGACATACAAGTGTAAGGTGTTGGTATGAAATTTTTTTTGATGCTTTGAGGGCAAGGGGACCCACAAAGTCCAAGTGTACATGTTGAAATCTACCTTTAGGTATGAGGATGGGCTGGGAGGAAGGGAGGAGGGGGAGCAAGGTGTGCCGGATGAATTTATTTTGCTGGAACAGCACACATATGCACGTCCACTAGTGGCAGTCATGATTCATGTCTTTCCAGATGAACAGCTCAGAAATGAGGTGGGTTGTTGTTTTAACTCCTGGGCAGGTGAGAATGTGCAATTTTTTAAACATTTGGCACTGTAGTGGTGCTGGGATGAACGGTTGGAGTGTACCTGTTAACTCGTCACACTATACTTCACCAATGACACTGGGAAAAGCTGGAGGCCAGTTTCAACAAATCAGGGAGTGTAGAGACGGTGTCATTTCTCAAAAAGAAGTCTGCAATTATATTGTCGGCACTGCAAATGTAGCAGATGTCTTGCTGTAGCGTAGTGCACACCACATAATTCTAATTATGCGTGCCTGTCGTGATACTAGAGACAAGCAGAGCACTCTCTACAAACGAATGTGGATGTAGCGCGGAGTCGTGTAGGCAGTTGTGTAGTGAATGCCAAACTGTTAAGTTGTTATGTTCAGTTCTGTACTTAACAGCCGATGCAGGTCATTTATGTTAGACTTTATCATATAAAGTTCAGAGGCTACAGCACTCATTGGCGACAAGTGTGTTCGATTCCACATGTTCTATTTTCACCTAGGTTCAAAAGAGGCCTTTTGAAATGACGGAAGCTACACTCAACGAAGTCCTACGCCAGCTTGCTGATCAACAGGTGGCTCTTGGCGCAGCATTGCAAAAGCACACCCAGGTCATTACAACCACTTTGGAGAATCTTATCCAGGTATTTCAGTCTTTGCCTTTGGCTTCGGCTCTGTCCACGCATGCACTTCCTGCAGTGCCAGTCGTGTCTACCATTGTCTCATACCCGCCGTCTTTTCCAGCATTTTATGAGATTTCGGAAGAGTAGGAGTCTTAGGAAAAGCATCTGCGACAACATTTTCAGGCTTTTGATGTCTGGGATGCCCGGCTGTGCTGCGCCCTTTTTCTTTCATGGATTTCTCCTAAGATTTATCACTTGTTGTGTCAACTGCCCCCCCCCCCCTGCAGGACCACAAATCTCTTACTTTTGATCAGATGTGTCAATTACTTCATATCGGGCATGGGCAGCTGAATCACACAGTCTTAGTCTCTGTTGCAATTTTATTCGGAGATTCACACGGAGTCTTATGGAACTCAGATGGTCAGGGACTTAATTATTTGCCTGGCACCCGACAGGGAAATGAGGGAGCACACCTTA
The DNA here is from genome assembly GCA_026315105.1 of Locusta migratoria. NCBI lineage: Eukaryota > Metazoa > Arthropoda > Insecta > Orthoptera > Acrididae > Locusta > Locusta migratoria. The sequence goes on from CM048747.1 coordinate 131,941,662, forward strand.
CAACACAAAAACCCTTCGTTGTCAGAGATCATAAAAATTCCTCAAGCTTTCAAGGGGGGCAGGGAATCAAATCAAGGCTTGATGTGATGTATCGGCTGTTCAGCCTTCCCCCTCTCGCCACCGCAGGAAGAGAGCACCCTGAGGAGGACATTTCCGCGGTTACCCAACACTCTGTACAGTTGAGCAGTAAGCTTTCTATGCAACAGCAGAAATCATAGGCACTCGACCCGCAACAACAGATGACACAGGGCCGCTCAAGTGCCGCCTTGCCCTCCTGCCCCTCTTGCTTTGTCAGTCACAATTGGTCCGCTTGCCCTTGGCACTGGACAAGTGCCATCGGTGCAGCAAAAAAGGTCGTATTTTGTTTGTGTGCAAGTCAAATCCCTCTGTGCAGGATCAGGATTTGTATGTAGACACAGAAGTCAACTGTGTGGCAGCACTGTCCACAGTTCCTTCTAAGCTTTTACTGGACCTAAAAGTTTGCAACAAGGTCCTCCATATGCCGGTTGATACGGGTGCAGCCGTAACTCTGTTAAACTCACAAACATATGTTGAGGTTGGCTCCTGTCCCCTGCAGTCAGTCACTTGCAAGTTGGTCAGTTATAACAAACAACGGATTCCAGTGCTTGGCCAATTTACCACTCAGGTGGTGTACCACACTGTCATTTAGTCCTTAACCTTTCTTGTAGAGGACAGTGCAATCACAGAGAATCTTTTTGGTATGGACTCATTTCAGATGTTCGAGTTTTTTATTTTGGATGATGTCAAACTAGTCTCGAACGAGCTACCCTACCCACAATTGGACAAGCTTTGCTCTGAATTTTCTTCTCCGGGTTTCGATTGTGCCACATGTTTTCAGGTATACATATCTATGTAACCTTCCATGCGCCCGGTAGACCTCTGCGATTCTGTCAAAGCAGAATTAGATCACCTCACATCCCTGGGTGTCATTCGTTCTATTTCCTCGAGTGAGTGGTCTTCTCCCTTTTGGTCATCGTAATAAAGCCAACTGGCAAGTTGTGGCTTTGTGGTGATTTTAAGCACAGTCAGTCATTGACATTTATCCATTGCCTCACCAGGAGGAATTTCTCACCAAGTTGTCAGGAGGACATTTTTTTTTCCCTTGGAGTTCCAGCATTTGTTGGTGGTTAATACACTATTTGGCCAATACCAGTATTTATGCCTACCGTTTGGGGATGCCAGCAACCCAGCTATATTCCAATGGTTCCTGGAACAGCTCACATTGCCGATTCAGGGCTGTATTAATTATCTGGATGCCATCGTGGTGTCGGGCACATCTGCCAAAGACCACTTGCGGAACCTATGGTCCCTTTTTATTTTTGCACTCCAGGCCACTGGACTCAAATGAAATCTAGACAAGTGCAGCTTCTTCCAACCCACTATTGTCTATCTACATTTTGAAGTTTCACATGAAGGTGTCACCCCTTTACGCACGCCATCATGTAACGGCCATTTTGGCCTTACCTCGCCCTTTGTCAGTGCAGGAGTTTTTCTCAGCAAGATTGCATATTACCACAAATTTCTTCCCGATGCAGCAGTCATAGCGCAACCATTACATGCCCTTTTGCACAAAGGCACGTGTTTTCAGTGGTTGCAGGTGTGTGAAAATGCGTTTTCTCTTTTGAAACAAAAGTTACAGTCTGCCCACTGCTTGGTCCACTTCCAGCACAGGCAACAATTAGTTTTGTGGACCACTGGGGTATGTCCCATACAAAAGCATTAGCCTACCACCATGTGTTCTGGCCAGGACTGGATGGGGATATTTTCAGAATTGTCTCTGCCTGCTCGAAATGTGTGACTCAGCAGGTTGTTCTGTACACGTCCCTTTCACTGTTGCCAGATCTGGAAAAGGCTTGGGAACGGGTTCATGTAGAGTTTGTCGATCCTTTTTTGAATTCCTTCTGACTATTGGTGGTCGACGCATTTTCAAAGTTTCCATTTGTGGTATATTGCACTTCTATGTCAACAGCAGTAATGGTTTCAACATTATCCAACATCTTTGCCCTCAGCATCAGCTAAGGTCTTTGCCCTCGAAGTCCTGCCTATCACATTAGTTACTGAACAGCCCATAGTTTTCTTCTCAAGAATTTGCCTAGCGAGGTATCCATCATGTTTTAGTGCCCCCTTTTCACCCCCAATCTAATGGGGAGGTCGAACATCTTGTCAGAACGTTTATGACCCAAATGAAGAAGTATGTAGTTCAATCTTCACCCGACATGGTGTTAAGAGAGATTCCTGGCTTCCTACCATTTTACACTGATCAGTGATAAGAGCCCAGTAGAACTCTTACTCGACCAACAGCCTTGGACTCTGCTTCACCTGCTGTGGCCCCTGATGGGCCACCTCCATGCAGTCTCCGTCTGGACACTGTGGTGTGGGCCCACAGGTTCAGCCGCCACACAAAATGGATCCCAGCATTGTCACATGCTGTTCTGGCCGCTGCATGGAGGATGGCCTCACATCTCGACATGTGGATCAATTGCATCCTAGGGGGGCCGGTTGGGAGTGGGAGGACGTCCTGACACACCCGCAGGTTCGCCCGTCACCTGATGAGGCCCAGCGCGATACCCAGCCTCCTCCCGGCAACACTTGATGGCGCCCTGGGAGCGCGGTCCAGCAACACTTGCAATTTGGCCTGCGTCAGCCCCTCCCGTGATACCGGCTCCGCATCACCACCGTCACTGCCTCTGCCACATCTGCCTCCAACACCATTGCTGCTAGCAGTTATGCCGCCCATGCCACCGCGCAAGAGCGATGACAGCGTAATGTACTATGACCCAACTTCTCCAGTCATATCTCACTAGCCGCCAACAGGCAGGGCTTGCTGTGTTGCACGGAGCTCTCAGTCAGCACACCCGTACTCCTTGGTTTGGGCTCAGCGCTTTGGCCATGAGGACGAAATGGATATGTCATGTGTAAGAATTTAGTTTTTCTCCACAGAAGAGGGAGATGTGCTGTAGTGTAGTGCACACCGTGTAATTCTAATCGAAGGCGCACTTGCAGTGCCCGCCACCAGAGGTGCACGAGACTAGAGACAAGCAGAGAGCCCTCTATGAACAAATCCAGATGTAGCGCGGAGTTGCGCAGGCAGCTGTGTGTTACTTAATGGCTGACGTGGGCCATTTATATTAGACTTTATCATATAAAGTTCAGAGGTTACAACACGTCCATTGTGAAATGTAATTGATATGGCAGAATCCGTGTGGAGGTGGATCAGCATGTGGGTTTGTGATCGGTCAGAACATAGAAAGAGCGACCATCCCCTGTAATAGGAAATCTTTGATTGCCTCGTACACTGCTAATAGTTCTCTGTCAAATGCCAAGTATTTCTTTGTGCAGAGGTTAATTTCTCAGAGAAAAAGTGAAGTGGCTCATCCAAAGGGCTTGGTAAAGATATGCATTCTCTTCTTTTTTCCTTCCTTTTTTCCTTTCCTTTCCCCCTGAGTAGTAATCTGCAGCAAAATACATTGTTCTTAGATATTCAAAAAGGTGACACATGGCATCAGTATCTTCAGCAAGTGTACTACTCTCAATAATGTAACTATTACATATTCAACATGGGTTTCCCATGAGTTTGTTGCCAAGTACAATGCTATATTTGTAGTTATGGACAGAATGAACCACATACTCTGTATATTTTTAACGTTTATTATAGACTGTTTGCATTAAACCATAAGTTGCAGTTTCTTTCACTGAATCCATTTTACTGATGAGGTCTTCAAGAACAAATTTTCAAAGAGAAAAGTTGTTTCATCTCTGTATTATCTGGGACATCATTTATTTGTACCAAGAATAGGGGACAATTTTGATCCCAGTTGCACTCCTTGTTACACTTGAAGTGTGTTGAATAGCTGACCTCCTGAACTCATCATTTGCTTTCTTTTGACGAGGTATGATTTGAAGAGTGTTTAAACTTTTGCCACAAATGCCATAGTGTTCTAGTTTGGAGAGTAGAACAAGGTGGCTCACACAGTCAATAGCGTTACTCAATACACAGAAAGTTACCTGTGTGTGAGCATGATTCCCAAATGCCTCTAACTAATAGTTTGTATGGCATGTGGGCAAAATCTATCCTTCTTGTAACCAAACTGAGCTATATATTATTATTTTCTAGGTAATCATGCATTTGGGTGAAAATAGTTTTCAAAAGTTTGTCTAATATTTGGATTATTGAAATTGGCCTGTAGTTTACAGTTCTGAGTTTTTTTCCTTCTTGAAGACTGCAATCACCTTAGATAAAGGGGCTCAGAAAAAATAGCCTCTGTGAGACAAGTTTATTGACTATGTGAATGGTAAGAACTTTATCTCGACTTACTTGCCTAAATTTAGTTAATGATGGTCTAACCTGTACTTGATTTAGATTTGTGTTTTTTTAGATAATCCATATATGTTACATTGAGTTTACTGATTAACTCAAAAAGTATTGGTCGAATGTATCTGTTGGTATAGCAACTGTGTCATTTGAGTTTCTAGTTACACCTTTAATATTATTAATTATTAACCAAACTTCTTTGCATTGGTTTTTAATTATAGTGTTGAACCTTTATTTTACCAACTGTAACTCTAGCTTGCGCAGTTTCATGATGATTTTTTCAGGTCTTATTTTATTAGAATTGTCACCTTTGCTCAGTGTTTTTAACAGTTGTATTTTATTCATCATGTTTTCTAAGTTTCTAAGTGTTTGTTGTGCCAAGGATTTTTCTTTCTTTCTATATGTTTACTCTTGGGAACAAGACGAACTTTTAAGATACTAGTTAAATAACTGTGAAAGGTTTCATAAACTAGTCCAGCATTTAAACTACATCTTAAAAATCATTTATCCCAGTCTGTTATACTCAATTTTTAGAATTGGTTGTCTTTTCTTGGAACTTGTTACTGTCCAATTTTTAAAATGTTTTAACTACATTGTTAACATTATGTGATCTGAGAAAATAAATTCTTTCACATCATAAGAATAGATGAGGATGGTTAACAAAAACATTATCAAAGCATGCCTTTACTCTAATGGGTTTTGAATTCACAAGAAGAAAATTATGTTGCCATAGGATAAACAGTAACTTTTCTTACACTAGGTTTGTTACAAGTTACATCAGAGTTCAAGTTTATGTCTCTCCCAATTATAATTACATAGTTCTTCCACTTAGTTATGTAGCACAGTACCAGTACCCTGACTAAACTGTCTAAAGATGTATTTACATCTGAGTCAGAAATACAGTAAATACATGCTTTTACATGATTCCCTACCTTGTTTGGATTATCCTCTTGAGTATCACTTTCAATTACATCAGTATTAATACAGTGCCCTTTCAAAAAGGCATGCGTAGTAAGAATACAGTTATCAGCCGTTGCAACTACCCGCAGTTGAGCCACATTTTCAAACTCATCTTCAAATGTTATGACTGTATCCAATGAAACAGGCTGTTCACTTCTAAATGATACAGTAGGCCAAAAGTGTCCCACACCCTTAGCAACTTCTTCCTGTAAGAATATATTCCACAGTTAAGTGCTAAACTGAAAGACCAATCATTATGAAATTAAAAACAGTGTATAAAAAGGTACACACTGCAACTGTCACAATTTGTTAATGGTTAATTCTTGGTATTCCCCCTTCCCCTTTTATTTATATGCTGAATATAAATGCGTATATTATGGTAGCATTACATTAAATTGAAATTGTAAAAATCGTGTAGTACAAAATTGCCAACTACATTTATTATTCAGGCTTTTCCTTGTAATGTCAAGATTATATTTGTGTACTTAGTTTTGATGTTGATTGTATTAAAAGCAACTAGGGAGTGATGACAGGTTGCAATCCCCAATAAACAGCACCATATATCAGTCTTCACTTCATTGAAGTAACTAGTACAGAGTTACAAGTTACAGTACCAAGATTATGGAAAAAATGGTGGCAGTACTCAAACAAACAGTATGCCACCAGAGAACATGAGTATCAGTAGTCTAGATGTAAACATACTTTGTGCAGGCAGATAGTATCATTCATCTATGTGCATCACCAAACTACTAACAACTGAATATTTTACTACAGGGATAGAAAATTCAGACCAAGGTAACTACCAAATTGAGGTATCGGCACCAATCATTTCACTCTTTCTGGGAAAGTTATTAGTTGTTCAGTATTTGAAGAAGCAATATTCTTCATCAGTACATCTATTAATTAATTTTGAAAGATGCATATTTACATTATTCTGCTCATACTTGGCATTACTAAAAATTCATCTAAGAATAAAATGTGTTTCTTAACAAGAAGATATGTAGCTTTTTCTCATATTATTTGATTGACTTGCTTATGATATCTTTATTCGATTAATGATGGAAATTCTCCTCAGAGATGATAAATTATTTTTCAAAAGGGATAGATTGGCTGGCCAGTACTTACCTTTGTGGTGTATCGGCAATAGTGACACAAATGAAAAACAGAAAAAATGACAATTAAGAATATCCTTTTCCTTCATTTGTGTCACTATTGGAGGTACAGCACAAAGGTAAGTACTGGCCAGCCAATCTATCTCTCTGAAAAATAATTTATGATATCTTTATCCAGTCACATAGATAGGGCTATTATTAATTTTGCAAGTCTATTTTGTGATAAGTGCAGAAAAGTACAGACTCTTGTATTCTAATCATGTCTTTGTCATGGTTCAATTTGTTAGTTCATAGGTACATAATTAGCACTTCTTTTTCATAAGTGGCTTAAGTGTGTGTCCATTTGTCGCCGATAGAACTGTGCATGTGCAGAGCTGTTGTCAAGTTCCAAAAGCAGCTATGCGCATACGAAGTTTTGAAGCTTATGTGTGTGTCAGTTTGTCATCAATAGATATAAACGTTTTTCCAGGAAGTAAATGCGAGAGAGTAATGCTCTGTGCTAAGTAAAGGGGCACCCTCGCCACCTGCCCTGGGTAATTCAATTTGAATCAGCATACATGTCTGCACAGATATTCTTAATTGTTGTTGTTGTTGTTGTTGTTGTTGTGGTCTTCAGGCCCCAGACTGGTTTGATGCAGCTCTCCACACTATGTCCTGTGCAAGTACCTTCATCTGAGAATACGTTCGGCAACCTACATCCTTTTGAATCTGCTTAATGTATTCGTCCCTCGGTCTTCCTCTACAATTCTTAATCACAATTCATAATATCTAGAACAGCAGTGAATTCTTTTGACTGCAGGGCTTTTGCTGGTTCTAGAAAATATAAATTGAGGAACATGAGGCCACAAAATCATATATGGGATTCTTTATAATCGAAAGCAACAGCATAATTTAAATTAAAGGTAAATGGTACTGTACTCATTTCCACAAATTTTGCAATTAAAATGTTACATAAAAATGTTGATTTCATGAGGAAGAAGTAGAAGATTTAAATATACTAATAATGAAGTAACTACAAGATATTTTTGTAATATGTCTTTCAGAACAATGGCTTGACTACATCTTATTCAAGTCTATATCCCTTAAAAATTTCGCACTGGTTCACTAATATTGTAGATCAGTTACCATATTTACTAAAAATAATATTTAAGTTACTAATTTAGACAATATACCCTTCAAAGATAAGAAAAAAAAAAAAAAAAAGAAAAAAGAAACGAGACAGCAGTGGCATAAGAATTTCCCCACCAACTAGTTTTGATTTATTTCAGTAAAAACTGGGATGGTTCTTAAACAAAGTAAGTCCAATACAACATGATTTTATAGTTTGTGGTGACTTTGATGTAGACTTTATTGGGAATAATAAACAGACATCTGCCTTAGTCATTCTCATCAGTTCACAAAATCTTACTGCTGTGTACGCTGTGCAATATTCAAACTAGCCGCCGAGATGGCCAGCGCTAGAAACTGAGGCACTGTTATGCAAATGTTGCTACATCAGCACCATCTGAGCAGCCAGGAGTGGAGGTGGCCAGAGCACATGCAGCTGACAGGCAATCTGTGTAATGCGCTCTTACTGGACACTTCACTAAGAACTTATTGTACTATTCTGTGTGTTACAAATTGTCATTTGAGTTACTTTGTGTTAATAAATGTTATGTGAAGTTACAACACTTAAGTGACAACAAGTCAGGGATTTTCCATGTTACCACCAAAAGATATATCGGAAGAAATGGCTACACTAGAACAAATCCTACTAAGCCTCATGGAACAGTAAAAGCTGCTCGCAGACACCATCATCGAACACCAGAAGGCCACCACAGAACACTAGAGTTTCATTACCAATGCCTTGCAGAAATTTCTAACAGAACCTACCACATCCCATCAACCCGCGTAGACTGTTCCTGCATTCCTGCGATACGATGAAACTCCAGTGGACTGAATTGCCTATGAATAATGCCTACAGCAACACTTCATGGCTTCCAGCATGGCAGATCAACAAATTTGTAAGTCTCTTTTTCTCTCTTGAATCTCTCCCAAGTTGTATAAACTTCTATCCCAAGTTGACTCCTCTAAAAGAAACCTCATCCATGTCATTTGACAAAACATCTTCTCTTTTTTATTTATTTATTTATTATGGTTTTCTGTTCCATAGGACCCAATTTAGGAGTGAGACTCCATGGTGATGGAACAAGTCAATACATGAATTTTTCACAAGAATGGTAATAGAAAATTTTTAAGTTGTCCTATGCACATGACAATCTTAAGACAAAGTGAAAAGAATCAAGAAAGAAAAAAAATTAATTAGCTTAATTGTTTAATTTTTCTAGGAGTTCCTTGACAGAATAAAAGGAGTGAGCTATGAGGTAACTCTTCAATTTAGATTTGAAAGCGTGTGGGTTAGTGCCAAGATTCTTTATTTCTTGTGGTAGCTTATTGAAAATTGATGCTGCAGAATACTGTACACCTTTCTGCACAAGTGTCAAGGTGGTGTGATGCAAATGTAGATTCGACTTCTGTCTAGTATTCACTAGAAAGCTACTAACTCATGGGAATAAGCTGATATTATTAACAACAAACGACATTAAATAAAAAATGTATTGTGACGCCAGTGTCAGAATTCCCAGACTACTGAAAAGGTGTCAACATGACATTCATGAACTTACACCACATATTGCTAGAACTGCCCATTTTTGAGCCAGAAATATCCTTTTTGCATCAGGTGAGTCACTCCAAAAAATAATGCCGTACATAATAAGTAAGTGAAAATAAGCACAATAGACTACTTTTCGTGTTGAAAAATCACTTATTTCAGATATTGTTCTAATGGTAAATATAGCAGAATTTAGTTTTGGGACAAGATCCTGAACATGGGCTTTCCACGAGAGCTTACTGTCTATATGAATACCTTCTGTCTGTCTACTACAAGAATAGCCTCACATAGTTGCAACATGTGTAGCTTTCTGTTGATGTAAAAAGTAACCTAATCAGTCATACAGTGCTTAGGCGATGGAACTACAAAGGCTAAGTGGGAAATGTCAGTTCATTACCTAGATTCATAAAGAATCATATGCCGATTACATGGTAGGGACACTATTCTTCAGTCCGCTCCTGACAGGGAGCTTCATCAGTGGACTCTTCAACTTGAAAACCCCACATTAGAAGAAGTTTTGTCCATTGCTCAAACTTCTGAAATTACTCATGTGGTATACACTCATACACAGCACAAGACAAACAGGTAACAAAACAACAAAAGGCCAAACAAGGTTCTTCTTCTTTGCCTTCATGCCCAAGAAGTTTCTCCCATCATTCATGGGACGACTGTCTCCAATTTTGGGCTACTTGTCATAAATGCAAAAGAAAAGGGGCATATATCTTCTGTTTGCAGATCGCAGAAAGATCAGAAAATACATGAAGATGAAATTGATGATGATTCAGTGCTATTTGTAAATTCTACAATTTCCAATCCTAACAAGTTGTACCTTACTGTTCAAATGTTTGGCAAGGATGACAAAAAGCAAGTTGGCCCATGATCTGCTGCCACTTTTATTACCTTGCAAACATACCTTCAGCTGGGGTTGTCCCCCCACCATCCCTCCCTCACTGTCGCCTGTTTTATGACATTTAAAACCATTAAGAGATTTCCTTACTAGGTGAGATGGACATCAACGTCTTTTACGAGTCTGTCGTCTGAAATGTCACTGTATTTGTGGTTAATTACACATGTACTGATAATTAATTCTGTTATGGAGCATTTCACATTTTTGTCTTTTTGGTAGATAACACACTCAACATCGTCTCCAATGATATGCCTTAATCACAGTTGGAGTCCTTGTTGGATGAATTTTTACTGGCAATTTTGAGGTTCATGTTACTTTGAATCAAGTTGCCTGGCCATAATTCTTTCGAGCATAGCCCCTCCCAGTGGCTTTGCAGGACACAGTGAAGCAAGAATTGAATAGGTTGACAGTCTCTGGATTCCTGCTTACGGTAACCTCCAGTGAGTGGGCTTCGCCTTTAGTGGTCGTCTGCGTACCTAATGGCAGGCGATTTCAAAGCCTCAGTGAATGCTCAGTTCCTCACAGACATGTACCCCATGCCACACTGTGAAGAGTTGTTTTCTAAATTGGCTGGGGGCCAGTTCTTCTCAAAAACTGACCTTTCGGAAGCTTATCATCAATTACCTCTTGATGAAGCCTCTTGCCAGTTCCTTGTATTGAACACACCCTATGGATTAAATCACTATCAACAGTCACCATTTGGGGTCACCAGAGCACGTGTAATTTTTCAACGTTTTCTGGGACAACTTATTGTCACTGTTTCAGGATGATCAACTATCAAGATGATATTGTCATCATGGGGGTCACGATGGATAATCACCTTCCCAATTCATAGACCTCAAGAGTAACTTTCCAAAATGTCAACTCTTTCAACCCTCCATCATATTACCTGGGGTTTCAACTATCCAGAAATGACATTCACCCTATTATTGAGCATGTAGCTGCTATCAATGCTCTTCCTCGCCCCACCATGGTCAAAGAATATCAGAACTTTCTTGGAATAATTGCTTATTATCACAAGTTCCTGCCATCGGTGGCAGAGATTGCGTATCCATTACATTATCTTCTCCACAAAAATGTGCCTTTTCATTGGCCTGCTGACTGTGATGCATCCTTTCAACATCTCAAATCTTATGTTCAGAAGGCACCTTGTCTTGCTACATATTGTCTTGGTCAACTGCTTGTCATGGTTGCCAACACCTCCCAGCATGGGATAGGCGCTGTTCTAGCACACAAATATCCAGATGGATCTGAATGTTCCATTGCACATGCATCAAAGACGTTAAACACCTCTCAGCAACGCTATTGTCAAATAGAAAAAGAGGCACTGGCCATCATTTATGCTTTAAAAAAGTTTGGTGTGTTTATCCGTGCAGCCAAGTTTCGTCTCATCACAAATCTTTCATCTCTATTTTTCATCCTGCAACTTCTCTACTAGACAAGGCAGCCCAAAGGATTCACTGTTGGGCTCTGTTTCTATCCCACTTTAACTATGAAATTCACTTTCATCCTATGGCTCAGCACACTAATGCTGACACCTTATCCCATCTGTCCATGGGTCCTGACCCTAGGTTTGATTGGGATGAACTTCACTGTTTTCATTTGGAGGAAGTAACAGAGGGGTTTCCTATTACAGGGGAACATCTCGCTGAGGCTACAGCGGCTGGTCCTGTTTATGCCATACTATTGGCTTTATGGCTAAAGGCTGGCCGAACTGCCCTTCTGGAAAAGCTTCTGAACCCATACACAATTACTTCTCTCCGAGTTTTCACATTATGTCACATAACAATGTTGTTCTGCTTGCCACTGATGACACTTCACCGCACATGGTTGTCCCAGCATCTCTGCGATCGGCAGTACTCTGATTTCTTCACCACAGACACTGGGGAGTGACCCACACGAAGACACTGGCCTGCCATCATGTCTACTGGCCCTGCACCACCGCAAACATTGCACACATGGTTGCTGCCTGCCAATCCTGTGCTTCTCTCCATCTCATTGGCATTAATATTGATTTTGCTGGCCCCTTTCTGCGAATTTCCTGGCCCCTGGTCATTGATTCTTGCTCTAATGTTCCGTTTGTTCTCTGTTGTGCATCTCCTTCCACAGTGCCAACATCGTGGCACTCGGAAATTTTTTTTCTCTTGAAGACTTACCTAACACCCTTCTCTCGGATAACAGACCACAATCCACTTCTACCAACTTTTTTGATTTTTGTACCCAGTGTGGCACCAATCACATCACTTGCCCCCTCCCCCCCATTCAATCCTCAATCAAAAGGGGGAAGTTGAGCGCCTTGTTCACACTTTGAAAACCCAAATGAAAAAGCTCCTTACTTCCACTACCATGGATGATGCATTAACAAACTTCCTTGCATTTTATCGTTCCATGCCTATGGGTGACTACAGTCCAGCAGAACTTCTGCACAGCCGCCAGCTGAACAAACTTCTACACCTATTCTCTCTGCCTTGTCGCAGCAGGTGATCCTTCTGCAAGACAAATTTTCAGTGGGCACACCTGTTTGGTTGTGGGGGTATGGAAGGTACCCAAAGTGGATACAAGGCCATATCATTGACCCGAGAGGACAGCACCTATACAACGTTCAGACATCAGCAGGGGAGTTGGCATGTCACATAGACCAACTTCATTCACAATCACATCAGCAGCTGCTTCATGGGCAACACCCACACAACTAACAACAAACAAGGTCTTCAAAATGGAAGTCAACTCAGAACCTCAATCAGGAACAAGATTTTCAGAACAAATGGAATATACACCAGCCACTCCACAGAGGGAAAACCACAAGCTTGCCATCCACAAAGAGGACTGCACTCCAGAGTCACCCGTCTTCCCAACCTTTTCAGACGACATCCCTCACAACAACACCTACGAATATAATGATGTTTCCAATCATGGGCTCGTGGTTCACACCACACTGGAAAGGATATTTTCATCCTTATGCTCAAGTGCTGCCACCAAGAGACTTCTCCAAGGGCGCAGATGACCAGATGGACGTAGGTGTGGTACACGACACCAATAAAGTGAGCGTCAAAAATAAAAGGGGGAGAAGTGCTATGTATGCTGTGCTATATTTGAATTGGCACTAATCTGGCCATTGCTAGAAACTGAGGCACTGTTATATACAGGCTATTATGTCAGTGCCATCTGAGTGGCCAGGCACAGAGACAGACGAAGCATGAGCGTCCAGCGGGCAATCTGTCTAATGCGCTTGCACTGGACACTTCACCAAGAACTTATTGTACTACTCTGTGTGCTACTAATTGTCATTTGAGTTATCTTGTGTTAATACATGTTATGTGAAGTTACAACACTTACACTCGCAGGTAATGAAGCAATAATAATATTGACCAGTCAGGCAGCATTTTATCAGATCTTGATTGATTAAGAGAAATTTAAGTGATCAGTAAATCAATACAAGATTCACTAACCAAATACTCCAATAATGGTCATCAAAACTGACAGAGATATGGGCAAATAACAAATTTCTAATAGTAGGGTATTCAGACACGAAGCTATTAACCACTTAATTTTTTTTAATGCACATTGAAGATTTTGTCTGCTGTCTATGAAACAAAAATGTCGATTCAAAATTCAACATCTTCATAGAAAAATTGATACACTATTTTGATACTACCTTCTCTGAAAAAATGGTACATTTCAAAATAAAATAAAAGACCATGGCTGGATTACTAGGTGATTAGTACTTCTTACCAGAAAAAAGAGAACTGCACCAAATCTGCAAGGCAAATGTCATCAAAAATGCATACGTTCTATAAAAGATGATCAAAAATCTAATAATGGGAAATCCAGGTTGGAATGTCAATAACAGAGGAGAGATGATCACTGAACCACAGTCAGGCATGTAAAAAAGACAATCGCATTCACACAAGTTAAATTTTCAGGCATGGCCTTCATCAGAAAAAGAAACACATACAGTCTATAATTAAAAATAATATTATTAGTAAGAAATTAATAAAAATAAAATGCTGTGATCATTGTCAATATTTGAGTTGGTAGTAGATATTTAAACAGAAATTGTGACATTGTAAGTACTGAAGCTTGGCTGTTAAAAGTAGTATAACAATATTGTGACGTAACTTGGAAAAATTCAGTGGGTGAGGGGTCACCTTTGAGACATTGTAATGTAATGATAGAAGCAGATATTCAGTTATACCTTACAAATCCATCCTTTAATCTACCACCCGATACCTAATCCCTATATACCTAGCCGATACTAACTGTTCCCTCCTCTATCATTCCAATTTTACCATTATATTTATTGCATAACCTAACGTAGTTTATATTTATTTCCAACATTTGTATTAACAGCATTTCCTATTTCATTTAAGAAAAGTATAACTTTCATTAACTTAAAGAATTCAGCATCAGTATCATTGTTAAATTAAAAGTCAACAATATAGGAAGATCTAGATGATGCATTAATACTGCATTATTATAATTAATACTTTTGTTGATTAAGCAAATCAAATTAATTCAAACCCAAAATGTAAGTAGGAAAGATAACAAGTGTAACTTTAAATCATCTGTGTAAACTTTCATGCTGATACTAAACATTTCTTAATGTACAACAAAATAAAGACTGATGCTACAATTACATCATGCCATACAAACATTTTGAGTAATTTCTGTTGTGTGCAATTAAAAACTCAGAATAAAATAACGTCTGTGTTGTACAAAAGACATGGATCAATGAAAAATTGGACCGTAAACATTAACCTTCATGTAATTAAAAATTACTAATTGTAAAGATATAATTACAACAATGTATTAACTCATTGTATTGTCTAGGATGTATATATAGAACCAAGTGACTGACACGCAGTTAGTTGAAGTTGATCTTAGTCAGATGGAGCTAAATCTGAATAAAAGAAGAAATTTAATAATGGAAAGTCCAAGTTGAATATTAACAATATACTAATAGGACAGTTTATAATTCACAGCAAAGAAATGACCATGAGCCACAACAGGCACATTAAAAAGGCTCACACATACAACACTTCCAGCTATCGGCCATGGACTTCTTCAGAAATAAGAACATTCACACAAACACAAAGGCACACAACACAGTCACACAACCGTCACCTACGGCTGCCGCACTTCAAATCACACTCTGCGATCTGGAAAGAGTGTATGGGATGGGAGGGGGAATAGAAAGGTTGTGTCATGGTGGTGGGGATGGATACATCACAGCCTTTCAGACTATGGGAGGAACGAGATGCAGCTTGTGGATGGATTGGGAAGGCAGGTGAGTGGAGGAAAATAAAGTGACATGAAATGAGTTCACATTCACACGCACACACACACACACACACACACACACACACACACACACACACACACACAGCATTCAAAATATGGGAGGTTTAGGATAGAGAGGTGTGGAAAAAAGAGAAGTTATCACGCACACACACATGCGCACATGCACACACACACACACACACACACACACACACACGCAAGATCACACATTCACGCACCACTCAAAATAGGTGAGGTTTGGGATAGAGAGGTAAGAACTGTAAGGTATGGAAAACAAAAGAAAAAAGGGAAGTTATCGTAGGTTGAGGCCTGGTTGATTTCGGGATCGGAGAATGTATTGTAGAGATAACTCCCATCTGTGCAGTTCTGAAAAGCTGGTGGTGGATGGGAGGATCCAGATGTCCTGGGCTGTGAAAAAGTTGTTGAAATCAAGCATGTGCTCCACTGCATGCTGTGCCACAGGGTGGTCCACCTTGTTTTTGACCACAGTTTGGCGGTGGCCATTCATCCTAATGGATAGCTGGTTGGTAGTCATGCCAATATAGAAAGCTGTACAGTGTTTGCAGCACAGTTGGTAAATTACATGGCTGCTTTCACAGGTGGCCCGGCCTCTGATAGGGTAGGAAAAGCCTGTGACAGGACTGGAATAGGAATTGCTGGGTGGGTGGAGTGGACAGGTCTTGCAGTGGGGTCTTCCACAAGGATATGATGCCTGTGGCAGTGAGCTGGGTTTCGGAGTGGCATAAGGATGAACTAGGACGTTATGGAGATTGGAAGGGCAACAGAACACCACTTTAGGAGTGGGGTGGAAGGATCGTGGGCAGGATGTCTCTCATTTCTGGGCATGAGGACAGAAAATCAAAACCTTGACGAAGGATGGAATATAGTTGTTCAAGTCCAGCATATTACTGAATGATATCGGGAGTGCTCTTTTGTGGATGGTTACTGGTGGTAGAGGGATGACTTGACATGTGTGGGGATATGGCATGGGAGATCTGTTTGCAGACTAGGTCTGTGGGGTAGTTTCTGTCTGCGAAGGACTTTTTAGACCCTCAGCATATTCAGAAAGGGAGTTATTGACACTGTAGTGCCATCTGCTGTAGTGTAGTGTGCACCGCATAATTCTAATTGAGTGCGCTGACAATGTACTTGCAGTGTCCACCACCAGAGATGTGCAAGACTAGAGAAAAGCTATTATGTTCAGTTCTGTACTTAAGGCCTTGCAGGCCAATTACATTAGACTTTATATGATGAAGTTCGGAGGTTACAACACCATCCATGGGTGGCCAGGCTCTAAGGGAGAGATTTTTTGATGTGGAAAGGATTGCAACTGTTGAAGTGTAAGTACTGTTGGTGGTTGGTAGGTTTAATATGGATGGAGCCATCAGTGAGTTGGAGGTTGACATCAAAGAAAGTGGCATGGTGGGTTGAGGAAGACCAGGTGAAGTGGATGGGGGAAGGATTTGAGGGTTTGACGAAAGGAGGATAGGGTGTCCTGGCCCCCAGTCCAGATCATGAAAATATCATCAATAAACCTTAACCAGGTCAGAGGTTTGGGGTTTTGGGATGCTAGGAAGAATTCTTCCAGACAGCCCACAAACAGGTTGACATAGGATGGTACCATTCAGGTGCCCATGGCTGTGCCACGAATTTGATGGTAAACTTTCCCCTCAAAGAAAAAGTAACTATTAGTTAGGATAATGTTGGTGAAGGTTATGAGGAATGAGGTATCGAGCTTAAATTTAGGGGGACATTGGGAGAAATAGTGTTCAATAATTGCAAGTTCTTGGGTATGTGGGATGTTGGCGTGTAGGGAAGTGGCATCCACAGTGACAAGTGGGATCCAGGAGGTAAAGGGGTGGAGATGGTGGAGAGTTGGTGAAGGAAGTGGTTGGTATCCTTGATATGGGAAGATAGATTTTGTAGAATTGGTTGGAGGTGTTGGTCAATAAGGGCTGATATTCTTTCAGTAGGAGCACAGTAACCAGCCACAATTCGGCATCCAGGCGTGTTTGGTTTGTGGATTTTGGGAAGTATGTAGAAGGTGGGTGTGTGGGGTGTTGGTGGGATGAGGAGGGAGATGGTTTCAGGGGAGAGCTTCTGGGTGGGGCCATAGGATTTTAACAGGGATTGGAGATCTTGTTGGACTTTGGGGATGGTGTAATTCTGGCACAACTTGTAGGCAAAAGAGTCAGAGAGTTGGCGGAGCCCTTCTGCCAGGTAGTCCTATGATCCATAACTACAGTGGTGGAACCTTTATCTGCGGGAAGGATGATTATGTTGGAATTTGTTTTGAGATTGTGGATGGCTCTCCTTTCTTCAGTTGAAAGGTTTGAGTTCTTAGAAAGGGACTTGTGGAAAGATGGTGAGGCCAAGTAGGAGGTGAGAAATATTTGGAGGGTAACCAGGGGATGGTTAGGTGGGAGTGCAAGAGGATCTCTGTTGGATGGTGGTATGAACTGGGATAGGCAAAGTTCTGTGTTGTGATCAGGTTGGCTACAGTGAGAGGGATTGGTGGCACAGTAGTGTTTCCATTGTAGCGATTGGAAAAAGGAGAATAGATGTTTGATGAGACCAACATGATTGAATTAGGCTGTAGGCTGAAGATAAGACTTTTGGATAAAACAGAAACTGCAGAGGGATTGAGGGTTTTTGTAGACAGGTTAACCACAGCATTCTGGAGTTGTTTTGGTATTGGAGAAGTGTTGGTTGCGACTTTTGAGGAATGAGGTAGGTTCAAGAAGTCAGCTAAACAAGGTCTGGGTGCTATTAGTTCACACGTAGGAACACTATTGGTCGGATAAGAATTGAATATAGGTGCTCCAAGGCAGCAATATTGTCGTGTTGCAAACTGCAGGTGGTGTGGAATTCAAAGGCTGGTCGTTAATAGAGTACCACACCTTACACTTACAACATGTTTATTGTTAACACAAGTGTACACTCTGTACAGACTGACTCCTGCTTGGGGTGCTTCACTATTTATACACAGAAAGAATTTTCTGGAACTTACAAGTACATCACACATAAGAAATATGCTGTGTGTGTGTGTGTGTGTGTGTGTGTGTGTGTGTGCGTGTGCGTGCACGCACACACATGCGCACTCATGCACATGTGGATTCATTTTATTTTATTTTTCTCCACTCACCTGCCTCCCACTCCATCACAAAGCTGCATCTCATTCCTCCCATTTAATATGTACATACTCTTGAGAACTGTGCTGCTATCCATCCCCACCACCGTGACGCAACCTTTCTATCCCCCCCTCCCCTCCTCTTCCCTCTTTTTCCACCGCAGAGTGTGATTTGAAGTGCAGCAGCTGGAAATGATGATTGTATGACTGTGCTGTGTGCCTGTGTGATTGCGTGAATGCTCTTATTTCTGAAGAAGGCCATGGATGATAGCTGAAAGTGTTATATGTGTGTGCCTTTTTAATGTGTCTGTCGTGGCTTATCGTCACACTTTGTGCTGAGTTGTAAACTGTCCTATTAGTATATTGTTAAAAGGAGAAATTGAAATATTTGGTGTTTCATTTGTATTCTACTCTTATAAATGTTACTTAAGAAAAATAGTGAATGAGTTGTTTGTGGTAAACAAATTATTTGTAATTATACAAGCATACAGGTGTATTCTAATGTTCTCAATACTTAACCAACACACTAAGCACATGATGCATTAGTCATCAGAGGATACAAAACACGTAGGTATTTATTATATGAATATACCAACATAACTGAAAACTCTGTTTTCTACATTTTATATTACGTAAGTACTGATTACGAATTTTATAAGGGGTTTCTAGGTGTTTTGATACATTTTCTGCAAGAATATGTTTGGATTGGTTTGTACCATATGATTTGTAAGGGAGGATAAATTGACTTGGACACTAGATGGACTATGATGATTAACTGACAGATACACTTATCGTGCACTTCAATAGCGGATTATCGGGAGTAATTTTCGGGGGGCCTGGATATGAAGTTATGGCAATCCATTCTGAAGTGGGCGGCTCACACTTGGCCTGACATCTTTTGCCCTCTGGTGCCATAGTTAAGTACAGAAGGGACGAGGGTATCCCTGGGGAAGAGGAGTGGGACGGGTTTGCAGAATTTGGGATCTGTCATCTTTCCTTCTTAGATCCCAGTATTCCTGTTTCTTTATTTTCCTTTCTTTCTTCTCATTTGAGTACCAATCTATCTTTCCCTCTTTCCATTTTCATATGTGGTTTTTGCCCTTCTTATTTAAGTCTACATTGTATTTTACTATGATGCTGGGAGATACA
Organism: Locusta migratoria; assembly: GCA_026315105.1. Classification (NCBI taxonomy): domain Eukaryota; kingdom Metazoa; phylum Arthropoda; class Insecta; order Orthoptera; family Acrididae; genus Locusta; species Locusta migratoria. The sequence goes on from CM048747.1 coordinate 131,961,204, forward strand.
AACCTCATTTGATAAAGTGTGCCAAGGTATGTTCAATAATCCTTGACAAAATAAAATAGACATAAAGATGTACTGGAAATTACAGTTATTATATCAAGGTTATTATGATGGGTTCATGGGACACTCGTTTCAAGATGGGGAGAAATTCCTATAACATAATTCGAGTGCGCTCACTCATTTTATAGTGAGTAAAACAAATAATAAATATGATCTAGATATAGTTATGGTATAAAAAAGAATGAGTAGTTGGGTGAGCCGAGTACAGATATGAAGCCTGAGGGGTAACAAGCAAATGCTTAGGAGTGCAGTGAACACATACCATGCAGGAAACATTATATACGTATATTGGTGCAAGATGGCGGAGGAATCGGACGTAAGGAAAGACTGGATTTCATAATCAGAGACCTAAAAGAAAGCCTCTGAGCCATTGGGAGGGTCAAGCAAGGTAGGGCCTGCTGACCATTGTTTCCTCTTCTGCATAACCAGGGGGGAAACGATATACTAGATTCTTAGGTGGTAGTGGGGGTACTCCAGTATGAGATGAATTAGTCCCTGTGTTGATGTCTTGGGCACAAAAGATAAAGCAATGACAATGTAAATAAGGGAGGTCAAGATAAGACTTGAATGAGATACCATATTATGCTTTTTGAAAACTTTTTGATCACATGATTAACTAATTATTTAGTTTCACTGTAGTTATTATTAAAGTTGGTGTAAAAACGAGCAGTGTGGTTTAGCATGGGAAAGGCCATGAATTGAACTGGCCCAACAACAAAGTTTATGTTGAGTAGAAAACCCCTCTCATACAATGGACATGTTGAGAATTTTGTACTTGACATATAGTACAATAGTAATTTTATGAAAAACTAGCTGTGTAGGTGATATATAAGGGTAAGGAACACGTACTGAATTGGTATATATAGGTATAGCAAAATTTGTCCTGGAAATGAATTAGGACTATATAAAAGATAAGACAAACATTGTTATGTAAGAGTCCAGAATGGAAGTGTATGCATGACTATTTAATTATGTATTTGTAGACTTGGGGGGATCTGTAGTGTAACAGCTAATTTAGCTGTAAACTTTGATACTGTTCCACCACAAGATGTGCAGAAGACAAAAAATTCCTAGCAGGAAAAATTATATATAAAAAATAGATGAAGATTACTCACCAGGCGAAGGAGCACAGGTGTGATAGTAGCACAAATAAATAAAAAACACATACACACACACACACACACACACACACACACACACACACACACACACACACACACAAACAAACACTTTGCTTTCTACAGTATGGCTGCCTAGGTGTGTGTGCGTTTGTGCATATGTGCAGGTGTGTGTCTATTTGTTTACCTACCCTTCCCCCCCCCCCCCCCCCAAGGTAGACATACTGCCTAAATGTACTTGTGTCTGTGTAAATGTGTGGGTGTGGGTGTATTTGTTTACCCTCCTTTTTCACCCCAAGGATTGGAATGACTCCTTACCCACTCCCTTAAAACCCTCATCATTTCCTTTTCCCTCTCCTTCCCTTCTGCCTGACGAAGCAGCTAGGCTGCGAAAGCTAGCGTTTGTGTGTGTGTGTCTGTCTGTGTGTTTATTTGTTGCTATCACTGTCTGTGCTCCTTTGCCTGGTAAGTGTACTTCATCTATTTTTTACGTATATTTTTCCTGTTAGGAATTTTTTCCTCTATAATATATATATATATAAATATTGTTGAAACGAGATAGAATGGCTGGCCAGTACTTACCATTGTGCTGTAACGCCGATAGTAACACAAAATGAAAAAACAGAAAAAAAGGGGGACAAAGGGACAAGCTTTCGGAACAGACTTCCTTCGTCAGGTGGGAGAGAAGGGAAGAATAAAGGATGGGAACAGAAGGGAAAGGGGGTTCACGACCTAGGTCATGAAGGTGGTGTTTCACCTTTCCCTTCTGTTCCCATCCTTTATTCTTCCCTTCTCTCCCACCTGACGAAGGAAGTCTGTTCCGAAAGCTTGTCCCTTTGTCCCCCTTTTTTTCTGTTTTTTCATTTTGTGTTACTATCGGCGGTACAGCACAATGGGAAGTACTAGCCAGCCATTCTATCTTGTTTCAACAATATTTATCATCTCTGAGGAGAATTTTCATCATTAATTGTGTTGTATTAGACTTAAGATTAGTTTATCTCAAGACATAGAACTGAATAGATGTTTTGTAACAGTTAGCCTACGGGGCACAATATATTTCCTTTGTAAAATTTTAATGTACAGCATTTATTAAGTAATAGGTTGTGGCTCTCTTGAAATATACTCTCCGCTGCATGGGTAAGAAGTTCATGCCTGAATCCAGGTGAAATGTTATAGACATATATAGACCAGTTTTTTGACTCAATTATTACCACACTACAGAAAGGAGAAGGACTATGTTAGTTGTGGGCCAAAACACTAGTAAATCCATGACCAAATCCTGTGTTCTGGTATTATAAAAGCACGGTCATCGGATCTCTCAACACCACATAACACTACAGTGTGTAGCAAAATACTGTCTTATTACTAACCTGGAAACCATTTTCCTCCCCATTTATAACATTTTTAACCCAAAGTAGTGGAGATATTATTTATTTTACCAATGGGAAATCTGATTGGAATGTCAATATTGGAGGCTAGATAACAACTAACCATAAAGAGGCTCAATGACCTGATGACAGACATGAAAAATAGGCATTCACATTAACAAAACTTTAATTTTCGGCCATGGCTTTCATCAGAAAAAGAAACACATACATTAACACAATCACTCAGACAACTATATACACACAACCCAGCCTGTCAGCAGCTCAGCAAGCCTCTTTAAGGAAATATTGTTTATGTATTATAAGACTATTAAACCAACATACAATATTATTTTACACTTGAGGCTAAATCCAGACATACCTCATTAATTTTACCTCCAAAGTCAATAGTAATTGTCTCTGCCATATTCCAGGCATTGTCATCCAGAACTGGTGCAACTTTTGCTTTTATACATGGAGCATGTGTATAGTGGAGTAACTTCACTTCCACAACGGATGATAGTTGTATGCCAAGTGGCACAGGGGGGAAAAATACCTGTAAGATAGGTAACAGAAATTATACTCTCTTAATCCTCCTGGGCATGAAAAAAGTCAAGAGATATATTAATAAGTTTCTTGCTAGTATCTCCTTTAATAATTGACCGTAGACATAATTACTTTACATGCATTTACTCAAGTCAAAATTAACATAAAAATTAAGAGGAAATTTCATATTTCAAATGACCTTCTGCTGCCCCAGAAATAAAATTTTTTCCATATATCTCTAAAATGTAACATCATACTCACATAAATTCACTGAACCCATGACGTAAAATGCTTTTGGAGGGTGGGGTGGGTCTGGTTTTTGTCTGATCTATCTAATGTTCTCCAGGAGTGGCAAATGAACAATTTAAAAAAAATTAAAATGCTCATAGTTACCTTTGTTAAGTTTGATATGATGAGACAAATATTGATCTTGAAGGAGATAGCAGTCAAATATTTCCAGTTTTCTTCGCCCAAAATGAAAGTTAGCAACTTTTAACAAACTTCACAAATAATTTCAAACCTTTATGAAACTTTTCTCATATTAGCATATTTCTGTCACACGGTCCTTTTCCTTAAAGAGGATAAAGCAACAATAGTCTACGAGCTGTTCCACAACTCAGTCCTTTTAAGATGCTGTTCTATCAATTTTCTGACATCAAATAAAATTTTGAAGCGTTTTAAAGTGCACTTGCATCTATCCAAATGCAGTTGGGAGTCAATTGTAGGCACTCCCAATTATCTCAAAGCACCCAAACTCTTGTTCATTATCATAAGTATTTAATAGACACAAGGTTCAATCTTAGTTCCCTCTGTAGAGGGTTCCTGTGGTGTTGCAGACTACCTACATTTATCTTGCTGACTGCAAATAATTCAGCAATTATAACTTACTTCTCAAGGTGAAAAGAGTTTTATTTGGGACGAAACATAGATGGTGCTTTCTTATCTCATCATTATATCCTGCTAGATGTAGCAAATGACTATCTAGTGGGCAAATGCACCAGACTTATCACTGCTGGGTACAATTTTAATTCCAGAGAGTACGACATTGTGGTGGCAATAGCCATAATAGACTTTGTACAAACAATTTTATCTTTATGATTTTCTTTGGGCAAGCTGCCTCTTGGCCGCCATCAAAAATTCCTTGTAGTCTGTGTTATGCTTGTGCACTATCAGTGTAATAAAGTGTTGTTACACAGGTAAGTGTGTTTTCTGGGGCTTACACCCCATGAAAAACCTACATTGGCGATCCCATACTATGTTTTTTGTGCTACAGTGTGTGTGTGTGTGTGTGTGTGTGTGTGTGTGTGTGTGTGTGTGTCAGTGCATTTCACCCACCCGCACCAGGGTAATTCGCAAAATACGGCAGTACATCTTCCAATGGTTACAATCACAATGAACATGCCTGTGCGACTTCCACCTGGCTTCACCGTGGTATCTCAACCATCGTTCAACTCACCACTTTTCCGTGATTCGGCGAGTGTATTTGCTTCGACGCCTTGGCACACACTCAGCAATTTTCCCCAGATTTGTTCAATTTGGCCCAGAAAACAATGCACAGAGTCACACAATGGATTTCGGCTTCGTGACCCCAAACTTGGATTCCGGTGCACAAACGATGAACAATACTTGTATTTCACTGGACTATTTTGAATGCGCACATTCTTGACCACTGATGACTGTAGATAGTTCAGTGTACTGTGCTTCAAATTTGTATCTGCAGTCTGCCACGTCTCCGCCATATGCACCTGTGTATCATTCCACAACCCACGTCCATGGACATAGTTTCAACAGTGGTGCACTGCCTCAGAACTATATTTCACTGCCTGTGTCTCATGATCTGGCTAGTGGACTCATTCCTGACTCTTCTTTGAGTTCAGGACCTTTCTCTCAAGTTCCATCTGCACCTTTATTGCAAGCACTGTTTTGGTTGCGGACATTGCAATGCATTTGTATTTCGGACGACCACCTACGCAGTATTTTCCTAGTGACTGTGTTTTTAACCCTCACACTCTGTTGAGTGCTTTCTCACATATGAACATGTGATAGGACAATGTGTTCATTGTGCAGCCACATTGGGTACCCCTACACGCCTCTGCCGCACCGCGCCCGCTTTGGCCTACCACGTCTGCTTGTGTGGCTGGCACATCATTTGACTCTCTTACGCTGGGTCACACTCAACAACCCATTTCATAGGCACAATTCGGTGCCTCTGCCATGTCGGCCTTCCGCTTTGCGCCACCTCAAAATCATCAAAATCAGCCTCATGCTGCAGTGCCAGACACGGAATCTCAGGCACCATGTTCTCCTCCTTTTCCGTCACCTGGACTTCTTCCGTTTTCGTTCGAGGCTCTGACTACGTGGTTCACCTTTGTAGAACAAATCTTTAACCACCACTCCCTGGATGATGCTTCTCACTATCTCTACCTTATCATACACCTGCATGAGCACATCGACCTAATCTGCGATCTGATAACGTCATCTCCAACGACTCGTTACTACTTCGTGGCGAAGCAGACCATCCTGGAGCGTGTTTATGCACACTCATGACGAAATCATCCACTAAATTCTGCACAATGAAGATCTCGACAACAGGAAGTCTTCCCAGTTGTGGAGACATCTTCGCCTGCTGGTCAGTGAGCAGGCAATGCCAGACTCAACTCTGATGGCAGTCTGGACTAACGAACTACCTTTACCAGTCCAGACAGCTCTGGTCCTCAAGTCTCAGAGCGAGTGTATTCGCATTGCTGACTGGGTTCATGCTGCTTACTTTTTTGGGACCTGTCTTGACACGCCTGCTAGTGCTCAAACTGCACCTCCTCGCATCTTTGCTCGAGGCTGCTCTGGCACGCTAGCTGACCTCATCAACCCGCCTGGCCTTCCACATCACCTCTCAACCAAGACACCGCAACCAGCCTCTGCTGCAGAATCCGAAGACAGACTTCCACAATCCACTCGCTTCCAACTGGAACAGCCACCTCGCTACCCATACTGTTTCTTCCACAGTCACTTTGGTGTAGCTGCCAAGAAGTGCCGCCCTCCATGCTCATACCCAAACACAATGTGCCGCAGATTGTAGGCACCCCCCCCCCCCCCCCCCCCCCCCAGGTGACAATGGGCACCTATCGACACTGCATTCTGTTCGCAATACTTCCAGTCAGTGCGGTCGCCTCTATTTGTGGGACTGTGTTTCTAGCATTGGATTCCTCATTCATACTGGTGCGGATGTTTCCTTGCTACCCACTACTATGCCAACTGGTCCCCTTCGCATGCAGTCAACGCCACACAACGTCCATGCATGGGTGCAACCTCTAGCTCTGTGCATCTCTATCCTGACTGCATTATTGAGTGGAACTTTTTAGTGGTAGACATTCCAGAATCTATTGTGGATATAGTTTTTTTACACATCACACATCATACTCGATGTTGTGCACCACTCTCGTTTACACCATCCCTCAAACAAACATTTTTCATGTGATTTTTCAAGCTTCGACTCCTCTTCCACAAATGCTACTCTTATTAGTAAGTATAACAAACTGTCTGATGACTTCGACACGCTGCTGAATATGTGGTTTGACGAATGTAAACAAGGGCTTGACCTCAAGATTGAATGGGATAGTATCATGTGCCGCCTTGCCCATGCTGACTCACAGCTGTCTGTGGCTAAACAATGTCTTTCTGCTCTTCCGGTGGATTGGAAAGTTAGTACCATTGTTTACTCTGCTATTAGTGTCTCCATGCCTGTTTGTAGGTATGATTGTGGGTCTGACAGTTTGCCTAACCTTGCTCCTCGCTCCTATGTTGATGTGTGCAAACAAAACGTGGTTGCCAGGCCAGCCGCCACACCGTCAAAAATGTACATACACTCTGCCCTCTGGTGCCTGCTCCACCTACTATTCAGAACTCTCAGCCTACCATCTTAAGAACTGAAACTTCAACTCCCCCCGTCTCGAAACACCCTGTTGGTTGCCACCCCATGGGCAAACATAACTCCATGTTTACCTCTGCTGGCAACAATTGTGTTTCTGTCCGAGCTAAAGACTCTAACTAGTGTTTTCCCAGAGTTGCACAGTGTTTCAAAGGTTCCTGCTATTTCTGTGACGGTGGTGCACCCGCCTGCTTCAGTGGCCACTGCCATACAACCCTCTCAGCTGACTTCGTGGCTGCTTTGGTTTGGCTGCCATCGTGCTCTGTGCCATGGGTGGCACCACCATCTACCACGGTGGTTGCCACGTCAACTACTCTGCCGGTTGATCAGCTCAGCCGCCATCTTGCTCGTGTACCCATGTGGCGCCCTCATCTGCTCTGATGGCAACCACGTCAACTACTCTGCCAGGCAAGCCACACTCCACCGAAGCTCGGCCATCATCTTGCTCGGGCACCCAGGTGGCACCCTCACCTGCTCCGACAGTGATCTCTTCAACTACTCCACCTGCCGACCTGCATGCCGCTGCAGCCCAGTGGCTATCTTGGGCCCTCGCACTTGTGGCACCTCCAAAGGCACCAGTGGATATCACAGCTGGCCAGGACAGTCTGCTGTCTTCTCCCATTCCCACACTGGCTGTCAAAACATCGTCTGCCAAATCCATCTCATTGCCTCCCGCCCTCGGCAGTGCATTTCTGTTGTCACTGACAGCACGGACCACAGACTCAGAACCAACTGCACTTACCTTCCATTAAGTTTCTGGGGTAGACTGTTCCCCCCCCCTTCCGAAAAGGTCAATGCCATCAAAGAATTACCACACCCCCTCCATTCTATTACTGTTGGCACTTGCCCGGTGCTGCTGACATTCAAGCCCCACTTTCTGATGTGTTGGTAGGCAAGAATACCTCGGTCACGCACCCCATCTGTTGTACCCCTGAGATGTCTGGAGTTTCCTCTTCCCTTAAAGACCTTTTATTGAATGCTATTACTAACACTCACCCTCACCCTGAGGCCGACATCTGTATCACGACCGATGCCAGCGACACTGTCATCGGTGCCATTCTTAGCCAATCTCTAGAGGGCAATATCTCTCCTCTCCAGTTCTTCTCTAAAAAATTAAATCATGCACAGAGGAAGTACTCGGCCTTTGACTGAAAACTCCTTGCCCTTCACAAGGCTGTTAAGCACTTCTGCTCCGAGATCGAGGGCCATCCTTTCCACATCCTTAACGACCACAAACCTTTAGCTGCCACAATACAAAACCTGCCGACCAATCCTCCTCCTAGACACTTCCGGTACCTAGATTTTATCTCCCACTTCACCACAGATGTCAGGTACATGAAGAGTACTGACAACATTGTGGCCGACTTTCTCTATGGGTCAGTGCCGTATCCACCCTGATTGATCTATCTAACCTTGCCATTCTCCAATCAGCTGATGACAAGCTCATGCAACTAGTTTCCTATTATTCCTCCTCTCTCCACCCCGTCCGCGCCTTTTTTCCTGGGGTGACTGGTGAAATTTGGAGTGATGATTCCACAGGCAAGCTTTGCCCTTTCATCCCTCATCCCTTACAGCACAAGGTATTCCAAAAATTGTATGAGCTTTCGTACCCTGGCATCCATGCCTTGATCAGACTTGTCACTGAACGTTTCGTCATGCGAGATGTCAAGTGAGACTGTCAAGCTTGGCTCGGGCCTGCCTTTCCTGCCAATGCAACAAAACCACCTTCCAGACCTCCCCATCTTTGGGCTCTTTTCCCATTCCAACACTATTTCAACGCGCCCACATTGACCTCATTGGCGCTCTTCCTCTGGCTGAAGGTTTCCGCTATGTCTTGTTGACTATCAATCGGATGACCCATTGGGCTGAGGCCATCTCTTCACCAATATCATGTAGAGACAGTGGGTAAAGCCTTTCTTCATTCTTGGGTTTCTTGGCCATCACCACAGACTAAGGCTGCCAATTTTGAATCCACACTCTTTTCCGACCTTTTCCACCTCTGCTGCATCAAACACATCCCCACCACTGCCTACCACCCCCAAAGCAATGGGCTGTAGAGCAGTGGCACAGGACTCTAAAAACTTCTCTCCAGTGCCGGGACTCTCTATGGATAGAAGCACTTCCCCTCATTTAGCTTGGCTTTTGAGTGACCTACAAAGATGACATCCATGGTACTGTTACCAAATTTGTCTACGGACAATCTTTACTTTTACCTGGTGAACACATCTCCCCTTCTGCCATTTCTCAGTCCTCTGACCTCCACCTCCCTCCAGTCACTTTCCCCTGCAGGTCATTGTTTCCAAGAGCTTAGAATCTTGTGAGTTTGTCATGCTATGAGATGACATGGTCCATCCTTTGCTCAGCCACCCTTATTCTGGCCTTCATCGGGTGCTCAGGTGCTCCCACTACACCTTCACCTTACTCATCCTCCCTCCACTGTGTTAGTTAAGCGCATTAAAACCACTCATGTCAAGCCCACCTCCCCACCTCCAGTCAAGGGTATTCCTCCCCCCTCCCCCTCATAATGTTCAAGGCAGATACCTCTCTTCCAGTCTCTTTGACCTCTCTGTCGTCTCCTACCAATTTGCCTCTGCCTTCCCTTCCGCCTGCTCGTATGCCTCTGACTCCTCCTTCCCCCTCCCCTTCCTCTCCACTTGAGGTTCTTCCACACTCTCCTGCCTCCCACTTTCAAGGCTTCTGCATTCAACCTCATCTTGAGGCTCCAGTCTTGCAATTCAAGGTTTTTATCCCTCACCAACTCTCTTCCAACATGCAATTCTTTTGTACGAAGACTCAATCGTCAACCTACGTACGATAATCAGCGCTTACCCCCCCCCCCCCCCTTAGTAATGTAGATATGAGTTACTGAAATGTTTCTCTGCTTCTGCTTATTTTAATTTGGACACTACACAAGTCTTTCTGCTTCCCTTGGGAGTGGTTAGACTGATACTTCTCCTCTTGCCTGTGCAACCCACAGCCTCACGCCAGCTGGTCATTGGGTTTGGCAACCCTCTCACCTCAGGGACTTTGAGGTTTTTGGCCCCACTGCTCACAACCGCCATGGACCATCGCCTCTGCCAGACAACAACGTGGAGGTGTCCATCACTTGGACTCCATGCACAAAACCATGCCGGCTGTTGCCCCCCTGCCTTCACCTCAAAACAAGTACCCCGTATTGTGGAGGAGGGAGGAGGGCTGTGTGGCAGCAATAGCCATAATCGACTTTGTACAAATAATTTTATCTTCATAATGTCATTGGGCGAGCTGCCTCTCGGCTGCCATCAAAAATTCCTTTTAGTCTGTGTTATGCTTCTGCACTATCAGTGTAATAAAGTGCTGTTACACAGACAAATATATTTTCTGGGGCTCACACCCCGTGAAAAACACACAACATCAATGTCATACTCACTAAACATCTCTACACCTCCCCCTTTTTCACTTTCCTGTCCATTCCCATTACTGCATTCCATGACACATCTCACATTCCTTTGTTAGGTTTCACCAAATGCCCCTTGTTCCATCCTAAACCCAGTGTTTATCCTTTGTTAGTATTCTCTAATTTTTCATTACTAAGTCCATTTCTTTTTCTTATTTCCTGTGCATCTGTTGTTGCACCAAATCACAATTAACAGTTCCACATCACTAGGGTATGTTACGGTGTGGATTGTTGATGTAGTATTTAATTATTCTCAATCAAATCACTCCCATTATATACTTCCTCCTTCTTCCTCACATGTGGTTGATATTTATATATTAATTTTACCTTCTCACACCAACTGGTACCACACAAACCAGTAAATTAATCCTCCCACCTTTCACTAATTCAATGCACACAGACATCCATACCTTTCTGTCTCATTCTCTCTTTTGAATCCTTTTTCTGTCATGTATCTTTATCTATTAGTGTGAATTTTTGCATTTTCTTTATTGTCTATACATGTTTTTGAGTGATAGTAAATGTATGTGCATTTTGGGATACATATTCACATCTTGGTTCCCGTTTTCTACATATTGGAGGGCAATTTGCCATATTGCAGCTAATTTATGGGTGCTGGTGTATGATTTTCTGCATAATAGTTCGTATATTTAGTACAATAGTTTGTATTTTTGCATGCTGGTGCATAAATTTGCATGATGGTGCTCAGTTCTGTGGAATGGTGCATATTTTGCATGCTTTTGTATATCCATATGCATTTTTGTATATTGTCACACATCCTTTCCGGCCAACCAGCTCCCCTCCCAGTCTCATAATCCCTTCATCTGCCCATTGCTCCATGATTTGCCATTTTCCAAAACCCATCCGTGTTCCAATCGATGCCTGCCCCATCTTTCTGCACCAGGTCAGAAACGTTACCCTGTCCCTGGCTAAAACCCAATCCCACATTTTATTTCTTTAAGTGCTGCTTAGCCCAGATAGCGCAGAATTATTTTTTGTTTAATTTTTTTCTCAGCAGCTATTACTTACCTTCATATGACTGCACAAGATTGTTATACATAATTTTCCCCCCACAATCACGCGATACGTTTTGCAAAGATGCCCTTCTTTCTGGAATGATGTCAAAATCAGGACATTGTTATTAAAACAATATTTAAGATGAAATATATACATATAAATGACTCAAAAATTGAAGAAAGTTCAAGAAATATAAACCCAAATACAAAAAATCTTCAGTATCTTCTGTATAAACCTCAACTTTGCAGCTGTATCCAACCACTCTGCAATCCACAATACAAGCTAAAATTGATCTGTAATGGAAGCAGGTGATTCAAAGAAATTAAATATGACACTGTACACAAATTCTTGCAGATGTGAATAATAAAGTAAGCTGCCGTTCTTGTCCTTCTGGAAAGACGTCAGTGCTATCTGGGTTAAACCACCGAATCGTCCCCAATAGCCTACTATTAAAAATCCCATCTTTAGATGCCACCCCTCCTTTCACAATGACCTTCACCTCTTTTGACTTCAGCAGTCCTTGGCACTGACAAACCTATTATTACAAAAAAAACACATCTCCATGGCACTGGTATCCCAGAATCACCTTCCCTCCCTTTGTAAGATACTGGTAATGTCCAATCTCCACTATAGTCGGGCCGCTGAAACATGTCACTTGACAGTTTGTATGTAGTTCACGTGAAGTTGGCTATACTGTGACTGCGAGGTTGCAATAGCTACGCAGCAGACGACTACAGCGTCAGCTGATAGCTCAGAACGTCCGAAATATGTACTGGAATTGTCGCCTAAAACCGTGAATAAGAACGGTCACATAATAATTTATACAAAAGTATAATGCAGAATGTGTTATTTCAACAGTCAAATCACCAACAGAGAAATACGATTTGTTAATATGCGAAACCGTGAAATAAATAAAATAGTCTAACTTAAGGGCAGTGTCTATGAGATGTTATTCCGAATTGTTAACGTAATAGATGGAAATGAAATGTCGTACAATAATGTAAAAATATTCATAACAAAGAATACATAACCAACAATTGTAATACGAAATAAAGAAACAGTTGCATTCTGCGATGCAGAGTGAAAGAATTAATTTTGCATAAATTTACACTCACTGGTTTATGAAGTCAATGGCGTAATTCCGTCAAGTTCTCCATCATCACTGGCATCCGAATCAGCACCAAACCCGTCGTCGTCGTCATCATCGTCATCGAGGGAAATCATCAATTGTTCATGTTCATTTATTATTCCATCTATAGTCTGTGCTTCTTTAATAAGTTTTGAAACATGCTCTACCTTCTTTCTCCACGAGTTGGCGTCAACAGTAGCAAGTCTTTCAAGTAAAAGTCTTTCCACTTCCGTTATAGTGAAAGACTTGTTTTTCTTCCTAATATACGTCTTTACGTCACCCCAAACCAATTCAATGGGGTTGAAATGGCAGTGATACGGTGGTAGCCTAATTACTGTATGACCCTGTTCCCTTGCCACTTCGTCTACTACATACATAGGTGTCACAGGTTTATTTTGCTTCACGAGTGAATACAAAAGCAGCTTTGTCATACTCATATCTGCAGCAATGTCTCTCGCTAGCAACCACTGTACCATAGTTTCATTCCGGTCACTAGTTGTCAGAGTTTTGTCTAGTATGACCGAATGGTAAGGTGCATTGTCCATTACAAACACTGTTGGGACACTAAACTGCGACAACAAATTCTTAAACCACTGCAGGAAACGTTGGTGGTCCATATCTTCGTGGTAATCACCAGTTTTTCTGGATCGGAAGACTAAAAGTCCGACATTTACAAATCCACTTGAAGATCCTGCATGTGCCACAATTAATTTGGCACCTCTTCCTGTTGGCTGATGACCACAACTATTTGGAGTATTGTCTGTCCAGCATTTATCAACAGCTTCTCCGGCGTTGACCCAGGTTTCATCTAACCATACAATGGAATGTATATCACTACCTTTAATTTTGTGTAAGAATATACTTCTAGCTGCAACAACATCAACATGCGGCTTTTTGAGTAATAGTCTTCATCCATTTAACTTTTTGAAGCGGAAACCCAAACTTCTTAACACCGTTTTCAGAGACGTTTTTCCACCCGAGAAAAGATCGCATGCTTTAAACGAAATTAGCAACTTCGCTACAGTCGGATATTCTTTCCGGCTATAATAGTCATAAATATGATGACAGATTGCGTCCGTTTGAAACAAATCGAGATTGGTAACAGGACGAGGCTGCTTCTTTTCCTTACCTGGGGTAGCTAAAAACACACTGTTTTCTTCACCCGGATTATCTTCCACATGGTTTGTGTCACTGTCTTGAAGTTCTTGAAGCAGCACACCTTTCCTTATAATCGTTCTTTGACTCAGTCCTAGAGTTTTCGAGGTACGCTCTAAGACTTTATCAGCCGGAATTGATGGTTCCCCGTGAACAGAAACAAACTCTCTCTCTTGTTCGTAGAACTCCCGCGTTCTTCTAATTAATTCCATTGCCTGGCTATTTAACGGCACTCCGCGACGCAATGGATTGTCGTTTCTTTGAAGACGCCATTTCGGTGACATTTTTTTAATAAATAAAAAAATGTACACAAAGCAGTACAATCACACACGATACAAAAGCAGACGATAGCCCACGGGCACACAAATCTTTCATAGAACGCGGCAATGTGGTAGTGACGACGACGAAACCGGCATTCGTAGCTGTGCTGTGATTGGTTCAGAAGACGCAGCGTCTCGCGTTCGTCATTTGTTTTTCACGCATACTGGCAACTTCAAAACACTCGTTGAGTGACCTTGAAGTGACATGTTTCAGCGGCCCGACTATACATACCTCCCATCTCCCAAACTGAATCCTTTGCACTTCAGCTGCTGGAGGAGTGTGCGAGACACCATGTACACGAGGGTTAAAAAAAAAAAAAAAAAACACACGCAAATAATAACACACACAAACATTCAAGCTTTCACAACCATTGGTTGCTTTGTCAGGAAGAGATGAAGGAAGGAGGGGTCACAAGGAAAGGATGAATGTTTTCAGGAGTGGATGAGGGGTCATTCCAATCCCGGGACCAGCAGGACTTACCTTAGGGGAAAAAAAGGAAAGTAAACAAATACACACATACATATACACATGCAAACATACCTAGGCAGACATTTGTAGAAAACTTGGTTGTTTGTGTGTGTTTTTATTTCTGTTTTTTGTGTCTATTGGTGAGCCTGTGCTTTGGGTAAGTCAAACAATCTTTATTTTGATACATATTTTTCCCACCAGGAGGGTCTCCTTCATATGAATATTATAGAAGAGAAATACCTAGCAGGAAAAAATATATAAAATGTAGATGAAGTTTACTTAGCAGGCGAAGAGCACAGGTAGTGATAGTAACATAAATAAAACACACACTCATAAACGCAAGCTTTCACATCCCAGATGCTTCTTCAGGCAGGAGGGAAGGAGAGGGAAAAGGAAATGATTAGGGTTTTAAGGGAGTGGGTAAGGAGCCATCCCAATCCCGGGAGAGGAAAGACTTACCTTGGGGGGAAAAAAGGAAAGAAAGGTAAAAAAGGAGGAAGAGAAGTCTTCCCTCTCCCAGGATTGGAATGGCTCCTTACCCACTCCCTTAAAACCCTCATCATTTCCTTTTCCCTCTCCTTCCCTTCTGCCTGAAGAAGCAACTGGGTTGCAAAAGCTTGCATTTGTGTGTGTGTGTGTGTGTGTGTGTGTGTGTGTGTGTGTGTGTATGTGGGTGTATGTGTTATTTATGTTACTATCACTACCTCTGCTAAGTAAACTTCATCTACTTTATCCCAGACTACTGTTGTTAACCTTCATGCTGAAAACTTCAAACCCACTGAAGTTTCAGTCCTATTCAAAGTTATCAGTTTCAGCCCCACACTGAAATTTATTGAATGTTGGCTTTGTCAAGGGCCTCCTCACTTTCTACAGATTCCTGAAGTGGAAAAACTGCTTTGCCAACAATTCCTCCAACAAAAGCCAACCTAATTCCAACATTGAAACCTGCCTCTCTCAATTCATACCACCATACAACTGTTGTGACAAAACCAAGCAAGGACATTTCACCAACTGGGCACAACCACTCGACATGAATTAGGCCCCAAAGTTTAAAGTCCTCCACAGTGTTCTGTATAGTGCATATAAAGCATTACCTTGTTATCTCAGTAACTTCAGAAAACTCAATATCTGGAATCACAGTAATGCAGCAGCCTCTGGATCATGTTGAATATGAGAAGCTTGACTCAATCTAGGTGTACAACATGAGGTCAGTTTGAATTTGCGGTTTAATATAACACTTTTAAATAAAATGGCATATGTATAATAATCTCATGTGCTAATTCACAACACAACACACAATACTCAGCCTATTAAGTCTGAACTTTAACTGCCGATGCAGCTGCTAATCATCATTCTCCATTCCTTCCATGGAGGAGGAAACAAGCCTATCCATGCTTGGTGAAGAGAGGTTCCTAACTGGTACTGAAGAGTATGCAACGAGACATAGGGCATTTGTATGTTTGTACAAGAACTGGTGATACAGGCAGCATCTCTGCATCTGGCACTTCAGCTCCATGTGTCTTGTCCTGATGCAGGTTCCACACCGGAACATTGTGATATGGGTGGAAATCGTGAGACTTTGGGCGATAATGACTTTTAGTGACAACCTGAGAGAGCAGATAGTGGTGGTCATTATTCTCCAACACATCTGCGATTGGTGTCACATCACCTGGGAACAGGGATGGAGTGGCCTCAATGCTAGGAGATGGTCGGTAGGATGTACAGATCCTTTAGCACCCTGATGGGATATAAGTGTATCAAGGCCTCTATGAAGACCTCAGTTGTAAATAATGATAACCCTCAACTTTAGTATTTTAAGTGTATTTGGTGCAAACAATCATATTCGACTGAATGTTTTATTTTCTTCAAGTAGTATATGAATCTGCAGGGAGATGGCAAATATAAATATTAAAACATGTAATAGAAACTATTTTTCAAACATATGTCATCATATCTCAGCACTTTATAAATGAGGATTATCATTATTTTCCCCCGAGTCCTTCCTAAAGTGGACGAACCTTCAACAACTTTCCTCATTTGAACCTTGATTGTGCGAACCATCCTCTCTGCTTTACCATTAGCTAGAGGATGAAATGGAGGAGCCTGGAGATGTCAAGTGCTTGGCAAGTACAAAAGTCCTGAAAGGATTGGGAAGCAAACTGAGTTCCACTGCCTGACACGGCTGTAGAGGGAAATCATTCAATAGCAAATACATGGGACAAAGCCTGAATAGTAGCTGCCAAGGTTGTGGAGGATGCACAACAAGACACGTAAGGAAATTTTGAGAAGGAATCAACATTGATCAGCCAGGATGACAAGAAAAAAGGGGCGCACAAAATCAATGTGAATATGCCCCCAAGGGTGCTGGGAGGGTGGCCATTGGGAGAGAGTACAGCGTGGAGCCACCTGATGTCAAGCGCACAGCAAGCATGCTGCAACCATATGAATAGTGTCACTATTTATGCCAGGCCATAACAAATGGTGACATATCAAATTTGTTGCGAGAGGCACCCCATTGCCCTTGATGAAGCAACCGAAGAACCTGCGGGCAATAAGCAGCTGGAATGACCACCCTGGGAGCCATACTGTCTGTAGGTAAGAGCAAAACTCCTTGAAAGACAATGAGGCAGAAGTGCAGAGCAAGGTAATAGCACAAGGAATTCGAAGCCTTGACCGGAGGCCTTTCCGGGCACCCATTCTCAACAAGGGTGACCACCTTATTGACCACAGGATTCCTGGCAACAGTCCCAGCAATTCTGGAAGTGCCAATGGGAAACTTTTCAATGGTATACTGAGTCTCAACATCCAGTTGGAAACACAGCAGCTAACTGCTATCAAAAGAGGGGTCTAGTCAATCGGAAGTGAGAGATAATATCGGCTTTGATATGTTGACTGATAGGCCAAAGTGGATCGCCTAGAGAAACTGTGATAAAAACAGTGCCCAGTGCTGGAGCCTGTGGGCATCTTGTCAAGCAAGGATGCTGAAGGATTGAATGAGGCAACCAACAGCTTGTGGTCAGTAATAAGGTGAAACTTAGACTCATATAGAAAGACATGAAATTTCTGAACATCATATACAACAGCAAGTGCTGCCTCCTTGATTTGGTAGTATTGTTGTTGAGTACCAGTAAGGGTCTTGAAAGCAAATGCAATCATATGCTCAGAGTTGCCATCAAATTTGTGATAGAGTATGGCACTTAATCCCATCTGTGAAATGTCTGTAGCTAACTCCAAGCACTGACCAAGATGATAGGAGACTATGCAAAGAGCATTGGAAAGCATTTCATAGGCATGCAGAGGATGAGCCACTGTGGCAGCATCAGAAACAAATTTATAGCAGTAGGAATTGTGCTAAGAAAACGTGTGTAACTCCTTAAGTTCAGTAGTCCTAGGCATAGCCGTGATTGCAGCAACATGATGTTGCAAGGGACGGATGCCATCTTTTAAAAGCTCAAAGCCAAGATAGATGACTGAAGGCTGGAAGAAGCTTGACTTAGACAGGTTGTATTGAGGCCAACTGTCTGAAAGACCATGAAGAGTGTGCGAAGGTTGATAAATACTCTTCTCTAGTGTCATCAGTAATGACAATGTCATCTTGATAATTAACACACCCTGGAACGGATACTGTCAGTTATTCCAAAAAAAAAAAAACATTGGGAAATTGCAGGAGCAGTGGCCACACCAAATGGAAGACGCCGATATTGGTACACCCTGAAGGGTATGTTGAATACCAGTAACTGTTCAGCAATGTCATCCATGTGAACATGTAAGTATGCCTCTGAATAAGTCGAGTTTGGAAGAAAACTGGCGCCCGGAAAGTTTTGCAAAGAGCTCATCAGAGTGTGGCAACAGGTGTGTGCCAATCATGCCTTTAGCATTAACAGCATTCTTAAAATTGTCACAAAGACGTAACTGGCTATTAGATTTTTTGACAATCACTAATGGTGATGTCCACTCACTGGAGGTAATAGACTGCAGAGAAGTCAATTCCTGTTTAACTTGGTTGCACAAGGCAACGGAATGGCATGTGCATTAAAAAAATGAGGGTGAACTGTAGGCTTGAGAGTAATATGCACCACAAAACTGATAACACAACCTAATCCTTCCACAAAGAGGGATGAATATTCAGAGGATAGTCTCTCAATTTGCTGGTAAGGAACATGATAGGAAATGAAGTGGACAAAGTCAGTTATAGAAAATTCAAAAGCACAAAAGACATCAATTTCAAATAAACTGGCAGTGTGAGGGTCAGTTACCATCCAAAATGTCAAGGGATGAACGACATTTTTATATGTTGTGGATGTCATGAACTTTCCTAGAACCAGAACGCTTTGCTTGTTATAATTGAACACGTGTTGATCAACTGAAAAGAGTGGGATATTGGTGTACATCAAAGTGACAACAGTGACAAGTAAGGATCCAAGAGGTAAAGGGATGGGGTTGGTGAAGGAAGTGGTTGGTATCTTGGATGTGGGAGGCTAGGTTTCAAACAATTGGTTGGAGGTTCTGGTCAACAAGGGCTAAAATTCTTTCAGTGGCAGCACAGTAACCTGCCACTATTGGGCACCCAAGATTGTTACATTTATGGATTTTTGGGTAGAAGGAAGGTGTGCAGGGTATTGTTGGGGTGAGGAGGGAGACTGATTTGGGACAGATGTGGAAAGGCCCACAGGATGCTAGCAGTGCTTGTAGGTGATGTTAGGCTTGGGATGGGGTTGTTCTGGTACAACTTACAGGAGGAGGAATTAGACAATTGATCTATGCCTTATGTAATCACAGCAACTCATCACAACAGTGGTGGAACTTTTGTCTGTGGGGTGGATGATTTGTTTGGGATCTGCTGTCCTCTCTTCTGCCGAAAGGTGGCGTCTGTACCTGCTTTTACAACCGAGACCATCTGTATCCCCCCCACCACCAGCAGCTCTCCTGAACTGTGCAGATAGGAGTTATCCCTACAACACATTCTACGATCCTGAACCACCCTAGGCTCAACCTAAGATAACTTACTACTTGTAGTGAGTGGGGAAGGGGAGACTGTTAGGCATACGGTGTATTGATGGTGTGTTATCTTAGGTTGAGGCTGGGTGGTTGCACGACCACAGATGGTGTTGTAGGTATAACTCCCATCTGTGCAGTCAGAAGAGCTGCTAGTGGGGGGAGGGGGGGGGGGTAGGATCCATATGGTCAGGTTGGTAAAGCAGCATTGAAATCAAGTGTGTTATGTTCAACTGCATCTTGTGACACAGGGTGGTACATCTTGTTTTTGTCACAATTTGACAGTGGCCATTCATCCTGATGTGCAGCTATTTGTTATCAGGCCAATCAATTTTGTATTTTATTACATTTTTAGATTTATGGTTATACAGCACCCCTCCCTTCCCTCCCCACCTATCTCTGCACCTTTACCTTTTCAGTCTCTCACCCGTTTCCTGGACTGCACTCCATGCTGCATCTCACATTCCCACTTATTAGAGCTCTACAATCTGTCATCCAATGCAGAATTTGATATAGCCACCCTTACTTGCCATCCTTCCCCTTCCTCACACACTGTCGAGATGCTTGTTGTGCTGGAGTCACCATAGACGGTGACACATACTCCGCTGACAGGCCTTGAAAAACAGACTATCACATTCATACAACTTATATTTTCTGCCATGGCCTTCATCAGAAAAAGAAACAAATACATTCACACAATTATTCAGATAACTATACTCACACATAGGTTGTGTGTGTATAGTTGTCTGAGTGATTTGTGAATGTATGTGTTTCTTTTTCTGATGAAGGCCATGGCTGAAAATTTAAGTTGTGTATATGTGATTGACTATTTTATGACCCTGTCTCTGGCTCAGGGATCCTCTTTATGGTGAGTTTTTACCTATTCTCTATTACTGAAATAAATGTATTGTTAAAATTTTGCAAGAACAACATAGTACGTTCATAAATAAAAATAATCATGTAAGTAAAATATGAAATTTTACCTCACTGACTTCAGGTTGGATAGTTGGTGGCATCCAAGTTCCATCATAAGTTATATAACAAAACGGCTCTTTGCCTGAGGAGCTTGTTATATAAACAGCTGCTTCACTTTTATAGTAACCTGGTTGCTCAGGGATAAAGGCCACTTTAAATATAGCATATTCATTACATTCTAGAGTTGTGTGTATAGAATTGTCTTCCCGTGTGATACTGCTCCCTTTCATATAGATAAATAAAAAGGGAGACTTTTCACAAAATTCCTGACAGTCAATTCTTAAAGACACTTCTTCTGTACCTTTATTACGTATACACATATTTTCTCTAGTGTGTGATCTCTCATCATCATTAATGTAGAAGTTAAAGTGGAACTGCTGTTTGGAAAACTCTAAAAGACACTTTCCCACCGTAGCAGCTACACTGATTAAGGGTAGGGTTTCTTGGCATTCCTGTGTGTGTAGCATGCTGTTGTCGTACAACCTGAAAAATGAAGCACAGGATTAGCCTTTTATTCATTTGCTTTACAGTACTGAATTTAAGTTTGTTAGATCCACCCACATGAAATAATACTACAAATCATATTTCTATGATACATAATAAATACTAGTTGCTTCACACTCGAGGAAAAGAAATATAATAACAACTTTGTTATGAAGAACTGTACAAATGTTTTAGAAATAATGTGTGGGAACTACAACACCTCTGGTCAGAGAGACTCATGTGGAAGCGAAAGGGGGGGGGGGATAATATGTAAATGCTTGTGGACATTTCAATTCAGTCTGAGAACTGGAACATGACAGTTGTATAACGTACAGCTTATTTTCCATCATTAATGTGGAGACCCACTCCTATCATCCTGTGAAGCACCAGTCTTCCCAAAAATGTGTTGCTAACTGTTTGCTGTACAACAGAACATTATTGCTCTGGAGACTGATGACCATCCTGTTTACTCCCCTTAAAAATCTCCAGCAACAACAGATTTATTACTCTACTAATTTCAATTTTTAAATTCATCATCACAGAACAGCTTTTACAACATCAGAAGTAAAATGTAATTTACAGAGATAAATATTAAATATCTGAATGTTGACTTTACTCAGTCATAAAATTTGTAAATCATTTTAAAACATATTATGACATTAAGATTAATCACCATCCCGCAATGAACCACAGACATAGAGTTACGAGTGGTGGCTTGTGAGCTGCAACAATACAATGGCTGTTTCATATGTGCAAAGGCAGCTGAGGGGTATCTGTGGTGAGGCCAGACAAATGAGAAATTCCTGAAGGAGTGCAGGAGGCTTTGGAGCAATAGTGTGGATGATTGACTTCACTGGTCGTACAACATCAGCAAATGTAATTTTGACACATGGTTACTACAATCAGTTGAAAGCAAGAGAAAACTACAGATCTTACTTTTCCCAAGGACAATCTCTACTATATGAATATGTGATGATGAGATCTTCTTGGATGCAATATTCAGGATATGAAAAATAGTCCGTCCTTCCAATCTCCAGACAAGGATAACTGAGAACAATATTGTCGCCAGGGAAAACAAAACAGGCATTATATAATCAGAGTGATGAATGTTCTATCTCTTGATGGGAAGGTAACTTACACAGTTTGAATATATAATAGATGAAGATTACTCACCAGGTGAAGGAGCACAGGTGTGATAGTATCACAAATAAATAAAACACACACACACACACACACACACAAACGCTAGCTTTCGCAGCCTAGCTGCTTCTTCAGGCAGAAAGGAAGGAGAGGGAAAAGGAAATGATGAGGGTTTTAAGGGAGTGGGTAAGGAGCCATTCCAATCCCGGGACAGGAAAGACTTACCTTGGGGGGAAAAAAGGAGGGTAAACAAATACACATACACCCACACATATACACAAACGCAAACCTTCCTAGGTTAAACAAATGTAAAAAACGGATGACTTACCCAAAGGACAGGCTCTTCAACAGACACAAATAAAATCACACACATACAAGCTTTCACAACCGTTGGTCACTTCATCAGGAAAAGAGGAAGAAAGGAGAGGAGAAAGGGAAGGATATGGGTTTTAAGGAAGTGGAAAAGGAGTCATTCCACTCCCATGAGTGGAAGGACTTACCTTATGGGAAAAAAAGGAAGGTAAACAAATACACACACACACACACACACACACACACACAGACACACACATATCCAAACGCAAACACACCTAGCCAGAAATTTGTAAAAAGCCTTTTACCCAGCAGTGAAAGGACTTACCTTAGGGGCTAAGGGGTAAACAAATACACACAAACTCACACACATCCACACGCAAACACACATAGGCAGACATTTGTAGAAACCAAAGAATTTGGACAGATATACCACTTGAGGCAGAGGCTCTGTCCACAGAACCGAGACAAAGATGTTAAAGATGGTGGGCAGGAATTTGAATTTAGCGAAGGTTGAGAGCAGGTGGGCAATGGGAAGAGAGAATATGTTGAAGGGCAAGTTCCCATCACCGGAGTTCTGAAAAATTGGTGTTGGTGGGACGTATCCGATAACCCAGACGGTGTAACACTGTGCCAAGATGTGCTGGCCGTGCATCAATGCGTGCCCAGCCACAGGGCGACCCCCACCACCAACAAACAACATCCGCTTTTTACAAATGTCTGTCTAGGTGTGTTTGCGTTTGGATATGTGTGAGTGTGTGTGTATTTGTTTACCTTCCTTTTTTTCCCATAAGGTAAGTCCTTCCACTCCTGGAATTGGAATGACTCCTTTTCCACTTCCTTACAACCCATATCCTTCCCTTTCTCCTCTCCTTTCTTCCTCTTTTCCTGACGAAGTGACCAACAGTTGCGAAAGCTTGTATGTGTGTTTGTGTGTGATTTTATTTGTGTCTATCAACGAGCCGGTCCTTTGGGTAAGTCATCGGTTTCTATAAATGGAAAGTCCAGGTTGGAATTAATAATATAGTGAGGACAGTTTACAACTCACCGCAAAGATGTGGCGACGAGCTGCGACAGGCACATATGGTTGTATGACTGTGTTGTGTGCCTGTGTGATTGCTTTAGTGCTCTGTTTTCTGAAGAAGGCCATGGCCGATAGCTGAATGTGTTGTATGTGTGTGTCTTTTGTATGTGCCTGTCGCAGCTCATCGCCACGTCTTTGCGGTGAGTTGTAAACTGTCCTCACTATATATATATATATATATATATATATATATATATATATATATATATATATATATATATATATATATATATATATATATATATATGAAACGATTATTAAGACGAAAAATTCCTAGCAGGAAAAATAAAATATAAAAAATAGACGAAGATTACTCACCAGGCGAAGGAGCACAGGTGTGACAGCATCACAAATAAATAAATGAATACACACACACACACAATCGCAAGCTTTCGCAACCCAGTTGCGTCTTCAGGCAGTAGGGAAGGAGAGGGAAAAGGAAATGATGAGGGTTTTAAGGAAGGGGGTAAGGAGCCATTCCAATCCCGGGAGAGGAAAGACTTACCTTGGGGGAAAAAATGGAGGGTAAACAAATGCACACATGCCCACACATTCACACAGACACAAGTACACCTAGGCAGACATACTGTAGAAAGCAAAGAAGTTAAGTTATAGAAGTTAAGAAGTTAGACAGAGATACCACTTGAGGCAGAGGCTCTGTCCAGAGAACTGATGCAAAGATGTTAAGAAGGTGGGTGGGAATTCAAATTTAGCGGAGGTTGAGACCAGGTGGGCAACGGGAAGAGAGAATATGCTGAAGGGCTAGTTCCCATCTCCGGAGTTCTGAAGGATTGGTGTCAGTGGGAAGTATCCAGATAACCCGGACGGTGTAGCACTCTGCCAAGATGTGCTGGCCGTGCACCAATGCGTGTTTAGCCACAGGGTGATCCTCGTTACCAACAAACACTGTCTGAACTGTCCATTCGCATGAATGGACACAGGCAGACAGTGTTTGTTGGTAACGAGGATCACCCTGTGGCTAAACACGCATTGGTGCACGGCCAGCACATCTTGGCAGAGTGCTACACCGTCCGGGTTATCTGGATACTTCCCACTGACACCAATCCTTCAGAACTCCGGAGATGGGAACTAGCCCTTCAGCATATTCTCTCTTCCCGTTGCCCACCTGGTCTCAACCTCCGCTAAATTTGAATTCCCACCCACCTTCTTAACATCTTTGCATCAGTTCTCTGGACAGAGCCTCTGCCTCAAGTGGTATCTCTGTCTAACTTCTTAACTTCTATAACTTAACTTCTTTGCTTTCTACAGTATGTCTGCCTAGGTGTACTTGTGTCTGTGTGAATGTGTGGGCATGTGTGCATTTGTTTACCCTCCATTTTTTCCCCCAAGGTAAGTCTTTCCTCTCCCGGGATTGGAATGGCTCCTTACCCCCTTCCTTAAAACCCTCATCATTTCCTTTTCCCTCTCCTTCCCTACTGCCTGAAGACGCAACTGGGTTGCGAAAGCTTGCGATTGTGTGTGTGTGTGTATTCATTTATTTATTTGTGATGCTGTCACACCTGTGCTCCTTCGCCTGGTGAGTAATCTTCGTCTATTTTTTATATTTTATATATATATATATATATATATATATATATTTGACTTACTTAAAGTACAGGCTCATCGACAGAAACATAAAACACACACAAAAACACACAAACATTCGAGCTTTCGCCACCACTGGTGGCTTCTTCGGGAAAAAGAGGAAGGAAGGAGAGGAGAAAGGGAAAGAACGGGTTTTAAGGAAGTGGAAAAGGAGCCATTCTAATCCCAGGAATTTGAATTTAGCGAAGGTTGAGAGCAGGTGGGCAATGGGAAGAGGGAATATGTTGAAGGGCAAGTTCCCATCACCGGAGTTCTGAAAAATTGGTGTTGGTGGGAAGTATCCGATAACCCGGACGGTGTAACACTGTGCCAAGATGTGCTGGCCATGCACCAAGGCGTGCCCAGCCACAGGGCGACCCCCACCACCAACAAACAACATCCGCTTATTACAAATGTCTGTCTAGGTGTGTTTGCGTTTGGATATGTGTGAGTGTGTGTGTATTTGTTTACCTTCCTTTTTTTCCCATATGGTAAGTCCTTCCACTCCTGGGATTAGAATGGCTCCTTTTCCACTTCCTTAAAACCTGTTCTTTCCCTTTCTCCTCTCCTTCCTTCCTCTTTTTCCCGAAGAAGCCACCAGTGGTGGCGAAAGCTCGAATGTTTGTGTGTGTTTTATGTTTCTGTCGACGAGCCTGTACTTTAGGTAAGTCAAATATCTTTATTTTACACCTATTTTTCCCACCTGGAAAGTCTCCTTCTATAATATAAAAAATAGATGAAGTACACTTACCAGGCGAAGGGGCACAGACAGTGATAGCAACAACAGGCACTGCCTGTGCCCCTTCGCCTGGTAAGTGTACTTCATCTATTTTTTACGTATATTTTTCCTGTTAGGAATTTTTCCTCTATAATATATATATATATATATATATATGTGTGTGTGTGTGTGTGTGTGTGTGTGTGTGTGTGTGTGTGAGTGTGTGTGTGTGTGTGTGTGTGTGTGTGTGTGTGTGTGTGTATGTGTAAAAAATAGATGAGGCGAAGGAGCACAGGCAGTGACAGTAACAAATAAACACACACACACACAAATGCTAGCCCTCGCAGCCTAGACGCCACGTCAGGCAGAAGGGAAGGAGAGGGAAAAGGAAATGATGAGGGCTCCAAGGGAGCGGGTAAGGAGCCACTCCAATCCCGGGACAGGAAAGACTTACCTTGGGGGGAAAAAAGGAGGGTAAACAAATACACATACACCCACACATATACACAAACGCAAACCTTCCTAGGTTAAACAAATGTAAAAAACGGATGACTTACCCAAAGGACAGGCTCTTCAACAGACACAAATAAAATCACACACATACAAGCTTTCACAACCGTTGGTCACTTCATCAGGAAAAGAGGAAGAAAGGAGAGGAGAAAGGGAAGGATATGGGTTTTAAGGAAGTGGAAAAGGAGTCATTCCACTCCCATGAGTGGAAGGACTTACCTTATGGGAAAAAAAGGAAGGTAAACAAATACACACACACACACACACACACACACACACAGACACACACATATCCAAACGCAAACACACCTAGCCAGAAATTTGTAAAAAGCCTTTTACCCAGCAGTGAAAGGACTTACCTTAGGGGCTAAGGGGTAAACAAATACACACAAACTCACACACATCCACACGCAAACACACATAGGCAGACATTTGTAGAAACCAAAGAATTTGGACAGATATACCACTTGAGGCAGAGGCTCTGTCCACAGAACCGAGACAAAGATGTTAAAGATGGTGGGCAGGAATTTGAATTTAGCGAAGGTTGAGAGCAGGTGGGCAATGGGAAGAGAGAATATGTTGAAGGGCAAGTTCCCATCACCGGAGTTCTGAAAAATTGGTGTTGGTGGGACGTATCCGATAACCCAGACGGTGTAACACTGTGCCAAGATGTGCTGGCCGTGCATCAATGCGTGCCCAGCCACAGGGCGACCCCCACCACCAACAAACAACATCCGCTTTTTACAAATGTCTGTCTAGGTGTGTTTGCGTTTGGATATGTGTGAGTGTGTGTGTATTTGTTTACCTTCCTTTTTTTCCCATAAGGTAAGTCCTTCCACTCCTGGAATTGGAATGACTCCTTTTCCACTTCCTTACAACCCATATCCT
This sequence comes from Locusta migratoria, assembly GCA_026315105.1. Taxonomy (NCBI): domain Eukaryota; kingdom Metazoa; phylum Arthropoda; class Insecta; order Orthoptera; family Acrididae; genus Locusta; species Locusta migratoria. The sequence goes on from CM048747.1 coordinate 131,988,429, forward strand.
TCCCTTTCTCCTCTCCTTTCTTCCTCTTTTCCTGACGAAGTGACCAACAGTTGCGAAAGCTTGTATGTGTGTTTGTGTGTGATTTTATTTGTGTCTATCAACGAGCCGGTCCTTTGGGTAAGTCATCGGTTTCTATAAATGGAAAGTCCAGGTTGGAATTAATAATATAGTGAGGACAGTTTACAACTCACCGCAAAGATGTGGCGACGAGCTGCGCGACAGGCACATATGGTTGTATGACTGTGTTGTGTGCCTGTGTGATTGCTTTAGTGCTCTGTTTTCTGAAGAAGGCCATGGCCGATAGCTGAATGTGTTGTATGTGTGTGTCTTTTGTATGTGCCTGTCGCAGCTCATCGCCACGTCTTTGCGGTGAGTTGTAAACTGTCCTCACTATATATATATATATATATATATATATATATATATATATATATATATATATATATATATGAAACGATTATTAAGACGAAAAATTCCTAGCAGGAAAAATAAAATATAAAAAATAGACGAAGATTACTCACCAGGCGAAGGAGCACAGGTGTGACAGCATCACAAATAAATAAATGAATACACACACACACACAATCGCAAGCTTTCGCAACCCAGTTGCGTCTTCAGGCAGTAGGGAAGGAGAGGGAAAAGGAAATGATGAGGGTTTTAAGGAAGGGGGTAAGGAGCCATTCCAATCCCGGGAGAGGAAAGACTTACCTTGGGGGAAAAAATGGAGGGTAAACAAATGCACACATGCCCACACATTCACACAGACACAAGTACACCTAGGCAGACATACTGTAGAAAGCAAAGAAGTTAAGTTATAGAAGTTAAGAAGTTAGACAGAGATACCACTTGAGGCAGAGGCTCTGTCCAGAGAACTGATGCAAAGATGTTAAGAAGGTGGGTGGGAATTCAAATTTAGCGGAGGTTGAGACCAGGTGGGCAACGGGAAGAGAGAATATGCTGAAGGGCTAGTTCCCATCTCCGGAGTTCTGAAGGATTGGTGTCAGTGGGAAGTATCCAGATAACCCGGACGGTGTAGCACTCTGCCAAGATGTGCTGGCCGTGCACCAATGCGTGTTTAGCCACAGGGTGATCCTCGTTACCAACAAACACTGTCTGAACTGTCCATTCGCATGAATGGACACAGGCAGACAGTGTTTGTTGGTAACGAGGATCACCCTGTGGCTAAACACGCATTGGTGCACGGCCAGCACATCTTGGCAGAGTGCTACACCGTCCGGGTTATCTGGATACTTCCCACTGACACCAATCCTTCAGAACTCCGGAGATGGGAACTAGCCCTTCAGCATATTCTCTCTTCCCGTTGCCCACCTGGTCTCAACCTCCGCTAAATTTGAATTCCCACCCACCTTCTTAACATCTTTGCATCAGTTCTCTGGACAGAGCCTCTGCCTCAAGTGGTATCTCTGTCTAACTTCTTAACTTCTATAACTTAACTTCTTTGCTTTCTACAGTATGTCTGCCTAGGTGTACTTGTGTCTGTGTGAATGTGTGGGCATGTGTGCATTTGTTTACCCTCCATTTTTTCCCCCAAGGTAAGTCTTTCCTCTCCCGGGATTGGAATGGCTCCTTACCCCCTTCCTTAAAACCCTCATCATTTCCTTTTCCCTCTCCTTCCCTACTGCCTGAAGACGCAACTGGGTTGCGAAAGCTTGCGATTGTGTGTGTGTGTGTATTCATTTATTTATTTGTGATGCTGTCACACCTGTGCTCCTTCGCCTGGTGAGTAATCTTCGTCTATTTTTTATATTTTATATATATATATATATATATATATATTTGACTTACTTAAAGTACAGGCTCATCGACAGAAACATAAAACACACACAAAAACACACAAACATTCGAGCTTTCGCCACCACTGGTGGCTTCTTCGGGAAAAAGAGGAAGGAAGGAGAGGAGAAAGGGAAAGAACGGGTTTTAAGGAAGTGGAAAAGGAGCCATTCTAATCCCAGGAATTTGAATTTAGCGAAGGTTGAGAGCAGGTGGGCAATGGGAAGAGGGAATATGTTGAAGGGCAAGTTCCCATCACCGGAGTTCTGAAAAATTGGTGTTGGTGGGAAGTATCCGATAACCCGGACGGTGTAACACTGTGCCAAGATGTGCTGGCCATGCACCAAGGCGTGCCCAGCCACAGGGCGACCCCCACCACCAACAAACAACATCCGCTTATTACAAATGTCTGTCTAGGTGTGTTTGCGTTTGGATATGTGTGAGTGTGTGTGTATTTGTTTACCTTCCTTTTTTTCCCATATGGTAAGTCCTTCCACTCCTGGGATTAGAATGGCTCCTTTTCCACTTCCTTAAAACCTGTTCTTTCCCTTTCTCCTCTCCTTCCTTCCTCTTTTTCCCGAAGAAGCCACCAGTGGTGGCGAAAGCTCGAATGTTTGTGTGTGTTTTATGTTTCTGTCGACGAGCCTGTACTTTAGGTAAGTCAAATATCTTTATTTTACACCTATTTTTCCCACCTGGAAAGTCTCCTTCTATAATATAAAAAATAGATGAAGTACACTTACCAGGCGAAGGGGCACAGACAGTGATAGCAACAACAGGCACTGCCTGTGCCCCTTCGCCTGGTAAGTGTACTTCATCTATTTTTTACGTATATTTTTCCTGTTAGGAATTTTTCCTCTATAATATATATATATATATATATATATGTGTGTGTGTGTGTGTGTGTGTGTGTGTGTGTGTGTGTGTGAGTGTGTGTGTGTGTGTGTGTGTGTGTGTGTGTGTGTGTGTGTATGTGTAAAAAATAGATGAGGCGAAGGAGCACAGGCAGTGACAGTAACAAATAAACACACACACACACAAATGCTAGCCCTCGCAGCCTAGACGCCACGTCAGGCAGAAGGGAAGGAGAGGGAAAAGGAAATGATGAGGGCTCCAAGGGAGCGGGTAAGGAGCCACTCCAATCCCGGGACAGGAAAGACTTACCTTGGGGGGAAAAAGGAGGGCAAACAAACACACACACACCCACACAGACGCAAGCACACCTAGGCAGACATACTGCAGAAAGCGAAGAAGTTAGACAGTTCCAATTTCTGGTTTAAATATAAAACATACAATGAATTATTGTCTTTCATCATCAAGATGAAAATAATGATTTTATTAAATATAAAAAGAAACCCTGTTTGTTACATTGTGACTAAACTGCTGACTGAAGAAGCTATACATTATACAATGTGTAAATTATGCAGGATTCAAATGTCATCAAATTGGCTCAGTGATTTGAAAGCGTTGATGTCTTGTGTAAGCATTGTATTCATTATGTTGAATCATGTTACATACAACAGATCAACCATTAAAATTATTTTAATAAACATGCTAAATTTCAAAAGTCAAAGAATAAATACCTTTTGAAAGTAGTCTTCAAGTGTCTCAGAAGTTATAACAGAAACAACAGTGCTCAGCTGTTTGATATTTTGAGTTATATGTTTAAAATTAATAAATACTTTACATACTTTCTAAAGTCGTATATGTTCTTTTCCAGCATTCATGCCAAATTTCATCAAAATCGGATGAGTAGTTTAGCCGTGAAAGTGTAACACACATAACTGCTTTCACATTTATAATATTAGTAAGTATCACTTACTCTTCATCAGAAATATATGTGTGGAAGTAATCTAATGTATAGTTCTAATTTGTGAGTTTTTATAGATACTTGATGAATATACAAAATTCAGCAGTTATTAAGTTTTATTTTGTTTTTGGTAAATGGGAGGGTTTATACTTAATCCGACAATGGAAACTCCAGATTGGAATTAAATGATGTAATAAGGATAGCTTACAACTCACCGCAAAAATGTAATGATGAAATGTGAGAGGCACATAAAAAGGTACATACATGCTACACATAACACTTTCAAGACTGTTGCAAATGACCCTAGATGGGACAGCTGGACTGCTGATTTCAACAATTTTTTTGAAAATTACAGGTTCCTAACTATGAATGCAATAACTGAGTTGGCTGTCTCATTTGAAACAATGAAACCTCATTTATCTATTCCAAAAAAAATATTATTAAATGTTAAAATCAGCAGATACACAATTTTGTATAGTAAATCATGGTTTTATCCTCCCCCCCCCCCAGCCCGTTTTTCTCAAAAACACCACCTTGTACATATGATTATATGATTCTTACAGGTAATCATCTTATCCTCCTGAATCAGAATCGTCTATTTCCTCTTCAAGGGCATTGAAAACATTGCTCTCAGGTAAATTCACCATATTGAGAACATGCAGAGTGTGAGCAATGGAGGTAGTGCACGAAAGCAGTGTAGGAATCAACAGAGATTGAGAAATACAAAATCCTTGTGTAGTGTACAAATAGTTAAAATTCCACTCACTATGTGGCAGCACAATGCAGAATGGCTGCTACAAATTTTTAGCACTGCACAAGTCAGATTCAGGTGCTGTCTGTCTGACTAACTACTACTGAATGAGTCTGGCTTGAGCGCCGTCCACAATGTGTTAAGCTATCGACCATGACCTCCTTCAGAATTCATACTCACATTCACATAATCAAACAGGCACACTTCACTTTCACACAACCATCATCACTGGCTGCCACAATCTAAATCACACTATGAGGTGAGAAAGTAGTGGCAGGGAGAGGGGGGGGGGGGATAGGAAGGTTGCAGCACAGTGTTGGGGAAGGATACAGCATGGCCTTACACAGCATGTATGTTTCAGATGGGTGGAACGAGGTGCAGCTTATGAATGTAATGTAGAAGTGGATTAGATGAGGAAAGCACAACAAAACAAAACAAAATAAACAAATTTACATGCAAACATGCACCCTCCCCCACTCCACACACACACACACACACACACACACACACACACAGTACACAGAATAGGAGAGGTGTAGGATAGAGGGGATAAGAACTGTTGGGTGCAGAAAATATTGAGTTATCATATGTTAAGACCAGCATAATTTCAGTAATGAAGAATGTACTGTAAGGATAACTGTGCAGTTCATAAATGCTTGTAGTGGGTGGGAGGATCCAGATGGCCTGGGTTGTGAAGCAGCCATTGAAATCAAGCATGAGATCCACTGCATATTGTGCCACAGGGTGTACCACCGGTCCCATCACAAGCTTATCCTACCCAGAAGCTGGACCAGCTGTAAAAGTAGCCATGAAATTTACCAACTGTGCTGCAACCACTGTGCAGCTTTCTATATTGGCATGAGGCCATCTGGATTCTTCCATCCACACTCAACTATTCTGAAATGCAGTTCATTCTCTGATCCCAAAATTATTCAGGCCTCAACCTACAATTACTCCCTTTTTTCCACACCCAACAGCTCTTATCCCCACTATCCTACAAGTCTCCTATTTCATGTGCTGTGTATGTGTGTGTTTGTGTGTGTGTGTGTGTGTGTGTGTGTGTGTGTGTGTGTGTGCGCGTGTGCGCACTCGCATACATGCATATGCATTTGTTAATTTTATTTTGTTTCATTTCGCTTTCCTTCCCTCACCTGCCTCCCCACTCCTTTCCTAAGCTGCATTTTGTTCCAAACATCTAATACATGCACTACGTTTACATGCAACACATCTTCCGGAAGACGAAAACAAATTTTCGCAAACCGTTTATCACTGTCGTGTTTACATGGCATAGCCTGAATCGGATTTCCTAGCCCACTTAATATGGTGGCTGAAAAACAGCTGATTCAGTTCCTGATGCAGTCAGCACAATCGCTATTTTTTTTTCTTTTTTTTTAGTTAAATAAACAGATTTATGTTAACTCTAATATTTATACTTTTATTTCACATTAGAAAGTATCAATCTTCCCATATGTGCTGAAAATTCTTAACAAGATAACACAATCTGACAAGCCAAGAACGCTTCAAAAATGGTTTTGTTTACATGAGAATAAAAATCAATTGTGGAACTGGAAAACCACTTTAGAGAAGCAGATTTCCAGAAACAATTTTGGAGTGTTTACATGAGCAATCAAAAGTGGAATTGGGAAATCGGTTTATGAAATCCGGTTTTGGGAGCCCATGTAAACAGGGTGATACATGCTCTGTGAGGCATTGCTGTATCCAATCCCACCACCATGATGAACCTTCCTACGCCTCCCCCCCTCCCCTCCACTCCCCTATTCCCTCACCTCAGAACATGATTTGGAGTGTGGCAGCCAGAGATGATGGTTGTGTGACTGTGAAGTGTGCCTCTGTGAATGTTCGATGCTCCTGTCCCTGTCCCAGCTCATCATTACATCTTCGAAGTGAGTTGTAAACTGCCCTTATGACAGTGTTTATATATAGAATTTTATAGTTATTATTTAATATGTGCTTTTTAAGTGAATAGCAATGTGTCTAGTTTTAGTATGGGAATGTTTGATTACACTAATTGTAGGATATATTTGGCAGTGTTCATAGTGATGGAAGATGCAGGAACATCACAAAAGTTCATTTATTGGAACAAGAAAATAACTACAATTTTGATTAAAAAATACTGTATAAAACAGGGTCCCCCCAAAAGACAATGAATCCTACCCAAAAGACAACAGAACACTCTCCCCTCTAAAAGAATAAATTATGTACATCCCTGAGTTAATAGGTCCACAGAAGAGTACTGAATGAAATTTGTTAGTCACATCTAGCCATTAACTAAAGCTACATATTATCAGTTGTTTCAGTTACCAAACAGTGTCTGTAATCTGGTTTAGAATGCTTGTTTAACCTTTAGCCCGTATAATCCAGAAGAACAGTTAATATGTATGAGTACTTGCAATCAATGAGTGCTTTTTTCCTGTGAATATTTCCTGCTCTTACCCTCGCCTTGAGAAGTCTTCAGTCTTGTACCCACAGAAGTACTCAGTGCTGCAGCAAGTCAGTCCATGAAAGGAAAATCTGTCTGACTGGGAACAGCATCATACACTAAGTGATTAGTTTGGCAGGTAATGCAGACCAGTGGTGGACATGTAAGACAGAACATGTACCAACTACTGTAGACCAAGTGAGGTGGCGCAGTGGTAATGCACTGGACTCGCATTCGGGTGGATGGTGGTTCAAATCCACCTTCGGCCATCCAAATTTAGGTTTTCCGTGATTTTGATAAATCACTTCAGGCAAATGCCAGGATGGTTCCTTTCAAAGGGCACAGCTGATTTCCTTCCCAATCCTTACCCAAAACTCCAAGCCTTAGCTCCGTCTCTAATGACCAAGCTGTCGACGGGACGTAACACCCTAAGCTTCCTTCCTTCCAACTACTGTAGTTAAGGGCTCTTGTTCACATTATTTTTAATAAGTTCTTTAACAATCCTATAATATTTTATTCTGGTCTTTGAAGAAATAAATTACTACTGCAAACTCATCACTACATTCCTGAACCATTTTTTTTAAATTATAATGCAGATAGATAGTCTCCAAGTAGAGACAGGACTAGTAGTTGATTCTTGGTGTCATTGATTCTGATTGTAAATTACATATACACTTTTGTATATAACACAAAATTAAAAATTTTCATTTATAGAGAATATTTTACAGCAAATGATCAATTTATCTGCTATTTTCTGTACTGATGAATTCTGAAAGTTTTGTAAGTGAAGAACTACCAATGGGTTCTAGAACTAGAATAACTATTTTTTATCTCACAGTATTAACTATTGTTTTGAACATGGATACAGCAGCAAGAAAGAGCGAAACAAAACATTGTATGAGCAAGCATGGTATCTGTTGTGCTGTAGTCTGCAGTCCAAAGACTGGACTGATGCAGATATCCATGCTGTCCTGTCCAGTGCAAGACTCTTCATCTCTGAATAAGAAAAGCAATCTACATGGAAGGGAAGATAGTAGGTGAATATGGTCTGGGCAAAAGGAATGAAAGAGGAAGCCGCCTGGTAGAATTTTGCACAGAACATAATTTAGTTATAACAAACACCTGGTTTAAGAATCACAAAAGAAGGTTGTATACGTGGAAGAGACCAGGAGACACCGGGAGATACCAGATAGATTTTATAATGGTAAGACATAGATTTCGGAACCAGGTTTTAAAGTGTAAGACATACCCAGGGGCAGATATAGACTCTGACCATAACTTGTTGGTTATGAACTGTAGGCTGAAACTGAAGAAACTACAAAAAGGTAGGAAAATAAGGAGATGGGACCTGGATAAATTGAAGGAACCTGAAGTTCTTAAGAATTTCACAGGGAGCTTCAGGCAACAATTTACAGAAAATAAAACAGTTGAGGACGAATGGGTAAAATTGAGATATGAAATAGTGAAGGCAGCAGAGGACAAAATAGGTAGGAAGGCAAGACCTACAAAGAATCCTTGGATATCACAAGAGATACTGAATTTAATCGATGAAAGGATAAAATATAAAAATGCAGTAAATGAAACAGGCAAAATGGAGTACAGATGACTAAGAAATGAGATTGACAGGAAGTGCAAAATGGCTAAGCAGGAGTGGCTAGAAGGCAAATGCAAGGATGTAGAAGAATGTATAAATAGGGGAAAAATAGATACAGCCTACCGGAAAATAAAAGAAACACTTGGAGATAAGAAAAACAGCTCTATGAATATCAAGGACACTGATGGAAAACCAGTTCTCAGTAAAGAAGGGAAAGCTGAAAGGTGGAAAGAGTATATAGAGGTGCTCTACAAAGGAAATGAACTTCGAGACAATATTGTAGGAAGGGAAGAGCATGTAGATGAAGATGAAATATGAGATACTATACTGAGAGAAGAATTTGTCAGAGCCCTGAAAGACCTAAGTCGAAATAAGGCCCCTGGAGTAGATGATATTCCCTCAGAGCTACTGAAGTCTCTGGGAGAACCAGCCATGACAAAATTGTTTCACCTGCTGTGTAAGATGTATGAGACAGGCAAAGTACCCTCAGACTTTAAGAAAAATGTTATAATCCCCATTCCAAAGAAAGCAGGTGCAGACAAGTGTGAAAACTACAGAACCATCAGTTTAATAAGTCATGGTTGCAAAATATTAACACAAATTATATACAGAAGGATGGAAAAGCTGATAGAAGCCGACCTCGGGGAAGATCAGTTTGGGTTCAGGAGAAATGTAGGAACACGGGAGGCAATACTCACTTTACGGCTTATCCTAGAAGATAGATGAAGAAAAGGCAAACCTACATTTCTAGCTTTTGTAGATTTGGAGAAGGCTTTTGACAATGTTGATTGGAATAAACTCTTTCAAGTTCTGAAGCAAGCAGGAGTAAAATATATAGGGAGCATAAGGTTATTTACAACTTGTACAAAAACCAGACAGCAGTTGTCAGAGTTGAAGGCCATGAAAGGGATGCAGTGGTTGGAAAGGGAGTAAGACAGGGTTGTAGCCTTTCCCCAATGTTGTTCAATTTGTACATTGAGCAAGCTATAAAGGAAAGCAAGGAGAAATTTGGAGAAGGAATTAAAGTTCAGGGTGAAGAATTAAAAACATTGTGTTTTGCCAACGACATAGTAATCTGTCAGACACAGCAAAGGACCTGGAAGAGCAATTGAACGGAATGGACAGTATGCTGAAAGGTGCATATAAGATGAACATTAACAAGAGCAAAACTAGGGTAATGGAGTGAAGTGTAAGAAAATCAGGTGATGCTGAAGGAATTAGATTAGGTAACGAAACAATAAAGGAGGTAGATGAGTTTTGTTACTTGGGCAGTAAAATAACAAATGATGGTCGCAGTACAGAGGATATAAAATGCAGAATGGCAATGGGTAGAAAGGTGTTCTTGAAAAAGAGAAATTTGTTAACAGCGAATATTGATTTAAGCGTAAGGATGTCCTTTCTGAAGGCATTTGTGTGGAGTGTTGCCTTGTATGGGAGTGAAACATGGACGATAAACAGTGTGGACAGAAAGAGGATAGAGGCTTTTGAAATGTGGTGCTACAGAAGAACGCTGAAGATTAGGTGGGTGGATCGCGTAACTAATGAGGAGGTACTGAACAGAATTGGGGAGAAAAGAAATTTCTGGCATACCTTGACTAAAAGAAGGGATAGATTGGTAGGACACATTCTTATACATCAAGGAATTGTGAATTTAGCCTTGGCGGGAAGTGTGTGGGGTAAAAACCGCAGAGGAAGACCAAGAGATGGATACAGTAAGCAGATTCAGACAGATGTAGGTTGCCGTTCTTATGTGGAGATGAAGAGGCTTGCTCAGGATAGGGTATTGTGGAGAGCTGCATCAAACCAGTCTCCGGACTGAAGACCACAACAACAACATACTTAATCTTAATTCCTTCAGCATCACATGAATTTCTTACACTGCATAACCTGATTTTTGTACACTGCACTGCTTTGTTTTCTTACGCTGCATTCCATTACCCTTGTTTTGCTCTTGTTAGAATTCTTCTTATTACCTCCTTTTAAGACACTGTTCCATTCCGTTTAATTGCTCTTCCAGGTCATTTTCTGTCCCTCACAGAATTACTATGTCACCAGCAAACCGCAAAGTTTTTGTTGCTTCTCATGAACTTTAATTCCTTCTCCTAATTTCTCTTTGCATTCCTTCACAGCTTGCTCAATGTACATATTGAATAACACAGGTAAAAGGCTACAGCCCTGTCTTACTCTCTCCCTTGCCAATCACTGTATCCCTTTCATGCCCTTGATCTCTTAGAATTGCTGTCTGGTTTTTGTACAGGTTGTATATAACTTTTTGTTCCCTTTATTTTACTCCTGCTACCTTCAGAATTTGAAAGAATTTGTTCCAGTCAACATTTTCTAAAGCTTTCTCTAAATCTACAAAAGCTAATAATGTAGGTTTGCCTTTCCTTAGCCTATTTTCCAGGACAAGACATAATGTGAGTATTGCTTCTACTACATCTAAACTGATCTTCCCCAAGACTGAATTCTATCAGCTATTCCAATTGTCTATAATTAATTCTTGTAATTTTTACACTTGTCTGCAATTGCTTTCATTGGAATTGGAATTATCACAGTTTTCTTGAAGTCTGAAGGTATTTTTCCTGTCTCACACATGTTGCACATAAGGCAGAACAGTTTCTTCATGACTGGCTCTTCCAATGACGTCAGCAATTCAAAGGGAATATCATCCACTCCTGGCAACTAATTTCGACACAGATCATTCAGTGGTCTGTCAAATTCTTCTTGCAGTATCGTATCTCCTATCTTGTCTTCATCTACTTCCTCCTCCATTTCTACAATGGTACCTTTAAGTTAATTTCCTTTGTATAGGTCTTCTATATATTACTTCCATCTCCCAGCTTTCCTTTCTTTGCTACATAGTGGTTTTCCATCTGAGCTTTTGATATTCATATCGCTGCTTTTCTCATCTCCAAATGTTTCTTTCATTTTCCTGTATGTGGTATCTATCTTTATACCTAGTTATACATCCTTCTACAACTTGCATTTGTCCTCTAACCACTCCTACTTATCTAACCTGCAGTTCCTGTCAATCTCATTTTTTAGCTGTCTGTCCTCCTTTTGCCTGTTTCATTTGCTGCATTTTTTATATTTTCTGCTTTCATTACTAAAGTTCAGAATATACTGTGTTACCACAGAATTTCTCTTAGGGCTTGTCCTTCTGTATTTATCATCATGTGCAGCCTTCACAACCTTATCTCTCAAAACTATCCATTCCTCCTCTACTGTATCACTATCCCCCCTCTTTTGGTCAGACCTTGCCTCTTGCTCCCTCTGAATCTCTCAACAACCTCTGCTTCCATCACCTTAAATTTCTAACTATTTGCAGTATTGTAAGTTTTAATCTACAGTTCATTAGCATTGTGGTCAAAGTCTATATATGTTCCTGGATACATCTTACAGTGTAAAACCTTGTTTCAATATATATGTTTTACCATTATAAATCAATTTGTTATCTTCTGGTGCCTCCCAGTCCCTTCCACATACACAACCTTCTTTCATGATGCTTAAGTCATGTGTTTGTTATTATTAAATTGTGCTCTACACAGAATTCTACCAGGCAACTTCCCCTTTCATTCCTTCTCCCCTTTCATTCCTTCTCCCCAGTCCATATTCACCTACTATTTGTCCTTCTCTTCCTTTTCGTACAACCTAGTTCCTTCCCCTTAACCACAAGTTTTTCTGGCCTCTCTGCAGATACCCCTCCACTGTGGTTCCCTATGGCATGGCCATCTCTATTGTTGTGCACCAAGCCTTAACACCTTGACAGCTTCTGTGGTTCATGGGGGTAGACAAGGTATCTAAAATCTATAGATTAGACACAATGTATCTAAAATCTCATTTTTATATGAGACAAGCAAAATTATTCAGTATGTTAAAATAAACACACTGGAATATATTATAAACACACCATATTAATATTTATTCATAGGGTAATTAAACTATAAAACATTAAAATCTTGACCATTCACCTTTGAATCATTAACCTTCAGTTAATAACCGTTAATCATTATGGAATAAATCTGAGTATGGAAAATTAATGATACTAAATAAGAATTAAAAGATTCTAAAAATATTATAAATAATATGATATTTGTATCAAGTTTCTTACCTACTGTTTTCTTCTAGATATGTCTGTAGCTTAAATGAATCAAAATTATATTTATCAGGTGGGCCCAACATTCCATTAAGAACAATAGGCAAAGTAAAATTGTATGACGAAACACTTCTGGCAAGAAGAAGTAAACTTAATGTCTTTGACAGGCCAGGCTGAAGAGTGAATGCTTCATTCTTTGGACAGCAATCTCTGCAATCTCTGTTACATGATGAAGAAATAAAAAACTCTGAATCATCTTCAAACATGAAAGAGATTTCTGCCTCCACAGTTCCAATATTTTCTGCACTTAAGTTTTGGAAACTAATTGAACCTCCTGCAACTCGTCCAAATTCAATACACTCTGGTTTAATTTTTACCTGTTAAGGAAATAAAGTCAAAAATGTTAAACTTTATAACAACATTCTTTTAAAATACCTATATTAAGATTAATAACGGAACGTCCAGGTTGGAATTAATAATATAGTACGGTCAGTTTACAACTAATCGCAAAGACTTGGTGATGAGCTTCGACAGGCACATACAAAAGACACATACATACAACACTTTCAGCTATTGGCCATAGCCTTCTTCAGAAAATAGAACACTCACGCAATCACACAACACAGTCATAGAACCATCACCTCTGGCTGCCGCACTTCGAATCATGCTCTGCAGCGAATCGGGGAGAGATGGGGAGGGGAGGGGAGAGGAGAGAGGATAGGAAGGTTACGTCACGGTGGTGGGGATGGGATTGATGGGAATAATGAGATGCAGCTTAGGAATGGAGTGGAGAGGTGGTTGAGGGGAGAAAATAATAGAAAAAATAAATAAATGCACACTGCAAGTACACAAGACCGCACGCATGCATGCATGTACGCACACACACACACACACACACACACACACACACACACACACGCACACACATGAGTCCTCTCCACATCAACTGATCCCTTCCAAAAATATGCACAAAAACATTGATTTGTTATTTCTTGCACTAATGAAAAGTATCAAACATTATTATTAATTTATCAAAGACACTTTTATTAGATTTACATTGTAGATAGTCTGCTTTTATTGACAAAGATTTCAGCACATAAATCACTGTGATGTGTGTTAAAAAGGGCAAAGCAGAAAAATTTGTTGATGACTGTGTTATATCCAGAATTAAATAAATGTATCTGCAGCTTCATATGAAAATTGTAGAATGGGCTGTGCCACTGGCCATGACAACAGTATCTGGCAAACAAACAGTAATCACAGAAGCTGCATCTAATCGGTAGTAATGTTGGTACCACACTCATTAGGCAAACCTGCATATAATTGTCGAGCCCTGTGTGCTTAACCAAACAGCAGATGCGGGCTGATTAGGTGCATTGATCCTCCTCACCAAATCACTGTCAGCCCTTCCAAGTTACACAGACATGCAATATTATGACCTTTTTTTCCCCTAGAGGCTGACCATGTATGTTTGGTTCCAGTTCCTGGAAATACTTAATGTACATGGGGTCAGACTTCATCACCATTCTATTCAAAGGTACACCTCCCTTCAACAAATCATTGACACTAAATCCAATAATTCAGATACCATCTCGCACACTTTTCACATAACCTCAGATAATCAATTAAAATGAATGTTCTATTGTACCGATACATGACTGGGAGTGATGACCATCTTCAGTCAATATGTCTTCTTATGCCTGATGTGTGTAAAGCAAAATCAGAAAACATTCTTAAACAGGAGTGACATCTACAATTACAATACGCACAGTAAGGGAACATAGACATTCCAAGCCGTCTACTTGCCAAAACAAGAGACAACGTTCCAGCAGTAACTATTAAAGTGTTCAACCACCTACACAATGAACTCTAATACTTGAAATTGAGCAAATTAAAAAAAATTACAGTATCCAAGCAAAAACCACTATACAGTTTGAGTGAAATCTTTGACAATGACAGCACAAACTGGACTGCCTGAAAAATACACCATTAAGTGAATCAAGTGAATATTTACTTGCCAAAATCGCTCTTCATATGTCATGTGTGTCATTAGATACTTATGAAAATCCATGATTCCTTGGAGAGGAAGATTGATTTTTTGGCAGTATATCCCCAACAATTCCCAAAAGTATGGTGTAAAACTGTACAATATGTGCACAGAGGAAAGCTACACTTTTGCTTTCTAAATCTATCAAGGGAAAGATGATGAACTACAAGGTGTAGGTCACACAGGTCATCACAATGAAAATTTGTGAACACATTCTTGAAAAAGGTCACATTCTTTATGATGACAACTTTTAAACCAGCATTCCCCTTTCTCATAAGTTGTTAGATAGAAATATGATTCTCTGTGGAACAATTAGCCCGAATAGATAAGGAATTCCTAAGGATATTGTGGAGAAAAAGATTAAAAAAAGGGAACTATGTGGGGTAGAGAATGATAAAGAAGCCAGAAATTTTAAATGGATGGATTAAAGGAAAGTTCTAATGATTTCAATAATTCCTGAACATACTGATGTTTTAGAGGACATTAGGAAAAAGAACAGAAAATGAGAACCTATAATGAAACCAAAGGTTGTGCTAGATTATAACAAGATTAAACAAGGTGTTGATATAAGTGACTAGATGTCTTTGTATTATTCACCAGTGAGAAAGGGGGTGAAATGGTGGAGAAAAGTCACAATGGAACTCTTTCTAGGTATTTCAATTGTAAATGTGTGTATTCTGAATTCCAAAAAAAGCATTCCAGGGAGAAGAATGTCGCTTAGAATTTTCAAGGAGTCCATTGCTTTGCAAATATGTTGATATGCTGCGTGTGACACCCCTCCATCAAGAAAAAGACCCATCCATACTTTGGAAAAAATTGAGGACAGTCAAGACACTGCACATTATGCTACAAAAGAATTTTTGCTTAGGAAGTCAAAAAAGGAGCAAGCAACAAAACCAAGAAAATTACAACGTTCTTCAATTCCTGCCCAGGAGATTAGAAAATGTGCATCAGTTGCTTCAATGAAAAATACATCCAGGAATAAATACTTAAAAGTGCACTAAGGACAGTTTACAACTCACCGCAAAGACATGCTGACGAGCTGCGACAGGCACATCCAAAAGACACACACATACAACACTTTCAGCTATCCACCCAAGGCCTTCTTCAGAAAATAGAACACTCACACAATCACACAGGCACACAACACAGTCATACAACCATCACCTCCGGCTGCAGCACTTCGAATCACGCTCTGCGGAGAATTGGGTATGGGTGGGGAGGGGAGGGGAGAGGGGATAGGAAGGTTACATCATGGTGGTGGGGATAGGAATAACAAGATGCAGCTTAGAAATGGAGTGGGGAGGCAGGTGAGGGGAGAAAAATAACATAAAATAAAATAAACAAAATAATGAAAATAAAATAAAATAAATATACAAGATGCGTGCACACTGCAAGTACACAAGACCGCGTACACACACACAACACACACACACACACAAAATCACACACACGCACGATTTGATAAAAAAAAAACTCCCTTACAGCCTGGCCACCCGTGGACGGCATATCTGCAGTGACAAGAACCCCCTTACTGAATATGCTGAGAGTTTCACAAAGGTCTTCACAAACAGAAACTACCCCACAGATCAAGTCTGCAAACAGATCTCCCATGCCATATCCTCACAGATCCCAAATCCTCCTCCTAACACCAGTAACCATCCACAAAAGAGCGTTCCCCTTGTCTCCCAGTACTACCCTGGACTCGAACAACTAAATTACATCCTTCGCCAAGGTTTTGATTTTCTATCCTCGTGCCCAGGAATTAGAGACATCCTGCCTATGATCCTTCCCATCCCTCCTAAAGTGGTGTTCTGTCGCCCTCCCAACCTCCACAACATCCGAGTTCATCCTTATGCCACCCCAAGACCCAGCTCACTGCCACAAGTATCATATCCCTGTGGAAGACCCCGCTGCAAGACCTGTCCAATCCACCCACCCAGCACTTCCTATTCCAGTCCTGTCACAGGCTTATCCTACCCTATCAGAGGCCGGGCCACCTGTGAAAGCAGCCACGTAATTTACCAACTGTGCTGCAAACACTGTACAGCTTTCTATATTGGCATGACTACCAACCAGCTATCCATTAGGATGAATGGCCACCGCCAAACTGTGGTCAAAAACAAGGTGGACAACCCTGTGGCACAGCATGCAGCGGAGCACATGCTTGATTTCAATGGCTGCTTCACAACCCGGGCCATCTGGATCCTCCCAACCATCACCAACTTTTCTGAACTGGGCAGATGGGAGTTATTCATACAATACATTGTCCGTTCTCGAAATCAACCAGGCCTCAACCTACGATAATTTCCTTATTTTTCCCCATATCTTAACAGTTCTTACCTCTCTATTTTGAGTGGTGCGTGAATGTGCGACCGTGTGTGTGTGTGTGTGTGTGTGTGTGTGTGTGTGTGTGTGTGTGCGTGCATGTGCGCGCGCATGTGTGTGTGAGTGTGTGTAAGTTTGTGCGTGTCTGAGCGCTCGCTTGTGCATGCCTGTGTGTGTGTGTGTGTGTGTGTGTGTGTGTGTGTGTGTGTGTGTGTATGCGGTCTTGTGTACTTGCAGTGTGCATGTATTTTGTATATTTAATTTTGATTATTTTGTTCATTTTATTTTTCTCCCCTCACCTGCCTCCTCATTCCATTCCTAAGCTGCATTTCATTATTCCCATGTAACCCATCCCCACCATCGTGATGTAACCTTCCTATCTGCTCTCCTCTCCCCTCCCCTCCCATCCCCTCCACACCGACTCCCGTCCTCGATTCACCGTAGAGCATGATTCGAAGTGCAGTAGCTGGAGGTGATGGTTGTATGACTGTGGTTGTGTGCCTGTGTGATAGCGTGAGTGTTCTATTTTCTGAAGAAGGCCATGGCCGATAGCTGGCAGTGTTGTATGTGTGTGTCTTTTGTATATGCCTGTCGCAACTCGTCGCCACGTCTTTGCAGTGAGTTGTAAACTGTCCTTACTATATTATTAATTCCAACCTGGACATTCCATTATTATATTTAAAAGTTCATTGACACAAGCTGCATTTCAGGAGGATGCATTCAAAAGAGCAAAGAAAACATATATTTCAACAATATTACTAGAAGAATAAAGAACTTATTAGCAACATGTGATATGTGTCAGAGAAATAAGGTCACAAACCTGACAATCAGAGGATCTATGCAAAACATCTTGCCCAAGCAACCTTTAGAATTAAATGCTGTTTATTTATATGGTTGTCTACCAAAATCTAGAGGGGGATACTGCTTTATTTTTGTGATAGGTAACTTGCTTTCAAAATTTGTCACATGACACCTTCTACAGAAATCTACTGGAAAAGCATTATCAATAAAATTAGTTACACCAAAAGGAATTCTTTCAAACAGTGGTACCCAATTCACTTCAAAATCCAACAAAAGATGAAAACATAAAATATATATTGATTTCAGCCTATCCAGCAGAGAACTACTTATTGCAGCAAGAACCATGCTGCATGGATAGAATATAATGAAAAATTTTAAGTTACATCAGTAGCCTATAGCACTCATCAACTGGATTCTGTCCATATGTGAAAGTTCACAGAAAGAAGCCGCCAAACATAATCAATGAGTTAATCCAGTTTCCTACATGTAAAGACCTGAGTAGAAAAGAAAAAGAAGAAATTGTGGTAAGGGACTTGAAGATGCTGGGCGAGGTAATGTAAGGGAATGGATTATTAAACCCATGACATAATAATTCAGTAATAAATGATCAAATATATTTGTTGAAAATAGGGACGTTTCATAGATCATTTTATTTTTAAATATATTCTGTTGTGCGTGTGTTTATTTTTCTTTGTTCAAGGTGTTCTTCTGGGCTCGGTGTGGTGGTACGATTATGGGGTGGCCTGACATCATTACAGATGCATCAAAGAGATTTTGTCGTACTGCATTCCAAGGAGCACTGAGAACAATGAAGAGAATATTTATGAATATAGACACACTTTGTAAATAAGGAATGATTAACGGTCTTGACACTGTCTTGGTATAAGACAGATGCATAAATATTGTCTTAAGAATTATAATAAATAAGTTTGTGAAGCCAGTAAACTGACGTTAGTACCAAGGAACTTCGTCTTTATGAACTCTACATTACATATATCTTTGCAATATTTAATGTATCTTTGCTAAACTGGCCATGCCGTTCAGTTCTGTTTTATGTAATGAAGCAAAAAGATCCAAAAAAAAAAAAAATATTCTTAAGTTAAAAGTGTTATTTCTGGAGAATATGACCCAGTAAAGTTCCACATTGGTGACCTCAAGTTAAATTGAACCACACTGAGTCGTAATCACTGTTATCGCACCACCCGTGTCGTGTATTACCTGTGTTTACATCGGATACCGCCTCGTATTTCGAGACAATGGATTGTCTACCATCAAGCCACCGGTGTGCCTATTCTGCCTGTATATCAAACTTTTCTAAACTTTCACAACTTTCCACAGACACTTTAACTTTGCCAGACCACATGAGTGAAGTGGGACATGAGTATTCAAAAGACTCCAACTTTCTAACACCCTCACGATTTCCAAGTGCATCTCTGCCAAACAGTGTAATTTGAGAGCCAAAGTCAGTGTATTTTGTGTGCCAAATTCTTCTGCAGATTTGTAAAACATTCTGGTGTCGCAATTTGCATGCATGAATTTTGTAGTTGCAAACGGCCAACTGTCGTCTGCTCCATCATGTGTACCGGGATATCCATCTGCCAACAGATTTGAAAGATATTTAAGTTGCAATGAGCAGTCAAATAGTGTTTTGCAATTTGTTCTGTTGAACACAAGGCACAACAGAGTCCTTCACTCAGTACATGATGCTCCCCCTAATAGCGGACGCCTAAATGTGTCAGACATTGACACCGATACCCAGTTCCTAGTGAACACTGGAGCAGATGTGTCCTTGTTGCCATTCTTGATGCAGCCGAAAAACATCCACCCACACTGCACATTCCTGCAGGCCGTCAATGCCACAAACCTGACATCGACAGGCTCGGCTACCCTCTCGGTAGGCGTAGCCACCAACTGTGTATTCCAGTGGACCTTCTTGGTAGCTGACATTCCCGAACCTATCATAGGAATAGACTTCCTGACTCACTACAAGCTTTCCCTTGATGTAGTTCACCGGTCAGTTTACCACCACCGAATGGAAACCCATTTTTCCACCCCGCCCAGGACCAGTATATACAAGTGCACCTTGTCCCCATGTGTTTCTCCCTATCGATATCACTACAAGAAACTATGAGAAAATGGATCGCCGAGAAGGAACAAACTTTGCAACTCAAACAAGAAAAGTTCGAGCTCACACACAGCCTACGCTGCAAGCAGTCCGAGCTCACATCATCGTACAAAGAAATGAACAAGCTGAGACAACAGATAGCGGATTACCAAAACAAGGGCAGTCAGTGTACACCTAAACAATATATTGACAGTGTTCCCACACCCACATGCAAGGTACTTTCTCCTGTGACTCACTCGGACATATCAGTGGATCAAGAAAACAAGGTTACCATGCCAACCACAAGTCATTGTGGCCACTGCCAGTGCCACCTGTGCACGAACATTGCCCGTACTAGTGAGTGTAACATTCTGCCGGTGCGCCACCCCACTTCTGTTTTGAGCCCGCTAGCACCAATATTTACACCAGTGGTTTAGACAATACTACCAAGCTGCAACACAACAACAAACCAAAGTGGCCTCGCATGACCTTACGTCACTGCAGGCAGACAATAAAAGAAATACATGCCCACACAAGAATGTTGATATTGTAATGAACGGCATGATGTATAAGCACCGGCTTACTCAGGGACTGCCTACACCCAGCAAACCTAAGCAACTTCTCCCAGAACTAATGACAACGGTGCGAAAACAAATTGATGAATTGTTACAAGCAGGTGTACTAGAACTTTCATCAAGCAGCTGGTCCACACCCTACACCTCACAGGAAAAAAAAAAAAAAAAAAAAAAAAAAAAAAAAAAAAAAAAAAAAAAAAAAAAATGGCACCCTGCGCATGTGCGGAGACTACCAATGACTCAACTCTAGAACAATATTCGACAATTATCCCACCCCTAACTTAGCTGATTTCACCCATGCACTAGCAGGCACCAAAATTTTCTCTGTAGTCAACTGTACCAGAGCTTACCATCAGATACCGATGGCACCTGAGGGTATAGAAAAGACAGCAATAACTACACCCTTTGGACATTTCCAATAATGTTATATGCCTTTCGGTATGAAAAATGCCGCCCAAACCTGGCAGTGCTTTATTAACAAAGTTCTGTTCAATATAAAATTCTGTTTTGCATGTCTAGACGATATTCTTGTATTCATTGCCTCCTTTGAGGAAAACAAAAAACATGTGGAAACGGTCGCGGACACACTGGCTGCCGCAGACATCTAAACAAACAATAAAAAACTCCAATTATACCTACCATCAGTGATTTTCCTAGGATTGACAGTTTCCGCCAACGGAATTGCTCCGCCCCCAGAAAAAGTAACAACGATTAAAGACCTACTGTGACCAACCATATACAGTAAAACCTCGTTTTTACATTCTCGGTTTTTACGTTTTCCCGCCATTTACACCATTTTTTGTCGGTCCCATCAAATTTCCTATGTTTACAATGTTAATTCGCCCTCATTTTTGCGTTAACATATTTACATTTTTCCCGCGTTTTATGCTTTTCGGAAGAATTTTTGTGAAGAAAAATGACTTAATGTACATAAATTGACACTAGCATGACTTTCCCCATAAAGTGTAGCGCTTAAAAATTATTCACAGTCGAGTTTATTGACACTTTGCATTTATTCAAACGTATATTTCGCCTTTCGTTGATGACTTACGACAAGCCGATTTGTGGCGATGTAGTTCCCCTTTCAACCAGCTCCCTTGCCATAGCGCTTGGCGTGAGAATAACGCTGATTTGTGGCGGTGCAGTTCCTCTTTCCACCAGATTCTTTGCCAAAGCGGCTGGCATCTACTCAAACAATCAGAACCAGTTGCTTTGTTGGCGTGAGAATAAAGAGTTGCATTGTTTTTGTGATACATATTTCTGATTAATAAAGAATGATATCTGTCAAAGTTGGGTATCATAATACCCACAGCCTCAAAAAAGCGATAATAGTGAGAGGTGCCGATCCTATGCAAATGTCACAAAAATACTTATGCATATTTTTGTACTCGAAAACGCGAATAAATTGTCTAATATCATCGTGTGAAACATCTAAAAATACAAAAATAACGGAACTTTGAGTTTTACTACATAAATATTTACGTAATTCCGGAAAAAGGCAGTAATTTTGGGGATGTGTTACATAGCATGGCAGTAGCGTCCAAAAAATATCGAAGTGGTTCAGGTAATTTTGAAGATGTGTTACATAGCATAGCAGTGGCGTCCTCGATTATAATGAACGAAATTACGTCAAAAATTTCTACTTCCCATAAAATTACCCATTCTGTTTGGCGCTTAAAATAGCGGCGTCATCGAATATAATGAATGAAATTACGTCGAAATTTCTACTTTCTGTAAGATTACCAGTTTTGCCTGGCGCTTAAAATAGCGGCGTTATCGAATATAATGAATGAAATTACGTCAAAATTTCTACTTTCTGTAAGATTACCAGTTTTGCCTGGCGCTTAAAATAGCGGCGTCCTCGATTATAATGAATGAAATTACGTCAAAAAATTCTACTTCCCGTAAAATAATGTTATACCTGGCGCTTAAAATAGTAAAAATTTGGATAACGTTTATTGTATAATAAACTTCCTAGTGAGTATTTAGATGCCTATTATGTACATATATCACAAATAAACTACGAAATGCAAGGCTCATGCAGTAAGCATTTTTTACCACTTAAAACATTATTTCCTGCATTTTACATTTTCCTGCATTTTACACCATTTTACTTAAGTCCCTTGAAAAGCATAAAAACGAGGTTCTACTGTATAAAGAATTACATAGGTTCCTAGGAACAATAAACTACTACCGACGGCACTTCCCAGCCACTGCTGAAATTCAAGCCCCACCCACCAATGCTCTGGCAGGAAAACAGACCTCAGGCACCTGCCCAGTTATGTGGATATTGTGTATGTGCAGAATTTTATGTTTGCTTTATACCAATGTTTATTATGTTGTTCACTATATTGTATCTATTTGTTGTCATTTGCATGCCACATGAAGGTATGAATCATTTGTATATCAAGAGTGTGGAAAACACTAAGTCTCATAGATACGTAACATCATACTTCTCCTTTCAGTTTCTGCTGCTGTACCTTATTTTGTCCAGTGAGAATATAAAGTGTTATCCTCTTATATCATGGTATTTTCTCTCTAGCTTCTAAGGATGTAGAGTTTGTGTAAGTAATGATAATTGTCATATGATAATAGTAATATGAGTTACCGTATTTTATCGCATTAGCTCCCCCCTCGCATATTCCCCTCTCCTACGATTTTTCATAATTAAAAAATTATTTTATTAATATCGCGCATAATTCCCTCTCCTGGTTCTTCCTAACAGGAGCGGCCTTCAAATAACTTGACAATGGACAACAATGGATGCAGCGGTACTGCCACGAATGAATATTGTCACGTTGAAATGGAAACAGGCTTGACTTCGAAGGCAACTAAACACAGCACTTATACTGAAAGCACGTTTATTACCAACTCAACATACACGCAGCACTGACTGCCTCTCAGGCAGAGTGCTCTGCTATTTATACACAGACAGAATTTACCAGAAATTAGAAGAACAGTTAACATAAGAAACAAGTAGAATTTACAAGTGAACATAAGAAAGATGTAGAACCTACTGGAATTGTTAATTAGAAATAAATAAACTTTTGCCGGTGGGCGGGATTGAACCGGCGACCTTCTGAACCACAGTCCATGACGCTATCCCCTGCGCCACACCGGCAGTCGGTGTTCGTGGTATCTCGCGGCATTGCTGCCCCTCCTGGAGAAACATCGACCCGCTGGTATGATCCCTGTGGAGCCAGATGCAATGTCCTGGATCTTGACCGTGTCATGGGTCCTCTGTATGACAGTTCAAGAGAATCCTTCCCTTCTCCGCGATTATCGACGACAGACGTTCCTGTCGTGGCTTCATCCGGAACATTACCGTCCTTCAAGTCCTTGAACAAGGAGCCATTGTTATTCACCTGCACTTCAGGATCGTAGTAAGGCTTCAAGTGCAGGAAGTGAACAATGTCTCTTTGTTTTTGATGTTTCGACGACGGCTCATAATCATCAACTTCGTATGTGACGTCTGACAGGCAGCGTATGACACGATACGGACCAAAGTATCGCTTCAATAACTTTTCTGACAGTCCAACCTTCCATACAGGGGTAAAAATCCATACCAGATCTCCTGGGCTGTACACAACAGGTCGGTGCTTGTCATTATACCGCTGACGGTCCTTCTCCTGGGTGTCCAGTGTCTGTATGCGAGCCAGCTGTCTTGCTTCTTCGACCCTGGTGATGAGCTGTTTAACATAGTCATCCTGAGTGTTGTCCAGTTGGAACGGGAACAGCGTATCCATTGTCGTCTCAGCTTCACGGCCAGGGAGCAGGAAAAACGGAGTGAAGCCTGTGGTGTCTTGTCTTGCGGTATTGTAAGCAAATGTCACAACTTTCAGAATTGTATCCCAATCCTTCTGCTCAACATCGACGTACATCAACAGCATGTCGGATAACGTCTTGTTGAAACGTTCCGTAAGACCATTTGTCTGAGGATGGTATGCAGTTGTCATTCTGTGGACAATGTTGCACCGTGACATTACATCTGATACTAGTTTTACTGAAATACTTTTCCACAATCAGATATCATGACACGTGGTGTTCCATGCTTCAAAATAATGTCTTCTACAAGGAATTTTGCGATCTCTGGACTTTCTGCAGTCGGCACAGGTTTAGTGACAGCATAGCGTGTGAGGTAGTCAGTGCAGACTATTATCCAACGGTTACCAGTTGTCGACTTCGGGAACCTCCCTAAAAGATCGATCCCAACTCGGTGGTATGGAGCTGCTGCCGGCAGAATCGGTACGAGATGTCCTGGAGGTAATTGCGGCACATGCTTCCGTCACTGGCACTCTTTACAGTGACTCACATAGTGCTTGACAGATCTGTAGAGACCTTTCCAGTAATACCTGCATCTGATTCTGTCTAGGGCTTCACGAATACCAGATGACCGGATATTGGAGCATCGTGGAAATATTTGAGAATAGCTGGCTGGAGATGAGCTGGAACAACAAGTAACCATTTGGGGCCCAGTGGATCGTAGTTGCTCTTATACAATGTTCCGTTTATAAGTTGGAACTCTCTATTGGTCGGTTCTCCTTTCTCCAAGGCCTCTATCATTTTTAATAGTGTTGGATCTTCCTTCTGTTCAGCTGTAACGTCATCTAATTCAGTGAGAGCTGAAATTTCATTAATGCTGTTGTGTTCCACTAATGGATTCCTCGAAAGGCAGTCGGCATCCTTGTGTTTGCGCTCGTTCTTGAATACCACTGTGACATCGTACTCTTGGAGTCTTAGTGCCCATCTTGCTAGTTGACCTGATGGATCCTTCAAGCTAGTCAGCCAACAGAAAGAATGGTGGTCTGTCACGACAGTGAATGGTTTGCCGAATAAATATGGCCGGAACTTGTTGATAGCCCAGATAACTGCGAGACATTCTTTTTCAGTTGTAGAGTAGTTTATCTTGGACTTTGAGAGTACTCTTGACGCATAGGCTATCACTTTTTCAGCACCTTCCTGAACTTGTACAAGCACTGCACCAATCCCACAACCACTGGCATGTGTGTGAAGTTCCGTTTCTGCATTCTCGTTGTACAAGGCTAGCAGCGGTGCGGAAGTTAGAGCCTCCTTAAGTGCCCGGAAAGCACTTTCTTTTGTCTCATCCCAGTAAAATTTGGCGTCTCCCTGCAGAAGTCCTTGTAATGGACGTGCCTTGTTACAAAATCCTTTTATGAAACATCGGTAGTATGAGCACAGCCCGAATGTGCTGAAGAGTTGGAAATTCTGTGACTGCCCTTACTTTATCTGGATCAGGACGGACACCATCTCCGTTGAGTAGGTGCCCCAGGATTTTTATCTCTTTGGCGACGAAGAGGCACTTCTTTGGATTGAGGCAGAGACCTGCAGCCTGAACACACTTCAACACAGTTGACAGGTGACTCAGATGTTCTTCAAATGTTATCGAGAAAACGATGTGGCTGGAGCATTACATAATCCACATGGCATTACTTTAAATTCATAGAGGCCGTCAGGTGTAATAAAAACCATCTTCTCCCTGTCAGCTTCATAAACCTCGATTTGCCAGTATCCTGTCTGCATGTCCATAGTTGAGAAGTATGTAGCTCCTTTCAAGCAGTCTAAGGTGTCGTCAATACGCGGCAATGGATAGACATCTTTCTTTGTGATTCTGTTCAGCCGCTGATAGTCGACACAGAATCGCAACGTGCCATCCTTCTTCTTTAAGAGGACCACCGGAGACGACCAAGGACTCTCAGAAGGTTGAATAATGTCATCTAGCAACATCTTCTCCACTTCCTTCCGAATTATCCGTCTTTCAGCTGGTGACACTGTATACGAATGCTGGCTAATTGGCGGATGATCCCCAGTATTGATACGGTGCTTTATCGTGGGTCGTTTTGTCTGACTTTTGTCTGACTGAGGTGTGAATGCACCCGAAAATTGGTGTAGTGAAGCTAACACCTGCTGGCATTGTTTCTTGGTCAGTCCAGATCCTATTGGGAGTTCCACAGTTGTTTCCTCCTGCATGTTGTCTGTACTAACAGCAGGACATGGGTCTTCATTGATGACGTTGAGCTCACCGTCCTGGATTGGTTCAGCTGTCCCGATACACATTCCCTTGGGGATAAGTTGTGACGGCTCGTGACAATTTGTGATCCAAATCTCTCCTTGACCACCGGTAAAGCTTATGATAGCCGCTGGTACGTAAATTCCTTTTGTGAGCCTGATAAACTTCTTACTATCAACAAGAACTTCTCAGCTTAACCAGTCATCTGTGTTTGTAACTGCAACTCTTCTCATTGTCAATGGTGGTATCGTCACATGGTGAACGACGAATAACTTCCCAGAAAATTCTGTATTAGATGTATCCGGCGGAACAACTTCTTCAATTTGCAGCTCAGATCTTCCACAGTCAATGATAGCTTGGGATGCCTGAAGGAAGTCCCATCCAAGGATGACATTGTGACTACATTCTGTTAACACGACAAATTCAAACGGCTGGGTCCTGTTGTTGATGGTTATTCTTCCCACACAAGTTCCTGCTGGATGGACGTACTTTCCATTCGCGACCTTCGGCACAGTTGTCCCCATATCACAGAACATTGTCTTCTTTAGTGTGCGGCGGTAATTATCCGATAATACAGAAAAAGAGGCTCCTGAATCAACAAGTGCCCGGACAGGTTAGCCATCGATTATGACGTCGATGAGATTTCCCAACATCTTAGCAACTGTCGTCCATGGAGGATTTTCATCTGCGGCGGCCTCACCTCCGTAGATGGTCGCCTCGCTTAGTTTTACTGGGCGCGGCGGCTAGGGGAGCAGCTGGTACCTCTGTATGGCGACAGTGAACGGCTGCGGCGCATCGGGGAGCGACCTCGTCGAGGGTACGGTGATGGGCTTCTTCCCATAGGTCGAATAAACTCATCAGCAGGTGACTGCCGGGGATAGAACTGCTCCGACGGCTGATGTCTTGCGGCAAAATAATCATCGAATACTCGCCTCCTCTCTCTGCAGCAGCGTACTACATGTCCAGGGCGTCCACAGTGGTGTGTTGTCTTCTGTCCTCCAGACGACTGTTCTTCTTCAGGGCGTCATAGTTACCAGGGGAGTTGGCTGTGGTCGCGTCGGCCGGTCCATGGGCTGCCGTTTGGCGGCTGCAGCATAAGTCATAGCAGGACGCCGCCATTCTTCACGTCGGGTGTGATTGACGGGGCAGACAGGAGCTAATGTTTGAAATACCTCGTCCTCACCGGCGACGGCTCCCTCGTGATGTACAGGGCTCACATCCATGGCCATAATTTGATTCTCGCTCAGTCTAATAGTCCCGGCTGCCATGCACTGTTGTAATTCTTCTCTCACGATTTGTCGTATGAGAGAAGCGAAGTCATTCTGGTCTTCCACAACGGCCATAGTGACTACATTTGGAAGTCTGTCATACTTCTTGCGTCCAACCCTCCTTTGTTGCATCTCTTCAATACGTTGGCACCACTTGAGGGACTCTTCTGTCGTAGCGACGTCTTTTATCAGAAGAGCTTGGTACATATCTTCTGCAATTCCCTTCATCAGGTGCGTGATTTTGTCCAACTCAGTCATGTTCGGATTGACTATGTTACACAGAGCCAAAACATTCTGTATGTATGATTGTGTCGGCTCACCATGTTGTTGGGCCTGGTTCTTCAGTTCTTCTTCCGCCGAGCGGATTTGTCGCTTGCGGTCTCCAAACATCTTCTTAAGTTCCTCCTGGAACGTCTCCCAGCCATTCAACTTGTCTTCGTTGTTCTCGACCCATTGCTGGGCTGTTCCGTCCAGATAGAAGTAAACGTTGGCCAAGCACATTGTATGATCCCACCTGTTGTACTTGGCGACTCGGTCAAACCCTTTTAGCCATTTGTTGGGGTCCTGTCCAGCGTCTCCAGAGAACACCGACGGGTTATTGCTGGTTTCGTCTCCATCGTTCTTCTGATAATACGGACTTTTGGAAGGATGTACTCGGTTTATCCTTTGTATTCCTTTTCCAGTCCGTGTAAGCGACGGCTTTTACATTGCCTAATCGGAGCCACGGTGATGCAGCTGTTGCACAGTGTACCCAGTGCCTCCACCAAACAATGTCGCGTTGAAATGGAAACAAGCTTGACTTTGAAGGCAACTAAACGCAGCACTTATACTAAAAGCACATTTATTATGAACTCAACATACACGCAGCACTGACTGACTCTCAGGCAGAGTGCTCTGCTATTTATACACAGACAGAATTTACCAGAAATTAGAGGAACAGTTAACATAAGAAACAAGTAGAATTTACAAGTGAACATAAGAAAGATGTAGAACCTTCTGGAATTGTTAATTAGAAAGAAAGAAATTTTTGCCAGTGGACGGGATTGAACCGGCGACCTTCTGCACCGCAGTCCGTGACGCTATCCCCTGCGCCATGCCGGCAGTCGATGTTCGTGGTCTCTCACGGCAATATTTTCATTGTCGCAACATACCGTAAATTTGAAACGTTAAGCCGCCGACATATTTCTAGGTCAGTTTGCTACAAGTCATCATAATGGCAAAATATTCAAACTACACAGCAAAATTTAAACTAAATGTGTTATCTTACGCCAATAGAAATGGAGTAAAAGCTGCAGGAAGGCATTTCTCCATCAATCCTAATTCAATACGGTATTGGCGGAGACAAAAAGATAAACTCGTGGCTGCAAAGGCAAGCTACAGATCTTTCTGTGGGCCTAAAACAGGAAAATATCCCAAAATTGATAATAGTGTAATTACTTATGTCAATGAACTTCGGAATGATGGTTGTGCTGACTCTTGTGTAATGATTCAGAACAAATCTCGCGAGATAGCTGCCATGCTAAACATTAACATAAAGAAAGCATTGGTTGGGTGATTCGTTTTATGAGACGGCAGAATCTCAGTCTACGAAGGAGGACATCTTTGTGCCAGCGATTACCTCGAGGCTACACAGATAAGGTAATCGAATTCCATTATTATGTAATACAAGTGCGACAGCAATATGACTATTTGCTCTCCTTGATTGGTAACGCTGACCAAACGCCAGTGTTTTTTGATATGCTGCGGAACACAGCCATTGCTGCAACTGGCTCAAAAAGTGTCCTTGTGAAGACGACTGGAGCAGAAAAACTAAGATACACAGTGATGTTGTGTGTTACAGCAGATGGCAATAAACTTCCACTGTATGTCATCTTTAAGAGGAAGACATTACCAAAGGAGACTATCCCACATGGAATTCACTTAAGAGTTCAATAAAAGGGCTGGATGACAGCAGAATTGATGATGGATTGGCTGGAGAAAGTCTGGGGAAGACGACCAGGGGCATTAGTACAAAAGAAGTCCCTTCTTGTCCTAGACAGTTTACGGGGTCACCTTGTGGAAACTGTAAAGGAGAAAATGAAATGGATGAAGTCCCATCCTGTTATCATTCCTGGAGGTTTAACGTCCATTCTTCAACCTTTAGATGTCAGCATGAACGTACCTTTCAAAGAACACCTACGACACTTGTATTCACAATGGATGGTGGTGGGATCGCATCAGCTGACTCCAGGAGGCCATTAGTACCGACGATGTGCGAGTGCATGGGAGAAAATTGTTGTCGATATTGTGAAGAAGAGTTTAAAAAAACTGGAATTTCTTGTGCCATTGACGGATCTGAGGACATGTTGTGGAATACCGGTAGTGAAAATGAAGAAGATGATGTGTTATCTGATCCTGAAAATAGTAATGATAGTGACGAAAGTGAGGTCACAGAATAGTGAGAGAGAAAATACGGTAAACAATGAAACAATGCATTGCTGCTCTTGATTGTAGGCATAATGAAGCCGGGGCATTACCGGTAATCCAGTTAGAGAGAAAATATGGTAAACAATGAAACAATGCATTGCTGCTCTTGATTGTAGGCATAATGAAGCCGGGGCATTACCGGTAATCCAGTTATTTTGTGTTACGGTAATTGAAAATAAAATGTGTTAAGAAAATAAATACCTGTACAGTTTAACATTAGTTGCGACTTCTGACATTTGGCTTGTCAGGGTGAAGGAGACGCCGTTGCCCAGGTAACAGCAATAGTGAGCCGGCTCTTTCCACTACCCCCGCCACCAGCTCGGCTTGTGAGGCACCGCTGTTGCCAAAGCATGTGTAAACGGTATCACGTGGTGTCGTGCAGTGGCCCTTTGCATTGTCTATCCTGCATTGTTGTGTCCTACCGACAAAGAATGTTTCCAGGCACCAGCGTGTCGTTAGATGTTGTCGGCGCGCTCAGCATACGCTGGAAACTATTCCAACCCTCCACCCGCTCCACACCACCGACATGTCAAAAGTCGCAACTAATTTTAAACGCACTGTAGGTACCATTTTTTCACAAATTGCTGTATACCGGTATCTTTTACTTGCCTAATAATAGTTTTTCTTCCTTTCTGAATAACTACTCGCATAATTCCCTCCCTAGTGTTTTCAAGAAAATTATTCGAGAAAAAAAGGGGGGGGAATTACGCGATAAAATACAGTAGGTAGATACTTCAAAATTTTAACAATTGATTTATGTATATGTAAAAGATACAGAATAAAAACTGCTTGAAGGAACTTGGAATAAAATTCAACAATTCAATGCAGTTCATAGAAATTGATAGATTTATTCAAACCCACTTATGTTACTACATAGAAGCAATACATTCATGTTTAGGAGTTGACAACTTCTCAACAATGTAATAACTCAACAAAGACTCACTAACTCATCTTACATTAAAAAAGCCTGAATAATCACAGAGAATAAACATTTCAGATTTCTCTCTTCTCTGGGGATCCAGTGTTTGCTTTGAGGCTCTGGTACTTGCAATGTAACTGTTCCGATGTCAGGAATCTGGACATACAGAGATCCCAAAGCAATGTTTGCCCACAGAACTTGAAATAACCCCACAAAATAAACTATTTGATTATCTCAGGTGGGGTCTGGGACATGTAACATAACTTATTACACTACAACATAAACCTGTGCAACACAGACTGATGTGGTACATCATATTCTCACCTCAGTGTTTTAAAATGTACCTCACTTTGCCCTGATTAATCTCCCTGTGGCTAAACTAGCAACTGCTGAACATTTATAGTTTGAGGTCATCTACTCTTGTAACAGACCATGGGCTTCACCAATTTAATAGGTTCAGAAAATAAGTGACACTATGAGATTGTACGATATCAACGGAGTTCTTAATAATCAAACAACAATTAAATTCTCTGGTACCTAATATAATACACTTTTATTTGACAATGTTCATGGTCAAATCACAGTCACTAATAATAGAATTTACTCTTCTACATGACTAGTTCCAATGCCCGAAGTTGTCATTCACAAATGTATAAATGACGAAATTTCAAAATTCCGGATATCATATTAAAAACTTTCTAACATATCCTTATGATAAACTATGAAGATCACAGTTGATGTACCAACTGAAGCAAAGCTGCCTAAAGAAATACATATCACCCCTTCCCTGCTGCCAGATCCAAGGTTTAAATGGTTAGATAGTTTTTGCTGATCCATCAGTTCAAACATCCAATATGTTACAAATAAGATTTTTAAAATGATTTTTAATTAATAATCTGCATATTTCAATATGAATATTATGAGTGCCAAATATACCTTAATGCAGCAGAGATGAGGGCTGCCTCAGCATGAAAGTACTATGATCTTTTGAGTTAACATCTTACATTGACATTTTCCCCTCTTTCATTCCCCCATTATGGTGGAAGGCTGGTAATAGTGCCATATCTAAATTGGTTGGACACATTTTGAGACATCAAGGAATTGTCAACTTAGCATTAGGAGGAAGCATGTGGGGTAAAAATCATAGAGGGAGACCAAGGGACGAATATAGTAAGCAGATGAAAAGGATGCAGGTTGCTGAACATATTCTCAGATGAAGAGACTTGCACAGGCCAGGGTAGCGTGGAGAGCTGCATCAAACCAGTCTGCAGACTGAAGACCACAACAACAACAACAACATATATTTTTCAGATTCGCCAGTAATAAACAGTGTATTGTTAGGTACATATTTTTCAAAGCTCACAGTTTATCAATCTTTTGTGTCCTCAATCGTATATTTAGTCAACGGAACAGTTTAGTGTCCACACGAATAAACTTAGACTTGTGTCAAAGTTACAGTTTAGTGTATTGTCCCACACTTTAAATCACAACAGTCATATTTATTTGGAACATACATAGGTTTTTAAAATGGCTAGGAAATGTCACTGCTGCGAATGGATGCAGGCTGAGTTGTCAACTCTTTGCTCACAGCTTCAAGCAGCGTTGCCTTTGTTGGCAATGTTTGAGACTTCGGTGGGTGGGTGCTGCTGTTGTGGGCCACTCTTGGGGCTGCAGCAGACGGCCTGTGCATCTGTTGTGCCCTCTGATCGGCCTTGCGCCTGTGACCAGCCCAGTCACTGCCCATGAGGGGCTTGCACCCCCAATCCGTGGTACACTGGGAGGTCTCCTCAGCGCATTTCAGGTAGTTAGTAGTAGTTGGGAGCTCCACCATTAGGCAGGTGATGGAGAGCCTTAGTGATATGGCTGCTAGGGAGTCCAATGTACACTCCGTGTGCATACTGGGGACGGGGTCGGGGGAGTCAGATGTGGAATGGGTCCTTCTGGATGCCCTCAAGAGAACAGGAACAGGGGCAGGCAGCTGCAGGTGGTGCCTCATGTCGGGACCAACGATATGTACCGCTTTGGATCGGAAGAGATTCTCTCTGGTTCTGAGCGGCTATCAGAAGTGGTAAAGGCTTCCAGTCTTGCTTGCAAGATGAAGGCAGAGCTCACCATCTGCAGCATAGTTGACAGGATTGAATGTGGACCTCTGGTTCAGAGCCAAGTGGAGTGTCTGAATCAGAAGCTCAGACAGTTCTGTGACTGTGTCAAAAGGGTGGTGGGTTTTCAGGTCCCGCTAAATAGGTCAGGAGTCCACTACATTCAGCAAGTGGCTACATGGGTAGTGGGGAGTGTGTAGCATGGACTGAGTGGTTTTTTAGGTTAGAGGGCCTTGGGAACACATAAAATGGGTTTCAGTCTCCAAGGGTGCATGTCAGACAAAGAAAGAATGCAGATCTAGGACCCACTGGTGTAACAGTTGTAAACTGTTGGAGCTGTCTTGGGAAAGTTCCAGAGCTCGAAGTGCTGATAGAAAGTACTGAGGCACAAATCGTTATAGGTTCTGAAAGCTGGCTGACACCAGAGATAAGTTCAGCTGAAATTTTTACAAAAGACCAAATGGTCTTCAGAAAGGATAGAATAAATAAAAAAGAGGGTGGAATGTTTATTACTGTTACAAACATTTTATCCTGCAGCAAAATGGGAGCAGATACTTCCTGTGAGTTGGTGTGGGTAGAGGTTATACCTGACAATCGGAATAAATGAATACAGTAATTGGATCTTTTTATCAGCCCTCTGACTCAAGACGACGCAATTGCCAAAATGTTGAATCACATTTCAAACAGGTACCCAAAGCATACTGTTATAATCGATGGTGACTTTAATTTTCCCTTGATATGTTGGCATAATTGCATATTCAAAATTGTCACCAAATATAAAACATTGTCTGAACTAGTTCTGAATGCTTTTTCTGAAAACTACTTCGAACAATTAGTTCATGAACCCACTAGAATAGTAAATGGTTGCAAAAATACCATTGATCTCATAGCAACAAATAATCCTAAGCTAGTAAAGAGCATCAAAACAGATACAAGGATTAGCTAACATGGAGTTGTAGTAGTCAGACTGAATATCAAAATCCCCAAATGCATTTATTCAAAAGAGCAGATAAAAATTAACTTCATGCTTTCCTGAGTGATAGTCTCCAGTCTTTCAAAACTAAAAATGCGAGTGTACATCAGTTGTGGGTTACTTTCAATGACATAATATCAGTAGCAATTGAGAGATTTATACCAAATAAATTAATAAAAGAGGGGGCTGACCCCCATGGTCCAATCACTGTTGCAGAAACAAAGAAAAATGCATGCAAAATTAAAAAAAAAAAAAAAAAAAAAAAGACACAGAATCCCCAAGACTGGCAATCTTTTACAGAAATTCGCAATGTAAAGTGGACTTCAATGTGAGAAGCTTATAATAGTTTCCACAATGAAATCCTGTCTCATAATCTTGCAGAAAATCCAAACAAATTCTGGTCATATGTGAAATACACTATCGGCAAAACACAAACAATACCTTCACTATGCGATAGCAATGTTAATACTACCGATAACAGTACTGCTAAAGCAGAATTGCTAAACACAGCTTTCAGAAATTCTTGCACCAAAGAAGATGAAGTGAACACTCCAGAATTCAAATGAGAACAGCTGCCAGCATGCGAAATTTAGAAGTAGATGCTCCTGGAATAATAAAATAACTTAAGCCACTAAACCAAAACAAAACTTCCAGGCCAGATTGTATACCAACTAGATTCCTCTGAGTATGCAAATACAATAGCTCCATACCTAGCTATCATATACAACTGATCACTCAACAAAAGATCTGTACCCAATGACTGGACAGTTGCCAAGGTCACTCCAATATTCAAGAAAGGCAGTAGGAGTGATCCCCAAAGTTACAGGTCCATCTCATTGACGTCGATTTGCAGTGTGATTTTGGAACATATACTTTGTTCTAACATTATGATCTACCTCGAAGAGAACGTCCTATTAACTAATAATCAACATGGATTCAGAAAGTATCACTCTTGTGAAACACAGCTTGCCCTTTATTCACATGAAGCGATAAGTGCCATCAACAAGGGATCTCAAATAGATTCCATATTTCTCAATTTCTGGTAGGCTTTTGACACTGTATCTCACAAGAGGCTTCTAATGTAATTGTGTGCTTATGGAATACTGCCCCAATTGTGCGACTGGATTTGTGATTTCCTATCAGAAAGGACACAGTTCATAGTTATTGGTGGTAAGTCATCGAGAAAAACTGAAATGATACCTGGCATTCCCCAGGGAATATGTTATAACCATCTCTTGCTTGAGCAGAAACCAGAGAATCATTTTCAAGAAAGATCAGATGTCTAAGTAGTAATGGAATTAGCATAAAAAAGGTAAAGCAGTCAACAAAACAAAAACTGGTTAGAACATGGTCCTGTTTAGAAGTGGTATGCCACTGCCTTCCTCTGACCTTCAGACTCACTTACAAAGCTTGTTATAGGGGGCCCTACTGCTTGACATGGATCCCAAACCACAATGATACTTGATATTTTTCACATCACCAATACTGTCAGAGGGAAAAGAAGTGGAAAGTGACAGATAAAAATCCTAGGACTTATTGGGAAGTGAACTTGCAACCTTTGGATTAAGAGTTTGGCACTCTACCACTTTGTCACACAAAAGTCGTATGTTATATTAAGTATAGAAGGTACTAGAGGTAAATTAGAGAACTGATTATAGCTGTTGACACTGACATTATTGATATTTCAGAGCACTTCATAAATGATATGATAGTTCAGGTGCTTCCTTTACTGGGAGAGACGTTAGCTGCCTGTTTTTGAGTCCATCAATGTTTCAAAACACCAAATGAAAAAGATGGATTAATCTTACAAAAATTCTCCACCGAGACATGAAAATATTGTTTAAAAGAAATAAGAGTGGTAGGCCAGTACTGACCTTTACTTGGAGCCACTGACATAAATGTACAAAAACATTACATTTGACTATTATATTAAATTAAATTTGGATATTGTACATGTGTGGTTGAATTTAGTGAAACTAAACTTTTAACTGTTGTTATTTATAGGTCTCCTGACTCTTGATTTCAAAAGGTTTCTACTCAAGCCAGAGAGGGTCGTAACATATTCCTCGTGCTCTTTAAAAGTGCTTTCTATTAGAATATTCACTACTGCTAAGAGGCAATAAAACTAAATTTTCATCTCTTCGTAAGTTGAGGCTGAAAATTTACATTTGAAAGAGGACGACTTATATACTTTACACTCTGACTTTGATAGATTGTAAAAGACTATTCTCCACTACAATTTAAATGTGCAAAGAATGTGGTAATTTATAGTCATATACAGTAATGCTTGCACTATAATGAACATATTTGTAAAATGGTTAAAAATAACTTACAATGTAAAAACAGAAGATGTATGTTAAAATCATTTACATTTCAAGCTATAGTTGTCTAAGACTGTTTCAATAAGAACAAGTGAGAGATAAAAAATTTGATCTAACCTTTGGAGAGTTGACACATCCTGTAATTGGCAGTTTCAAAGTTACATCTGTTCCTGGTATCTTAATGACCAGTGTAAAAGTAAATTTCAAGAGAGCCCCAAAGCAAATCTTCAGCTGTAGTTCTTGTACACCTTGAGGAGGCAAGATTCCACTAGAAGGTTCAACAGTTGCTCCAGGTAGAGGGTTAGGATTGGAAACTATAAATGATACTGGCTGGTGAACAGAACTCTGTAGAAATAAGGGTGTCATCTGCAACCAGCAAGGCATAATTATCTATCAAGTCAGTTAACTTTATAATATAATACATCTACATACACACTCCACAATTCAATATTAGGTGCACTAATAGCCACTTACTTTTCTCGAATTCAAAATGTTTAAACATGTCAACCATTTCAGGACATTGAAATAAATCCAATGGCAAATATATTTTGTGCTGAACTGAGATTCAAACCCAGATTTCCTGCTTTGGGCCAGTGGCCACCTTAACCAATTAGGCTATCCAGGCACGCTTACCTTTCAACCCAACTTCTCACCTTCTAGCACATATGATTGTAGTACCCCCTGTCCATTTCATTCCATTTTCTCATAGACTGTACTGGATTCCTGCAAGGGATTGAGCATATTAATGTGTTCACATCGAAATTGTCCATTGCCTGTTGGGGCAGATATACAATGATTTATATGGTGCTGTTCGGACATGTCCGAATAGAACAGACACCATATAAATATTTGAATATCTGCCCCAGCAGGCAACTGACAATTTCAATGTGGATGCATTAATATGTTCAATCCCTTGCAGAAATCCAGTAGAGTCTGTGAACAAGTGCAAACAAATGGGCAGGGGGTACAACAATTGTTGTGTGCTACAAGGTGAGAATTTGGGTTGGTAGGGAAGTGTGCCTGGATAGCCTAACTGGTTAAGGTGACCGCTGGCCCAAAGTGGGAAATCTGGGTTTGAATCCCTGTTGAGCAAAAACTTTCATCTTTACCATTGGATTTATTTCAATGTCCTGACATGGTCGAAATGTTTAAATATTTTGAAATCATAAAATTATGACCATTAATGTCAACAAATGGTGTCTGTTCTTTCGGACATGTCCAAAAAGATCAGACACTATATAAATAACTGTATATCTGCCACAACAGGTAATTGACAATTTCAATGCACAAAGAAATGCAGAAAGTATGATTATTCATAAACCTTTAACAGAATGGAAATGTCTCAAATATGGTCTTCATAGTGTTTCAAAAGATATAACCAAGAAAAAATAGCAGAGTATATAGCTATTATAGAACTGTTATCTTCAGAATTTTAAATAGTGAGCCACACCTTGGTCCATGATGACTCCCTTGTTTATCTAGAAGTGTAGCTGTATAAGAATGTTTGTGATGCTTTCATAACTACAAGATAAACTAGTACGAAAAGATGTAAAAATTTTATAGGTGCGGATTTTGGTTTCTTGTGTATTGCTCTCCTCATTTATCATGACCCAGTGGTATCAGTTACATAATAAGTGAAGTTTAGTTAAAACATTATAGATTTCTATCTAAGAAACTAATTAAGTTTGTGTTTCTGTAAAATCTTATCCAGTAATTAAAACTTTCTTAAAATCAAAATCGAGGGGGGGGGGGGGCAGGCAGGCTGTAAATCTATTCCAGAAAACTAGTCTTGGGAATTAGATGGTTAGATTCTGTGATAAATACCACACTTGCATCTGAAGTGAAATTTACTGTTATCAGCACAAGAACAGAACAGAACTGAACTAGAACATGGTGGAAGCTAATCGAGCTGAAGCCTCCAAAGAGTTTCAGTTATAAAAATGAAGTATTGTTCATGAATATTGATTATTAGTTGTGCCACCACACAGTGAAACCCCACACCTGCAGTATGAAGCACTCCTGTCGGGGCAGAGTGGAGAAGGTGACCTTGGTGTTAGCTGGTGAGAGACATGGCATTCAAGTGACAGTCAGCTCAACAGCCTCATTGGGAATTGGCATCAGAGGGTGGTATCGACGAGCTGGTGGAGCACCACTGACAAAATACTGCAGATGATGAGGCTGATAAATAGCTCATTGAGTTTACGGCTCATTGATTTTGGAGGGGTGTATTTGAGTGGGCATGGCCAGGGGGGCATAGATGAGCTCTTCACTAGAGGGTAGCACAAACACTTGAATATCAGGCAGAATAACCTGATCAAGCAAGTCGAAGCACTTCAGGAGTTGGCACTCAATGGCAGTGGAGGTTGGTGAGCTGTTTGTGGCTAAACACAAGACAAAGAGGGAATGATCCCATAAGATGATTGAGATGTCAGTGGAAAGGTTTGGAGGGATAGGCACAACAAATTTAAGAGCCAGGGCAGGTGGGAGGGGGGAGAGGGTGAAACTTTGAACTGGAGAGGGGGGGCATAGTGGAACATAACTCTCGACAAGGGAGAAAAGAGTCAGGGGAGCGAACTCATTGGTGAATTGTGTGAGGAAGTCAGAGAAGGTGCAGGAGAGCTTGACTGTGAAGCAGCACTCGATGGAGTGGTGGAGCAGGTTCAGAATCATTGTCGGATGCAGGAGAGGTAGCAGGCTTGATATTAGCTGGTTTGATTTGATTAAGAGAGACCGCGACCTTTGATAAGTATGTCAAAGGATCATTTTGAGTACACAATAGGGGGCTGAGTATGGTGGTTGTAAAGGAGATTGGACAGTGTTATCGCAAAGCAAGACAAAAGCACAACTTTGAAGGGAGAGGGGAACACTAGGTCTGGGGAAGGAGGAAGGGTATGGCTTGACTGAGGATGGTGTTGATCTTTGAGCAAAGCAATGCAAACCAAGTGGTCAACCCGTCGAAAGATAATGACAGCAGTTTAGGTAGCTGAGTAGATGGCAGACAAGGTTGTAGACCTAGTGCCTCAACTTGAGCCTAAACAACAGTGAAATCACAGCACACTTGTTGTGGCAATGATTGAAGTTCATGCAGCATGGCTGATGTCTCCAGCAGGACAGAAAAACAAGCGGTTGTATGGAGACACAATGCGAGGAAACAGTGCAGTAGTCTGACGTGGCAGAGGCACTGGGTTGTGCCAATAAAACTGGTGGTTGCACAGAGCCAATTGCATGTGTCCAAATGTGTCAGTCATGTGAGTGTGCGGAAATGCCTGCTGTGGATGCAGCAGACACATCACTTGACGCGGTTCACGGCTGCAAATGAAATTAACTGTTACAAGACACAGGTTCACACCTGAAATGTCACAGGGTCTGCAGTTTCAAGCAACAGCACTTTCACTGTTCACATTTGAGTAAGATGGTTGCATGAACCTTGCAGTAATGGCATTGTTGGGTATGTTTACAGCATGTACAAAAATTAATGCGCTCGAGATGTGAGAAAACTGATCCAAAATGAAAGAATAGTTCAACCATGTGGCCCACAGAGTGATACCCCACCATGTGCAGTGGGGTGGTTGCAGGTCTATTGTTCAAATTTTGAAAGTCTGAAATGTTCACAGTTGATAAATTGAAAGCACATGGAATAATGTTCTGTTGTCCATTAGCACTGTATGAATGTGAAACGCTGGAAAGCACACTGGGCATAACAAAGTCAGAGTTGTTACAAAACATAACTGCATTTGTTAAACATGGCATTGAGAAAATGTCCTGCAAAAACTGTTGCAATGAACCATGCAGATTAGGCACTCATAAAACAGTAACAGTTCCGAAATGAAATCTGGGTAGCAGCTGGACTGGCGAATTCATTGGAACTGTTGACCTTTGGTATTGCATATTTTGGTGAAAAACCAGAGTGAAAGTCCTGAAATTCACTTCAAATGTACAAATAAGCAGAAAATAAACAATAGGGGTCACCACTATGGGATTTAGAGGGTTAGAATCCCTAATAAATACCACATTTACATCTGAACTGAACTTTATTGTCATCGGCAGAAGATACAGAACAGAACTAAACTAGAACATGATGGAAGGTACTGGAGGTGAAGCCTCCAAAGAAGCTCGGTCATAAAGATGAAGAAGTGTTCAAGAATATTGATTATTAGTATATTTAGACACACACACACACACACACACAGAGAGAGAGAGAGAGAGAGAGAGAGAGAGAGAGAGAGAGACTGCTGGTTTTTCCTGAAATTTCCAATACAAACATAAAAAACTAAACCCTGTCAAGCCAAGGCTGGCGCGTACCAGATTCCGTGTCAGTGTGGCAAGTCATATATTGGACAGACAATGCGT
Organism: Locusta migratoria; assembly: GCA_026315105.1. Lineage (NCBI taxonomy): Eukaryota > Metazoa > Arthropoda > Insecta > Orthoptera > Acrididae > Locusta > Locusta migratoria. Next base: position 132,029,190 of record CM048747.1, read on the forward strand.
ACCGTCGAGGATCGATGTGTTGAATACCAGAGGCACACACGATTGATGTATCCAAGCAAGTCGGCGGTCGTTGAACATTGTTTGTCGGAGAATCATGCGATGTAGTATGAACGCACTAGGATTCTGGTACAGACGTCGAGATACTGGGACTGCATCGTTGGAGAGGCCATTGAAATTCGCACAAATGACAACCTCATAAACCGTGACTGTGGCTATAATCTTAGCAAAGCTTGGGAACCAGCAATTGGGTTAATTAAGAGTAAATCTAACAAACATAACAAAGTGATGACCACGGCAGACAGAGCCCTCACACCGAAATCATCTCAGACGTCGTCGCAATCGGTTCCACTGCGCAGCCGCAGCACGGGCTATTGAAACTGTTTTGTTTCAAATTTTAGGAAAGATTTGGTTGGATGAATCTCTTCTAGATGAATTGACTGACTGAATGACAAATAACTTCTGGAAATATAGTCATGTTAAGAAATATTTTATTTATTTATTTGTATTTTATTTTTTATTTTATTAATTTATTTGCTAAGTGTGGCTCTCATTTCATTCATTAATAAATTGCACCCTTGCAAAGCCAAGGAGCGTCACTAGTTTGTGATGCAACTACAGATTGCTAATACTGTTCAAGAACTGTAGTTTGACCTTTACTCATAATTGCAAAAACTATGGAGTTTGGGTTGCAATATTTATCATTCCCAAGGAAGTGAAACCATAAAAATCATTACAAATAACATTAAATTAAAACAATGACCCCTACTAATACACTATCTTATATCACCAAAACATCATACTGATCATCCAAATAGTGCTTAAATGGTCATTGTCACGTTTCTTATGAAATGAAGTTGGAAAATTCTGTTATTAATAGCCAAAATGGCTCTATCTGGTCATCCTGCTTCACTGTAATGAGGTTTATTATTTATTAGGTTATTATTTTGTTGCTGTTTTAAAACTCAAACTGGACTCTGCTCTTGCAAAGCTGGAAACTCCTTAAGAAAATATTTGAAATATACAAAGTTGCCGTACAAATTTTACAGCCTTTTCCCATTTGAAATTGGCTGGCTAGTGCCCATTTTACTACTTCTGTAAGTGCACACCCTTCACGTGTTTCTAATTCATCTGGGCTTAACCTCAATGAATTACACAGGTTATGCTTTCCTTTTGTAAGGTACCAGGATAGCAGAAATGTGACTCTGATATAAGGTCTGAGGAGCTCATCATGTTTGTTATACTGAGTGGATCAATACAAATACTGTCTGATGTGATTCATAATCCTAGTTAATATAATTTAGAGTTTCCAGCTCTATAAAATGTGTCACAGATCTGAGTTACAAGGGAAACTCAGATCTGTGACACATTTTATACACAGACTCAATATTAAGTAATGAATGGAACAGAAGTACCTTTATATCTCATTTCTTAAAAAAAAGTCCTGGCTTAGAAATGTTTATAGCATACAGGAAATGCTTCATAGTATTTTACTTCAGAATAATTAAAGTAAATACAGTAGAACCTCGTTTTTACGCTTTTCAAGGGACTTCAGTAAAATGATGTAAAATGCAGGAAAATGTAAAATGCAGGAAAATGTAAATTGCAGGAAATAATGTTTTAAATGGTAAAATATGCTTACTGGATCAGCCTTGCATTTTGATAGTTTTTGTGATATATGTACATAATAGGCATCTAAATACTCGCCAGGAAGTTTATTATACAATAAAGGTTATCGAAATTTTTACTATTTTAAGCGCCAGGCAGATCTGGTAATTTTATGGGAAGTAGAAATTTTTGACGTAATTTCATTCATTATAATCGAGGATGCCACTGCTGGGCTATGTAACACATCTTCAAAATTACTGCCTTTTACCGGCATTAATTGTTTAAGTAATAAAACTCCTGAAGTTCCGTTCTTTTTGTATTTTTCGATGTTTCACACAACAATATTAGAGAATTTATTCGCATTCTTGAGTGCAAACATATGCACAAGTATTTTTGTGTCGTTTGCATAGGATTGGCATCTCACACTATTATCACTTTTTTGAGGTTGTGGGTATTATGATACCCACTTTGACAGATAACGTTCTTTATTAGTCAACAATAAGTATCACAAAAACAATGCAACTCTTTTTTCTCACATCAACAAAGCAACTGGTTCTGATTGTTTGAGTACATGCCAGGTGCTCTGGCAAAGAAGCTGGTGGAAAGAGGAAGTACATCGCCACAAATCAGCGCGTCGTAAGTCAACTAGCCACATACTTCCAACAACGAAACACGAAATATATGTTTGAATAAATGCAAAGTGTCAAGAAACATGACTGCAAATAATTTTTAAGCACTATACTTTAAGGGAAAGTCATGCTAGCATCAATTTATGTAGATTACGTCATTTTTTCTTCACAAACATGATTTCAAAAAGTGTAAAACGCAGGAAAAGTGTAAATATGTTAACGCAAAAATGAGGGCAAATTAACATTGTGAACATAGGAAATTTGACGGGACCGACAAAAAATGGTGTAAATGGCGGGAAAATGTAAAAAGCGGGAACGTAAAAACGAGGTTTTACTGTAATTAAATGATTTGAATCATTCAAAATAGTTAAGAGATCCTACTCATCTAAGTATCAGTACAGTTCAAGAAAGGTTGAAAATTATTGAATGTGCTGACTTTCTTATCTTCCTTCTTCATTGATAACACACCCATACTGAAATTTACATATAAGTTGTTTGATAAAAAAAAAAGAAGAAGAAGAAGAAAGCTATTTAAGTGGCTCCAAGCTAGAGGCTTCAGTTTTTATGTGCCTGGATGTGTTTCATTTAATATTACTGGATAGGGGCTTAAATAATGCATCACTCTAACTTTGATATGTCTATTCAGGGCAGTTTTAATTAATTTTATATTCCACTGATAAGTCTGATTTTGGAGCTCTTTTCCTTTTTTTTACAATATAATTACGACATTCTACAATTTTTATGATTATACATATATGTATTACAGCATCACTGTTGGTAATTCTGTCAGAGTCAGCAAAGGACCTGACAGAGCAATTAAATGGAATGGACAGTGTCTTGAAAGGAAGGTATAAGATGATCATTAACAAGAGTAAAACAAAGGTAATGGAATGAAGTGTCAGAAAATCAGGTGATGCTGAAGGAATTAGATTAGGTACCATAATGAGACAATAAAAGTAGTAGACAAGTTTTGTTATTTGGGTAGCAAGATAGCTTCTGATGACCTAAATAAAGAATATATAAAATGCAGAATGCCTATGACAAGAAAAGCATTTCTCAAGAATTGAAATCTGTTGACAACCAATATTAGTTTCAATGTTAGAAAGTCCTTTCTCAGAGCATTTGTCTGGAGGGTAGCACTGTATGCAAGTGAAACGTGGACGATAGGAGTTCCGACAAAAAGATGAAACAAACTTTCGAAATGTGGTGCTACAGACGAATGAAAAATATTAGATGGGTGTATCACATAACTAATGAGCAGGTGCTCAACAGAATTGGGGAGAAAAGGAGTTTCTGGAAAATCCTGACTAAGACAACAGATAGGTTTGTGGGACACATTTTGAGACATCAAGTAATCATAAACTTAGCATTAGAAGGAAGTGTGTGAGATAAAAAATCATACAGGGAGACCGAGGGATGAATACAGTAAGCAGATTCAAAAGGATGTAGGTTGCTGTACGTATTCTCAGATGAAGAGGCTTGCACAGGACAGGGTAACATGGAGAGCTGTGGACTGAAGACCACAACAATAACAACAATATCTTCTCAGCTTGTCTTCATAAGAGTACTGAAGGGCAGCTTGGACACAAGAGTGGGTAATACCAAGCAGACTTCAGACCCGGGTGATCCTGTGCAGAGCCTGAAAAATTACATATGGTAATTTAAAACTGTCCTCTCATTTCTATGTTTCTTCACTTCAAAAAAACATACGATTCCATCAATCTACAGTCCCTCTTTAATATCCTAGAAGATCATAGGCTTGACACAAAACGCTACTCCTCACCAAACAAAATCTTATTAATGAAATTTCTTTTAATACATCAAAGCATTTTGAGATTAAGATCAGTGTGTGTGTGAAGGTGATGTATTGTCACCACTGCTCTTCAACCTTGATAAAGCCATTAGAGAATTGGAGAAATAATTTAAAAATACAGAACTACTACAGAGTGTATACTGTGTTAAGGCTGAGTTGTTAGAATGCTGGATGGCTTAGGTTTCAGAATACCTTCTTTCACCTTCTTTATTTTTTCTTATTTGAAAATGAATGTTGTGCCAGTGTTGTCAGTTGTTTTAGCCATCTTAAATGTGTACATTTAAATATCAACAAAAGCGATGTGCAGAAAATATAGACTTGCATTAATACAAAGAAAAATGTACTAAAAATATATGAAATGAACTTAAAATGAATGACCTTCACCTAAAAACAACACAATATAGAATTGTAAAAACTGGAATCTAACAACACAAAACAGAATTGCAAAAAAGTAATCTAACAATTTATTTGGAATTTCTAACATATTGCCACGAGACCCCACATTAACCGACTGCCGGCGTGGCACAGGGGATAGTGTCATGGATTGCGGTACTGCAGGTCTCTGGTTCAATCCCATCCACCAAAAAGAAATTTATTTCTTTGTAATTATAATTTCCAGAATGTTCTAAATGTTTCTTATGTTCACTTGTAATTTTTACTTGTTTCTTATGTTAACTATCCTTTTAATTTCTGGTACATTCCGTCTGTGTATAAATAGCAGAGCACTCTGCCCGAGAGGCAGTCAGTGCTGCGTGTATGTTTCAATTCATAGTAAAGCTGCTTTTAGTATAAGTGCTGTGTTCAGTTGTCAACCCTACCTTTGAAGTCAAGCCTGTTTCCATTTCAATGCTACATTGTTTGGTGGAGGTGCCAGTTATTCTGTGCAACAGCTGCATCACTGTGGCTCTGATTAGGCAACGTAAAAGCCATTGCTTACACAAGGGATAAACCAAGTACATCCTTCCGAAAGTCCGTATCATCAGAAGAACCATGGACACGATACCAGCGGTAAGCCAGCTGCACATCAACATCCGTCAGTGTTCTCTGGAGATGCTGGACAGGACCCCAACAAACGGCTAAAAGGGTTTGACCGAGTTGCCAAGTACAACAGGTGGGATCATACAATGTGCTTGGCCAACGTCTATGTCTATCTGGACAGAACAGCCCAGCAATGCTTCAAAATCAATGAAGAGAAGCTGAATGACTGGGAAATGTTTCAGACGGAACTAAAGAAGACGTTTGGAGACTGCCAGTGCCAAACCCCTCGGTGGAAGAACAACTGAAGAACTGGGCCCAACAACATGGTGAGCCGACACAGTCATACATGCAGCATGTTTTGGCCCTGTGTAACATAATCAATCTGAATATGACTGAGGTTGACAAAATCACGCACCTGATGAAGGGTATTGCAAAAGACATGTACCAATCTCTTCTGATAAAAGACGTTGCTACGATGGAAGAGTTCATCAAGTGGTGCCAGCGGATTGAAGAGATGCAACAAAGGAGGGTTGGACGAAAGAAGTATGACAGAGTCACAAATGTACTCCCTATGACCACGTGGAACACCAGCATGACTTTGCTTCTCTCATACAACATATTGTGAGAGAAGAATTACAACAGTTTATGGCAGCCGAAACTATTAGACCGAGCATCAGATTATGGCCATGGATGTAAGCCCTGTAAGTCAAGAGGAAGCCGATGCCGCTGAGGGAGAAGTATTTCAGACATTAGCTCCTGTCTGTCCCACCAATCTCACCCGAAACGAAGAATGGCGTCGCCCTGCTATGACTTACGCTGCAGCCACCAAACGGCAGCCTATGAACCGGCCGAAGTGGCCACAACCATCTCCCCCGGCAACTATGACACCCCGCAGAAGAACACATGTCTGGACAACAGAATACAACACACCACAGTGTTTCCACTGTTGGTGCCCTGGACATGTCGTACGATACTGCAGAGAGACGAGGTGAGTATTCGACGATTATTTTACCACAAGACATCAGCCGTCGGAGCAGTTCTATCCCCGGCAGTCACCTGCTGATGAGTTCAGTCGACCTATGGGATGAAGCCCATCGCCCTACCCTGGACGAGGTCACTCCCCGACGTGTCGCTGCCGTTCACCGTCATCATACAGATGTACCAGCCTCTACCAGCCGCTTCCCTAGCTGCCGCACCCAGGAAAACAAAGTGAGGCGACAATCTACAGAGGTGAGGCCGCCACAAATGAAAATCCTCCATGGACGACAGTCGCTAAGATGTTGGGAAATATCATCGACACCATAATCAATGGCCAACCTGTCCGGGCACTTGTTGATTCAGGAGCTTCTTTCTCTGTTTTGTCGGATAATCACCACCGCACTCTAAAGAAGACAATGTACTGTGATATGAGGGGCAACTGTGCTGAAGGTCGCAAATGGAAAGTACATCCAGCCAGTAGGAACTTGTGTCGGAAGAATAACCATCAACAACAGGACCCAGCCGTTTGAATTTATCGTTTTAACAGAATGTAGTCATAATGTCATCCTCAGATGGGACTTCCTTCAGGCATCCCAAGCTATCATTGACTGTGGAAGATCTGAGCTGCAAATTGAGGAAGTCATTCCAACGGGTACACGTAATACAGAATTTTCTGGGAAGTTATTTGCCATTGACAATGTGACGATCCTGCCATTGACAATGAGAAGAGTTGCAGTCACAAACACAGATGACCGGTTAAACTGTGAAGTTCTTGTTGATAGTAAAAAGTTTATCAGGCTCAACAAAGAAATTTACATACCAGCAGCTATCATAAGCATATCTGGTGGTCAAGGAGAGATTTGGATCACTAATTGTCAGCAGCAGTCACAACTTATCCCCAAAGGAATGTGTATCAGGACAGCTGAACCAATCCAGGACAGTAAGCTCAACATCATCAATGAAGACTCATGTCCTGCTGTTAGTACAGACAACATGCAGGAGGAAACAACTGTGGAACTCCCAATAGGATCTGGACTGACCAAGGAACAACGCCAGCAGGTGTTAGCTAAACTACACCAATTTTCGGGTGCATTCACACCTCAGCAGGGGAAAAGTCAGACGAAACAGCCCACGATAAAGCACCGTATCAATACTGGGGATCATCTGCCAATTAGCCAGCATTCGTATACAGTGTCACCAGCTGAAAGACGGATAATTCGGAAGGAAGTGGAGAAGATGTTGCTAGATGACATTATTCAACCTTCGGAGACTCCTTGGTCGTCTCCGTTGGTCCTCGAAAGGAGGAGGCTGGTACGTGGCGATTCTGTGTCGACTATCAGTGGCTGAACAATATCACTTAGAACGATGTCTACCCACTGCCGCACATTGACGATACTTTAGACTGCTTGAAAGAAGCTTGTATCAACTTCTCAACTACAGACATGCAGACAGGTTACTGGCAAATCGAGGTTGATGAAGCTGACAGGGAGAAGACAGCTTTTACTACACATGATGGCCTTTATGAATTCAAAGTAATGCCATGTGGATTATGTAATGCTCCAGCCACATTCGAACGCATGATGGACAACTTGCTTTGACACCTTATGTGGATGATGTGTCTTTGCTATTTAGATGACATTGGCATTTTCTTGAAAACATTTGTAGAAAATCTGAGTCGGCTGTCAACTGTGTTGAAGTGTGTTCAGACTGCAAGACTCCGCCTCAATCCAAAGAAGTGCCTCTTCGTTGCCAAAGAGATAAAAATCCTGGGGCACCTACACAATGGAGATGGTGTCCATCCTGATCCAGATAAAGTAAGGGCAGTCACAGAATTTCCAACTCCTCAGCACCTTCGTAAAGTGAGACGTTTTCTTGGGCTGTGCTCATACTACTGACGTTTCATAAAAGGATTTTGTAACAAGGCATGTCCATTGTAAGAATTTCTGCAAGGAGTATTACTGGGATGGGACAAAATAAAGAGCTTTCTGGGCACTTAAAGAGGCTCTAACTTCTGCACCAGTTCTAGCCTTGTACGACGAAAATGCGGGAACTGAACTTTACACAGATGGCAGTGGTTATGGGATTGGTGCAGTCCTTGTACATGTTCAGGAAGGTGCTGAAAAGGTGATAGCTTATGCATCAAGAGTACTCTCAAAGTCCGAATTAATTACTCTACAACTGAGAAAGAATGTCTCACAATTATCTGGGATATCAACAAGTTCCGGCCATATTTATTCGGGAAACCATTCACCGTCATGACAGACCACCATTCTTTGTGTTGGCTGACTAGCTTAAAGAATCCATCTGGTCGACTAGCAAGATGGGCACTAAGACTCCAAGAGTACGATGTCACAATGGTATTCAAGAACGGGCGAAAACACAAGGATGCCAACTGCCTTTCAAGGAATCCATTAGTGGGACACGACAGAATGAATGAATGAAATTTCATCCCTCACTGAATTACCTGAAGTTACAGCTGAACGGAGGAATGATTCAGCAATATTAAAAACCATAGAGGCCTTGGAGAAAGGAGAGCCGACCAATGGAAAGTTCCAACTTATAAACGGGACACTGTATAACAGCAACTACGATCCACTGGGCCCCAAATGGCTACTGGTCATTCCAGCGCATCTCCAGCCAGCTATTCTCAAATATTCCCATGATGCTCCAATATCCAGTCATCTGGGATTCGTGAAGAAACTAGACAGATCAGATGCAGGTATTACTGGAAAGGTGTCTACCGATCTGTCAAGCACTATGTGAGTCACTGTAAAGACTGAAGGAAGCATGTGCTGCAATTACCTCTAGGTCATCTCGTACTGATTCTACCTGCAGCAGCCCCATTCCATCGAGTTGGGATCAATTTTTTAGGGAGGTTCCCGAAGTTGACAACCGGTAACCAATGGATAATAGTCTGCACTGATTACCTCACATGCTATGCTTACACCAAACCTGTAGCGACTGCAGAAGCAACAGAGATCGCAAAATTCCTGGTAGAAGACAATATTTTGAAGCATGGAGCACTATGTGTGATGATATCTGATCATGATAAAGTATCCCAGTCAAAATTAGTATCAGAGGTAATGTCTTGTTGCGACATTGTACACAGGATGACAAATGCTTACCATCCTCAGACAAATGGTCTTACAGAACGTTTTAACAAGACTTTAGCAGATATGCTGTTGATGTACATCAATGTTGAGCAGGATTGGGATAAAATACTGCCAGTCGTGACATTTGCTTATAATACCGCAAGACAAGAAACCACAGGCTTTATGCTGTTTTCCCTGCTCCATGGCCATGAAGCTGAGACGACAATGGATATGCTGTTCCTGTTCCGACAAGATGACACTTAAGATGACTATGTGAAACAGCTCATCACCAGGGTCAAAGAAGCAAGACAGCTGGCTCACATACGGACACTGGATGACCAGGAGAAAGACAATCAGCGGTATAACGACAAGCACCGACCTGTTGTGTACAGCTCAGGAGATCTGGTATGGTTTTTTACCACTGCATGGAAAGTTGGGCTATCAGAAAAACTTTGATCCATATCGTGTCATATGCCGCCTGTCAGACATCACATATGAAGTTGAGTATTATGAGCTGTCATCGAAACAACAAACATGAAGAGACATTGTTCACATCCTCCGCTTGAAGCCTTACTACGATCCTGAAGAGCAGATAGGTGAAAATGGTTCTTGTTTGAGTATTCTAAGGACAGTAATGATACTGATGAAGCCACTACAGGAACATCTGTCATCAATAATCATTCAGAAGGGAAGGATTCTCCAGAACTGCCATACGAGGACCCATGACAGGATCAAGATCAAGGACATTGCAGCTGGCTCCAAAGGAAATTAACAGTGGGTCGCTGTTTTTTTACGAGCGGGAGCAATGCCGCGAGACTCCACGTTAACCGACTGCAAGAGGATAGCATCACGGATTGTGGTACTGAAGGTCGCTGGTTCAATTCCGTCCAACAGAAAAAATTTATTTCTTTATAATTATCATTTCCAGAATGTTCTAAATGTTTTTTTATGCTCACTTATAATTTCTACTTGTTTCTTATGTTAACTATTCTTCTAATTTCTGGTACATTCCGTCTGTGTATAAATAGCAGAGCACTCTGCCTGAGAGGCAGTCAGTACTGCGTGTACGTTTCAGTTCGTAATAAACCCGCTTTCAGTATAAGTGCTGTGTTCAGTTGTCAACCCTGCCTTCGAAGTCAAGCCTGCTTCCATGGAGGATTTTCATTTGTGGCAGCCTCACCTCCGTAGATGGTCACCTCGCTTAGTTTTCCTGGGCGCGGCAGCTAGGGGAGAGGCTGGTACCCATGTACAGCGAAGGTGAACGGCAGCAGAGTGTCGGAGAGTGATCTCGTCCAGGATACGGTGATGGGCTTCTTCTCATAGGTCAACTGAACTCGTCCCTGCATGAGATAGAACTGTTCTGATGGCTGACATCTTGAGGCAAAATAATCGTTGAATACTCGCCTCCTCTCAATGCAGTAGCATACGACATGCCCTGGGCGCCCACAGTGGTAACACAGTGGTGTGTTGTCTTCTGTCCTCCAGACGTCTGTTCTGTGGGGTGTCATTGTTGCCGGTAGAGTTGGTTGTGGCCGTGTCGGCTGGTTCATAGGCTGCTGTTTGGCGGTGGTGTGTAAGTCATAGCAGGGCCACGCCATTCTTCATGTCAGGTGCGATTGGCAGGGCAGTTGTGTGGAAGAGACATGCAAGGTAACTGCAGATTCTGTTGTTTTGTGAGCTCAGAAACGTCTGCAAAACCTTCATTGAGCTCTGCAGAAACACAGATGGCAGTGCAAAACTTCAGCGAACTGCGGCAAAGGTTTATGAGAAGCCCAACTACGAAAAGTCAAGTCAGTGCAGCATGTTTGTTTCAGTTCGCAATAAACCTGCTTTCAGTATAAGTGCTGTGTTCAGTCTACCACCCTGCCTTCAAAGTCAAATCTGATTTTCCACATATTTCACAAAAGCCTTACATACATTTCTCAAAATAATTAGCACATTTGAAAAAGTCCCCTACTTCTCACATTATATTATAAAGTATAACTACATTGTTTCAATATCATTTGCAAAATTATCCCCAAAAAGTATGTCAGAACTCATAACTTCTAATATAATGTTATTAGGTTATGAATTTAACAGCAAACAAATATATTGCAATTTTATAATGTACAGAAATAAAATACTTTTAGTTGAGAGAAAACAGATTATTACAGATCTGGCAATGCCTGAGAACGGTCCCTGAATGTCACCTGTCTATCTCGAACCACAATCCACAGGAGAGAAATGAGAATCTGCATTGTCACTAGGTCACTTGTAGAAAGACTGTCATGCTATTCATTAAAGCTATTCAGTTTAAGGAAAAAGTACTATCAACAATTATGATCCTTTCAACAGCAAGACTAATTTTAATACTGCCTATTTTCTTTTAGCAAGAAAGCAGACTGTTCTTTATATAAAGCCAAATATTGTCAGTGATTCTTGGATCCCCCTCTACTTCAGGCCTCCCTTAATTTTACCCCCTCTCACTCTCGCTCCCCCCTCATTCTCAGTGTTCCCCTCAATATTGTTCCCACCAGCCCTGAGTCTACAAAGCTCCTATCAGCCATCATGCTAAAATTACTTAATAGTTTTGTTTCTGCATTAAAGGGATGTATTTACTTTCATAAGTTTACAAATAAAGATACTAACTTTGAAAGTATTCTTTTCTGTTACAAAATAGCCCAGTCACAGCCACATTGTACTTAAATCTTTGCTTTGAGGGGAAAATATGGTACCAAGACCAAGTTAATCAGTTGAAACATGGAAATCCTTACAGAAATGCAGATTTAGAAATGTTATGAAATTATTAATGTCTTCTTCTACTTTAAAAGAGTCGAAGCGACATAATATTTACATGAAACTTCCTCTCCTGTTTCTCTACTTCTTCACTTCTGCATGTGACATTCAGTCATAAGAATGAATATTATTAACAATATCATTAACAATTATTATTAATAATAATTATTAAGAAAATTACTAAGAAATCATATTGGTGGTAGAAAAATTCCTGATCATGATCTATATAGATAAAAATCTATTGCCACTTATACACATGAGCATTACTTGACAATAGCTTGAATGATGTGGATAACCTTTTTTTGTTATGTTTTTAAGTTTGAATATTTGGAAATTTTTTGCAATTTTTTGAAAATAACACAAAAAATTGGAAAAACTGAACATCTTTTTACAATGCGTTTTTGAATGAACCCAATGCTATAACTTGTGGTGACCACTCGAGCTTCACCTCGTAAGTGTGTGTGAAATGTCTTCCAGCTGGCATCTTTGAGGCCACAACCCCTCTATAATGACTAGCCATTTTTCTATACAGTTCTGTTCTGGTTGTTTATGTGTGCACAATAAAGTGTATGTGATGTTTATTGGGACTCCAACCCCAAATTAAAGCCATAGTGGTGACCTAGAAGTCAAATACACCTTCAATTTATGCGAGTTGTGCAGCAACATCCAGTTTGTGTGTGAATTACGCCATGAAATATGAAAGTCATTGTCTTGCCAGTTACTACAATGATCATGACAGTACCATTTCCTCCTGGATTTATCACTGCAGCAATTCATTGCCACAAATTCAGTGTCTTCCTGCTTCTAATGATACTCACACAACACATCATTCACCACCTCGGTTTTATGTTGTTGTTTTTTTTTTTTTTTTTTTTTTTTTTTTTTTTTTTTTTTTTTTTTTCCTCCATCTATGAACAGTTTGGGAGTCATACAATGGCCAGACAACCAGGACGGTGGAAGTCAGGTTCAAAGAACACCAAAGACACACCAGACTCGGACATGCAACTAAATCAGCCATAGAAGAGCACTACAGCGCCAAAATTGTGGCACAGAAATAAAGTTTTTGGGACAGTGTCATAAGGGAGACCATCAAGATCAAGATCACACACAGCCTAATAAACCGAGACAGCAGAAACCAGCTCATCTCGGCGTGGAGCCTGGCACTGGAGCTTGGCAAGGCCCAACAAAAGGATCCAAGAGCCTCCTGAAGAAATAGACACACTAAAGGAGCAGCACCAGGCAGGTTCGTACCAAGAAGGTGCCCCAGATGTGAGATGAGCCTCAGACAGCTGCCACGGTCACAGAAGACAGCCGAGCCAGGTGCAGATGCCAGTTGGAGCACAAGGGAAGTGCCCAACACCTCACGAGCAGCGCCAGGTGGGCGCGGACCACGAATGGAGTGCCTGATGCATGAGACAGCTGCCACAGCCACAGTTGGTGGACGATCCAGGCACAGCGTCCATCAGAGCACCAGAGAAGTGTCAACACATCAGGGGCAGTACCAGGAAGGTTCGGACAGTGAATGGAGCGCCTGATGCAGGATGGGCCTCAGACAGTTCCCACGACCACAGATGGTGGACGAGACGGGCACGGACATTCGTTGGAGTACCAGAGAAGTGCCGACACCGGAGCAGTGGCAGGTGGGCGCAGACTGTGAACAGAGCACCCATTTTTTTAATCCAACTGGAACATTTATCAGCTCCCATGAATAGAGTAAACTAAGTTTTGAAGATAAGGGAAGGAAAAAATAGAATTATATATATATATAATATCTCATCAGTGTTTTTTTGTGGGTATGCCATATCTCCTGTATTACTTATCCAAAATTAATGATTGAGGTGTCATGACAAAAAATACACAGATAGTTTAAAGTTATTGTTTACACTAAAAAAATCCATTTTGGAAACAAAAATTGTACTGTATGTACAATTTAAGTTGATACCGGGCGAACGATCATAATTGGGACATGAATTTACAGTTGGTCCCATCAGTCACCGCGGTGAGTCTCAACTTAGTTTGTGCGGCTGATATAAAAACAATATAGAAAGTGCCATCTATTCGTAATCTGTTTCAATAACCTGAATGACAGCTCTTGCAATTGTTGGGATTCTTTATTCTTTATGCAACCCAAAGACCTTCTTTGATGCATGCATAGTTTATCACACAATTTCGATTATACATGTCGATATAAAGCATAGTTTTATCACATAAACTTAGTTTGTGCGGCTGATATAAAAACAATATAGAAAGTGCCATCTATTCGTAATCTGTTTCACTAACCTGAATGACAGCTCTTGCAATTGTTGGGATTCTTTATTCTTTATGCAACCCAAAGACCTCCTTTGATGCATGCATAGTTTATCACACAATTTCGATTATACACGTTGATATAAAGCATAGTTTTATCACATTATTCCAGTTATACACGTCAATGTAATGACAAAAAATACCAAAATAATTTAAGTATCAGACACAACAGGTCTTGCAGTTGATTAGATGCTTTATGCAAAGGTAGTTTATCATGAGATTTCTGTTTCACACATCGATGCACAACAGCTGTTGGAATTGTTCACTTGGTTCAAACAAGCATTGTATACAGCGCAAATTAACTGAATTTTGTAAAATAAACAAGTTTTCAAAAATAAAATAAACATGAAATAGTCAATATCTGATTTTTTATATGTTTCACAATTAATTACATTGTATTTAATTATATAAATGTTTTTACAATGAGACTAATATTTGTTACTACTATTCAAAGTTTATTATCTTTTATACATATGTACTTGCATCTGCTATTTCTCCGTTACTGTCTTAGCTATCTGTGACTAATCAGGATAGAGTGCAAATTATTTGCACAAGTCAACTAGTGTGTATTTATATTAAGTGCAACTTCCGCAACTCCTAAAGATAAGTACTTGCAAGCTTATAGCTTCAGTGAATTTTCTTCTGCACAGAACTCTATTTTTATATATTTGACTTCAAATTGAGATCTTGACACACACCAAACAGATGACACTGAAGGTCCCAGCATTAGACATAGAATACTTGACACTGTTTGTAATTATACTAACCTTGGTGATGTTGAGAGGAATTTCACCCAATTCTAACTCCTGGGGTAATAAAGATATAGAAGGATGACGTAGCATCTTCTCACATTTAAGAATACGAATTTGGTTACTTTCTGACACAATAGGTAGTTGAGAAGTTAGTAAATTTTTTGGAGAAGGATTGTACACTATCTCAGAGAAAAGCAAAGTTTCTGCAGGAACCACCCCTAAAAATTATATTTTGAATCACATTTCTGTTATTAAAAATACATTTCTTATATATAAAATTTTATTTGAATTTACACTAAGTGCTACTAATTAATAAATTCCCATCCCTTCCAAATATAACGATGGTGGGAAATAAGACTTTTACAAGATGTTATGGCAGATAGTTTCTCTGAAGGCAGCTATAATAAATATTTCAACAAAGTATCATCAGTAAAAATACTTGTGTGGCATATATTCACAGGACTATTTTTAAGTCACTTGAATCCAACAGCTACCCTCTATTGTAACACTATTTCTTAAAACAATATTATACATTTATTTGATCATTTGCATCTGTATATTTAACAGCGAATCTTACTTCATTCTTAACTGAGAAATTATCACACTATAATTAGAAATAACTGAAGTTTATGATAGTGGCACATTGACTTGCTCTAAACACTTAGTGCTACACAAACTAAGAAATTACCATATTATAATTTGATAAGTTAACTATATGTGTACAAAGTGTGCATTGAAATGAATATTGATTCTTCAACTACATCTTCATGAAGTTTGAGCTTCAAACTACAAAATATCCTAAGATTGAAACAATACTAAAAGGAAATGTGTTTTGTATCTACCTGCCACCCAAACTATGCAACCAGATTTCTCAACTCCATGGTAGGTGTGATATATCATCAAGACGGCGCCCAGTAAGTGAGCAGCGCTCTGTACAGCTTGCCAGTAACTTCAGTTTTGAATATGTTTTTTAGTAGGTGGAGTGTCGTGTAGCACTGTAAAACACGCGTTAAGTGTTTGTGAACCACACATTTCATTTTCGTGCTCCCTGCGTGTGCGTCTCTAAATAATGGTGAATAAGCGAGTAGCACGCAGCAGGTGTACGGGCCGCGCCCTCGCAGTGCAGAAGCCTGGCTGCAGCCAGTAAATGCCCCAGCAGACACAGACGCAGACACACGTGCTGCCATCCTGGTGGACCTCAGCGAGCTCATCCACAGCCAGGTGATGGCCGCACTGCATAGAGCCGCCACGCTGCACTGAGCCATCACACTGGACCTGGTCGTGCACGCCATCACGGACTCTGTGTCAGCCGTAGTGCTCATGAAAATCCAGAGCACCATACAACACAACGCAAGCAAGGTTAGTGAGCTCTAGAAGTCCCTTTCTGCAACTAACGAGAAAGTACTTTCCCTAGAAAAACAGTTGATAGACAGATCGGATGAGATTGAACAGGTTCAGAGTCGTAACAATCTCAGAGTCTTTGGCGTCCCAGAAGAGCCTGCAGCAAGTATAACTGAAGTGTTCCTCTAAATCGCGCGTGAAAATTTTGGCATAAATGTTTCAGAATTTGACATAGACAATAGTCACAGAGTAGGACAAAAGTTGCCAGATGCTAAAAAGCCGAGACCAATGCTGATAAAATTAATGTCATATCGTAAATGCTCTGAAATCTTTGGAGCAAAGAAGAAACTGGCAAAATCGAAAGTAACCATAAGGAAGGATCCTACAGTGGAAAGAATGAAGGTGTTAAACAGTGTGATCTCTGAATTCAGACTGCAGAAGGTGTGTACCAGGGATGGTTGGATAATAATAAAGACAACCACAGGAAAACACTCAGTGTGCAATGACAAGGAACTAAAAAGCTTAAGCTGTCTGAGCCAAAAATAACTTTCTTGTAAAGAAACCTTTTAGCCTACAGTGAATTCCTTGAAAACAATTTTCTAATATTAATTCCATTTGATTAGATTTACTATTAGTACCAATTACTTCTAAAAAAATAAATAAATAAATAAATAAAATAAAATAAAATAAAAAATAAAAAAAACTTGCTCTATTTGTACTGAAAAATATTTCTATACAATCATCACTTATCTACCAATTTCACCTTAGTATTAGTTACACCAATATCATTGCCAATCCATCATCTTTTCGCTTTGCCTTACAGCTTTTTCACTTACATATTTTAATATCGTATTATCTTATTCATTAGCATTAGTCATAACTTAGTTATACTGTTTTTGTGTTTCTCTGATTTTATCAAAGTATTATTTTCATCAGAGTATTATTTGATCACAGTATTATTTCATTACTGTGTAAGTACAATCTGCTCCTCATACTTCTATTACATTATTATTTTCGGTAGAATCAATCTTTCTACTAATGCTTTCTGCAATACTTGACAGTGCCTACTCCATCGCAGCATTTTAGCGCTCTCTGGCGAATCCCCACACCTGCATCCTGCATGGTTTGTGCCGGCAGGTGTGCCTGACCTTGACCCTCCCTCTTAGTCGGCCACTCTGGCTGCTGCCGCTCTCTCCTCCCCCTCCCTTCCACATACTAGTAGGCACACCACCGCACCTCCTTCAGGGACAGCTGTGCCTTCCACGTCAAGCCTGTTAGCGAAAACTGCAGATGACAACTCAATGCTACAGATCACTCACGCAATATCCAGTCTCTATCAGCGCACTTGACTGAGTTACGCTGCATATTCCAGGACCTCGGATTTCACGTTATACTTCTATAAGAGACATGGCTAAAACCGAGCATACCTTCTAGCTCTGTAGCTCTTTATGGCAATTATATTTTTCTGAGACATGACAGATGTAACAAATGAGGCAGCAGAGTGGCGGCATATATTTGGGCAAACTTGTTTCCTAAACTTATCCACTTATCCAAAAACAAAGAAAAACAGCCAGAACACATGTTTGTAGAAATTAAGCCTTTCCAAAGAAAATGTCTGATCGGTGTAGTATACAATCCACCTAAGTTTGGGCAACTCTCAAGTTTTGAATCTGCACTCTCAAGTTTTGCACCTTCAAATGAACTCATAATTATTGCTGGAGATGTAAACATAAATTTCTTACAAAAGAGTCATTCTGCATCAAAATTCACTCACATACTTTCCCCTCAAACCTGTCGCTGGTTCTGCTTGGGCTGATCCACCATACAGCAGACACTCATACACTCATTGATATTCTTGCAACCAAGTCTCCAAACAGAGTATTCCACTCAGATCAGATCTCTGCACCTGGATTATCTTTCCACAATATTATATTCATGTCCTATTCAGTGAAGTGCCCTAAGAATACATCGAAAGTGACTACTTTTAGAGATTTTAACCATATGAATACTACTGAGCTTGCAGCAGATGCCTGTGATATTTCATGGCGGATGCCAACAGGAAACAATCGCGACGTTAATATTCAAGTATGTGAGTTCACTAATAAATTAACCAACTTGTATGACAAACATGGTCCCATTAAAACAAGAAAAGTAAAGAGAAAGCCTGCACTGTGGCTTACAGATGACACACCTTATGAGTGTCAGAGATGCAGCACACAGGGAAGACAAACGGCACCCGACCTCTGACAATCACCTTGCCTACAAGAACAATGAAATCAAGTTAGTCAAGCAGTGAGAAATGCAAAACTCAGGCATGCTGATGACCTTCACAGACCTGCCATCCTGTGGAAAAAATTACGAGGTCTAGGAATTGGCCAACCAAAATCTGCTACTGAACCTGTAGTTCCTATAAACGGTCTTAACGAGTATTTTACCACACCGAAATTTGTAATTGACCAACACACAAAGAAGCAAACTATTAATTCCCTTAAAATGTCGGCGGCTGCTATAAACCAAAAATTTTCTCTTCAGCCAGTAAGTCCTAATACAGTCAGGAAATCGATTTTGCAAATTCATTCAGCAGCTGCAGGCCATGATAATATTAATGTACATATAATTAGCTGTGTCATCGACCCGCTACTACCAATAAAAACTGACATTTTTAAGAATTCTTTAACTTCCAGTACCTTCCCAACATCATGGAAGCATGGTCTTATTTATTAAACCGTTACCACAAAAGGAATATGCCACACAACTTTATGATTACAGACCTATTTGCATCCTACCATCATTATCCAAGGCCTTGGAATATATAGTCCATGAGCAGCTAACTAGCTATTTAATATCACATGACCTACTAGATGAATACCAGTCTGGTTTCTGTCAAAATCGCAGTATGATGACCGCTATTATAAACATGACAGACGATCTCAAGCATGGACAAACAACAGGCGACCATTATGTGTTTCTTAGATTTGAGCAAAGCTTTCGACAATGTCGATTTTGACATTTTCCTTGCTAAACTTCCTAATCTAATTTTTTTTATTTCTTGTTATTATTAGTATTACTGTAATTTTTGTATTATCATTATTATTATTATTAGTATTAGCATATATTGTTAATAGTGTTTTTTGTTTTTAAATCCTTTGTTTAGGTTGTTCCTGGTCAGATGTAAGAGAGGGCCTCATGGCCCTAATCTGGTTAGGTTAAGTAACCAAATAAATAAATATAAAATAAATCTCAATCTTCCATCAACGAAGGTGGTTTCACTTTTGAACGGCAAAGTTTACTTATGCAGAAATCATAATTTTAAGGTTTATAAAATTGTTGTGTTAGTCTGTTTGTCTTTAAACAAGCTTATCTCCAAAACAACTAACCAAATTGTAATGTGGTTTCATAGGTAACTTATACGTTGGAACAACAATAGAATTTGTTTGATCACACTTGGATCACAGAAGAAAGATATCAGTATTGAAAGTATTTTATAAAGCAATTAAGTCTATTTGTTTCATAGAACCACTATATATTTATATATTGAAGTTCTTTGATAGAAAATATGGATTTATTATCTTCATCTCTTTTCATGTCTCATATCACACTCTACATCTGTTTCTACATAGTACTCTGCAATCCACCCAAAGATGTGTGACAAAAGGTACTAAGTACCACTGGTAGTTACTTGCTTTCCTGTTCCACTCCCATATAGAACGAGGTAAAAATGAATACTTGTATGCAGCTGTACGAGCCCTAATCTCTCTGATTTTATCTTTGTGGTCTTTATGAAAAATGTAATTTTGTGGTATGTAATCTTTCTTCAGTCCACTTCAAATTCCAGCCCTCTAGATTTCTTCAACAGTGTTCTTGAAAGAATGTCACCTTTCCTACAATGACTCCCATTTGAGTTCCTGAAGAATGTCAGTAACACTTGCAGGTTGATTAAACATACCAGTTACACACCTAGTGGCCCGCCTCTGAATTGCTTCTATATCTTCCTTTAAACTGATCTGGAGGGATCCCAACACTTGCGCAATGCTCAAGAAAGGATCAAGGATCACAAAAGCATTTGTATATAAGTCTCCCTTACAGATAAATAACATCTTCCCAAAATTCTACCAAAAAACCGAAGTTGACCATCTGTCTTCCCAATAACTGTCCTTATATGTTTATTCCAATTCATATCACTATGCAGTGTTATGCCTAGATATTTAATTGACATGACTGTCAAGAAGCACATTACTAATGCTGTATTCAAACATTATGGGATTGTTTCTCCTTTTAGAAAAATGTGCACCACTTGAAAACTAAAGTGGAAGAAAATGCATAGCTAGGAGACTTACTGTTTGCCACACTCTTGACATATGTTCCCTGTGAGGGGTTTACAATTATCATTTCAAAATTGAACAAAATTTACAACAAACTTAATCTTTCACATTTCCATTTGTTTGTATGGTTTCAATTGTATGATATTTCTTAGACCAAAGGGTTTAGTCGATTTTGGGTATGTCAGTCTATTAGCATCTGTTGCATCCATGAATTACAAAGCACACAGCAACTCGCTTTAATTTGTCCAGGAATTTAAATGAATTTAGACTTTGACTTAGCATTCACTCACACTTTTATTTACTCAAAACACAGTTAAATGAAATTATAATACTTTGTGCACACATTGTAGGACGGCTTGAAAACAAAATGATATCTTTTCAGTTTCTTTCAAAAAATCTGAAAAGCAGTTAGAATGTTTCCATAGTATTAATTATTCACTGCTTATGAAAAGTCATTGTTTGGTACTGAACAAGTAGAATAATGATATGGTAAAAATTATTACATACTTATTCAAATTACACACAAAAACTGACCAGAGAGAGAGAGAGAGAGAGAGAGAGAGAGAGAGATAAACAAACAGAGAAAAGGGGGGGGGGGATTAATGCATAAGAATCATTCAAAAAAATGTTTGTATAGTTTATGGGACTTAACTACGGGGTCATCAGTCCCTAAACTTACAAACTACTTATGAACTACTTATGAACTAGGACGGCACAAATATCCACGCCCGAGGGGGGATTCGAACCCCCGACCGTAGTGGCCGTGCAGACCGTGACTGGAGCGCCTCAGTCCCCTCGGCCACCGCGGCCGGCTAAGAATCATTAGTAAATGACAGGAGCTCGAGAAGTTTTTAGCCTAACAATATAACTTGTGGGCATGCTCAGATAACTTCTGTCAACCACTAAAATCAGTCTTCAATTTTGAGTCCGACCAAGCATTCATAGAATCAATCAGTGCATCATCTCTGTCAAATTGCCATCCTTTTAGATTTTATTTTAGATTTGGAAAAATAAAAATATCTGATGGAGCCAAATCTGGAAAATATGGCAGATGACGATGTAACACTCTGAACCTGCATTCATGCTGAGCTTCTAGTGTCACAAGGATTTTGTGCACCACTGTGTTTTCCTGATGCGAAATAACACTGTGTGCTACTTTTCTGTACCTTTTTATCCTCATCTCTTCTCTCAAACAGTATAGAAGGGTGCAATAGTAAGATGCATTGATAGTTGTACCCGGTTGCAAGTAATCCATCATAATTTCACCTTCTGCATTCTAAAAGACTGATGTCATCACCATACCACCTGATTTTTGCACCCACGATTTTTTTGGGTTAGGGGATGAAGGATTTTTTCATTATTGTAACTGTTGTTTTGTCCCAGGATCAAAGTGGTGAACCCATGTTTTGTCCATTGTCATATACCTTGCAAGAAAGCTGTCTTCATCTGCTTCAAATTGGCACACCAAAGTGGCGAACCCACATTCCACCCATTGCCACATACCTTAAAAGAAATCCATCTTTATCCACTTCAAATTGGTCGATGATTTCTTCACAACACTGCACATGCTCCCACCTCTGATCTGATTACAAGTCTTTTGGGTCCCACCGAGATGGAACTTTCTGAATTACCAAAATAACCGCAACAATATCACAAGCACATTTATGATCCTGCATAATTTTATCATGCATTACACTCACTATTTCATAAATGGTAACGGTGACAGGCCTTCTGCTCCTTGGCATATCTTATAGGCTTATTCATTGGCATTTGAAGTCTTACACCCAGTTTTTCGCTGTTGCATAAGATAGAGTACTGTCAAGTGCATTCTGCATGTCCTCCACGACTTCCTTGGCTGTCATTCCCTTCAAATGAGGATCTTAAATCACAGCACAGTTCTTGATTCTCTCAATATTTGCCATTTTGCTTACACTGTGGTATACCATGCATCCTGGCAACAAAAGTAATGAAGCTGGGCCCACGAAATGTGACTTACCCACACATGGCAACCATAAAAGTAGGTGGGGTTGTTTATGTCAGACATTACAGTAACTATACTGGGTAGAAACTTTTCCATCACCCCTTATATTAAATGGAGTGTTAGTAATAACTTCAGCAAATATTCTCTAAAAACATAATTGTTAAACTGAAAAACTTGCCTTCTTGGGGCATTACAGAAAAGGCTCCATCTTCGGCTTGTTTCCAGACATAATGTATAGCTTCTCTTAGATCATTACGAAGACCAACAGAACAAGAACTTTTAGTAAATGCTTCCTCAGCATGCTGTATTGCAAACTTTATTGAATAAGTATCTAATGTAATTGACTTAGGCAGCATTTGAGCAATAACTGGGACAGATGATGTATGTAGCTCATTGACAAGATATTCAATATTCCTGTGAACAAAAGTATTTTCTATGTTATAGAGTAAAGCAATACTACAATTCTACAATACAGAGAATGTACCATAATAACCGTATTGACAGTGTATAAATAAATAGAAGATAAACATTTATACATCTACATTGATAGAAACAGATTAAGGAGCAACCTCCTTTACTAAACCACATAATACGCAATGATGTTTTATTGTAAATGTATTACATATTTATGAATTAGAAATAAGTACATCATGGATTTCGAAGGGCACAATTAAAAATTTCTACAAACCATGACTGTGATCTGAATTTAGTGCTCTGTGCTTGTGGTCGCATTAATCATTAGGCTATTTCGAAATGCTCAAATTCTAAAGTTATCACATAGCACTATTACAGTGCCCCTTGTATATTACTTAACTTGCTTGAACCTTTATCTGTATTCCAGCAAGGGATTGAACTTAATTGTGCATCAGCACCGAAAATGTGATTTGTTTATTTGAGACATACATACAACTCTAGGTATAGCATTTCTTCCATTGGACATGAGTGAAAGAACAGACACCTTTCATTGACATTAACAGTTACAATCTTATGAATTAGAAATACTGCAACATCTCAGCTGTTTTAGGGTATGAAATTAAATTTGAAAATAATTGAAACTTTGACCCAGATCAGTACTTGAATAGGATATCCCAAATTGGGCCAGAAGCCACCTTCATCATTAAGCTATCCAGGCTTGCTTCTGGGACATACAGTATGTGAAAGAAAATACACCTTATACATAAATGTATGTATGCCTGAAACATCAAATAACAGTTTCAGTTCCGAAGCACAAGAAAGTGTGATCCCTTGTAGGATTACAGTTAAAGCTGCAAGCAAGTAAAATAATGGACAGGGGACACTACATTAGTAGTATGAAATAAGTTGAAAATTTGGGCAGGACACAAAGTTTGTACTAGTAGCCTAACGCTTAAGATGAGGATTGGACCAAAGTTGAAACTCAGGTTTAATTATTGGTTCAGCACAAACTTTCAACTTCGTTTTTGAATTTATTTTAACACTCCCAAACAGGTGCAATCCAAAAATTTGAAGTAAAAGAAACTATGAGAGTTTATTTTTATGCATGTGCTCAAAGAAAGTGGGCAAACACACAACCTTATAGCTCAGTGGAACATTTATCAGTCTAAGAGGCTATTTGCATGCTGTTGCTTTATGCCATACTCCAAGTTTTAACTAACATTCCAGCCTTTGCAACAGTCATTGCATCTTTCTTTCTATTTATTCGCAGCATGCTTCATTTCTTTATGTTAAAAGTTAATTGCCACTCCCTGCACCATGCATTGATATGATGCAGATCCTCCTGCATTTTGCTGATTTTTTCAGTATTGGAACTTCTCAGTGGACTATGGCATCATCTGCGTAAAGCCTCATTGAACTTTTCAAGCTATCTATAAGTCATTTCTACATTCTGTGAAGAGCAACACTGCCTTGAGGCATGCAAGAAATCACTTTCATGTCAGAAGATTTCTCTCCATCAAGAATGGCATGCTGCGACCTGTTAGCTAGAAAGCTCCATGAAGCCAAAGATTTCTTTGGCAGAAAAAAAAATAGCAGATGCACATCTATTACATTGTAATATTACACTCATGTGCAAGGGCTATACTAGATGTGAAAACTATTATCATCAAAAGAGAGTTGTCTGATCAAAATTGAGTTTAGAATTTGTAGTGTAATGAGTTACACTACGTGCTCCAGTACCAATACAAGATGACCAAGGTATTTATTTAAGGTTAATTAGATATGGAATTGGACTGCTACTGCCCTGGATTTTTCCTTTTGTACAGGTGTAATGGCCAGGCAGTATACAGCAAGTGGCACAGATAATACTGAAAATGTGAAGTTCTGTGCAAGTCAAAGAAGATCAAAGGACTGCTGTGAATACATTTATTTCATTGTTAAAAACCTATGTTCGTTTGTTCATTATGATTCTGGTATTCATTCTGTACAGTTTGTTTGTCAGAGACATGTGTGGAATATTGCACTCTCTCTTTTGTATAAATATGGTGCAATAAATGAAGGTTATTGTACAACATAAAGGCATGTCAAGATTTCTCCTTCCGTAGAAATTGAGAAGTAGTATTGAAATTTCAGCTCTCTCCAGTATTCTGTTCCTGCAGTAAGAACTTCAGTGACGCAGTCTGAGAATCCAACGGAAGAGGATCCAGACTCATTGACAGAGACACAGCATAGCTGGTCCTCTACATCCTAAAGTAAGCTGGTATACCACACAATCGGTATAATGAGCTAAATGGCAGTGAACTGCTACCAGCATGGTCATAATTAAGCAGTAACGCTGCATATGGTGACTGGAGGTTCCACGACGGAAAGAAGAGGCTGAGAGAGAGAGAAAATAAGTGAATAATAATTACGAGAAGGAACAAAGAAATTTGGAAATTTTTTGTACTAAAAAAAAACCACGAGAGAAAAATAAATACTCTGTGGAAGACTTAATTGTTGCTCCTAGCAACCAATTAATAAGATCTGATTACGAGAGAGAAACTAAATGGTTACTAGTTTTTCGGTGACTATATCTAAAAGTCACTGAAGGAGAAAACACTGTGCGACAGAAAGAGGAAAATACGTGTGTGACGCGATCGGAGGGACCGCAAAAATGAAGCCGAGACTTTCGATGCCGTTCCAACTTCTGAGACGACGGCAAATCGCAGAGAGGGCTGCTACAACGCTGCTACTCGCCGCCTACAATGACGCAGACTGACGAGCGCAGATGCCTGCACACTGAAAACTGGGGTGAGTGTACTTATTCCTTTCGTGGGTCGTTGAAAAATTTTTGCTGTACTGTTGAAATAAGTGAAGTGTTTATCATAAACTCCATGCAAACGATGCCCACTACTAGGAACATGGATGCACAAGATCATAGTGATCAGAAAGCTTCTCTCTGGTTTAGAACATTAGAAAAACATTTAACCGTAAATTCTAAGAAATTTGACGTTTTAAGACAAGATTTTATCCAAAAATAAGTAGTTCGCCTGTAAGTAAAATGGGTAACTGGGAGAGTAAGGCGGAGAGCATTATAGACAGGAAATTTATAGAAAGAGATGAAGGATCTCAAAACAGGGATGAAAATGGTTTAGAATCAGTGATGAAATCTTAAATAAAGCTTATGAATCCGATTTGCTAACCATAAAGCACAAGGATCAACTGTTTAACATTCTGAATAAATATTTGACTTTTTTTTTTTTTTTTTTTTTTTTTTTTTTTTTTTTTTTTTTTTTTTTTTTTTCAGATAAACTGGAATATCTGGGAGGATACATGTGCAAATTTAAAATGAAGGATATAAAAACATTCTTTTGTAACCCATATCCAATTCCGATAAACCTTATATAGGAACACCTCAGGCTGATTAGTACTCTTTGTTAATTAGGGGCTTGACAAACCCCTGGTAGCCAGTTATTTACCCTATTATTTAATTTTCATTTCCTGTTGTGTAAATCCTGTTTACTTCTTCCTATTCTGTCATCTTTTATCTTATTTCTATCATTTTTAATTTTTGGATTTGTCAGTGTGAGAGGGATTACATACATGAACTATGTATTTGATAGAGTCTTTGGTACTTATCAATGATGTTACTGCACATAACAATTTCAGTGTGCACTTTACTATGTAAACATGGGACAAGTATCAGTTGATTATTACAGGTACTTAAAAGAATACTTGGTTAATATGGATGAGTGGTATATTAATTAAGTCATAAATAGTTATGATGACACTTATACTATATATTACCTCTCAACATGCACTGGTAAATTCTATTTATATCCCAATTGTGATATTTATGCTTTGATACCCAGTATAGTATTTACATTTGCAAGATTTGATATCTTGACGTTGAATTATGAATACTTACAACAAAGTTGTTGACTTTATATTTTTTGTTAAGAAATGGTGTTACATTATCTTGTAATTCAGTTTATAAGATTGACACATGGAATTCGCCAGATACTACAAACCACTTAGGAGACAATGTCCACTTCTATGTATAACCGTTCAGTATAGGTAGTCATGTGATATTTTTATGGGAACTTTTAAATATTTAGTAACACAGAGCTATTATGCAAATGGAAGGGTTTGTACGATCTTTTGTATTTTTAGGTGGTATTTTCAGTCGAGGCCAATGTTTCTCGACTGAGGGTAGGTGTACGCAATTCACATACACACAGATACACTAAAACAAATAACACACACGCACATTGCACAAACACATGGCTCTGAACACTCTCCATGGCGTACAATAGTGGATGTTGGAGTTTTACTTCGGGGGTTCCGTAGGTGAAGCTATAACGACCGTTCTGTAGTGGGGCAGCTCCCATCTAGCCTGCCATTATGTGCCCTCTGGTGTTATAGTGAAGAACTGAAGGGACAGGGGTTTCCTGATTTTTTTTAATTTTTTTTTGGGGGGGGGGGGTGTTTTCTGTTTTTGGGGTCTGTCTCCTTTTCTCTTTGTTCCAACATCCTATGCTTCCTTTTCCTTTCTTACTTCTCTAAATGAGTACCAATCTATAGTCTCCTATCCACTAAGCAAAGTCTTTATCGCTAAGACCCTTCTTATTTCCGCGTTGGACACGTCCTTTTTATATATATATATATATATATATATATATATATACTTATTCACACTACTATACACACACACACACACACACACACACACACACACACACACACACACACACACACACACACACCAAATCTCAAACATAAATGTTTACATCATCATCATCATTAGAGACTGATTATGCCTTTCAGCGTTCAGTCTGGAGCATAGTACCTCTAATAAAATTCCTCCATGATCCCCTATTCACTGCTAACATTGATGCCTTGACTGGTGTTCTGCCTTTCACTTCAAAATCATTCTGCACCAAATCTAAGTACTTTCTTCTTGGTCTACCTTGACTCCTCTTACCCTCCACTGACGAGCTCATGAATCTCTTGGGTAACCTTGCTTCTCCCATGCATGTAACATGACCCCACCATCTCAGTCTGTTCACTCTAACTGCTTCATCTATGGTGTTCATTCACAGCTTTTCTTTGATTTCCTCATTATGGACACCCTCCTGCCATTGTTCCCATCTATTGGTACCTGCAATGATTCTTGCTACTTTCATATCTGTAACCTCTAATGTTATGAATAAGGTAACCTGTATCCACCCAACTTTCACTCCCATACAACAAAGTTGGTCGAAAGATACAGCGGTGCACCGCTAACTTAGTCTTGGTACTTACTTCCTTCTTGCAGAAGAGAGTAGATCTTAGCTGAGCACTCACTGCATTAGCTTTGCTGTCCCTCGATTCCAGTTCTTTTGCTATGTGCCATCCTGTGAGAAAATACATACCAGGTACTTGAAACTGTCTACCTGTTCTAACTTTGTTCCTCCTATTTGGCACTCAATCTGTTTGAATCTCTTTCCCACAGACATTACTTTCATTTTGGAGATGCTGATCTTCATATCATAATCCTTGCACCTCTGATCGAACTCTGAAATATTAGTTTGCAACCTTTTCAATCGAATCAGCCATTACAACTAAGTCATCTGCATATGCGAGACTGCTTATTTTGTTTTCACCTACTTTAGTCCCGCCCTGCCAGTCTACTGTTTTCAACATATGATCCATGAATAGTATGAACAACAGTGGTGACAGGTTACAGCCTTGTCTTACCCCTGAAACTACCCTGAACCATGAGCTTAATTTGCCATCTACTCTGTTGCCTGACAGTCTACGTAAAGCCCTTTAATTGTCTGCAGAAGTTTGCCTCCTATACCATAATCTTGAAGAACTGACAGTAGCTTCCTCCAAGGAACACGGTCATAAGAAGTTAGACCATTTCTTAAGTTATTTGCTTTCTATAGAATGTCTGCCTAGATGTGTTTGCATCTGTGTAAATGTGTGGTTGTGTGTGTATTTGTTCACCTTCATTTTCTTCCCCCAAGGTAAGTCTTTCCTCTTCCAGGATTGGAATGGCTCCTTACCTCCTCCCTTAAAACCCTCATCATTTCCTTTTCCCTCTCCTTCCCTTCTGCCTGAAGAAGCAACTGGGTTCTGAAAGATTGTGTTTGTGTGTGTGTGTGTTTTATTCATTTGTGCTACTATCACACCTGAGCTCCTTCGTCTGGTGAGTAATCTTCATCTATTTTTTAAATATAATTTTTCCTGCTAGGAATTTTTCGTCTATAACATATAAAGATTGTTTGACTTACCCAAAGTACAGGCTCGCCGATACAAACATAAAACACAAATAAAAACACACAAACATTCAAGCTTTCGCCACCACTGGCAGCTTCTTCAGAGGAAGGAGAGGAGAAAGGGAAGGATATGGGATTTAAGGAAGTGGAAAAGGAGTCATTCAAATCTCAGGAGTGGAAGAACTTACCTTAGGGGACAAAAAGGAAGGTAAACAAATACACACACTCACACATATCCACAA
This sequence comes from Locusta migratoria, assembly GCA_026315105.1. Lineage (NCBI taxonomy): Eukaryota > Metazoa > Arthropoda > Insecta > Orthoptera > Acrididae > Locusta > Locusta migratoria. The sequence continues at coordinate 132,058,661 of CM048747.1, forward strand.
GCAAAAACACCTAGGCAGACATTTGTAGAAACCAAAGAAGTTGGACAGAGATACCATTTGGGGCAGAGGCTCTGTCCACAGAACCGAGCCAAAGAAGTTTAAGATGGTGGGCAGGAATTTGAATTTAGTGGAGGTTGAGACCAGGTGGGCAACGGGAAGAGAGAATATGTTGAAGGACAAGGTCCCATCTCCGGAGTTCTGAAAGATTGGTGTTGGTGGGAAGTATCCAGATAACCCGGACGGTGTAACACTGTGCCAAAATGTGATGGTCATGCACCAAGGCATGTTTAGCCACAGGGTGATCCTCATTACCAACAAACACTGTCTGCCTGTGACCGTTAATGCAAATGGACAGTTTGTTGCTGGTCATTCCCACAAAGAATGCTTCATAGTGTAGGCATGTCAGTTGGTAAATCACATGGATGCTGTCACAAGTGGCTCTGCCCTTGATCGTGTACACCCTCCAGGTTACGGGACTGGAGTAAGTGGTGGTGGAAGGGTGCATAGGGCAGGTTTCACAACGGCGCCAGTTACAAGGGTAGGAGCCAGAAGGTAGGGAAGGTGGTTTGGGGATTTGATAGGGATGGACTAGGAGGTTACGGAGGTTAGGTGGGCAGCGGAAGACAGTCTCGGTGGAGTGGGCAGGATGTCATTAAGGATGGATCTCATTTCGGGGAAGGACTTACGGAAGTCGTATCCTTGCTGGAGAGCCACATTCAGAGTCCGCTCCAGTCCTGGAAAGTATCCGGTGACAAGAGGGGCACTTCTGGGGTTCTTCTCTGGAAGGTTCTGAATTTGGGGGGGATGATAATGATCCAGCTCCCCAAGACATCACTCAAATAGTACTTGCCTGGAACAGTTCCATCCTCCATCACAGCTAGATCCATCCGCTCTTCCTCAAAATCACCCTCTTCAAACCTTCAGGAATTCCTTACTTTCAATCTTGCCTCTCAGTCTTTCCTAAGAAAACTTAATCCTACTCTTAACATTACCACAGCTGAATCCCGAGCCATCCGTGATCTGAAGGCTGACCATTCCATCATCATTCTCCCAGCTGACAAGGGATCCACAACTGTGGTACTTGATCGGCGGGAGTATGTGGCTGAGGGACTGCGTCAACTTTCAGACAACACGACCTACAAAGTTTGTCAAGACAATCCTATCCCTGATGTCCAGGCAGAGCTTCAAGAAATCCTCAAAACCTTAGGCCCCCTACAAAACCTTTCACTTGACTCCATTGACCTCATGACCCCACCGACACCCCGCACCCCAACCTTCTACCTACTTCCCAAGATCCGCAAACCCAATCATCCCATCCACCCCATTGTGGCCGGTTACCAAGCCCCTACAGAACAAATCTCTGCCTATATAGACCATACCAACCCATTGTACAGCACTTAATCTTTATCGTACGGATGATAGGAAAATTACACAACCCATCCCAGTGCTGCATAAATAAAATGGGTTGGAAGCGTTATCAGGATGGAAGGCGGCATGGTGAAGGCTTGTGGGCGCCCTAGGAAAGGGTGGCTACATGACAAATAAAAGAAAGAATTCAAGTTAATATTTGGTATATTCTGAAATACAGGATACATGGCGGGACTCGCCCTGGGGACGGATGTGACAAATAAGTGCCAGTCTGTTAGAGGATTAGACAAATGGGAAAGATGACAGTAATGGTTATGGTTCACACAGTTGGTGGCTGATGCCGAACAACCGCTACGCGGGAGCGGACGGCATGCGGCAGTTCGCCCCGCACCAAAGCTGGACCTCTCGAGTGCGTCTGTTCTGTACGAGAACTCAAACTGAAGAAGAGCGAAGGAACTGAAGCTCGCACCTCGGAGTCCTCCAGCATTACCACACGTGATCAAATGTGGGTGTCTGCTATTGGCTCCACAGTAGCATTGAAACGTCAGTAGATTCAGCATGTACGCCAGAAGGGTGGCGTGATTTTAGAATCAGCATTCAATACTGGTTCTGACCGGCTCTGTCCTGCAAGGTGGACAGGCTTGGTCACGTTGTCAAGGTGTATGTCGCAGTGGAAGAACATTTGTAAAACTTAGGCGAGGTTTTGAAATAAAATTTTTGAATTATTTCCCGAAACTATTTTAGACTGGCTGGTCATCCTGTACACCATCATGTGCAGTCTCCCATCCTTCATCAAAGACACCAACCACTTCCTCGATCACCTGAAATCCTTACCTAGCCTGTTACCTCCAGAAACCATCCTTGTAACCATTGATGCCACTTCCTTGTACACAAATATCCCACATGCCCAGGACCTCGCTGTGATGGGGAGTATTTCCTTTCATGCCGACCATCCACTTCCCTACCTAAAACCTCTTTCCTTAATACCCTAGCCAGCTTCATCCTAACCCACAACTTCTTCACTTTTGAGGGCCAAACATACCAACAACTAAAAGGAACACCCATGGGAACCAGGATGGCCCCCTCGTACGCAAACTTATTTATGGGACGCTTAGAGGAATCCTTCCTGGATACCCAAGTCTGTCAAACCAAAGTTTGGTATAGATTAATTGACGACATCTTTACGATATGGACTCACAGTGAAGAAGAACTCCAGAATTTCCTCTTCAACCTCAACTCGTTTGATCCCATCAAAATCACCTGGTCCTATTCCAAATTCCATGCCACTTTCCTTGATGTCGACCTCCATCTGTCCAACGGCCAACTTCACACATCCGTCCACGTCAAACCAACTAATAAACAACAGTACCTCCACTATGACAGCTGCCATCCATCCCACATCAAACGTTTCCTTCCTTACAGCTTAGGTCTTCGTGGCAAACGATTCTGCTCCAGTCCCGAATCCCTGAACCAGTACACCAATAACCTAATAACAGCTTTCACACCCCGCAGCTATTCTCCTGATCTGGTACAGAAGCAAATTGCCAGAGCCCCTTCCAGAGAAGAACCCCAGAAGTGCCCCTCTTGTTACCGAATACTTTCCGGGACTGGAGCGGACTCTGAATGTGGTTCTCCAGCAAGGATACAACTTCCGTAAGTCCTGCCCCGAAATGAGATCCATCCTTAATGACATCCTGCCCACTCCACCGAGAGTGTCTTTCCGCTGCCCACCTAACCTCCGTAACCTAGTAGTCCATCCCTATGAAATCCCCAAACTACCTTCCCTACCCTCTGGCTCCTACCCTCGTAACTGCCCCGTGATTTACCAACTGACATGCCTGCACTGTGAATCGTTCTAGGTGGAAATGACCAGCAACAAACTGTGCATTTGCATGAACGGTCACAGGCAGACAGTGTTTGTTGGTAATGAGGAGCACCCTGTGGCTAAACATGCCTTGGTGCATGACCAGCACATCTTGGCACAGTGTTACACCGTCCGGGTTATCTGGATACTTCCCACCAATACCAATCTTTCAGAACTCCAGAGATGGGGACTTGCCCTTCAACATATTCTCTCTTAGCAGGCGCCCAATGACAACACAAATTGTTAAGATACCTCCTACACAGATATAGATAGCTCTGTGGCTCCATCTCTGCCCAAGTAAGTCTGAATTTTCAAATTTACTCACCTTAGCCACATTAGATTCGCTGCCCGCCAGGTACACGGACTGTAACAAAACATTTGTCTTTTTCCAGTCTGACGATGCGCTAACAGCACGAAACGTGTTATTAGATAATAAAATATTGCAACAGAGACTGAACATTTTTTAATTATTCAACACTGTTTCTGCACCAGCCGCCACCACTACCACCATCATGGAATGGAATGAAATTATTACCGATGTTATTTGCCGGGTGCAGCAGTCATTCAAGATCCACTTATGAATGTGTTAGCAGGCAAACACACCTCCGGCATTCACCCTGTGCCCTGGACTCTAGAAATGACTAATGCATTCTCAGCTCTTAAAGATCTCTTGGCCAGTGCTGTAACACTGCTCACCCCCACCCGGACATGGACATTTTCATCACAACCTGATGCCAGTGACACTGTGATCGATGCTGTGCTCTACCAGTCCCTCGCTACTGTAACTTCACCCTTACAATTTTTTTCAAAAAAATTTAACAATTCTCAGAAAAAGTATTCAGCTTTTGACTGTGAACTCCTGGCCATTTACAAAGCAAGAAAATACTTTCTTTCTGAAGTAGATGGCAAAACGTTTTAAGTACTTGCAGATGACAAACCTCTCGTCGCTGCAATTGAGAACTTCATGGCCAACCCCCATCCTCACCACTTCCACTATCTTGACTTTATCTCTCAATTCACTACAGGTGTCAGGTGTAGACATCATGGCTGACTTTCTGTATTGTGTTGACGCCGTATCCTCTCTAATCGATCTCTCCAACCTTGCTACCTTGCAAGCTGCCAATAATGACCTAATACAACTTGTTTCCAATCCTGCTTCCTCTCTCTACCTCATCTGTGCCTCATTTACGGGTGGTGCAGGCGATACCTGGTGTGAAAACTCGACAGGCAGACTTCGTTCCCTGATACCTCGACCCCTGCAATGCAAAATCTTCCAGAAACACTGTGGTCTGGCTCATCTCATTTTGAAGCCTCCATCAAAATAGTGTCCAAATGCTTTGTCTGGCGGTATATGAAGCATTACTGTCAAAGTAGGCCACATGCCTGCCTTCCCTGTCAACACATTGATATCACCACACACACACTTTCTCTCCTGTGGGCCCCTTTCCTGTCCCGGCAGGCAGATTCCAACATGTCCATCCACCTCCATACTCCAGTGGACAGTGTGGTGGATTGCCACACAGGGGGTCCGGTTTCAATTCCCACTTGTTTTGGATATTTCCTCCACACAAGGACTGGGTGTTGTGTTGTCCTCATTATCATTTCATCACCACCATTGACGCGCAAGTGGCCTGCATGTGGTATTACCTATAGACTTGCATCAGGCAGGCCGAACATGATCCCAGGTGGTGTCTAACGGCAAAGAATGACACACAGAGTCATCAATCATCATCATAATCATCATCAAACATGTCCACATGCCCAGTCCCTCCTGTCGACAGGTTTTGTTACATCCTCCCTGCCATTGACCACACCACTCATTGGGTGGTGGCCACCCCGTCCCCAAAATCACAGCAGACACAGTAGCCACGCCATTCTTACAATCATGGATTGCCTGCTTCGGCTGCTACTTGGTCTTAACATCGGACCAAGGAAAAACTCCAATCTCTGCCACCTCCATGGCATCAAACACGATCCACACCACCACTTACTATCTGCAAAGAAATGGTTTATTAGAGTGTTTAACAAAGCATGTGGGGATTTATTTCCATCTGCTTGCATTACTGAACCTCTCAATACCACTGTTGCATAATAATATATATGAATGTAATTAGTCTATTATCATTTTCATTTCCAAAACTTGTGTTATTCTCTTTTTTAATGTAACTAGAAGAAGTCATTTTTTATTATTTGACACTGGAGGCAAATATTAATTAATTTGTGCCAGAAGTATATTGTTAATTTTCAGATAGTGTGCTAATTAGTATTTCTGTTAAGGCTAGGTCAATTCTTTTCTCATAATATTAAAGTAGGAATTACTGTGTTTCACAAGTAATTTAGGAAAGTATGCCCTATTTAGTTTCTGTGTAATAACCATTAATTACAAAAATATTGTTGATGAATCTATTTTGTTAGATATGTGAAGGAAATACTAATCATTTAACCGAGATTTGTATATTAATTTAATCAGTATTATTTACAATATCTTTTACTATAGCCAGTTTTATGTAACTGTTTACTTTTCCATTATTATTAATTTCATGTACATAATTAACAATACACAATTTTGAGTGACATTGTTTGGATAATATAAATAGGATGTGCTCGCTACATGTATCAGAGTATTGTTTTATCCGTTGTCTGATGCAGAATCCATGCTAGCGGAGTGTTTTGTTTATTCCGGCAACGATCTGAGCACAAGTCACGTCAGTTTTGAACTTTAAATTTGAACAATTATGCAAAGGTTAGTCAGTGTGGAAAGTGTATATACAGTAATTAATTAATATTTGTGGCACATTACGACGTAGACCTCAAACTTTTGAATTACACATACAGACAGTGTTAACTAGTATTATTGATGTGTGGAATGTGCGTGCCTGGTATAAATGGTGTAATCTTTGAGACTTAAAAGCTGGGCATAAATTGTGACAATTTGGCACTAATAATAAATTATTAAAACTGATTATGAACAGCAATTCTGAGTGTTGCCTTTTTCATTTGTAGTGAATTAGTTCTTGCCCCATGAAATTCCAGCTACCTGCTACCAAGAGCAACAATTGTCGACAATCATCAAGAACTTTGAGAATTAAAAAAATCATCTAGAACTTCGAGAATAAAAAAATCATTAAGAACTTCAAGAATAATCAAACTATGACCAGGTATATCACATATAGTGCCCCTATGGGTGAGGACTTCTGCATTAATGACTGAAGAAACTTACCATGACCATCATTCCCAGACGTGACATATGGTGCCACGTGTTTAGGAACTGACTGAAGGGACTGTGTTGGAACTCACAATCTTTTACAAACAGTGTGACATGTATGAAGATGTACATAAACGTAACTTTGAAAATGAAAATACTTTGTGTGGCACAGTGAACAGTGTAGAACAATCATTAGTTTTCAAAACAATCACCTATTTCTTCGATTTTCGAAGCTGCATCTGCTCTTGTGTACAAAATCTACTTGAAGTGGCAGCCAATAGAGAGAGAAGCAATACTTAAGTCATCGTGGAAAAGCAGCCAATCAGCATTCTGAGACGGCTTGTAAACAGATGGAGAAATTTTGCTGCGGCCTTTGAAATCACAGTAGCAGCTGTCCCTGTCTCCCTTGGACATCACATTGTAAGCAGTGCTGTACATCGTCGATCACCCAAAAAATGCCAAGAGCCACCAGAAAACATTGTATTTTTAAAGTAAAGTTCTTAAAAATCAGTCATGAATAATAAAAAAGATGATTTTGTATAGTCAATTTCAAGTAAACCTCCTGATTGGACAAAGTTATTAACTATGGAATTCAGTCATGTTAAAAATGGCTTAAGTGGATTACACCAGAAAATTGATGAAAACAGTTGTGAATTAAAACAGAACATGACAAAACAGTAGTAAGTTTTAAAATTATTTAAACTAGATAAATACAACAGTAAAATTGAAAAGATTAATACTAAAATTGCTAATTTTCATTAGGAAGTTGCTGCAGTACATAGAACTTTAGTATATATTATAGGAGCCTCACAAGGTCTCACCGTCGCCTCCATAGAACTTCTTTCCCCACAAGAACCTCGCACCCCGACCTTCTACCTACTCCCTAAAATTCATCCCATTGTAGCAAGCTTCAAAGCTCCAACAGAACATGTCTCAGCTCTGGTAGACCAACACCACCAACCTATAACCTGCAGGCTCCCATTCTATATCAACAACATAAACCAGTTCCTGAAACGCCTCAAATCCCCTCCCAACTGACAGCTTCCTTGTCACCACTGATGCTACATCCCTCTTCACCAACATCCCCCACACCCATGGTCTATCAGCCCTGGAACACTATCTTTCCCAACGCCCACCTGAAAGCCTCCCAAAAACCTCATTCCTTGTCACACTTGCTAATTTAATCCTCACCAATAATAATTACTTCACCTTTGATGGGCAGACCTACAAACAAATCAGGGGGTCAGCTATGGGTACCAGGATGGCCCCTTCCTATGCCAACCTCTTCATGGGCCGCATGGAAGAGGCATTCCTTAAGACACAGAAGTTGCACCCCCCCTGGTTTGGTACAGATTCAAAGATGATATATTTGTGGTGTGGACTCATGGTGAAGAAACTCTTCTGAACTTCCTTCGAGACCTTGACTCCTTCTCCAACCTAAAATTCACCTGGTCCTTCTCTAAAACTCAAGCCACCCTCCTCGATGTTGACCTTCACCTTGCCGAGTCCCACATCCACACCTCAGTCCATATTAAACCCATAAACAAGCAACAGTACCTCCACTTTGACAGCTGCCATCCCTTCCATATTAAACAATCTCTTCCCTACATCCTAGGCATCCATGGAAAACATATCTGCTCCAGTAATGAACCCCTACCAGCTACAACAACAATCTATTCAATGCTTTCCTCTCCTGCAACTACCCTACAGACCTTGTCCACAAGCAGATCTCCCAAGCAGTCCTGGCCTGGAATGCCTCAACAAACTGTTCCAACAGGGCTATGACTTTCTCAAGTCATGCTCTGAGACTTGAGAACTGTTGAGTCAACTTTTCTTCCCACACCACCCAGAGTAGCCTTCCGCCGTCCCCAGAACCTCCATAACATCCTCGTCCAACACTACAAGATCCCAAAACTACCCTCCGTACCTAATGGTTCCTACCGCTGTAACCAATCCCACTGCAAAACCTGTCCAATGTATCTTCCCACTACCACATACTCCAGCACCACCAGAGGAAATATCTACCCTATTCAAGGCAGGGCCACATGCGAGACAACACACATCATATATCAACTGACATGTGTCTACTGTGCAGCCTATTATGTTGGTATGACTACCAACAAATTGGGTGAGCGGATAAATGTTCACAGACAGACTGTTCACTTGGGGGACACCCAATATGCTGTGGCAAAGCATGCCCTCCAGCATGACTCCAGGGACCTTAGCACGTGTTACACTACACGTGCCATTTGAACGCTGCCAACTAACACCAATCCCTCACAGCTACGGAGGCGGGAACTTGCCCTTCAACATATCTTCTCCTCTTGCCATCCTCCTGGCCTAAATCTACCCTAACCCCTCCCCGTCCTCCATCCTCAACTCAAATACCCATTATCCCTTCCTTACACCCTCTCCCCCTCTCTCTCTCTCTGTATGTGTGTGTGTGTGTGTGTATGTGTGGGTGTGTGTGTGTGTGTGTTTGTTTGTTTCCAGCTTTCCCTGTTAATCAAAAATGTTTTAGAAACCCCCCCCCCTCCCCTACGCCCCTCAGTATCATTAAGTTCACTCATATTTTCTTCTCTTTACTGCTTGATCTTTTCTCTCTGGTTATATATATATATATCCTCTTTGGCATGGCTCAGTACTACTACACAGTATCTCTGACTGCCATAATACTCATGACCCAGGTCATAAATTACCTTTCCCTTCCTTTCCCATTCCTTTTTTCATCTTTTTCTCCCTTCTCTCCACCTGAAGAAGGAACACAGTTCTGAAAACTTGTTATTTTCCTCTTTTTTTCTGTGTGTAACTATTGACGGTACAGCAAAAACGTAAGTACTGGCCAGTCAATCTCTTTTGAAAAAGAATTTACCATATCTGTGGAGAATTTCCATTATTGTTGTTGTTGGTTGTTTTAAGGGGACTAAACAGCTAGGTTATCAGTCCCCTTTCCATTATTAATCGAGTATATATAATAGTGTAGATATTAGATTCCAATAAGGAAATTCAAGTAGAAGCTAGTTGCCAAAATGAAACGAAAACTGTCAAACAAAATGTCAATTTCTTGGAAATTTATAAATCCTGTGTAAATAATCTTAACAGAATTACCTTATGTGAAAAAAGAGTGAAAACTGTTGCTAGTGATTGTGATAACAGATTTTATATATATAAAAAATATATGAAGATTACTCACCAGGCAAAGGAGCACAGGTGGTGATAGTAGCACAAATAAAACACACACACAGACACACACACACACACACACACACACACACACACACACACACACACACACACACACAAGCTTTTACAACCCAGTTGCTTCTTCAAGCAGAAGCGAAGTCTGTCAGAAAAACTTGCACAGAGAATAAGAAAGAACTTGTAAATCAAATTGTTCAGGTAAAATCAGAATTGGAAACTAGGTTGGGCACTGTAGAGGATAAAGTGGAAGGAAATTCAGTATACATGGAAGAAAAATTTGAGGATGTGGATTCTAAATTTGTAGAAATTGATCAGGAAGTGAAAAAGGTACATGATGTCAAGTTTAGTGCATGTATTGGGGGTAGCAAAGTTTTTATTGATAACTATAAATAATTTAATGACTTTGAACCTAATGATGATGGGCAATCATTAATACAACAAGAAGAAGTGTGTCAGTCATTATGGTCAAATACTGGAGATACAGGTAAAGTGATGAATAGTTTGTTTGAAGTAAGTGATAGTGTCGACAATTTAGGAACCAGTAGTAGTGAGAGTAGTGAAGAATCTAGTGATGATAAAGTTGAGGTAAATGAATCTATTTTTGGTGATGATAGCAAAGTAGTTAGTAAGACAGAAGTGGAAATATTTATTGAGCAGGAAGAGAAAGTTGAGAATGAGCTAGAAAATAGTAAGGGAGTGGAAATAGATCATAATGTGTGTCACTTAACTGCAGCTTCAAATAATTTGTCTGAAATGAATGATTGTTTATCCAAGGAAAAAAATAATGAAAATGATCTATTTTTTGAAAAAGAAGCAGTAGTAGGCTAAGTACCAATATGTGTTGCAGCCAGTAGTATCAACTAGTGTCCAAAGTGTACCTGTAAATTGTTTACCTGAGAGTAGTAGTGATCATAACGGTTTTTCACAGACTTTGTTTCAATTGATTAAGGATCCATATAGAATAATGATTATGCATGTTTATAGGATAGAAATTACTGGTGCTATTGATAAGTTATCCAAGAGTGTGAAGAAGGAAGTTGCATCAGTGAAGTCAGCAGGAGAGAATTTAGCATGTAATCTCTTAATGATACCAGATCTTAGTATTGACATGATTCTTGGGGCCAAAATTTTTGTATAAAAGATGTGTAAATATTGATTTTGTTAGTGGTAAGTTTAACTATGTAGGTAGGGGGTTTGTCATTCTTTGACAAATACATTACTTTGTCATTCTTTGACGAATACATTACTTGGAAAGTAAAGCCTTCCCTCAGCTGGGTGATAGTATTATTCATTTCGTAGATCACTCCATTCTTGTTCTACTATCCTATGAGTAGTTTGTAAGTCAATAAATCTTCTCCTACTAAGTTTTGTGTAGTATAGTTAGATGTAATCGTAGGTTACCATAGTGTAATTGTAGGTTGCCATGATACAGAGTGTATTATGTTACGTTTGAATGAATGCAGTACCATCCACCTAAATTACACATTTTCTGAACAACATATGTAGCAGCAAGATTAGAGATACATTTAGTGCAATGGAAGTTAAATATGGTACTTACCGAGATGAAATCATAGTGTTACACTTTGTTAATGCAGTAGTGATCTACCAAGTGGGTTGTCAGCAAAATCATCTGTAGCTACATAAGGAATTTGTATCTGTGGCTATTAATTTAAAGCAATATGGTAATAGAAAAGAGAAGTTCTGAAATGTATATGGTTCTGTTCATATTGAAGTAAGGAAAGTAAAAGCTGGTACATTGCTGTGGACTAGGCTTCTGGAGATTTGTTGTGGCTTTGGCAGGATTTTCATAGTTTTCTTTGATAAGCTATTGAAATGAATATGAGTGGAGTAACAAGGTATAATGAGTAATAAGGTGATGAAATATTATGAGAATATCGATAAGAAGTGAGATAAAATGAGAAATATTGATGAGATGATGAGTATTTAATTATGAAGTAAAAGTAGTAAGAATAATGAGTAGGTACAGTCAATGGTTAGGGAGCCTGTCTTTGCTATTGTTGATTTTCTATGGATTTTGTCTTACAGATAACTTGGTAAGATTTTTGAATCTGAAAGTTAGGAGACTTTCCTGGTGGGAAAAATATGTATAAAAATAAAGATTGTTTGACTTACCCAAAGAACAGGCTTGCCGATAGAAACAAAAAAAACACAAATAAAAAGACAAACATTCAAGCTTTTGTCATCGCTGGCAGCTTCTTCAGGAAAAAGAGGAAGTAAGGAGAGGAGAAAGGGAAGGATACGGGTTTTAAGGAAGTGGAAAAGGAAGTCATTCCAATCCCAGGAGTCGAATGGATATGTGTGAGTGTGTGTGTATTTGTTTACCTTCCTTTTTTTCCCCTAAGGTAAGTCCTTCCACTCCTGGGATTGGAATGACTCCTTTTCCACTTCCTTAAAATCCGTATCCTTCCCTTTTTCCTCTCCTTCCTTCCTCTTTTCCTGAAGAAGCGACCAACAGTTGCGAAAGCTTGTATGTATGTTTGTGTGTGATTTTATTTTATTTGTTCTCTGTCGACAAGCCTGTCCTTTGGGTAAGTCATCCGATTTCTATTTTTTATATAAATTTATCCCACCAGGAAAGTTTCCTTCTCTGGTTCTGTGTATGATGATTTTGCAAATTTTCAGTGTAACACTAGTTTCAAAATCTACCATCTTTTTTACTTCACATTTTGATCATTTATTTGCTGCTCGGGATTTGTCATCTGTGAGTAGGAAGTGGGGGTCATAATTTTTGGTTCATACTCTGTCTGTAGAAGTATGTTCAGTTATCTTGATACTGTAATATAAAAGGATGAAAATTTATTTTAGTATGGGAAAAAAGCAGAATGATTTTCAAGTTTTTGCTTGAAATTTCATTTCAATTATTGATTATGTGTAGCCTATATAGAGATTTTTGGGATGCAAATCAAGTTTTCATTCTTTTTCTTATTAAGGTTTTAATTAGGTCTGCACTGTGTATAATTTTATGGCAGGAAAGAAATATTTTTGTGTAATTAGTGCTAAGTTTAGTTGAGGTACTAATGTGGGGAATTTTATATATAAAATTTTCACTCATTTTGTAAATATTTTGTATATTTATGTTTGTTTCTTATGGCCATCATAGGGTCTAAGGTAGATTAAAGTCATTTTTGTAATTATGTACCTAGCCATATTTTATATGATTTATTTGTAGCCATGTCTTTGTTTTTATCATTAAATTACCCAGTTAATTATTTTCTTCAAATAACTATCTGGTTAATTAAATGATGTAACGAAGCATGTTGGGACTATTTCCATCTGCTTGCATTACTGAACCTCTCAATACCACTGTTGCATAATAATATATATGAATGTAATTAGTCTATTATCATTTTCATTTCCAAAACTTGTGTTATTCTCTTTTTTAATGTAACTAGAAGAAGTCATTTTTTATTATTTGACACTGGAGGCTTTGTTTAGTTAGCAAATATTAATTAATTTGTGTCAGAAGTATATTGTTAATTTTCAGATAGTGTGCTAATTAGTATTTCTGTTAAGGCTAGGTCAATTCTTTTCTCATAATATTAAAGTAGGAATTACTGTGTTTCACAAGTAATTTAGGAAAGTATGCCCTATTTAGTTTCTGTGTAATAACCATTAATAACGAAAATATTGTTGATGAATCTATTTTGTTAGATATGTGAAGGAAATACTAATCATTTAACCGAGATTTGTATATTAATTTAATCAGTATTATTTACAATATCTTTTACTATAGCCAGTTTTATGAAACTGTTTACTTTTCCATTATTATTAATTTCATGTACATAATTAACAATACACAATTTTCAGTGACATTGTTTGGATAATATAAATAGGATGTGCTCGCTACATGTATCAGAGTATTGTTTTATCCGTTGTCTGATGCAGAATCCATGCTAGCGGAGTGTTTTGTTTATTCCGGCCACGATCTGAGCACAAGTCACGTCAGTTTTGAACTTTAAATTTGAACAATTATGCAAAGGTTAGTCAGTGTGGAAAGTGTATATACAGTAATTAATTAATATTTGTGCCACTTTACAATATAAACCACTAACTTTTGTATTCCACACATGGACAGTGTTAACTAGTATTTGAATGTGTGGAATATGCATGCCTGGTATAAATGGTCGTAATTAATGAGACTTGTAAGGTGGCCATAAATGGGGACAATTGGGCAATAATAATAAATTTTTAAAAGTGTCAATGAACTGCAAGCTGTGTGTTGCCTTCGTCATTTGTAGTGAATCAGTTCTCGCCCCATGAAATTTCAGCTCCCTGCTACCAAGAGCAACGATTGTCGACGATCAATAAGATCTTCAAGAATAATTGATCTACAACCAGTAAACGTCACAAGCAGTGGCACAGGACACTAAAAACTGCCCTCCAATACAACTCTCTATGGACGGAGGCCCTTCCCCTGGTACTATTCGGCCTTCGAAACACATTTAAGGAGGACATACACTGTTCGGTCGTCGAGATTGTCTATTTGTCTTACCTGGGAAGCTCATTAACCCTGCCCCGCCCCCTCCATATTTGAGTGAACTGTTCACTTTCATTCACAGGGTCTGTCTTCATCACGCTAACATAAATCCCCCTCACTAACAATCATGGTTCCCCTTCCATCCGCATTCTGCGGGAGCTGGACGACTGTCCCCATGTCACCTAGCAGACTTCGCCGTCTCCAGCCCAACTGCTCACTGCTTTCTTGCTCCATCAAGCATTCCAGATGACGCGGTGAAACTCACTATCATACGACCTACAATACCTGCAACGCTGTCTGTGGCCATCACCTCCCCATTGCACAATGAGTACTCCATACTGAGGAGAAAGAGGTGGGGAGGGGGTGGAAGGACTGTGTACTGGTGATAGTCATCGAGACACTATTGACCACCTTTGTGCAATTTATTTAATCTTTTGGCTACAACCACTCTAAATCCAAAGAACTCAATATAAGCTATTCTCACTAGTCAAGCACGTACCATGACACGTACAAAATGTCCGTACACCACAACCACATTCCCAATCTATGCCACAGGTTTTCATTCATAAGAAGTTTGCCAATGGGACTTCATCACATTGCATGGCAGCACAGTTCACCCCACATTGCAACCACCATTATCAGGACCAACGCAATGGACATCCTGATCCATGGCACAGAAAGTCACAGATGGTCTCCACTGCAAGTGTTAGACCTACATGGACACTAGAAGACGTGTCTTACACCCAATTTCCAATTCTCTCCACTCTCAAGGCAATATGTTGGGTAGCTCATCTACAGCCTCAAAGCAACTCAGAAATCCTTGTTGTTGTTGTGGTCTTCATTCCATAGACTGGTTTGATGTAACTCTCCATACTACCATGTCCTGTGCAAGCCTCTTCTTCTGAGAATAAGAACAACAACCTACATCCTTTTGAATCTGAGTATTGCATTCGTCCCTCGGTCTCCTCTACAATTTTTACCCCACATGCTTCCTTTTAATACTAAGCTGACAATTCCCATTTGGGAATAGCAATATTATATTTTATTTATTTATTTTTCCGTAGCTTTCGACATGGTTTGCCACACCTTTCTTAGAACAATGGAAGGCTGATGACCCCTGTCATACATTTGTGTCACATTTGCCATATTTCCACAACTGTGTGCATTCCAAATTCACTGGCTGTGCTTGGTATCAAGTAAGTGTTGCTGAACTCTGCAACTGTGGGTGCACAACCCGCTGATCAGGGCAGTCTGTCTCAAAGTCCTTACCGCAGAACATAGTCAATCTGAGCATGAAACATGCAATTAGATAGGTTCAGTACTGGCTAGTTGTGAGATCATTATAGACAGTAGAGTTCTCTCTGTGACCAGCTCTTAGCCTGATAGCATGCTTCCCACTCTACAGCCCCCTCAGTTTTACCACCTCTTCAGTCCATAATCTCAGAAATTATATCCAGCCTTTTCTTGTTCATGCCATACCTGTACATATTTTGATATCAAAATCATGATCTTCGGATCCACACCAGTTTTCTGAGGTTTGAGAGCATGTGTTGGGTGAGAGCTAATTGTCAGAAATGCAATACATACGGCAGCGCTTTGTTTAGCACGCTGCCTCATGACCTGTGCATTGCCAGAGCGCTGTGTTAGGCAGACACGCGATAATGTGCAGCCACCAGTTGGGTTATCAACTCAGCCACTATCGTAACAGCCGAGTGTCCAGGATTAGGAGCCGGACTCTGACATTCATCCATCCACCACTGATGCTGCCGTCATCCATCATGCCTTCTACTATCCACAGTCTGCCTCACTGTCACCACATAAATGAATAGTTGAAGTAAGTGCTGTTCAGCCATGTTCAGAATCCTCCTTGTAAAGTGCTTTATTGGTGCTGGCACGGCGCCGGCATACAATCTTATAACTATGTTTTGGCCTTTAACTAGTAACAATGCCACAGGAAGGATCCCCACGGGACATAGTCACTGAAAATAATGAGGGTAACATTGTAGACTTCTTACCATAGTAATTTTCTAACCTTGTGGCAGTAGGCAGTATGCATGCCTTCAGAAGCAGTTAGCTGAGCAAGAAGCAAGAAATGTTGATATTCAAGTGGATATTGGGAAAAGTGCAGCCTTCAGCATCATGAGGAAAACTGTAAACTTGAGAAGAGAGCAAATTACATTGTTGTTGGAGAAAAACCATACCTTGGTGGAAAGCATTACTCAGACATGCAATGCGAGGATTTGGCAAATATGGTTAGGAGGTATCAATCTTGCCTTATGGTACATACCATAGAAGCCAAGACACAAAAACCTGAGTATGAAGTGGCAGATTCGGAAAGTACAAACACAACGGTCACAATGCGTACGAGTGTCTTGCACCCTAGTGTTCACACTGCCGCTCTATGGGATGTTTGGGTGTGCATTGTTGGCAGAATTAGAATGGACAACCACATAATCGAAACGTCATACCTGCAAATCAAGGGAGTAGTCACAACTGATCGGGGAAATGGTCAGGGGGCAGCTGTAGCCACCCCTCCCTGCCCCCTTTAAAAATAATAAACCCAAAAACTTTTTATGGGGAAACTGAGGTAGCAAATGTGATGTTACAAGGAAAGATAGGAGAGAAATGCATTAACTTGTTGCTGGATACCGAAGCTCATGTGAGCAATTTTTTTTTGTCCAAAGAAGATAAGAGACCATTAAAACTGCCCCATTGCCGTTCTGTAAATTAAGGGATAATCTTGTTTGGCCATTTGGGGCCTATTATGTTAACGGGGAAGTAGGAAAAGTAAGATACCCGTACAAGATGGAAGTATTACATAAGAGGAGACGAGACTTTGACATAATCCTAAGGAACAATTTTGTCCACCAGTTTTGGGGTGTTATTGATTACCGAACAAAATGTACTACTTGGTGAAGCAATTCATTGATTTGCCAGCGCTCAGACTGAACAAACATGAGGAGGTCCGGAGAATGGACCCAGTTTTCAAAAACTCCCATAATCTGTGTACTGCAGTGGTAAAGGCAACAACCCCTGTAACAATAAACAGTGGGATGGAAAAGATTCTTTGGGTAGCGTTTGAACCTCAAGAGCCGAGTCCAACCTAACTATTGATCACTCCATTCGTACAAAATGAAGTACTGGATAAAATGAAAGTTCATGTTAAGAAAAGGCCTGTATATTGCCAAAAAAGAGGGTGGAAAATTAAGAGTACCAGTGAGCTTGGATAATTTCAGGACAAAAGTAGCTGTACTACCATGTGGGACTGTTTCAGGCAGTGTGCAGTGTGTGGAAAGAGGTGAAGTAACAAATATCCGAAGAGAGAATAGCTTTTGCTATTGAAGTGCCTGCTGTCATGCCAAAATTAGAGGAGTGTTTAAAGAGGAATTTAATCCATTTGGATGAGGGGCCAGACACTGTTATTCTCAGTTTTAAGAGAGTATGCCTGTTTATTTGCAGACTGAAAGTACCTGCCTGCCACTTATTTAGTATATCATGAAATTCTTACTGGGGAAGCCAGACTGATTGCACAAAAATCGTATCAGCTCCCTTACCACCTGGAACCTGTGGTTGATGAAATCATCCAAGGGCATCAAGAGGCAGGAATCATTCAGCCTCCAGCTAGTCCGCAGTCATCAACAAGCATGCTTGTGCCTAAAACATCGTATAGTATGTGCATGGATCTGAGGGACACATAAGGTTACCATGCCTGATACCTACCCAATGACAAGAACTGATGAAACCTTGGACAGACTGGGAAACTGTAAATACTTCACTACTTTGGATAAGAAATCGGGGTACCACCAAATTGAAATAGCACCTCAAGATTGACCTGAAACTGAATTTATTGTTCCCTCTGGGTTGTATGAATTTTTAAGAATGTTTTTCGGATTGAGAAATGCCTCTGCTACCTTCCAACATTTCACAGATTTACTATTAGTTGGGCTGAAACCTATCACATGTCTTGTATATCTTGATGATATTATAGTAGTTTTGAAAACAATTGAAGAGAATGCTGAGTGCTTGAAGAATGTTCTAACAAGGCTCCAGGATACACATCTAAGTATAAAATTTGAGAAGTGCTTCTTTGCAGAATCACAGGTCCAGTACCTAGATCGCATTATTGGTTCCAATGTAGTGAAACCAGATCCCCATTTGACTGAAGCTGTGGGAACCTTTCCAGCCCCACCAATGTCAAAGAACTACAAAGTTTATTGGGAGTATGTAATTACTATCTCCGCTTTATTAAGGATTATGTCACAGTTACCAAACCAATTACTAACCTGTTGAAGAAAGGAATATTCAGCAAGGTGTGGAATGTATATTGGAAAGACAGATTGGTCACAACTGGTGGGGGAGGGGGGGATGTTCAGCGCTGTGGACAAAGATATTGTTTCTGTTGAGGTTGAAAGTAACTATGAAGTTATCTGGGCAAGTATAACAGGTCTAAGAGAAGTGAAGTCAGTAGTTGGGTGTTTTTACTGACCTCCCAGTGCTGCTGTAGCAGTTTCAGAGTCGTTCAAAGAAAGTCTACTCCAGTTAGTGCATAGGTAATCCGGGCCATGCATTATTAGTCGAGGGAGACTTCAACCTTAAGAGTATAGATTGGGACCTCTCTAGTTTCATTTCAGGTGGTACAGACAAGCAGTCTTGCAAGCTACTTTTCATCACAGTCTCTGAAAACTCTTTTAAACAGTTAAACTGGCAACCCACACACAACGGAAATATTTTAGACCTCATAGGTACGAATAGGCCTGTCCTTATTAATGATGTCAGTGTAGAGACAGGAGTTAGTGATCATGATATCATATCATCAGTGTGACCAAAATTAATAAACCAATCAATAAGGCTAGGGGAGTGTTTTTGTTAGGAATAGCCGATAATCAATTGTTAGGATCACACTTAGAAAATGAATGGATATCGTTTAGTTCCAGAACAATGTATGTAGAAGAATTGTGGAATAAATTTAAATGCATTGTAAATAAAGGGTTGAAGAAATATGTGCCTGTAAAATCAATTAAGGATAGAAAGGATCCACTATGGTATAATAATAATGTTAGAAAGCTACTGAGAAAGCAAAGGATGTTGCACTCTCGGTTCAAAAACCATTATGCAATGATGACAGGCAAAAGTTAGTGGAGATTTGTGCATCTATAAAAAGATCAATCCATGAAGCATACCTTAATTACCACAGCAAGCCGTACCTTAGCAAAAGATCTTTCCGAAAACCCAAAAGAATTCTGGTCCTATGTAAAATTGATAAGCAGGTCAAAGCCCACTATCCAGTTACTCATTGATCATTCCAGGGGCATAATAGAAGAAAGCAAATGGAAAGCTGAAGTTCTAAATTTAACCTTTAAGAAATCTTTCACACAGGATGACGACACAAATGTACCATCATTTGATAAACATACTAACTCTGAAATGGAGGACAGAGTAGCAGGTATTTCCGGTGTAGAGAAGCAGCTGAGAGATCTAAATACAGGAAAGTCTCCTGGTCCAGATGGAATACCAGTTCAGTTTTACAAAGAGTATTTTGTGGCAATGAAACAGGCAAAATGGAGTACTGGTGACTAAGAAATGAGATTGACAGAAGGTGCAAAACAGCTAAGCAGGAGTGGCTAGAAGGCAAATGCAATGATGTAGAAGAATGTAACAGTAGGGGAAAAATAGATACAGCCTACAGGAAAATAAGAGATATTTGGGGATAAGAAAAACAGCTCTATGCATATCAATAACACAGATAGAAAACCAGTTCTCAGCAAAGAAGGGAACCCTGAAAGGTGGAAAGTGTATATAGAGAGTCTCTACAAAGGAAATGAACTTAGAGGCAATATTGTAGGAAGGGGAGAAGAAATAGATGAGGATGAAATAGGAGATACTATACTGTGAGATGAATTTGACAGAGCACTGAAAGACCTAACTCGAAACAAGGCCCCTGGAGTAGATGACATTCCCTCAGAGCTACTGAAGTCTCTGTGAGAACCAGCCATGACAAAACTGTTTCACCTGGTGTGTAAGATGTATGAGACACGCGAAGTAACCTCAGACTTTAAGAAAAATGTAATAATCCCCATTCCAAAGAAATCAGGTGCAGAGAGGTGTGAAAACTACAGAGCCATAAATTTCATAAGTCATGGTAGCAAAATATTTACACGAATTATTTACAGAAGGATGGAAAAACTGGTAGAAACCGACGTTAGGGAAGATCAGTTTGGGTTCAGGAGAAATGTAGGAACACGGAAGGCAATACTCACTTTATGGCTTATCCTAGAAGATAGATTAAGGAAAGGCAAACCTAAATTTTTAGCTTTTGTAATGGATTTTGGCAATGTTGATTGGAATAAACTCTTTCAAGATCTGAAGCAAGCAGAAGTAAAATATAGGGAGCATAAGGTTATTTACAACTTGTACAAAAACCGGACAGCAGTTGTCAGAGTTGAAGTGCATGCAGTGATTGGGAAGGGAGTAAGACAGAGTTGTAGCCTTTCTCTAATGTTATTCAGTTTGTACATTGAACAAACTATAAAGGAAAACAATGAGAAATTTGGAGAAGGAACTAAAGTTCAGGGTGAAGAAGTAAAAACATTGCGTTTTGCCAACGAGATAGTAATTCTGTCAGATACAGCAAAGGACCTGGAAGAGCAATTGAACGGAATGGACAGTGTGCTGAAACGTGCATATAAGATGAATGTTAACAAGAGCAAAACAAGGGTAATGGAATGCAGTCTAAGAAAATCAGGTGATGCTGAAGGAATTAGATTAGGTAACGAAACAATAAAGGAAGTAGGTGAGTTTTGTTACTTGGGCAGTAAAATAACAAGTGATAGTCGCAGTACAGAGGATATAAAATGCAGAATAGCAATAGGTAGAAAAGCATTCTTGAAAAAGAGAAATTTGTTAACATCGAATATTGATTTAAACCTAAGGAAGTCCTTTCTGAAGGCATTTGTGTGGAGTGTTGCATTGTATGGGAGTGAAACATGGACGATAAACAGTGAGGACAGGAAGAGGATAGAGGCTTTTGAAATGTGGTGTTACAGAAGAATGCTGAAGATTAGGTGGGTGGATTGCGTAACTAATGAGGAAGTACTGAACAGAGTTGCGGAGAAAAGGAATTTCTGGCATACCTTGACTAAAAGAAGGGATCGATTAGTAGGACACATTTTTAGACATCAAGGAATTGTGAATTGGAGGGAAGTGTTTGGGGTAAAAACCGCAGAGGAAGACCAAGAGATGGATATAGTAATCAGATTCAGAAAGATGTAGGTTGCCGTTCTTATGTGGAGTTGAAGAGGTTTGCTCAGGATAGGGTATTGTGCAAAGCTGCATCAAACCAATCTCGGGACTGAAGACCACAAGAACAACATTTTGTGGCATTGGTCCCTTACTTATCTTTAATTCAATGCAAAGTTCCTAGAGATTGGAAAAAAGCGCAGGTGACTCCCATTTATAAGAAAGGTAAAAGAACTGACTCACAAAATTACAGGCCAATATTGTTGACATCAGTTTCCTGTAGAATTTTGGAGCATATTCTCAGTTCAAATATAGTAAATTTCCTGGAGCATATTCTCAGTTTGAATATAGTAAATTTCCTTGAGACAGAAAAGCTGCTTTCTATGAATCAGCATAGGTTTAGGAAACATTGGTCATGAGAAACTCAGCTTGCCCTATTCTCACATGATGTCTTGTGAGCCATGGATGGAGGGCAACAGGAAGATTGCATTTTTCTTGATTTCAAAAAGGCATTTGATGTGGTGCGACATTGCAGACTGCTAATGAAGATAAGAGCATATGAAATAGGTTCACAGATTTGTGACTTGCTGGAAGACTTCCTAAGTAATAGAATGCAGTATGTTGTTCTCAAAGGCGAGTTTTCATCAGAGACGAGTGTATCATCAGGGATGCCCCAGGGGAGTGTGATAGGATCACTATTATTTTCTATCTATATAAATCATGGATAGAGTAACTTGTAATTTGGAGTTGTTTGATATGTTGCTGTGGTTTGTGGAGGGCGTCATCTTTAATTGACTGTAATAGCATACAGGATGACGTAAGACAAAATTTCTAGGTGGTGTGAAGAATGTCAGCTAGCTCTAAATGTAGAAAACTGTGATGCACATGAGTAGGAAAAACAGCCCCATAATGTTGGAATACAGCATTATTAGCAAACTTCTAGATGCAGTCGCGTCGTTCAACTATCTAGGCATAACATTGCAGAGCAATATGAAATGGAATGAACATGTAAGGACAGTTGTGAGTAAGGTGGACAGCTGACTTTGATTTATTGGGAGAATTTTGGGAAGATGTACTTCATCTGTAAAGAAGACTGTGTATGAAAGCTCATATGATCACATCTTGAGTACCACTCTGTTTGGGACCCACAGCAGATCAGTTTAAAGGAAGACACAGAAGCAGTTTAGAGATGAGCAGCTAGGTTCATTACTGGTAGGTTCAAGCAATGTGCGAGAACTGAAATGGGAATCGCTGGAGGTAAGATGACGTTCTTTTTGAGAAATTCTGTTGAGGAAATTTAGAGGGTCAGAATTTGAAGCTGAGTGTAGAAAGATTTTCCTGATACCTACTTACATTTCGCCTAATGATCACAAAGACACGAGAAATTAGGGCTCATAAGGAGGCATATAGACATTTCTTTTATTTCTTGTTTCATTTGGGAGTGGAATAGGAAAGGAAATGCCTAGTAGTGATACAGTGTACCCTCCATCATGCACCTTATGAAGGATTGCTCAGTAAGTATGTATGTAGATGTAGAATAGCCTTTCATTGGAGTCCTGAATGTGATACAGCCGTGAAGCAGGTTAAGGAGGTTTTAACGGCTCCCCTTTGCTAATTTATCCAGATTTCGAAAAGCCATTCATTCTGTCATGTGATTTTTCAAATTTTGCTGTGGGGTGTATCCTGAGTCATGGGCATGGAGAAGAAAAACGTATTGCTTATGCTTCTTGTCATCTTAACAAGGCTGAACAAAATTATAGCACCACCGGAAAGTAATTGTTAGCCATGGTTTCCGGCATCAACTATTTCAGATGTTACCTGTATGATAGTTTACAGCTGTAACCAATCATGCTGCTTTGGAGTGAATGCTAAGCCTTAAGGATCCGAGTAGCCATTTAACCAGTTGGACTCTGATACTTAGCGAATTTGATTACATTGCTAGACACAAATCTGGAAACCTGCACCAAAATGCCGACACCCTTAACCACATCGTAAATGTGGAGGACGTGCTTGTTGATGACTTTATAAAGGAACAAAAATCAGATGGGGAATGTCAGGGATATGTAAATCACCCAGAAAAAAAAAAAAAAAAAAAAAAAAAAAAAAAAAAAAAAAAAGACACCCTAATGCCCGAAATGCCACTTGGTATTAGTGGGAGACACGCCAGGAGGATGTAGATCAGTATATAAGTGGTTGCCTCCCATGTGCTCAGAGAACCCTGAATACCCTACAAACTGTACCAGCAACTTCTAGGCCATGGCAACTCATTGCTTTGGACATCGTCAGGCCATTCCCTCAATCCCAGCAAAATAATAGATACATTCTCTCTATCATTGAACATTTCTCCAGATATCTAATATTGGTGGCTCTCGCAGACATGACTGCAGAGACAGTGGCCCAAGCATTTGTTAACCATATGATACTGCCTTTTGAAAGCCCAGAAGCTATTCGTAAGAACAGAGGATCAAATTTCACGTCCACTTTACTTGTTAAAGTTTGTAAACCACTGAGAATTAAGAAAAGGGAAAAACGCCCTTCACCCTAAAGCCAATGGTAGGGTAGAGATGATGCATAAAACCATAGTCAAAATGTTATCTCACTATGTGAATAGTGTGCACACTAACTGGGATAAGTATATAGCTTTCCTGGCATAAGTGTATGAAAGCAGAGTACAGAATACATTAAACAACAGAGCATATCTCGTTTGAGGTCATCTATAGTCACCCTATGAATCCTTCTTTTGAATTAGATAAATTACAGCCTGGTGTAGATGCTCAAGAGGTAAAGACTGGCCCATCGCTTAAAAGCCATTTGGAAAAAGGTGCAACAGAACTATAAAAGAGCCAATTGTGGCGTGGAAACAAAGGAGCCAATTTACCAGCCCAGGGATTGGGTATTTTGAGTATTACAGCATTAAAAAGGGACAAACTAAAAAATTCACTTCTTTGTTCAAGAGATTGTATCAGATCATATGTTTGACGTCACCCATTAATGCAGAACTGCAATTATCTGACCACACCATTGTTTTACATTTTGACAGATTAAAATTTATCATGGCAAGTGATACCAAACTATCTGCTGCAGTTTCAGCCACACCTAGATCAGCCAGTCATTCAAGAAAAATCATTAAAAAGAAACCCCAACTTCCCCCTACACATATTAAATATGCATTAAGGTCTAAGCATTCCTATGGACTACAATCCAGGGACAGACAGTGCTGTGTGCTCTTTGACCTGCACATGAAATGTTTAAGCCAGTTCACAAGTGCTATTTCATATTTCTTTTTGTTTGTAGTCATACAGCTGCCTGCTACATATGTTTCGCTTATATTTAATTTCAGGTTTCTCGCAACATGTGAACTAGAATGTCTCAGACTGACAAACATAGTCAGCATACCTGTACTGTTTTCCCCCTTAAATGTTAAACATTATTCCTCGATTCGCCATTAGAAATTTCATTGTTGTAACCGTGGACACAATAATGGAAGGAATATGAGCTGCAACATAAAGTAGCGAGTGTTTAAATGGAGCGCCTCGAGCACTCAGTAGACAGCCCTAGCCATGCAGTATGCTTCCAAGGCCATGCAATGTCACTTCCAACCGTACCACTCATCGTCTGCCACCACTGCACATTTGACTCTGTCCCCTGTGTAGCTCATGTGGCGCACACCTGCCACACTGCAACAGCCTGGCATTAGTTGCTCTGTACTTATCTCCTGCTCCAGGAAATTATCACTGTAACTGAAACACTTATGTAATCATTCTTGTAAATGTCAAACCCTTTCATGTTATGCTTCCTACCTAGGCCTATTTCAGATGATGTTGCAGTGGAAAAGCAGGACATCTACTATAGCCACTGATATACCCAGTACTGTCCTTATGTTTGATATTGCATGAGTCTATTTTGTTATTCGCACCATTTTCCCTAACCAGAAGATAACAGGCATTCCAATTTCATGTCTCTGTAACTTCATAGTCAACAACCCTAGTGTGGCTCTCTCATTGCCTACAGATGCTCAATGCGCTCAAGGTAGAATTCCTGAATTGTAAAATAAATACTTACCAGAATTGAGACATTGGTCGCCTTTTGTGTAGTTGATTGTTGATTTCACCCTATACATTTTACACAGGAACAACACCGCATCAGCCACTTATATTGGATTATTGTACAATCAGCCTACACTGTCAGCTCAGCCACACTCCTGCTTTGTGTGACTTGTAAATTTGTTGTCATTTAAGAGCCGCTACTTTACTTCTCTACTATACTCATTTAATGTAATACTTTCGTTTTTGCTGATAATTCGGAAAGTTACTGCCCTTTGCAACTCCCGTCACTTACAGATTAATTCCTGTTTCAGGTGTCCGAAATTGGTGCTACATAAAATCATCCTTGTTGTGAATTGAACGAATATTTGTAACTGCCTTAACTAAAATTTCATGTCTGCTTCAACCCCCTACCACACTGTAGTGGAGAAGCATGGTAACTGTCCCCAAATTGAAGCAGCTGACCGCTGCCATTTGCAGGGAAGAATACTAGTACTGGGGTTGTGATTTTAAGTGTATGAGATGCAGCAGGAGCAAAAGGAAGGATAAAATAAATGCATCTTTGTTTAAAAAATATTACATAGTACTGCAGTCTGTTTGAAAAGTATTCTTAAATGACTGAAGTTTTCCAATTACCGAAATATGTTGGCATAAAGACACAAAGATTAAGGATGTAAGGCTCTTTTCTGAGAAGGTGGAGCGATTTTTCATTGAGACATTTGCATAATTTGATTGCATGAAACTTGTAAAATAGCAGAGAGTGCAATTATTGTTTAATCCACGTAATTTTCTGTTAGGCCCTGTTTACTTTTTGCTGACTACTACGTATGTTTTTCACACTTATTTTTGTACAGTCCAGTTTTTTCTACAATCCTTTAGAATTTTTCTTTCAAATTCCTTGAATTTGGGTATGAATAATTGTAATAACCTATACAATTTTAAATAGGCATTTCATTCGCACATTAGTTTTTAACAGAGATAGTACCTCCCAAAGTGGCTGAGTATGCAACATTTTATCAAATATTTGTACATTTATGAAGTACAATCACCACCTGTTAAGTATCTAAAAGCAATTATTCAACCTACTTCCCAAATACCTCATATTCTTCATTCAACTCAACTTAGTATATAGATCATGTTAGTATTTTTAGTAATGTATATGCAAATAAAATATAAGTACTTGACATGCAAAAAAGTACTTTTATCAGCTCTAGAGAATCATTTGTAAGAGGAAACCTAAACAAAAACAAACACTCATGATTTATTATTTCTCCACAAAAATACTATACGGTATACAAGTAATGACTGATCTGTGACATGTAACACTGTTTCCGACTTTGGCTTTGCTACCATTCTTACTGTTACAATTAAAAGCAGCACACAAACGATCAATGTTTACACAATGTTTCCCTGCAAATGATGGCTTCTGTCATGTTCAATGTGGGGACACGACATGAGTGCCAGCGAGTAGTCTAGTTCTTATTCAGTAAGTCTAGGGTCTGCTCCATTCAATGCACATACCAACAATACAGCTCTTTGTCATTTCAGTTTTATTTCTTCTCAAAAAAGAAATAAATAAATAAAAGAGAGAGAGAGAGAGGGGGGGGGAGGGAGGGAGAGGCTCAAAATCAGGTTCTTTAGAGATACTTCTTTAAGAACAAACTTCGGGTTTCTTCTTTAAGAAGCATATGAAAATAGAATTTATTTCTATTTTGTCTTACTATGGTGAACTATCTATGAATTCAAATTCAAATTAATTGAATTATTTTTCTTTGATCACGCAAATACTTGATCATTTATTGAAATCCTTTTATTATTCTTATACAACAGCTTTGAAGCTGTTGAGTGATTTCTTGCACTATCAACCCACTAATTATCTTTTAAAAATTGGAATAAAGTAAAGTAACAGAAACCACTAGGGCATCACCACCACTTTTAACCTTATCTGAAGACGTTTATCTTCTTAAAACTCTGTCACATCAGGCGTGGATGACTTACTTTCACTGATAAAAATTTAGTTTCCTCCCTTGATCACTCAATAGCTAATCATAGGGTACTAAAATTTATCTTTTGTTAACCTGTAAGGTACATTTTAGTATTCTAGAACCTATCTCAATCGTTAATCCTAACAGTGGTTCACTTATCATTTAGTCCTCTAGTGAATTAAAGCTTATTTAAGTCACTCATCATACAAGGGTGAAATTTGAAACTTCCTGGCAGATTAAAATTGTGTGCCGGAACCGGGACTCGAACCTGGGACCTTTGACTTTCGTAGGCAAGTGCACTACTGACTGTGCTATCCCGACACAACTCACGATGCCGCCCCTCAACTTTCCTTCCACCAGTACCTCGCCTCCTACGCGAAAGGCAAAGGTCCCAGGTTTGAGTCCCGGTTCCGGCACACCATTTTAATCTGCCAGGAAGTTTCATATCAGCACACACTACACTGCAGAGTGAAAGTTTCATTCAAGGATGAAATTTATTTGGTGCTGAATCGATATCGGACAATTAATTTACAGCACACAAGAATTTCATTGCCTCTTAGATTCCTGCAGGATCATTTATATGACCAAATAACGATCTAAAACACTGTGAAACAGCTCCCTTCAGAACTGACTTCCATCCCTTATAATGAGTAAAATTTCACTTAAGCAGTCACTAGAGCCCTTTGTTAAACTTTAGTAAATCTCCTACCACACAATAGTCACTAGTTCTTCACCGTCTAGTATTCAGAATTAGTTTGGTTAGCTGCCTACTAGTCACATAGAACTTCTACTCATGCCCGATAGAAGTTATTGGTACTTTTACTAGTACAAATACCGGCCAGTTAACTTACGTGTTTCACCTTTACCAGCAGTCGATGTCATGCATTTGATGCTTCTTAAATAAATTCATATCCTTTCAAGATCGAAATTTTCTTTGATAACTACAGTATATTATACAATCTCTTTCTCAGACTTTTGATCAGGTTGGTCTAAATTACTATACCACCAACCATTATCTAACTACTGCTCTTGCAAATCTTGACCCACAATGTGAACAAACAACTAAATTCTTTTCCCCTTTACAATAATTTATTATTATTACTTAATTACTATTTCTGTGTTGTTTACCAGTCATGACTGGACAGACTGCATCAAGATTATATATAAGAAAAAAGGAAAAGTTTACAATTTGGACATATACAACATAAACATCATTTTGTCCAGTCACTTTCGTCGCTGTTGAAAAATTCACCAACTGAGTATAGTGGGTGCTCTTTCAGGTCCTTTCAGGTCTTTCCTTTTGAATGGTTCTGGTGGCAGGGATTGTACCTCTTTTGACAGCGAGTTAAACATTTTCAGTGCAACCACTGGAAAACTGTCTTGTGTTCCAGTCAGATGACAGTTTGGTATTTCAATGCTACTCTTATTGCGGGTGTCATGGTTAAGTACATCTTGCCTCATGCTGAACTCACCTTGGTTTTCTTTTATGCTGATGAGGCATAAAAACACATACTGACTGAAGATCGTCATAATACCTAACTGTTTGAATATTGGCTTGCAGTGGTACAATCTTTTGCTTGATGTAATTATTCTGACAGCCTTTTTTTGTAGCATTAATACATCTTTACAACCTGCAGCATGTCCCCATAGCAGTAGACCATAATTAATAAGGCTATGGAATAGTGCCTAAATACACTGTTACAAGGTATTGGTTATACGATGTGAAGGGAAACCAGAGTAACGTATTGGTTAGATAATGTACCTTTAAGCCTTCTCAGAAGGAATATTACACGGGAGAGCTTGGAGCATACATACATTGTGTAGTCATTCAATGTAAGTTAGCTGTCAATTATGAAGCCCTGAAGTCTGACAGCCTCCATATTCCCGTGACAGCCAATGTTGCTAAAGCTGCATATAAGATGCTATGTTTTTCCTTCATTCAATTTCGTTTTATTTTTGATGAACCATTCTTTTGTATTTTTGAAGAGGTCACCTGTTGCTTGGAGAGCTTGTGCTGCAGTTTTTCCTTTGGCAAAAAGGGTGGTGTCATCAGCAAACTGTAACATGTGGTTGTTACAGCCGATGTCATTTCCATATATTAGGAACAGGAGAAGACATATAACGGACCCTTGGGGTACACCATGTTCCAACTTTTGTTCTTGTGATAAGACTCCATGAACTGACACCACCTGCTTTCGGTTTTCCAGATAAGATTGTAGAATTGCCAGAACAGCACTTCCAAAACCATAACGGTTTAATTTATTGAGGAGTATCTTGTGTGAGATGCAGTCAAATGCCTTGCTGAGGTCACAATGTGTCAGTACCACACTTTCTCTGTCTTCAAATACCTGTCTTATCTTCCTAGTCAAGTCCAGTGCTGTCGTAAACGTCGACTTTCCTTTGTGAAAACCATGCTATGTGACCGAAAGAGCCTATTTTCCTCAAAATAATTTTGCAACTGATGTTTCATTAGAGACTCCATAACTTTAGCTAGGATGGGGATTATTGAAATGGGTCTGTAGCTGGACACTTCACATGGATCACCCATTTTGTAGACTGGTACTGTCCTTGCCAATTTCAGGAATTCTTGAAAGACACCAGAGGATAAACATTTGTTAATTACTATGGCTAGTGGTTGGGCAAACTCTAGAATAATTTTCTTTAGCACTGTGCAAGACATGCCATAGATATCTGCACTCTCTGAATTCTTATATGATCTCATTGTTTTTATTATGTCCTTAGGGTGCACTTCCTTTCAGCTTTCAGTTTTTATATCACTTGTGAACAGTAAGCCTGAGTCTGGAATTTCACTGACAGTATTCTTCACTATCCTAATGAAGTACTGGTTGAATGCATCAGGACTACAGGAATTTAAGGCGGAAGTAGGCTTCTTCCTGTGATCATTTACAAGATTCCAAGCTGCTTTACATGGCTTGTGAGCCTCAATTTGCAAACACTGCATATTGACAATTGCAATAACTAAAGGCGTATGACTGTCATCTCTATTGTTATTTCTGTGTGATAATCTGGGGACTGGTTTTCATTGTCATAGTCTATTTTATTGGGGCATTGGTCAATATCTGGAATAACAAATGCCTGATTACAATGTTCTTTGGCCACATAGCAGTGTCCATTACCTTGTCCTTTAGATGGAAGTCAATACCAATCTTCAAGCTGTTGTTCATACTCTTTGTACCTAATTTCTCAACTTGAAAGTTGCTGTATCCTGGAAAGATTTTCTCAAGAAATTTGATTACATTTTCAGTTGTTGTACCATTTTTCACTTTTCCTAAATGGAACCATGCTCTTTTCTCTCCATATAGTATTCCTTGCTCATCACCAGTGCTTATTATTAGATTTTTTCTTCTTGTGGTACTTGAATTTCTGCCAGGCACTGTGGCAGAAGCTTGTGGTTGTGCTATTTGTATTTCTTTCCCTACAGTTTTCTGGAGCACAGTTTTGTACAGCATTTTTGGTCGTGCATATGTATTCTGTGTAATTTCGTGCATATTGTTGGCTTGTTATTTTGCTGTAGTGGACGTAATTTGTTGCGTAGCCGATGGTTAAGTTCTTCTAATGGCCAGTTCCAGTGTTGCACATAATCTCTTGTGCTATGTCAATGGCATTCATGTGATCTCTGGCCGTCAGAGTCGAACAGCTGATTCAATGTTTACATTGCTGCCAGTAGTCCATATATCAACACAGCAGACATTAATTCATATACATTTCTTTTTAACATA
This sequence comes from Locusta migratoria, assembly GCA_026315105.1. Classification (NCBI taxonomy): domain Eukaryota; kingdom Metazoa; phylum Arthropoda; class Insecta; order Orthoptera; family Acrididae; genus Locusta; species Locusta migratoria. Next base: position 132,089,801 of record CM048747.1, read on the forward strand.
AAATTCTTTACATGAATACTTACCTTTGCAATAAGTTGGAGCGAAATTACAGGCTTTTCCATAATGGGTGTAGAATTAAAATAATTGTCCCACTACATATTATAGGACCTGTATGGAGTTGATCCACACTGTCCGCATTTGGCATTGTTGCCATTCCTGTGTTGCACTCGTATTCGTGATTAATGCTGCAGTAAACAATGACATGGTATGTTTTATTATCTATATTGGTGTGCACCTGGGGGCTATGGCCTTACCAAGTTCAGCTGCCCCAATTCTGGAGTGCTTTTAGAAAGGATAGACAACCTGATCTACACTCCTCGCTGTGCTGCTATAACGGTTCACATAAATTTGACGATATGTATGGAGGAGGACGCTGATCTTCAGAATTCTCTACAATTCTCACTTGACGCAAAACCTTGTTGCGATGTGTCGACCCTTCAAGTCCCGTCCACTTCCCACAAGAATTAATTAAGATTCTTTGATTAACGCCGGTGGCACTATTCTAAACTCGGTGTTCAGCACTCTTCACCACGAGGATGCAAATAGATGGAATGTTGCCATTCAAAAAGCTACATCCCTAGCTCATGGTGTACATGTAACATTGGGTGACCAGCAACTCCAATTGAGCTATATGAAGGATAAATTACTCGCCAGTACCCAATGGCTTCAGTTTACTGACACCCATTTAGCACAACAGGTCAGTTCAGTGGTGTTGTAAACTAGAATATAACCTCAAAGTTTGACTGATTTGTCGTGTAACTGAAATTTAACGGATTTCTTTTAGTGGTCTTATGGATGACTTCACACTTATCATTATTAAGGATCAATTGCCAATTTTTGCACTATGCACATATCTTAACTAAATCATTTTGCAGTTGATTTTGATCTTCTGGTGACTTTACTAACCGATAAATAACAGCATCATCTATGAATAGTTTAAGAGAGCTACTCAAATTATCTTCTAAATCATTTATAAAAATAAGGAACAGTAGGGGGCCCTATAACACTTCCCTCGAGAACACCAGATATCACTTCTGTTCTACTTGATGACTTACCATCAATTACAACATACCGTGTCCTTTCTGACAGGAAATCACGAATCCAATCACACAACTGTGGCGATATTCCATAAGCAAGCAGTTTGATTAGAAGATGCTTGTGGAGTACTGTGTCGAAAGCCTTTTGGAAATCTAGAAATATGGAATCCATTTAACATCCCTAATCGATAGCACTCATCACATCATGTGAGAAAAGAGAATGATACTTTCTAAATCCGTGTTGACTATGAGTAGTTCATAATATTTGAGGAAAGTATATATTCTAACATCCAGCTGCAAGCCGATGTCAATCTACATCTACATGGGATACTCTGCAAATCACATTTAAGTGCCTGGCAGAGGGTTCATCGAACCACAATTATACTATTTATTTCCCATTCCATTCTCGAATAGCGCGCGGGAATAAAGAACACCTGACTCTCTCTGTTCGAGCTCTGATTTCTCGTATTTTATTCTGATGATCATTTCTACCTATGTAAGTAGGAGTCAACAATATATTTTCGCATTCGGAGGAGAATGTTGGCGATTGGAGTTTCGCAAGTAGCCCACGCTGCAGCGATAAGCGCCGTTGTTGTAATGATTCCCATCCCAGATCATTTCCGTAACGCTGTCTCCCCTGTATCGTGACAATACGAAACGAGCTGCCCTTCTTTGGACTCTTTCGATGTCCTCTGTCAAACCCACCTGATAAGGATCCCATACTGGGCTGCAATACCCCAAAAATGGACGGAACCTAATCGATATACAATCATGACCAGAAGACTAAATTTTGTTAAGTGATTTAAGTTGTTTCAACAATCTACAGAGATATTTACTTCTAAATTATGCATGGTGGAAGCTGTTCTTGATAGGAATTCTGGAGTATTTGCTTCATCTTTTCTGGTGAAGCAATTTCAGAAAGCTGCGTTACGGAATTCTACTTTAGCAGAACTGTCATCAGTAGCATCACCATTTCATTTTTATTGGTCCTATTGATTCATTACATACTTGGAGTACACTGAATATATTACAAGCCAAAATTTGGAAAAGATTGGGACAGAGAGAGAGCTAGAGAACATTAATTACAGATAACAATGATAAATTACAAATAACAAGCAGCACACTTTGGATTTAACCAAAATTACATACTCATTATTTACAATGATATTTTCCATAATTAAAAAATAAAAACCAGATAATCTTCACTCTTGTTTACAATGCTATTTTTTATAGTTCAAAAATTCTTTTACAGACTAGAAACACTTTTCCACCAGAAATGACTTATGTTTATGGTTAAACTACTTGTATGACGCTGCAATTTTAAGTCATGAGGTAGGTTTTGTATAGCTGAACTGTTATGTTTCATACACTTTTTTAATAGAATACTGATCTACACTGAGACATGCGGATATCATTCATGTTCTTGTATTGTGGGTGTGAGTATGCTTATTTTGACAAAGATATCCAGTTTGGTTTAAGAGATAATCATTTGCAAACAGGATGGACTCGTATATGTAAAGGGTTTACAGCTAGTTTTCAGCTGGATGAAATGTGGTCAACATGCTTCCAGTTTTTTTTTAGGTTGCAGATAGCACTTCTTGCTCTTTTCTGCACCCTAAAGATTTTTATGCTGGTGGGTGAATTTCCCCAGATTAGCCCACATCGGAGTAGTGCATGGAAGTATGCATAATATGCCTGAATAACTGTTGACTTGCTTGCTCTTCTTCTTAACACACAAAGAGCATAACAAGCTTTTGAAAGCTTTTTCTCAAGTTCTATCAGATGACAGTCGCATTTTAAGTTATCTTGAACCCATATCCCTAGAACTTTAGTTTCAGTAACAGAGGCATTAATGATAAACATGCAGCATTGAATAAAAATTTGTGATGTGGCAGGGAATCCAACAGAGACCTCCATGATTACTAGGCAAACATCTTACCACTCGACCATCACACCACTAGTGATTAAGGCGCCTCACAATAGTGTAACAGGGAGACCACATGGGTATCGGATTATAGAATTACTTTAAAGTTTTGCAAAGTACACATAAGTACTAAGTACCAGTAATTAAAATGGCTGCTGCATCTGTACATGTAGCTAAGGTAGTAGCATTCTGGCCTTCCAACTTCAGGATCAGTGGTTCGAATCCTCTCATGGCAATTTTATTTATTTATTTTCATTTACTTATTTACTTATTTATTTATTCTTTTGTGTGTGTGTGTGTTCGAATACTTACACACAATTTTAATATCTAATGGTAATTTTTATGAAAAGTGCACATGTTTTTGTTTATTCTTAGTTTTCTATATTTTACGAAAGGTATTTTATGGAAGATTGTTAATAATGATAAACTATCAGAAAACATAAGCTTCACTATTAGTTGACAATGGTAGTCTTTGATTGTTCAGTTTGTGAAGAGCTACTGAATTTGGAAAGTCATCTCCCTAGATACTAATACCTATCCATGAAGCTACCCCACTAAACCACCGTTTTGTGTGACGTCAAGGTTTTCAACTCGTATACATGTCTACATACACATAAACAAATATTATAGAAGGAAACTTTCCTGGTGGGATAAATATGTATAAAAAATAGAAATCGGATAACTTACCCAAAGCACAGGCTCATTGACAGATACAAATAAAAACACACACATACAAGCTTTCACACCCGTTGGTCACTTCTTCAGGAAAAGAGGAAGGAAGGATGAGAGAAGGGAAGGATATGGGTTTTAAGGAAGTACAAAAAGAATCATTCCAATCTCAGGAGTGGAAGGACTTACCTTAAGTGGAAAAAAGGAAAGTTAAACAATCACACACATACACACGGAAACACAATGTTGTGTTTTCATAACAAACCTCTCCGGAACACTTTCGAATGACACACTGAGTGTTTTATGATGTGGTTTTTTGTGTGCACCAGTCAACGTTGGATATGTCTCCAATGCCACGACTAATCTGTAGGGCAACTGTTTTAATTTCATTCAATTTCGCTACTGAAATGGAAGTGGATGCTGCTAAATCATTTCTGAAAGTGGTAAGTTGCCCTAACGAAGACACAGCTATGCACATATCTTCGGAATATGCAATACATGGCACAATTTGAGGCCCTATGTGAATCCCGATGCCGTTTCCTACCGAGATGTTCAGTAAGGGTTCAACCGCCATGGCGTATAGCATCACAGAAAGTGGACATCCTTGACAAATCCTCTTTAGTAAAATGGCCATTAAGAAGAATCTTGGAGGAAACATTGGTGATGATTTTCCTGATTAAGTCTAAAAATTTACATCCAAACCCTAATTTTGCCATGCTCCAGAGGAGGAAGGTGTGTCAACCTGATCATATGCTTTTCAAAATCTAGAAATATGAGAGCACCCTGGGCCTTGTTGTGGTGTGCGCACAGATGATGTCCCTCATGTCACAGGCGCCAAGATCGCGCTTCATCCCCGGACTTCATTATATTGGCGACAACATGGAGTTTTATTCATGACAGTTTGCAATCTCTGTTTGATCGATCTTGTGAGAATTTTGAAATCAGCTTTCAAAAGGATGATGGGCTGCATGTTTTCCACTTTATGGCTGTTACCTTTTTTTGGCAGTGGTATTATAATTCCTTCCTTAAGTGTTTGTGGTATGTCCCCCATCTGCCAGATGTCATTTTCCATTTCTTGAAGTGTTGGTCCGAGGATGTGCCAGTAGCGTTGGTAGAACTCAGCGCCGATTCCATCAGGTCAAGGCGATTTGCCTTTCTTTGCTCCAAAGATCTCAAGCTTTATTTCGTCCAGCATAAATGCCTGGGACAGGCGACAGCTCAGTAAGGTAAGGTAAGTGTCATGGGAGGCTTCATCCACTGCTTGCTTCTTGTAAAGGTTACTATAGTACTCATAGATATGAGCAAGAATATCATGGTGTTTTGTGACAATGTTACCACCATCATCAGCCACTGCTTCAATCATCTGAGCTTTGCGTCATTTTGCTATCCACCATTGTAGGCTATTAGAGTAACAAATCTGGTGGTGTTGAAGCTGTTGCTACACTATTGTCACCTCCTCTTCATGTTGTACATCTTGTAACAGGCTAACATTGAGCTTCCAGTACCCTTTGCCTCGGTAGATTTGTTGGCACAGTAGGTTAATGTAGCACTGATGTGAAGCATGGTCTGAGATGTTGACTGGAGCTATGTCAAAATTCATAGTGTGACTACGAAGTGCATCAGACACATAAATTCTGTCAATCCGACTGGCAGACTGATGCGTTATAAAGGTGTATCCTGTATGCTCCCCATGGATGATCTCCCATGTGTCATTGAGACGCAAACTTTCAATTAGGTGTTGCAGCTCAATACACCTCTTCATGTTTGGAATCTGGTCCTTGACATCCAGGACAAGATTGTGAAGTCCCCACCCAAAATAAGTTGCTCAGGTACACAGTTTAGAAGCAGTGGTACGTCATTTCGAAAAAAGTCATAGCGTTCTTTTCTATGGCTACTACCTGAGGGAGCATAGCCATTAAAAATCTGCCCACTATTCACAAGAAGAGAAATTCCTTGACCACCAGCGAGCCAGTTCATGTGTGTAAAATTTATGCCATCACCCAGTAAAATGGCGGTACCTATGGAGTCCCCTTTGTTAATATTGTCAATAATAACATAGCCAGGCACATCTACTCTAGTGAGAACCTCTTGCAGCAAGGCAATGTCAACACTGGTACCGTATCAGAAATCAATCAAGGATTGTATTTTAACTGCACTTTCTATTCTAGTGATGTTAAGTATGGTAACATTGTAGGTTTGTATATTGGCCATGTTAATTACCATAAAGAGTAAAGTATCATATAGGAAATTTTTATGAAATCATGCAAATGGGTAAAAAACTTCTAAACAAAACATTTCCAGGAATCGGTTAAAAATATTCCTCATTTGGGAAAGGCAGAAACCATTCTAATTACTGGTACTTACGTGCACTTTGCAAAATTTCAAAGTCGATTTTCTTAAGAAACTTTTTGAGAGTTGTGTTGATTGTTATTTATGTTCTGAACTTCAAGTATCATAAATATAAAGAAATTCTATAATCTGATACCCATGTGCTCTCCTTGTAAGTACGACTTACCTCCACCTCACAAACTCTAATACAGCTTCTGTGTTCCGTGAAACATTGCCCTTCTGCCAAGGTTCTCCATGCAGTGGAATAGCAACTCAGCAATGGACATATTGGAACATACCTGCATTGAACCTTAGGCAAAGGTGATATAAATATCATTATAAATGAAAGTTTATAAACCCTGAGACTGTTTTTTGTCTCAAACATGTCAAAGACATTAAAGATAAATGTGAAGCATTGAATTAAAATTTGTGATGCAACCAGGAATCGAACCCAGATCTCCATGCTTACAAGGCAGACATCTTACCACTAGACCACCACACCACTAGTGATTAATGCACCTCGTAATAGCACAAATGCAACTTCCCTCCACCTCACATGTGTTGTAATACTGAGCCACAGACAGGCATGTAAAATAGAGAATCACAGTCACAATACTTATATTTTCAGCAGGCATTCGTCAGACAAAAGAAACACACATATTTACACAATCACTCAAACATAACTGTAGCACAAAAGAACACCAAGTCTTGCTGCTACACTGCCAGTGTGGCCAGAGATGGTGGTTATGTGTCCTGAAGTTATGTCTGAGTGAATGTGTGAATATGTGTGTTTCTTTTTTCTGACAAAGTATTTGGACAAAATTCATGTTGTGTGAATACAAATATGCAATTATCCTTGCACTAACCCTTTGTAATTTCCAAGAGAACCAACAGAACAGATTACTTCAAATCTTGTTATTTCACCAGGTTTCACTATAAATACAGCTCCTGAAGGTATGGAAATGCCTTGATATCCATCAAGAAAGTGCATTTGCACAGGAAAAGAGTTAATATTATGAACACTTATAGTCTTTCCATATGCACTGTGTTCTGCCACCTGTTCAAAGGAAAAATTTCATTTTTTTTAGAACACACCATTCACCAACGTCTGTCAGTTATTGAGATATTCTAGACTATATTATTTATCCAAAATCTAATTTGATCTCTAGCATGGTTGTAAACAGTAAAGTACTGTTGTTGTAATTGTCAGTGCTAATATCTCTGAGATAACCAATTCCAAAGTGATTTGGTAGAGTATTGTAGTTGCAATTGACAGTGTTAAAATCTCTGAGATGACTGAGTCAAAAGTGATATAGACACCCCATATCACACACATATTATTCATCAGATCAGGGTATCAGAATTTCAAAAAAAAAAAAAAAAAAAAAAAAAAAAAAAAAAAAAAAAATGGTAATGCATTTTTCCCTTTTTGTAACTGGAAATTTTTCAGGCTAATATCAAGTCATGTCTGATATTTCTTTCTTGTCAAGGATAAAATCATCAAAAATATTAGGAAAATGATAGACTGATCTTATTGTGAATGTGACATACAGAATCACAGATAAGCACTATGAAAACACTTAGCAGGGCACAAATACAGGTGGAATCATTAGCCCCATCTTGTAAAATGTGCTACGACTAGATTGCTGTGGGGATCGAGTTCCATCAGTGCAAGGAACAGCCCCATCAGTCTTACTGTGCCTGCGTCACTAACTTGCACGGCCTCAGCCACAACTGCCATTTTGTGATGGAGAAATCAAAAGTGTCGTATGCTCACATTATGGTTGACGACATCATTATTTGTTTGGCCCTGGATAGAGAGGTCAGGCAAAGGGCTCTGCAGTTGGAAGACCCTTCCCTCACACGCCAAGGGACAACAGTTGGAAGCCTGGTGCAACATGACGGCAGTACGGGGAAGTGCGGATGTGTGTGATGTGGCAAGGGAGGACAATGTGCGGGTGGTACAAGCTGGCCATTCCGGCTGCTTCGACAGCACATAAACAGAGTTCTGACCCCTGGCCCCTCTTACCATCCTGCCCGTTGTGCTATACTAACCATGACCGATCCATGTGTCCCCAGCGTTGAGCCATTTGTTGCAAATGTAACAAGTAAGACATGTGGCAAAAGTTTGCTGCTCAGCAGCACACAACACAGGTTTGTAGGATATAGACGTAGATATTCAGGAAATTTGATTGGGCCTGTTGGCTGACAATACTACAAACAAGCTCTTCACTGAGGTTTCCATTCTGTCATGCTGACTCCACCTGCAAGTAGACATGAGTGCGACAGTGTCTTTGTTGAATGCACAAACATATTCAGACCTCAGGTTTCCCTTGTTGGCTCCAGATCACAGGCATCTTCACAGATACAGAAAACAGTGCATTCCTTTACTAGGGCAATTCACGACTGACGTCACTTATAAATAAGTTGTCTGTGTTGTAAGTTCCACCAAACTTTTTGGATTGGATGCATTTCAGGCTTTTGGTTTAGCAATTATGGGCACCATTCAGTTGCTCTCAGAAGACATTCCATATCTCTCATTGGAATCTTTGACATCAAAATTTCGAGACAGTCTTTGAGGAAGGCATAGGGTGTGTTTCCAATTTTCAGGCCCACTTAACACTAAAGCCAGCAGTGCAGCCACTTGTTTTCCACGCTAGGCATATCCCCTTGGCAATCTGCCATCAGGTAAAGGCAGAACTGGACTGGGTGACAGCCCTCGGGGTGGTGCTTCCCACGTCTTCTGGTGAGTAGGCCACACCCTTAGTTACTGTGAGGAAACCTTCTGGCAAATTGCGCCTTTGTGGCAACATTAAGGCCACCGTCAATTCACAATCAGTGGTGGACACATCCCCACTGCCTACTTCAGAAGAAGTGTTTGCCCAGTTAACAGGAGGCCTATTAGTTACTAAGGTCGAACTTTCGGAGGCTTACCACCAAATATCTCTTGATGAGGACTCCACACATCTGGCGGTAATCAACACCCCATTTGGCCTTTTTCAATACCAGCATCTGGTTTTTGGGATGGCTGGGGCACTGGTAATATTTCAACTTTATCTCAATGAGGTCATGTAAGCAATCCCCCCCTGCATTAGTTACCTTGATGACATAATAGTCAGATGTCAGAACATGAAGGAATACTTGCACAACCTCCAGACCCTCTTCCTCAAAGTCCGGTCTGTGGGCCTGTGGTGCAATCTCAGGAAATCAAAGTTATTTCAACCATCCCTCGAGTACTTGGTCCATGTCATCTGTAGGCACAGCGTCCAGCCACCGGCGAGTTTGGTGCAGGATATCACAGACCTTCAAGTCCTCTCTTCACTGCAAGAGTTGCAATTTTTTTTTACCACCAGTTCATCCCCGGGGCGTCCACCTTGGCTCAATCCCTGTACCACCTTCTACACAGGGTGTCCCTTTTGAGTGGTCTCCCGCATGCAAGCGGGCCTTCGTTTCTTTCTCACATCGGCCCCGTGTTTGACAGCTTTCAACCCCTCTAAGCCATCAGTCCTAGCTACGGATGGTCCACAGTTTGGGGTGGGGGCAGTCCATGTCCTTCGTAATGACGATGGCTCCAAGCAGCCACTGGCTTTTGCATCCATGACTCTTAACCCAGCTCAGTCCCATTACTTGCAAGTGGAGAAGGAGACCCTGGCCATAGTCTATCCCATGACCATGTTTTACCCCTTTTTGTCTGGCACAAAGTTTCAGTTAATCACAGACCATAACCCATTAATATCATTGTTTAGTTCATCCTCCAAAATTCTGGTTTTTACTGACCATCGACTGCAGTGCTGGGCCCTGTTCCTTTCAAAGTACCAGTATGACATTCATTTTTCGTCCTACGGGCCAGCATGCCAATGCCTATGATCTTTCCAGACTTCCGGTGGGCTTAGATCTGCATTTCGATTCGGAAGAGATTATGTGCATTCATTTGGATGTCACTTCCCACCAAGCGGTGGATGTCTTCCCAATCACTAGTTCTCTCACAAAGGCAATGGATGTGTACCTGGTGCTTTGGCAAGAGGTATAGCTTGTTCAACAGGGGTGGTCTTCCCGGCCTCCAGACCATGCCTCTGACCCTCTTAGCAACTACTTTGTTCTGCAAGACCGCCTCTTGGTCTTAAAGGGAGTTCTCCTTCTCTCAACAGCGGTTACAGATCTCCACATGGTGGTTCCCGCGAGTTTGCGATGTGAAGTTCTCCAGCTGTTACACAAGGGACACTGTAGTGTTTCACATACTAAGTCTTTGGCTTGCAGACATGTGTACTGGCCCAGCATTGACAGAGAAATAGAACATCTAGTGGAGGCTTGCCCCCAGTGTGCGAGCCAACAAGCATCTCCGAGGGTGGCATTCTCTTCCTGGCTTCCTGCAACCCAGCCCTGGGAGCAAGTCACACAGATTTCGCAGGCCTGTTTTAAATGGTTATTGGATCATTGTGATTGACGCATATTCACGCATTCCATATGTGGTTCGCTGCTCTTCAATCACTTCCGAGATTGCCATCCAGGCACTCTCGCAAATTTTCTCGGGGGAACATCTGCCAGTCACTCTGGTATTGGATAATGGTCCTCAGTTTCTTTCACAGTCTTTCCAGACTTTTGTACGTGCTTCACCATTCGTCATGTTTGCTCGCCCCCCCCCCCCCCCCCCCTTTCATCCACATGAGGAGGCCGAGTGGATGGTGTGTACATTCAAGACCCAAAGGAAAAAGTACCTACAGGCATTTTCCGCTGAGGAGACCTTGACTTTTTCTTGATGGCGTATGGAACTACACCAATAGGGCAACAAAGCCCCGCAGAGCTCCTCCACGGCCCCCAATCACGGACTCTGCTGTACCTCCTCCGTCCTGATTCTCACCAGTCTTGGCGCCAGGGGTGCCAGGTTTTCTGCTGGGTACTTCAGTCTGGGCACAGGTGTTTGGCCGCAATCCCCAATGGATACCTGCAGTTGTCCTGCACCGCAACGGCCGCAGCCTCTACATCTTAAGAGCAGGAGACCGGGAGGTACGTCGTCATCAAAATCAGCTCCGTTACAGAACGGATGCCCATCCCTCATCCCCACAAGCACCTGCTTCTTGATGGCAGATGCACCTGTCCAGATGGCAATTCCTCAGGGTAACCTTACCCTCTTCCCACCATCAGTGACTCCGCCTCGCCTGCTGCAACCCCTTTGGGCTACAACAGCACCACAGTCACTAGAGAATACCTGGCAAGAGGTGTCCCCCCCCCCCCTCCCAGGCAGGCCCACTGGGGGGATGGGGTCCTTTTTGCGTGGTTCATTTCCGACCATACTCAAAGGTCCCAGCAGAGGGTTGGCAGAGGGTTTGCCAATCCATTTGACTTCAGCTCCACAACGGACATGGAAGTCATCTCTCCATTTAGGTCAGCGGTACTCAACCTGGGGCCCACGGGCCACTTGTGGCCTGCTGAGCTTTTTTGAGTGGCCCAGCAAGATAGTTGTCCAGTATTCAAAATTTCGCAATAAAAATCTCTAAATGACCGGCAAAACTGGGCCAGATGCGTACAGTGAAATCAACGAAGTCAGTTTCCTGAATTTAAGTGGCCCGTTCTCCACAACACACGTCGTTTGTTGTGAAGCAGGCCCCTCTGACTGAAGTATTTGTGTGCCCCGTGCTGCCCAAGTTTTTGCGTGCCCCGTGCTGCCCAAGTTTTTGCACGTCCCGTGCTGCCCAGGTGCTTTCTCCCTACCTGTCCTCCCGGGTGGCGGCTGTGGCAGCTTGGACAGTGCTCGCAATCACGTCCTTATCGGTGTGCTGAAGTATCCGTTCTGAATCCTATGAAGTGTGACACTCTTGCGAGCTTTAAGCATGAGCAAAAAGTTTCGATATAGGAGTGTCATTTTTTATGCTTATTGAGAGGTTCGTATTTGTTTGTAAAGCACTGTACTTAAAATGTAACTCAAATGTTCAAATGTTTGTATATCTCAACATTCATAGAATATATGACATCAACTGCGATTGGGCAAAGCTGAAAATGTGTACCCAGCTGGGATTTGAACCCGGGTCTCCTGCTTTCTAGGCAGTTGCGCTGACCCCTACACCACTTGGGACACAGTGATCACCGCACCTGCAAGGAGGGCTTCAATGATCCTATCGTTAGTGGGGAGGGGTGGGCAAAGTTTGAAGATCTTACTCTTACGGGAATTAGTTCATAACTACGAGTTTGAGTACTGTGGGCAGGGCAAAGCTGGGAATTTGTATCTGACGGGAGGCGTGCTTAGGTAGTCCTTGCAGGTGTGGTGATCACTGTGTCCCCAGTGGTGTAGGGGTCAGCGCAACTGCATAGAAAGCAGGAGACACGGGTTCGAATCCCGGCTGGGTACACATTTTCAGCTTTGCCCAATCGCAGTTGATGTCATATATTCTATGAATGTTGAATAACAACAACTGCAGGATCAGAAGTAGAGATGGGCAAAACCGATCTTTTCAGAGATCGGATCAGAAATAGTCATTCACTGGGATGAACTATTTCTTTTTAATGCTTCACCGACTCACCACCTGATAAAAAATGTAAAACGATGTCACATTGCTTTTTTGTCCCTATACTTTTTATCTGATTTGGCCATATTGTGAAAGAAGATAGAAGAGTAATAATTTTATTGCAAGACAGTAGTTTCGAGAATTAAAATTTGTTAGTTACACCTACATTAAAAATTAAACATGTTATAACAGGATTTAAATATTTTTGCAGGTGAAATAATTGGAAAAAGACAAAAAATTATTATTTTTATATTTTTACATTTTCATTAAAAAACATACAATATTTTGCAGAATAAAAATACTAGTTCCGTATTTATACAGTAAGTAGTTTAAGCGAGTTGAATGAAACGTGATATATCGCGAGAGTTCCGTGCAGAACATGGCAACTGCCGCAGCGGAATAGCCGTGCGCAATAAGGCCGTGTCCTATGTGAGCGATAAAAGCGAGCGACAGCGCGCGATATTCAGCGACGCGTCACGGCAGCTACAAGCAGCGACATTCGGCGACACGGCTGGGTGTCTTACGTGAGCGCGACAGCTTCTCGCTACAAGATGGCCGCTAGAACCCATCACTTGTTATCTAGAAACTAAAGTCTGGCACCCATAAACAGTAAAATAATGATAGCGCCAGAGTAAACAATAAAGTTTTATTTAATTTCGAAAATAAGGCGTCAAAAGAGTAATGTCCATTAAATTTACAAATGTTCGTGGACTATTTCATTTGTAACTTCAAGTACGAAAAAAAAGACTGTGAAAATCTCTAGCCAAATTCTTCGAAAATACGACAACGAGTACAGATACTTTCGACTATGTCGTCAATGAGTTTTTCTTTCGTGAGTACAAACCATCAACAATTGATTAAGTTCGAATAGAGTCTTAGCTAAAGAAATAATTAGGTAAATAACTGCGGTGATTCTCTTACAGTCAGCGTAGTACAGGGGTAGCGTTCTGGGCTCCTATATTCTAAGTTTTGCAGTTGCTGGTAAGATTTCCGTTCCACCTTATATTTTTAGTTCCTGTAACTACAACCCTTTCACCTGTTATTTGTGCAAAGTTTTATATATTCTCTATACAGAGCAATGCGAATTTTTTTAAGTGCTTCCCAATATAGTTTATCTTTAATTGCAAACACACATATTCTACTGTACCAAACACATTAAATTCATAATGAAACATTATAGCAAGATATTTTACTCAGAAACGTAATTATAGACATCTCGTTTGATATCCTAGTGTTCTTTCTCTCTTCGAAAACAAGTTTATTGTTACTGTCAAAGATTTGACACCAACAGCAAAAATTTCAAATGGACACATTCCCGAAACTGAATGGTTTCAGATATAGAAAACATTAATGCACATTGTTGTTTTCTTTGTTATTCGATTATATAGTCATTGTTTGCAACATGCCAAAATAATGTAGATGCATGAAAGAAGCATAATTTGTTACAGGACACTCGTCTATCCAGTTAGGAAACTGCGTGATATGGGCTTACAAAATTTAAGCAACAGAATGCACATTGCACAAGACTTTGTCTCTCTTGCTCCCTTCATGCAAACTACAAGTGTTCGAGAAAAATGGAGTAGGATCTTTTTCGCAGAATAGTTTAATTTTGTACTGTAACGCATTTTTGCTACCGACTGCAGATTTCTTGTTTAAGAAAAAACATGTAACATTAAATAAATACGTTTCATCTCGAGTACTATTCGAAATAGGAATATGACGGTTTTTGTTGCTTCAGATGATCTTTTCTGTAAGTGAGCTGCAAGCTTTATCAGAACACAGGAGTCGAGAGAACAGAGTCGCATTGTTCGGCACCATGCGGTTCGCCAGAGGAGGGGGGGGGGGGGGGGGGAATAATGAGCAGCGCGCCACATGGGCGGCTCCGCAAACGAGCGGAGTCGGGAGAGTGGTGGGTGAACCAGCTAACTCACCGACTCAGTTGGCGGTCAGACCGCCTCGATCGCCGGAGTCGTGCGGAGCAGCGAGTCAGCGGTAGTCGGGAGCCGCGCGCTCACTGAACCATGCTGCTTGTGCGACTCACCGATTCTCGACTCGCAGCACGGAGGCGCTGCACATGTTTAGGCGCTCATTTTTTGCGTTTTATACTTGCACATGGTCTATAGAACATTTATTTTGTAGCCTAGGAAACTTCCGAAGCATGTGGCAAGGGGTTTAGAAAACTTCTGAAGAATGTGGCAAGGGGTGCTTATGCAGCTCATTGCTGTCACCAGAGGGACTTTTCGGAACAGATGAACTACCACTCTTTTTTTTGGATTCATCCATCACTCACTCCTTAGAAGGATCTGGTTCTTTGAATCAGTTCAGGAGCAGATTGCCCATCTCTAATCAGAAGTAACGTCTGTTCTCTCGGAACAGACGCCACATGTATATATATAGTTTGTAAATCTATCGGACCAAACTGCGTGGTAATCAGTCCGTAGCTTACAAACTACTTAAACTAAGGTAAACTAACCTAAGGACAACACACACACACACACACACACACACCCATGCCCCAGGGAGGAATCGAACCTCCAACGGAGAGTAACCACTCACTCTGCAGTGAGGCACCTTAGACTGCTCTGACATTCCACTACGGCAATATACAACTCAACTGTAGCCAGTTTGGCTACCAAAATTACCTTTTCTGCAACACTCTTTTGCACAATCAACATTAATTGTAAATACTTATTGTTGTGATATCCTTCAAAAGAACAGACATAACACCAATATATAAGTAGTATTCACATGTGACGATGGCGTTTTGAGTTCCATGTTTCATCGCTAATGTGATAAAATCGTTTGACCTCGTGTGTGATTGCCTGATGGGAAACACTGAGGAATATGGTCGAGGGATGCTACTTTTGTAGTGTGGGACTGTTGAGAAGTTTGGGAGGACGGGAGACATGCTCCAGACAGACGAGAAGTTAAGGCGACTGCTGGCGCAATGTTTGTAATTGATTAATACAAATTAATGTAATATTTTATCTTTATCCCCAAGTTTTCAGTTCTTTCCAGCACTAAGACCACAGGGTGCAGTAATGAATACTAATTGTTTCTTAAAATGTTACAGCTTTTTATATCCATTGTTTTACTTCATTTGCTTTATTTCAATGGCACAACAACACATGAACATAAATTCAGAGACTGAAGGTGAGATTTCATGTTGGTAAAATACAGTTACGAGTTAACGATTAATGTTAACTTCCATTAAATTGTCCTTAAAGTGATGCTTTAATATTTAACCAAGGTAACTTATTTAGTAATGGGTTAATGATTAATGAAATTAATAAGTGGCAGTTCACAGTAACCACTCACCCTGTCTGTCTTGAAAAAAAAAAAAAAAAAAAAAAAAAAAAAAAAAAAAAAAAAAAAAAAAAAAAAAAAAAAAGAGGAATTGCTAAACATCATATTGCATTGATTAACATAAGTTACAAACAAAGATATTTAACAAAAACATAATTGCTTGGAAATGGCTGTCAAAAGGTTGCAGCATAGTTTTAGATGGCCACTCAAACCTTTTAGAGTTCTTACATATCTTTATTTTGGAATTAATTATGATTTGTCTCAAGAACAAGTGCACAAACTAAAAAACCTAAAAAACGTTTAATTAACAATACATTCAGCTATATTTAAAAAGTAACATACTCTTCTATTAATAAGTATGTATAAAATAGATTTTGATGATAAAACAAATACGTGTACAGTGTGTTAACTGTTAGATGGCAGAGCTCTCCCTAGCCCTGAATCGGCACAAGTCAGTAGACATTGAGCGGCTTCAGCCGACAGTCTTTGTTTCAAGGCTGCAGCCAACATTACTGACTGAAAGTGCTGTGGGAGGCAACAATAGACGTCTGCTTTCTTATTGACTGAGTGTTCTGTTTTGTGTAATACATAACTTAAATGAGTGATTTTTGTAGTTGATATTGTTATCAACCATTCTCGTGAGTATGCTGCTTTGTTTCATTTATGAACAACATTTAAAGTGATGTGTGCTACCTGTACTTTCGCAGAAGCATGTCGTGTAGTTTGTGGTGTCAGCACTGCAGGACATAATTGTGGCTTATCTGCCCCGCTCACCTCTCTCCCCGTGGCTGCCATGGTGTGAGGTGGGGCTTGCTTCCTCTGCTCCCCACTCTCAACTCTGCCCTCTAACAGTCTACACACAGACAGTAGTTATTTCATAGTGTTATTATATGCTGTGATAATGTTGTGGCCCATTTAATATAAAACTTTCCAGAATTTGACCCAAGGAGGAAAAAGGTCAAGTATGACTGATCTAGGTGCTCCACCTCCTGACTTCGGGAACCACCAGTTTGTCACCCCCTGAAGGACAAGTAGTGTAGCAGATGCCAAAAAAGATTGCTGAAGGAGAAGTAGTGTAGCGGCTGTCAGAAAGATAGCGCAAGGCGCACACCGGCACAGACAGCAGACACAGCAAGTAAGGCCTGGCCACCAGAGCGCTTGTGTAGTCTCAGTAGCGCACTCTAACAGTGGAATAACAGCAACTCTGCCAGCACAGCCTGGCCACAGCCAGTGTGATGCGGGCAGCACCCAGGGAAAGACTCATGTAAGCACCATGCAGTGTTACGAATTATCGTGTGTTGTGCACTACAATCTGAGTACTTACGACTGACATATTTTGGCCTGTTCCAGTCACACATTTCTTATGGACTACTGATATGGGGGGATACTCAGCACATATAGGTGACATTTTAAAAATACAAGAAAAATGTCATAAGGGAAATTTGCAGAGCTGGACCAAGGGATCACTGTCAACCCATTTTTATAAAACTGAACATACAATTGTCAACCTCTACATATGCCTCTCAGCATCAATCATTAAACAAAATATAAATGAATTTCAAATAAGATGAGACATACAAAATTACAACATTAGGAGAAAAATTAAATTTGATGTTCCCAGACAAAGACTGGTGAAAACAGCCCACTTACCTATAGTCAGCTCTGAAAAGATTTAGCATATTACCACCATCTGTAGTTACAATGCATTTGAAACTATTTCAAAGAAAACAGTACCACTGGTTGGCTGACAATCTATGTTACAATATGTCAGAGTTTTTTTGATGTTCAAAATGAGAATATAGTTTAAGATAGCTATAAAACATGACTGTGAATATACAACTAAATATTTGTAATTAAGTATAACTGTATGTCTTTGCATAATGGTAAATGATGTAGCCTATTCCATATTAATTATGGTCATTGTCAGTACTGCAATACTAATCCTGTTTTAAATGATTATACTACCAACCCATCTTTATTGTGAGGGTAAGCTGACAGTTACATAGGTACAATGTCTTATGTCTGCAAAGTGTGTATAGGTTATATGTATATTATCTGATATGGGTATATCTATGGATTTCCTATTTTACTTGGTGGAAGTAAAGAGACCACTCACTGAAAAGCAGTCAACGACAGGTGCACACGAAAGAATAGCATGAAGACTTGCAAGCTTGTCGATGAGTTCTTTGAGCTTAAGCACATATATGGAAGGGGGGAAACAAACCACACACACACACACACACACACACACACGCACGCACGCACATAAACACAAACAAACAAACAACAATCATCTAAATATAACATCTTACTACTTGCACATTATGTTATCTGACTGTCCTACTAAAAATGTATAAAATTTGAGAAAATAAACAATTCCAATTTTGTGTCTTTGAGATACCATTTTTATACAGTTACATTATAAGCAGTTAATCACAGAGTATAGATAGCAACTCACTGTAATGATTGTCATGCCCTACACAAGATTGCAAAATAAACAGTTACTTACCCAGAATTTACATTTTTGACCATAGCCTCCATGAGAAAAAGAAACACTTCAGCACTGGTATGGCCTGAGATTGTAGTCATTTGTGCTTGAATTATGTCTAAGTGAGAGTGTGAATATCTGTGTTTCTTTTCCTGATGAAGGCCATGGCCAAAAATTTTAGTTGTGTAAATGTGATTGTTTATTTTACATGTCTGTCTGCAGCTCAACCATTGTCTTTTGATAAGTTGCTTTCTATCCTCTATTATTGATATTCCAACCGTGATTTTTTATTGTTAGCTTCTACTGTTACTTTTTCTTAAAAAATAAAAAGTTAAATACAATATGTGAAGCTTATCCTCACCTTTCCAAGATTGACTGTAGGGGGAAAAACCTTTACATTGAATAACTGAAGAGGTGATAAAGGGATAAGCACATCAGCAGACTTAACAATCTCTTTTCCTTTACTCTCAGGAAGAAGCTCATCCAGGCTTTCCTCTTCCTCCTGATTCCATGAAAGAAATTTTGATTGGTGTGGTTTTACATCTAGAAGGAAGTTTTAGTTGTCAGTAACTAGTTCTCATAATACAAAACTAGAACACTATCAAAACATTATTCAACATTACCAGACTTCAAAAATCGAGAAACTGTTAGATGATAATTTTATACATTTATCTAACTGTAGTAGGCAGATCAGAAACGATAGGTCAGTAGAGACTAAGCCTACCTGTCTGATCACTGTTTTACTTTAGAAAGATTGTTATTAATGAACTTTAAATAACTTATTTTACTCAGAATTGTACTAAGAAAATTATATCAATGGTTTCAATGTATCACTTCAGATGTCCACAATTGGCCAAATTGAGTTATGATGTTTGCCACAATTGTTACTTTACTATTTGTGTCTGCCATAAAATATCAGAGAGCCGCAACATTAGCAGTGATAGCACTCTTCAGATTATTGTAAGCCATCAAAGGCACTCATTTACCAATGAAAGAATTAAAAGTTATATTACAATTTTTCTTGGAAGCATCTGATGAAGAGTTAAAATTGTAACTGTAATTACAAGGAAACTTCATGGTCTACAAGAATGCAATATTTATTGTGCTTTTTATTAAAACAGGGGCATTCTCTCCAAGGTTAAAATGATAGCTATGCTGCAAATGAAGTCATCAGTTATGATTTCAGAGCACTTCTAAATAATGTGAAAATTCTGAGGCTTGCTTTACCAGGATACAGGTTAGCTGGATGTTTTTCTAAGAATTATTTGAGGTGTGAAGGATTGACCATGCAGGTGAAAAATAGCTTTCCATTTGAAACCATCTATGTTTCAAAATACTAGGTAAAAACGATATTTGATTATTGTGCAGATGTGGCAGAATTTAGTGGAACAAAACTTTTAATTGCATCACAAATAAATAAATGAATACACACACACACACACACAATCGCAAGCTTTCGCAACCCAGTTGCGTCTTCAGGCAGTAGGGAAGGAGAGGGAAAAGGAAATGATGAGGGTTTTAAGGAAGGGGGTAAGGAGCCATTCCAATCCCGGGAGAGGAAAGACTTACCTTGGGGGAAAAAATGGAGGGTAAACAAATGCACACATGCCCACACATTCACACAGACACAAGTACACCTAGGCAGACATACTGTAGAAAGCAGTATGTCTGCCTAGGTGTACTTGTGTCTGTGTGAATGTGTGGGCATGTGTGCATTTGTTTACCCTCCATTTTTTCCCCCAAGGTAAGTCTTTCCTCTCCCGGGATTGGAATGGCTCCTTACCCCCTTCCTTAAAACCCTCATCATTTCCTTTTCCCTCTCCTTCCCTACTGCCTGAAGACGCAACTGGGTTGCGAAAGCTTGCGATTGTGTGTGTGTGTGTGTGTATTCATTTATTTATTTGTGATGCTGTCACACCTGTGCTCCTTCGCCTGGTGAGTAATCTTCGTCTATTTTTTATATTTTATTTTTCCTGCTAGGAATTTTTCGTCTTAATATTCGTATCATAAAACTTTTAATTGACTTAATTTATAGGTCTCCTGACCATGATTTCAAAACACTTCAATTCAAGCTATAGAGCATTCTTTATTCACTGTACAGAAAGTACAAAACATCACTTTTTTTTCTGACGCTGCTAGAAGGGTTACATGTGGTCACTATTAATTGTGTAAGAAAGAAGATACTGGTAGAACACTTTAAATCATATCATAATTTGGTGAAGATATCTAAGTTATCAACAGCACAAAGCCACTATTTGCTTCATAGAAGATCTTTGGATGCTTTGGACATATGTATTCAGTCCTGCACATTATACTGTTGACTTACTATTCCTGGTGGGATAAATTTATTTAAAAAATAGAAATCGGATAACTTACCCAAAGCACAGGCTCATCAAAAAATAAAAACACACATACAAGTTTTCGCCACCACTGGTAGCTTCTTCAGGAAAAGGAGAAGCAAGGAGGGGAGAAAGGGAAGGATACGGGTTTTAAGGAAGTGGAAAAGGAGTCATTCCAAACCCAGGAGTGGAAGGATTTACCGTAAGGGGATAAAAGGAAAGGCAAACAAGTGTGCACACACCCACACACATACACACAGAAACACAACAAGGTAGACATTTGTAGAAAACAAAGAGGTTGCTTGTGAAATAAAAAAGGAAAATAAACACCATTAATAGTCATTGTGGAAGATATGCAACATCAAGCATAGTGCTAGAGCTGTGGTATCATGGTTCTGCCCATTTCGTCAGTGACATCTCCATTCTGTTTTTGTACCTTTGGGAATTGTCATACATAAATGTTGTGGGAAGTATATATTACCGTTGCAAGTAAATGTGAAGATAGCGAGAGCAGACGAGACCTCTCACAGAAAAGAAAACAATAAATAATAAACATAATCAAATTAGTGCTGTGAAATTCCAGGGCGTGTTCTGACTAGCATGGATATAGATTAGATGTACTTTTCATTCCAGTACATCCGAATTGAGGAAATCCTCTTGCATGTGGAACATGTCCGAACAAAATACACAACATATACTTACAAAAAGAGAGCATATGAGTTAATGTACCCTCCACAGATCCCAAATGTAATTGCCCTTGTGGATTTGGAAATGGTAAGGAAAAACAATTATCTTAAGAATAGTTACACTTTATAGAACATAAAACCTATTACTGCATACTAATATACTGGGTGCATTTTACAATTCTTAGCGTTCCTTAAATAGCCCTCTGCATGATGTTCTTGAGTTGATACCACAAATGATCCGTAGCGCACGTTTTTGTACTCTGAAAACTTTTACTTGGCCTGATGAGTTGTCCCCGAAAATAATCCAGTATGACATTATGGAGTGAAAGTATGCATAATACGCTATCTTTTTTTCATTTTTATATCTCCTATATCTGACAACATTCGCATAGCAAATAGGGACTTGTTTAGACGCTTCAGTCGCGCGAATCGTTGTAAACAGTGACTAAAACTTATTTCTAATTACCGATTGTTCTATTTTTCACTCGCGGCGTACAGTAGTTAGGATTTATAAAGTCTGTCAGACATTAATTTCATGATTTATCAAAAGTGAATATAGTAATCCGTGTTTATAGGCCTAAATTTTGTTTTCGTGAGCGTGTTTTTTTTAGGCCTAATTTTTGTTTTCGTGACCGAGTTTCTTTATATCCAGTGCCCTTTCGGTTAATTATATTTGCGTGAACAGATTTTAGTGTCTCTTGGTGTAACTTTTACGTTTTAGTCAGTACTTAATCAAGTTTTTACGATTTCTATTTTTACCATGGGTGAGAAGTGCGTGACATGCCGTAGGATCGTTAGTTCCGGGGTGTGGTGTGATGGTTGTAGTGGTTTTTTTCATTGGGGCGAATGTAGTGGCGTGGGAAATGGGGATGTAAATGAGGCTCACCAGTGGTTTTGTAGAATCTGCAATAGAGATAGGAAAATAATGGAACAGGAGGGGAAAATTGCAGCTCTTCAAGCTGAATTAGATAAGGCAAGGGAGACTCTGAGCAGGTTAAGGAGGGAGAAGGGTGAACAGCGGTGGGAAGTGGCAACAGGTAAGAGGGGGAACAGACTTAGGACAGTTTCAGACAGCTTTGTCCTTAATGTGAAAAATAGGTTTGACCTGTTGCCTCAGTCAGGATCGGATGAGCCTCATGTAGCTGTAACTGTAGAAAGGACACAACAGACTTTCAAAAAGGACTTGAAAAAGGTAGGGAAAACTGAGAAAAGAAAGAAAGTCTTGTTGTTAGGTAGTTCACATGGTAGAGGTGTTGGCCAACTATTGCAGGAAGAGCTAGGACCAGGGTACCAGGTCACAAACCTTTTCAAACCAAATGCGGGCCTGGGTCAGGTAACAGAGGATATAGGTTCTTTATGTAAGGATTTCACAATGGAGGATACCATGGTTATAGTGGGTGGTCCGGGAAACAGCATTGACAGAAACTGTGAATATTCTATAGAGTGTGACCTGGTGAAGATATCAGCGGCAACGAAGCATACTAGTGTGGGATTTGTATCTGTCTTGAGTCGCCATGATCGGCCTCATTTGAACTCTTCTGTCAGGAGAGTAAACTTGGAGTTGGAACGGCTACTCATGTCAGATATGGGGTCCAATATTGGTTTGATTCCTGTGGATGATATCTGTAGGTGGGACTACACTAGGCATGGCCTTCACCTCAACAGGAAAGGGAAGGGAAAATTGTCTGGGCTGATTGCAAGTAACTTACGGGGGGGCACTGTCACAAATGGTAAAATACCAGTGGTTACAGGTGTCAGAGGGATGCCTTTTTTAGGATAGGGAGGGGGGGGAAGAAAACCAGTTTTGAGAGAGCTTGTAAGACACCCTCAGTTTGGAAAAGCAGATAAACAGGAGATAAATTTTAGCAAACAATGTTTAACAGAAAGTAGTCAGAAACTTCCAGTAAATCTTACTCAAGCCATTAGTATGCAATATCAGTTATCTTTATTACATCAAAATATTCCAGGACTCAGAAATAAACTTGATGAACTACTCATTTGTATTGATGAAATAGATTCCTCTAGCCCAATTGACATAATTTGCCTCTCTGAACATCATGTGGCCACTGGTATAGATATGTTTAACATTCCAGGATTTAATTTAGCTTCACACTTCTGTAGAGTAGATATGGAGGGAGGAGGAGTTGCCACATTCATTAAAAACTGCTATAAATTCAAGAATATTGATATAAATAAATTCTGTCTAGAGCAGCATTTAGAAGCTTGTGCAACAGAAGTAGAATTCCATAACAGATGCTATATAATAGTAACTATTTACCGAGCACCTTCAGGAAATTATAATCTATTCCTAAATCATCTAGAAGCTCTATTGGGTTATTTAACA
This sequence comes from Locusta migratoria, assembly GCA_026315105.1. Lineage (NCBI taxonomy): Eukaryota > Metazoa > Arthropoda > Insecta > Orthoptera > Acrididae > Locusta > Locusta migratoria. The sequence continues at coordinate 132,113,422 of CM048747.1, forward strand.
GGAAGAAATAAAGAAATCCTGGTTGCTGGTGACTTTAATACAGATTTTCTTATGCAGTCCTCCAGTAAAAATTTATTGCAGTCAGTAACTTTGTCTTTCAATCTAACACACACCGTAAACTTTCCAACTAGGGTAACTAAAACCTCTAGGACAGCAATTGATAATATTTTTATAGACAAATCAAAGGAACAAAATCATATCATAAAACCAATAATAAATGGCCTGTCAGATCATGATATGCAGCACCTTGTTTTAGGTATAGATTCTAAACAGATTATGAAGACTGCAAAATGTACATACAGGAGAGTAGTCAACCCACCAAAAATTGAAAATTTTAGAAAACTCCTCAAAGACATGAACTGGAAAGATGTATATAGTGCTAATGGCATGAATGAAAAATATAATGTATTCATTAATAATGTTAGTATCATGTTTGAAAACTGTTTTCCTCTAAAAGTAATGCGAATTAAACAGAAGTCTATAATAAAACCTTGGATTACACAAGGAATAAAGATTTCATGTAAGACAAAAAGGAAAATGTATCTATCAGCCAAGAGTAGTTGCAATGATGATGATTTAACTAAATATAAGGAATACTGTAAAATATTAAAAAAAGTTATTCAGGTATCTAAACAAATGCACTATGAAAAGAAGATAGCAACATCAGGAAACCAAATAAAAACAATATGGGATATAGTGAAAGAAGAGACTGGTAGAACCAGAAAGGAACAAGAGCAGGTACGATTAAGAGTAGCTGAGACATTAGTAACTGATGGGCATAGTGTGGCAAATCTATTTAACAAGTACTTTATATCCGTTACTGGTAGTATGGGATTGTCTGGGTCAGTAAATAATGCGCTTGAATATTTGAAACTAGCATTTACAAATAACTTCACACACATGAATATGTCAATCACTTCACCACAAGAAATATCTTCCATAATAAAATCTTTAAAAACAAAGAATTCCAGTGGTTACGATGAAATATCAACAAAGTTAATTAAAGCTTGTTCTTGTGAACTTAGCACAATCTTAAGTTATTTGTGTAACCAGTCTGTTATAACGGGAACATTTCCTGATTGGCTAAAATATGCAGATATTAAACCTCTCTTCAAGAAGGGGGATAAAGAGATACCATCAAACTACAGACCCATTTCACTTTTGCCAGCATTCTCAAAAATTATAGAAAAGGTAATGTACAAGCAGCTTCTCAACCACTTAACCGCAAATGGCATATTGTCTAGAACACAGTTTGGATTTCTGAAAGGTTCCGATATTGAGAAGGCTATTTACACTTTCAGTGAGAATGTACTTAATTCATTAGATAATAAATTGCAAGCAGCAGGTATTTTCTGTGATTTGTCAAAGGCATTTGATTGTGTGAACCATAACATCCTTTTAAGTAAATTAGAATTCTATGGGGTCACGGGAAATGCTGCAAAATCGTTCAAGTCGTACCTCACTAACAGGAAACAAAGGGTGTCAGTGCAAGTGACTAGTGAATTAGGCCAACAGTCATCATCGGATTGGGAAGAAATTACATGTGGTGTCCCACAAGGATCCATCTTAGGGCCATTGCTTTTTCTTGTGTACATTAATGATCTCTCATCAGTTACACTACCAGAAGCAGAGTTCGTTTTGTTTGCAGATGATACAAGTATTGCAATAAAGAGTACGTCAAGTATAGTGATAGAAAAGTCTGCTAATGATATTTTCATGAACATTAATAAATGGTTTAAAGCCAACTCATTGTCATTAAACTTTGAAAAGACGCACTACTTGCAGTTCAGAACATGTAAGAGATTTCCTGACAGCATATGCATTAAGTATGAAGAAGAGCAGATAGAAGAGGTTGACAGTATTAAATTCCTGGGATTACAGCTTGATAATAAATTTAGATTGGGAGGAGCACACCACAGAACTGCAGAAACAACTCAACAAATCTGTATTTTCAATACGAGTGTTATCAGACATAGGAGACATAAAAATAACAAAGCTTGCATACTTTGCTTACTTTCATTCCTTAATGTCATATGGTATAATATTTTGGGGTAACTCTTCAAGTCAGTCAAAAGTCTTCAGAGTCCAAAAACGTATAATACGTATTATTTGTGGAGTAAATTCACGGACGTCTTGTAGAAGCCTCTTCAAAGAACTGGGTATATTAACTACTGCCTCTCAGTATATTTATTCCTTAATGAAATTTGTCATAAATAATATATCCCTTTTCCCAACAAACAGCTCAGTTCATGCATACAATACTAGAAATAAAAATGATCTACACAAGGATTTAAAAGCACTTACTTTAGTTCAAAAAGGGGTCCACTACTCAGGAACACACATTTTCAATAATTTACCATCAAGTATAAAAAATTTAGCTACAAATAAAGATCAGTTTAAGAGGAACCTATAAAAAATTTCTAGTGGCCAACTCCTTCTACTCCATTAGTGAATTTATAAATTGTACCAAATGATGCATGCACTCATACTATATTAGTATTATTATATTATCAGCAAAAAAAATAAAATAAAATAAATAAATAAATAAATAAATAAATAAATAAATAAAATAAAAAAAAACCTTAAAAATTATGTATCTGTATTTATAAGTGTATGTATTTGTATTTATATTATCAGTATTATCTGTTATTCAAATTGTAAATTTTGTTTCTTGACATGTTCCACATCCACGAGGATCCCCTCAATATGGATCTACGGAACAAATAAATAATCTAATCTAATCTAATCTGTGCCCCCCCCCCCCCCCAAGTTAAATTTATTATCCAGCTGTAATCCTAGGTATTTGACACTTTTAACTTCTTCTATTTTCTTATTGTCATACTCTTGGCATATACTGGCAGGAAACCTTTTACAAGTCCTAACCTGCATATTGTGTGTGTGTTTTTTTTTTCAATATATATATATATATATATATATATATATATATATATATATATATATATATATATATATATATATAATAATGGAAAGTCCAGGTGTGTGTGTGTGTGTATGTGGTCTTGTGCACTTGCAGTGTACATGAATTATTTTACTTTATTTTATTTTATTTTATTTTCTCCCCTCACCCGCCTCCCCACTCCATTCCTAAGCTGCATCTCGTTATTCCCATATAACCCATCCCCACCACCGTGACGTAACCTTTCTATCCCCTCCCCCTCCCCTCCCCTCCCGTCCCCGATTCGCTGCAGAGCGTGATTCGAAGTGTGGCAGTCGGAGGTGATGGTTGTATGACTGTGTTGTGTGCCTGTGTGATTGCGTGAGTGCTCTATTTCTGAAGAAGGCCATGGCCGACAGCTGAATGTGTTGTATGTGTGTGTCTTTTGTATGTGCCTGTCGCAGCTCGTCGCCACGTCTTTGCGGTGAGTATTATATATATATACAATAAAAAGCAGGGGGCCTAAGATAGAGCCTTGGGGGACCCCACATATTATTAGTTCCAAATTTGATGAGGCCTCTCTTTCCTATTGAAACCTTTTCTTTCCTATTAGAGATATATGATTTGAACCATTCTGCAGCACTTCCTCTTACGCTGTAATATTCTAATTTGGTCAAAAGTATATTGTGATTTACACAGTCAAATGCCTTTGACAGGTCATAAAATATGCCAGTGGCATGTAATTTATTGTCTAATGAATTAATTACATTCTCACTGTATGTGTAGATAGCCTTCTCAATATCAGAAGCCTTTAGAACCCGAATTGTGACATGGTTAATAGTTTATTAGTGGTAAGGTGTTTAAGAAGACGACTGTACATTATCTTTTCTAAAATGTTTGAGAATGCAGGCAAAAGTGAAATTGGATGGAAATTTGATGTATTTTCTTTATCTCCTTTCTTATGTAATGGCTTAACTTCCGCATATTTCAACCATTCAGGAAATGTTCCACTGATAAAAGACTGGTTACACAAGTAACTTAAAATATCACTAAGCTCAGAAGCACACTTTTAAATCAAATTTGTTGATATATTATCATAGCCACTGGAATTTTTTGATTTTAAAGATTTTATGGTGGACATTACTTCTAGTGGTGTTGTGAGTGTCATACTCATATTACTCCAGTTATTTGTAGTCACATTTGTGATATATTCCATTGCAGCAGTTACTGACCCTGATAATCCCATATTTTCGGTAATAGTTAAGAAATGCTTGTTGAAATCACAGCAATACTGCACACGTCTGTTACCCCAGTGTCATCTACTCTTAATATTTTGTGCTCTTCTTCGTATCCAGTTCTACCAGGTTCCTCCTTTACTATATACCATATTGTCTTTATTTTGTTGTCTGATAGAACTATCCTATTCTGATAATACTTTGATGTCAGTATTACTGTCTTCAATATCTTGCAGTATGTTTTGTAATGATCTAAAGCATTTACATCTGAACTGTTTCTAATTGATAGGTATAGTTTCCTTTTTATCTTACAAGAGACCTTTATTTCTTGAGTAATCCATGGTTTCTTTGTAGACTTTGGTGTTAGTTTTGGGGGAAAGCAGTTTTCAAATAAGTTGAGGATATTATTTATGACATTGTTGTATGTCTCATCCATGCTATTAGCACTGTAGACATCACTCCAATTCATGTCTTTGAACAGTTTTCTAAAATTATCAATTTTTGCCTTACTGACTACCCTCTTAAACGCAGATTTGATAGATTTTATATTCTGATCAGTATTAATATCTAGTAAAAGCAACTGCATGTCATAGTCTGAAAGGCTGCTTATTATTGGTTTTATAATATACTTTTGATCATTTGACATTTCTATAAAGATATTATCAATAGCTGTCTTTGAGCCCTTAGCTATCTTAGTTGGAAAATTAACAGTGTGAATTAGGTTGAATGACAATGCTACTCACTGACTGGGAGAGTTTTCAAGGAAGGCTACATTAAAATCACCAGCCAACACTAATTCTTTCTTTTTTGTTATCAAATGAGCCAACAGAGCTTCAAAGTGATTTATGAACAAATTAAAGTTAGTGTTTGGTACTATGTACACAGTTACTAATATGCAGAAGTATAAGTTAATTGCACCAATAAGTGATTCCTATCCTATGACACACATAATGTCACAAATGTTGTGACTTGTTTTTAGTGGAAGATTTGGCTCTCATATTTTCATCAAACATTTGCAGCTCCCAATCAAAAGCCACTGCCATTCGGCTGTTAATGGAACACTTTGTGATATGGGCTTTATAGCACAATGAAAACAAAAACTTAATACAATGAACAGATACATCAAAGACTGGACAGACAGTTGATAAGTTGTTAAAAACAAACAAAAAATAAAAATATACCACACGATAGAGTGTTGAACATGGATCTCAAGCCTCATATTCTAACACCATGACCACATAACTAAGATGACAAATTTTGATGCTTCCTCCATGTTGCACATCATGCACTTGAACAGCTCATGGTTACATTTTTCCTTTTTTTGATAGTTGCTTATAACTTCTTACTGTTTTTGTGCTTTAACTGTGTTCAGTTTTTGATGGGCCACCCACTGTGTCAAATCTGAGGGAAGTACAGTGGGAAATTTTCCCTTGTAACCATATTTGTAATTTTTTCCTCTTAGAATGGTGATTTTCCTGCCAGACTGAAGTACTCAGCAGTGAAGCCACTTTATAAAAAAGGAGAAATTGGTGATGTAGAATTTGTTTCTTTGCCATCAGTTTTTGCTAAAGTTATTGAAAAGGCTCTATATTAAATGTGCAGTTTAGTATTAGAAGTTTTCATGCTTGATCTGTGTTCAGTTTTTGATGGGCTGTCTGCTGCAAGATGCAACCACAAAATCTGAGAAGGGTGCAATGGGAGTCTCCATTTTAAGTAGAGGGCTAATGGAGGCAGAATAATACCTAAGTATTCTGCTATACCTCATCATATCCACAAGAGTGCTTAGTCTTTAACAGTTTAATTGCTGAATCAACCTCTCCCCTGTCAGTATCACAGAGGACTATTTCACATGACTATCTCCAAATACTATTTTCTAAGAGAGTAATATGATTACCTGTATGTGCTAAGATTTTGTTTTTGCACCTGCTATATTCAGGAAGCAATTATAAAATACTGTAGATGTTGTTGTTGTGGTCTTCAGTCTGCAGACATATTGCAACTGGATTAGCTTTTCTAAACAGTTTATAATTGTATTTAACAGATGTTTCAAAACAAAAACCTCTTAAAGTTAAAATTTATGCATCATTGACTGAAAGGCCATTCACTATTATGCTAATGGAAAGGCCTTCTAATAGAAATGAATGTTGAACTCACAACATACAACAAACATTTTGTACTTCCTGTAAAGAGAACAAGGAACCCTGTCAAGATTGAGCAGAAATATTTTGAAATCGGAGACAGAAGACATAAATAGCAACAATTAGAGGTTAGTTTCATTACATCCAACCACATTTGCACAACATTTAAATCTACTACCCAGGCAGCGTTTAGAAACATCAAAGGACTCCCAGCGCATCTCAATAGGGTGAAAGGAAATGAAAGTGGTAATCTTGATATAGGTTTGGCGAGATCCACTGTCTAAACAAACACCAAGAAACCAAGACATCAAGAAAAAAGCAATATGTACAGACAAGAACTTGTTCCAGCATCAGGAAGATGTGAACATTATGATACTGTCTTAAGGAAGGAGCAGTCTTACAAATTAAGCACTGGAAGACTGAAAACATTTGGTGTAGTGGATAAAGTGTTGGACTCTGACTCAAAGTGTCCTGGATGCAAGACCCACCCTGGTTGTATATCTTAATTTGAATATACAGTTTAGTTCTAGTGCCTTCAAGATGTTTTGAGAAATAATGTTCTAGAAGTTTTTGTTAGTTTACATATAATGTGTAAACCTAAGTTTGTTAATCAGTCAGCTACGGCCTATTATACTGCTTTGTGATGATAGTTATCAAGGGTATACATTAATTTCTTTCCACCACCACTGTTATGAGAAATGCATCTGGCTCCCAACTTTAACTGGAATACATGTAATACAGTGCCTACTGGACTGTTACAACACAATGAAGTCATGTGGCAGGCCATGCGCCACATGTGGGCTACTGACATTTTATTAATGCTTACACTTTAGTTGTATGGTTGTCTCTGTACTCAGCAAAATGATTAATATTTCTAAGTGCAATATTCATTAATATTAGTCTAGTGAAAAATATCCGTGTATCTATAATCATAGTAAAGGAGAACTCATTTTTAATGGCTCAGTGATTTAGTGCCGAACTGCCAATGGAAAGGTCAGAGGTTTGAATATCTCACGACTTCTTTCACTTCTGGCAACATTTGTTAATGTCAAAAATACCAAGTTAAACTGTAGTTTACAATCCTCATTAAATTGTAGGTTCCCACTATAAATGGCTGTTTAAGTCAGTTCAAAAGTCAGAAGAAGCCAATGGCCTACCAACTCAAACAGGGCCAGGTCTGGTAAAGCTTTGTGGTGTTCAAAACGCTATTGTGGCCTAACCAATTTTCAAATTCCAGAATGAAACTTTCACTCTGCAGCGGAGTGTGCGCTGATATGAGACTTCCTGGCAGATTAAAATTGTGTTTCGGAACTGGGACTCGAACCTAGTACCTTTGCCATTCGCGGGGAAGCGCACTACCGACTGTGAGTTCCGGCACGACTCACGATGCCGCCCCACAACTTTACTTCCGCCAGTACCTCGCCTCCGACTTTCCAAACTTCACAGAAGCTCTCCTGCGAACAAGCAAGACTAGCACTCCTGGAAGAAAAGATATGGTGGAGACATGGCTTAGCCACAGCCTAAGGGATGTTTCCAGAATGAAACTTTCACTCTGCAGCGGAGTGTGCGCTGATATGAAACTTCCTGGCAGATTAAAATTGTGTGCCGGAACCGGGACTCGAACCTGGGACCTTTTCCTTTCGTGGACAAGCGCACAACCGACTGTGCTATCCCGACACGACTCACGATGCCACCTCACAACTTTACGTCTGCCAGTACCTTGCCTCCGACTTTCCAAACTTCACAGAAGCTCTCCTGCGAACAAGCAAAAGGCGAAAGGCAAAGGCCCCAGATTCGAGTCCCGGTTCCGGCACACAATTTTAATCTGCCAGGAAGTTTCATATCAGCGCACACTCCGCTGCAGAGTGAAAGTTTCATTCTGGAAACATCCCTTAGGCTGCGACTAAGCCATGTCTCCACCATATCCTTTCTTCCAGGAGTGCTAGTCTTGCTTGTTCGCAGGAGAGCTTCTGTGAAGTTTGGAAAGTCGGAGGCGAGGTACTGGCGGAAGTAAAGTTGTGAGGCGGCATCATGAGTCGTGTCAGGATAGCACAGTCAGTAATGCGCATGCCCGCAATAGGCAAAGGTCTCAGGTTCAAGTCCCGGTTCCGGCACACACTTTTAATCTGCCGCCAGGAAGTTTCAATTTTCGAATTAATTACCACTCTACTTAAGTTTCAATTATGGTAGGGGGTTTCTGTGAAATGTGTCTTCAAATCTCTTTAATTATTCACTGGACTTAATCCAAAATCACATTCTTTATTCTGAAAAGACAATGCCACACTTCGGCTAAGAAGGAAACTGCAGAATCTATTCACATTCTTTGGTACCCAAGGACATTCTACAGACCTTATCCTTTCATTAGTTAATTAGGATAGAGCCTCACTGCATGTTGTGTGAGAGGAAAAGCAATCTTCTTTGAGCAAGTGGGAGGGAGTCTACTAATAACAGTTTATGGAAACAATATTCATTTAATGTCCCCCTTAGTTTGCACTCTCACTCCTCAACACTAAATCATTAAAATTATCCTTCTGCATCTGAACACCATTAACTAGAGTAATTATTAGGGATGGGTTGAACCCCAATTTTACCGAATCGAATCCGAATACCGAATCTTAAGTAAAACCTCTGCCGAATCCCGAACCCGAATCGAATCTTACGAATCTCGAACCAAAGTAATCTGTCACCTCAAGTACATGTATTTAAAAAGAATTACTACTCTTATTACAGCCTTCTGGAGTGGATCCCAAATGACAATATTAACAGTAAAGTTTAAGAAATATAAATTTCTTTTAGACTTTTATTTAAATTTTTTAATACCCTAGCCTTAAAAGAAATTTGCATGAAACATTTTGATATATATGTTGTTTAGATGCTTTAAAAGGTAATAAGAAACTTTTTCACTGTATTACAAACTGTTTCATTTTGATGAAATAAAAGATAAAGAAGGAAGTCCTAGAACGGATGGATTACTTTTTTTTTTTTTTTTCCCCTCTCTTTTTTCAAGGGGAAGAGTCAAAAATAAAAGCTGAGTAGCTATTTTCGAAGTTACAAAAATAGATACTTAAAAAATAGGATGTGTAAATGTTAAATAATATTATATTGACATATCAGGCATTCAGTTTGTGACGAACAGGACATTCAGACAGAGGGAAATCCGACGCGTGTGTGTACTTGTTATTGCCATGAAGACATTTCAGAACTGTGAAAAGTACTTAACGCGCAGATTGTGCATTCCGGTGGGTTAAGCAAGGATATTTTGTAAATTTATTTATTCTTTAAAACATTTAAGATCACGTAACTTGTCTGCACAGAATTTTGAATCCTAGAAGATTTAAAAATCAGTACCGGTACTAGAAGTCAGTTGCCGTACTTCATTTTTAACTATTCCCGTTCAACAAAAGAATGATACAAGTGTAAATATTGACGTGATACCTATATTCTCCCGCGTTCGCCGTTGGTTTTTGAGTTTGTTAGGCGGACCGAATTTAAATGTGGTAACAGCTAACACGGAAGATTACATGGCGTAGTGTTTACATTTGTATTATTCTTATGGCAAAGAAAGTGTGGAATTAACAATCCCTTGCCCCTAATAGAAAAACACATAAATTGTAGCATGTAGGTAGTGGTTGTAGCGTCAGGCATATTGACGCAACACATGCTTGCAAGTCGGCTTTACGTAGTAGCCTTTAGATAAAACTTCAGATGTACGGCTATTGCATGAAACTAAATGCGGAAATATAAAACTATTTGATCAGACTAATAATAAAAATTTTACGAAATGTTTATAATAGCAGTTAGATACCGGTGTGGTAATTCTGAGTCACAGTTCCTTCATACTAGAGAACATCATCCCTCGTACAATATAGTGCATACAACATCGAACATTTTTAAATGCCTGTTACGCAATCTGATTTGGAACCTACTTCCATTTACTATAATTCCATTGGCACACTTGCCCGTTTTACACGACCTGTTGGTGCCAGCTGTCTGTCACTTTTCGAAAGGCAGTAGGTTTACTTATGTTTAAGTTTTACCTTACCCGATTTATTGAAGACGTCAAGTGGTTGAATTGACGCCATCCCGCCTGAATGGCACTTGATTAGAACTTTTTTTCCACATAATAAATAACTTCCTTTTTGAAATCCTAGTGCTTCATTTCAGTTCACAAACCCCAGCACTTCACAAAATTCGACGAAACTATACGTGAAATCAGAATGAGGCAACTCATGTAAGAATCCTAAAGCAGTATGTATTGTTGGTATTTACGTGAAAAAAATTATTTTTGTTGCTACTTATGTTTGAAAGGCTGCTACATTTGAAGTTGAGCAATACTAAAGTTCTATTTCCTACGTTGGATGGTGTATTAAAATTCATTAGTCAAAAATGAAAAGGAAATTAGACTCGTTTTCCTTATTTTATTTACTATTTTTACGAGCGCAAAAGCTTTAGCGCCAGACGGGAAACCGGAAAAGTTACTTGTGGCGGCTCCTAGCACCATTTATCAGAACTATTCAAAGTGAGGTCGTTTCGTTTAAGGAAATCCTATTTCAGTGGATCTATGGAAAATAAAATAAATAACACAAACGAAAGCGCACTGTTATGCGAAGCAAATTACAACATTCGTAACTAAAGGTTTGCAGATAACGATTTGGATTCGGGATTCGGTAGTATTCGGCCATTATGCCCCGAATCTCGAATCCAAAGCCTGTGTACTACTAGATTCGGCGAATAATGGCTTCGGCCAACCACCCGGACACTACCCTAGTAATTATTAACTATTGTTCCAGAATTAGAAAAAAAACTTTAACACTGACACCAGTACAGTTTGGTAGGTGCTATGCTATACTGCCCATTAAATCAGCTGTTTTATTTAAGAGTTATTGAGTAAATGTGGGTGAGAATTCAGAAAAGTTGGATTCATATTAAACTAGTGGTGGCACAATTAATTATTGATATTGAGAGACAATATCTCATCTTTACTAGCTTCTTTGGAGGCTTCACCTCCAGGAGCTTCTGCCATATTTTAGTTAAGTTCTGTGCCATATCTTGTGGTTATAACAATGAAGTTCAGTTCAAATGTAAATGTGGTATTTATTATGAAATCTAAGCCTCTAAATCCCATAGTTGTGACCCCCAGTAATTTTTTTTAACCAAAATAGGCCTACAATGTGTCACCAGCCAATGGACACAATGACTTCACCAGTCCAGCCATCACCCAGATTTCATTTCAGATCTCTTCTGGTTCCCGAGTGCATAATCTGCATGGTTTGATGAGTGCATCTTCTTTAATTCCACTGCAACAGTTTCCACATTACATTTTCTCCCTTCCAGCTTTGTTGCATGCAATCGACAGAACAATCTTCCATGTGATTCTAATTTTTCCAAATCTGAACAATTCAGACTCTCAAAATTTGAAAAATAGACCTTTAACTGCTCTGTCATGCATGCTGGAGTATCAATCCGCTGGCTATGTGTTCGGTCAACAAAATGCTGATCGGCCACCAAAATCGAACTTCTGTCGTCAGGGCACAGTGACTTTGCTAATAATGCAGTTTGAGCTTCTTCAAGTTATTCTTTCGGTTTGAAACAGTTTTTTTGTGCTTCGAGTGCAACTATTTCTGAACATGCAACAAATATTCTAGACAATGCCACTGCTGCTAGCTTCATGTAACCATCTTCAGTGATAGTGCTGCTGCTTCAAACTACTGCCCCAGTGATGTTACATTTGCATCCTATGTCCTGTGACAGTGTTTTTAATGTGCAGGCATGTGCCACATCATGTGACGCTTCTGCCATGCCATGACCATAGCAGTCGTTTCCATGCACTCACATGGTTGACACATTCATACAGCCATGACCGGTTTTGTTTGAAAACCACATGTGTTTTCGGCACAACCCAGTGACTCTGCCATGTCATACTACCATGACGTCTCATTGAAACTGTGTCTCTGTTCAATCACTCGCATTTCCTGTCCCCCCAGGAAAATCTGCCACATTGCATGCACTTCAAGCCTCACAACAACAAATGTTCTGTGATTCCACTATTGTCGAGGCTCAAGTTCAGACACCTGACCCGCCACCAAATCCACCACCTGGTCAGCTACCTAAAATGCCACCATTCTCTTATGGTGCACCAACCACCAATATTATTTACTGTCATACCATTAACAGTGAATGAAAATACTTTACTTTTAAGAGATTTTAGTTGTTGAATCTCATGATGAAACATCATACAGTTACATATATAGGGGGCAGTGGATGCTTTGGAGCCTTCATCCATTGTGGACAACAAAGATGACTGCAAGAAGGGTGCAATGCTGTCCATTAAGTGTCATTTTTCTATTTATTTTGAAGAAATGAATAAATGATTACATGTCATTTTTCTATTTATTTTGAAGAAATGCATAAATGAGACTTACAAAACTTTACGTGATGGAACCCACAAATACACTATTTGCGAAACAAATAACATCAGGTATAGATTATTAGAAAAATTATAAATTAGTCCATTGATTTTAATGGCAGTTCTTTATCTCTTTCCGATGCATCAGAATAATCAGTTAACTTAATCAATACCTCAATATTACTGGAGTGCATGGATATACAATTCACTAATTAACACTAGCATAATCCCATTTCGTAAATGAAAATTTAAATTCAACATACGGTTCTTCTGTTCAACAGATAGCGAAATACAAAAGTACACCTTGCACTAATTTTAAAAGAAGCAAAAAGTATGAAAAATTAATGAGGTACAGTGTTATTGATTTAAATCCTTATATTACATCTATGTCATTAATAGAGGATATGTGGCCTCTCTAGCACAGAAAGGATCTTGACAATCAAGTACTTCGGCTCCTTTTTTTGTTCACTAAATCACATGAATCACTATATTCTGAAAACAAATATAACCTGCTGACACCTCCCTTGCATTAATGTCCTCCATCTTCCAATGGTAGGGTAACTATTGTACAATAATGAGATCTGAGTGACTTGAACTTCACTTTTAACAGTTCCCAGACAATCTTTTTATCCTCCCCAAGGATGTAATAATAGTTCCTTACACTATAATAGTGTTTTTCTCCCCTAAGTGCCTACAGAAGGTCAGTACTGAACATAATTTTTCTTTCGTGATATCACAGCTTTCTCATTTCAATTTTCTGTTTCAATGTAACATAAATAATCATATTTATCTACCACTAACAAGTTTTTGAACTCTGTTTCATCATTCCTTGTGCTAATTTTCTTTTCTACAGATTAAAATTTTATACAGTTTCCCTTAGTTTCATAAAAACTGACACGTTTAATCATGATGCAGATATGGTCCAATGGAAAAGTGATGTGTTGATGTAAAAATATCATATATTAAAACTTCAAAGAAGTAGTAAATGTTGTCAGTACTTAAAAATGTATTAGCTCACCAGCTTTCCTCACATGTCTAACATTCTTAGTTTTTTGTAATCTTCTTATGTATGCCAGATAAAGGTCTTCATGTGCTTGCTTACTCAAAAATTCATTATTTGTATATGTATACTGCTCATCAGTAGGAGAAGAGTAGCGAGGAATTCCAGTAAATATTGCCCTGTGGATAGTTAAGCCATTTGCAAATGTAACATATAAAACACAAGATGATTTTATTTTACTATAGTTAAACAAAGTATTATGTGGAGGGGGAAAACATATAAAAATGATTGTATTTGTCAATGGAAAATCTATTTGGAATGTCAAAAAAGGAGGATTGATAACAACTCACAATAAAGACATTCGCTGAGCCACTGACAGGCATGTAAAGCAGAAAACCACAATCACACTGGCTTGTAGTGCTGGAGCAGTCAGAAATGGTGATTTTCTCTCTCTCTCTCTCTCTCTCTCTCTCTCTCTCTCTCTCTCTCTCTCTCTCTCTCTCTCTCTTTGTGTGTGTGTGTGTGTGTGTGTGTGTGTGTGTGTATGTGCGTGGTTGTCTGAAGAATTGTGTGAATGTATATGTTTCTTTTCCCGATTAAGGCCATGGCTTTATCCCCAGGATCCTTACTTGTCACATTTGATGCCACCTCCCTATACACTAATATCTAATATATAAAGCAGAGTGTCCGTATGTTTGTACGTGTTGCATACAAATCTACAGTTTTGTTCCAATTTTTATGAAATTTTTTACACATAAGCTTCAATCCATGAGGACGGTCGCCGTAAGTGTAAGAATCACATATGATATATAGTTCATGAGATATGACGTCATAAACAATGAGATGTGTGCAAAACTGCTGCATTTAGCAACAATGCTGCTCATTTTCTCCTAAACCATTGTACCGATTTCAACCAAATTTGTTACACACATTCCTTACCGTGAGGTAACAATTGCTGCATGGTTCAGAATCACATACGACACATGGTTCAAAAGATATTATGTCATAACCAATAGAAATTGCAAAAAATGCCATATAATGCGGCAAGATGTTCGAAATACACTGTATGAGATTGATAGTACTTAGTGACTTGCAACAAACTTTAAACATAATTTCAAACCTTTATTAAACTTTTTTCTCGCTGGCAAGCATAGTAAAATGATGAAAGGAAAAAAGTTCCTCGGTTTCTACTTTTCCACTGTTTATGGAGTAAAACTACGGCTCTCAGTATGACGTTACAATTTATAATTTGAACACTACAAATTGTAGCCACAAGAAATTTTACGGACAGTATACACATATATAGTTGATTGTACCTTCTAAATTGTATCACAGTATGACACTTAGTTCATGAGATATGAGCATGTAAACAATAACATTCATGGAAAACCACTCCTTCCCACACCAAGTTTTAATCTATTACTTCTTTACTACTAACTGAACTCCCAAAAGATTTTACAGACATACAACCCTTACAAAAATGAATATATTCCTGAAAAATGGCAGGAATAAATAAATAACTGGGCAATGCCGGGTTTCCAGCTAGTTCCAAATATCCATGACCTTGCCACTCTTGAACACTACCTAAACAATGGCTTTCAACATCAAAAATCGATACCTCATTCCTCATAACCCTTACTGATTTCATCCTTATAAACAATTACTTTTCCTTTTAGAGGAAAGTAAACAAGTATACACCCATTTGGTACCCTCAGATATGTAATAGACAAGACCTACAGCAATATTGAAACACTGTTACCACCCTAGTTTCTGAGCTGAAAAGACTAAATTAAAGCCCTAAAATTTTTTATGCACCAGTGAAAACAAAAACAAAGGTGCACAATACATATCTGAGAACACAGTGGATTATCACAACATGATGGTTGTGTGTGTAGTTGTCTGAGTGATTGCATGAATTTGTGTGTTTCTTTCTCGGCTGAAAATTTAAGTTGTGTGAAAGTGATTATCTATTGTCATGTCTGTCAGCAGTTCAGTGAGTCGCTTTACGGTGAGTTGCTACCTATCCTCCATTACTGATAAATTACAAAAAAGTTATACAGTAGAGTCTCAATTATCCGATCTTCACTTATCCTTCCTTCCTTGTTATCCGACCCTTTCACCGCACCAGGACTGTAAGCAGTAGCCGTGTGCCAGCTTTTGCCACACATCATTTTCACTCAGTACATTATCGCTGTCTGCTATTCCTCACTCCTCAGTGCTAACCTAGATCTGTAATGGAATGGATGTGTTGCGCTTTGTTTACAATAATTTGTGGTGATGGCTTCAAAACGGAAAAGGCGGTGGTGTCAACGGAAGAAAAAGAATAGACAACGGTGAAACTTTATTAAAAGTGATGCAAGATTAAAACGTCAGAAAAAAAATTAGAGACTGGAAAAGGAACTGCAAGTCATTGAGAAGTGGTGTTCTCAGTGAGCAACCTCGTCTGTTTTGGAAAATTGGAAAACCATGAAAAATGTGATAATGAAAAATTAAGTAAAGCTTTGTTCCTATTTTTTACTCAACATAGAAATAATGGTGTACCAATACCGGGATCCATTTTGCTGGAAAAATCCTTAAAGTTTCGTAACGAAATAAATGACGGTGAACCTGATATCTTATCACTTTTCTGTATGCATCGTCTAATGTATTTGAACTTTATATTCAATTCTTGTTCAAGAACTTAATAACTTTTCTATGTTCAAATAAAGTTTTCAAATATTCTACACTTTTTTGTATTATTTTCCGTGTTATCCGACTTTCCCGCTTATCATACCTTGCCACAACCGGTTTATGTCAGATAATAGAGACTCTACTGTATTTAAACTCGAATATCTGGGAAAGCACATGGCTGGCCAAATAGACCTCAAGTATTTCAGCTCAAATACCAATCAAAAATAATGTAAATAAGATCATATGTGAGCATGTAAGTTTTTAATAACAATCAACTTCAGATTAAATATTTGACAAAATAACAAATTAAGTCATAAATGCTAAATCCACTGCATAGATAACTCAGAGAATGCATTATACTTTCCATTCTATCTTATTACATAAATGAAAATACTTTTGAATCAAAGCTTCATAAATGTTAGGAACAGTTTTGTGATGTAATGAGTTGCACTACATCCCTATATCCCAACATAAGTTGGCCAAATACATTTATTTTGGAAATTAAGGTGAGAGTGTAAGTATTGCCTCAAGTTTTTTGTTTGCCTAGGTGAACAGTGTGATGATACTGCCTGGTCCTCTCACCTCAATGTTATCGTAGGATACCGTCTGCGTCGGACCCGGAATGATGTGGTTCAATAGTGATACATGTTGCGTGTGAAGTTAGTTAAAAAATGAAATAGCGAGCATAGGAATCAGTGTAGGACAATGTCTTGGCGATACTATGATTAAAAAAGTGATAGATTTCATTAATTAAGAGATTTGTATAAGACGTTTCCAGAAAGTTCTATACACAATACTTTTGTCATTGTACATTATTTCAATAAATAGACAAAGCATAAAAACTTTTGTATCTACATAAAGACATTATAATAAATAGCATTGTATATATGTTAGGCTCATAAACAAGTTGTGTTGACCAGCTAATTGTGTTAATTAAGGTAATAGTCGAGATTTGTATATTGTAATCCTTTGTATATATTGACTGACGAGAGATTTTGAACTTATTTTGAGAATTGCCAGGATAATTGATAGATCAATATATGTTAGGAACATGTATGATGTACTCATTAACTAATTAATTGACATTTAACATTTTGGTTTGTTGTCAAACAAAAAGTAGCGTGATTAAAACTTAAAAAGATAGGTGTGATCTAAAATTATTGTGTGTATAGTTTTCATTTTATATTGTGATTATTTCAGTGTACAGGATATGTTTAACTGTTGTGTTCGGCAATTGTAAATTAGTATATTCAATTGTCATGAACAATGCGTAATGTAATGCCATTATTGTCAGTGTTATATATTTGCCTCACCACCTTGCGTGGGTGAGTTGGAGTTCCGGCTTTCGTGAAGTGCTTTCGAATCTATGTCAGTCTTTGTTGTTGTTGTTGTTGTACAAAAGTTTGAATTTGTATTGTTTTGGTGGAGAAGCAGTTTAGTTTCAAGTTAAAGAAGAAGTGAAAAATTGTACATAACGAGTATTTATTTCTACCACGACGCCCCAGGTGAATAAATGTTGCAGCGAGCAGAACTCCCATACATCGTGATGTTGAAAAGATGAGTATCGGTTGGAAGTGGTAGAATAGACCGTAATTACTTAAAACCTATCAAAACATTTCAACAGTCAAGGAATATGCCCGTGGTTCTTACAAGGAGCAAATGTGAGTCAGAAGTTTAGACTCCTTGGAATTGATTTCTTAAAAGAATGTGTTGTATTCTTTTGTTTTGTTGGTATTATACAAGAGGATTCTATGTTCTGATGTGATGGATAAAACATGTATCTAGATTGTTGTGTCATGTGGTTCATGAATTGTATCTAAAGATCATTAAAATGTTAATTAATTGCTAAAATACTTCATGTCAAAGACATTATTATGTGTGAAATGCACATTTTGTCTTTCTTTTATCTTCATCCTAAGAGTAATCTACAGAGAATAAGAGTTCAGTGATTAGCAAAAAGATGTTCTAACTGCAGGAGGAACAGACTAGATGGTCCTCCACTACATTTACAACTGACATCACAAATATCTATGGAGGTTTAAGTGTTGTTAAATGATATTAAGATTGAAAAAACTGCAAATTTAATAATTTTATAGTTTCAACAAGTCTAACAATACAAGGCACTGTTGAGATTTGTATATGGTGGCCCACAGAGGTTGTAAACGTGCAGTTTTTAATCAGTTTTAGAGGCAGTTACTATACTCGTCATCACATTGACTTTTCATTGTTGAATAAGAATATTCTACATATGCAATTTTCCTTAAAGTGCTTTATTAAACCACTAATTCAAACTAACATGGTGTTCCTATACAAAATTTCAAATAAAAAGTGTATAACTAATTGAGTCCAGCTGCTTGTTTATATGTGATCCCGAGGTTGCTACAATATTGTCATTCCAGGTGTAGTGTTACCGGAAGTTACACCAAACCCTGAGATAACAAGGTAATGTTTTATATGCACCATTCAGAACATTCTGGAGGACTGAAAACTTTTGTGGCCTAATCAAATTCACATCGTTATGTCACAATTGGTTAAATGGGGTGGTTATGTCAACCTGTTTATGCAATATCGCAGGAAACCCTCTTAGCGTGACAACTACCTAAACCTTTGGCCTAGTACAGCTCACTGAAGATATTTTCATGATTTTGAACTTGTGGCTAGGACACTTTATCTTTCTTCCTTGACTACCTCAACACTTTCTCTCCCGTCTGCTTCACTTAATATATCCACATTAAACCTACCAACAATCAACAGTGCTACATTTTGACAGATGCTATCTCTTACACAGCATATTTGATAGGGCGCACCAGCAGCACACATAGCAGCATGAGCAGTATTAACGGCTTAGTAGAATCGAACTATTGTCACTTAGTAGCGAGCCTGAGCAGTGTAAATTTTTAAAAACTCGCGCTAGTAAAAAGTTGATACTTAAATCTCTACTGGCAATTGTTAGGATGGGTAGGATGTGTGACTGCTGTGTACGGACGCAGCAGGAGGTGGCTGCAGTTGGTGAGCAGCTGAGCTTGCTGTTGGCCGCAGTCAGCCATTTTCAGGCTGCTGCCTCGGAGTGTTGCGGCAGTGGCAGGACATCTTCGTGCGTGCCACCCGGTCCTCAAGAGGTGTGGTGGGTTCAACAGTGTTCACATTGCTTGGGCCAAAAGGTCGATGTGGAAGGTCAAAAGCCTCGCTCATGGGATGGAATCTGAGCTAACTATTTGTAGTGACGTTCCCAGAACCGATCGTGGTCCCCTGGTTTGGAGCCGAGTGGAAGGCTTAAACCACAGGCTCAGATGATTCTGCAGAGATCTTGGGTGCAAATTTTTTGACCTCCGCTATCAAGAGATGAAGCAGTAGTTAACTGCAGGAGCATCTACAGAAAGGTCTAGAACTGCTCTCATTAATAAATGGCCACAATGCCCATGTAGTACTGGGGACGTGAAGTTGGCTAAAACCAGATGTAAATAGTAATGAGATTCTAAACTCAGACTGGAATGTATACTGCAGAGATAGGCTGGACAGTGAAGGTGGAGGCATGTTTATAGCACTAGTATCTAAGGAAATTAACAGAGATCTGAATGTGAAATAATTTGAGTGAAGGTCGCGGTTAAAGCAGGCCTGAACATGGTAATTGGATGTTTCTATAGGTCTCCTGGCTCAGTGGCTGTTGTGGCAGAACATCTGAAGGAAAATTTGGAAAATATTTCAAGTAAATTTCCCAAACAGGTTATAGTTTTGGGAGAAGATTTTAATTTACCAGATATAGACTGGGAGACTCAAACATTTATGACAGGTGGCAGGGTCAAAGAATCCAGTGAAATTATTTTGAGTGCATTATCTGAAAACTACCTTGAACAGTTAAAAAGAGAAATGACTCGTGGCGAAAACATATTAGACCTTCTGGTGACAAACAGACCCTAACTATTAGAAACAGTTAATGCAGAACAAGGAATCAGCGATCATAAAGCAGTTACAGCATTGAACATTTCAGCCACAAATAGAAATATTCAAAAATGTAGGAAGATTTTTCTGTTTGGAAAAGTGACAAAAATTGGATTTCAGAGTACTTGACTGCTCAACACAGAAGTTTACTCTCAAGTACAGATAGTGTTGAGGAACAGTGGACTAAGTTCAAAGCCATCATACAATATGCATTAGATCAGTATGTACCAAGCAAGATCGTAAGAGATGGCAAGGAGCCACTGTGGTACAACAACCGAATTAGAAAACCGCTACAGAAGCAAAGGGAACTTCACTGCAAACATAAACGTAGCCAAAGCCTTGTAGACAAATAAAAATTAAACAAAGCGAAATGTAGCATGAGGAGGGTTATGCGACAGGCTTTCAACGAATTCAAAAGTAAAGTTCTATGTAATAACTTGGCTGAAAATCCAAAGAAATTTTGGTCTTATGTCAAAGAGCTAGGTGGATCAAAACAAAATGTCCAGACCTCTGTGACGAAAATGGCATTGAAACAGAGGATGACACTCTAAAGGCTGAATTACTAAATGTCTTTTTCCAAAGCTGTTTCATGAGGAAGACTGCACTATAGTTTCTTCTCTAGATTGCCGCACAGATTACAAAATGGCAGATATCAAAATAATTGGCAGAGCAATAGAAAAACAATTAATATCACTCAAAAGAGGAAAGGCCTCAGGAACTGATGGGATACCAGTCCGTTTTTACACAAAGTACACATTGACACAAACACACACACACTTTTTTTGGGGAGGGGGGGAGGCAGCATGAGAGTAGTCCACAAAGAAGGAAGGGGAGGGAAAGGAGCTCGAAGTACACAGTGATTTCTGCTTCTTTTGTTGTACCATCACAAAACAATTTATGTGGAAATAAGGCAGACGAACTACATGTGATGCTGAATTTTGTCCACTGATAAACTTTCTGTTTCTGCATAAAAATATTGCAAGGAACAAAGTCAGATCCACAGTCTTTATCAAGCAACTGTGAACAAACTATTTTGTTAAGAACTTTTCTCCTTTTACAACTTATAGTCTCAAATTGTAATCTGCCAGATGTTGTCATATACAGGGTTAATCACCTAACACTTGCACCACAGGTATTGCGGAAACGGAAAGTGCGATTGATGTGTGGTTTTCACAGAATGGACTGGTAGTCAGGGGCTCGTATTTTTAGCAAACAAACAGATTGTAATATTACTTAGAAGGTGTATTTTTTATGCAAACATACAGTTTTTTAAGTGGAACAATGGTTGTTTCTGTCATGCACCGGAAGTTTTGATACCAGCTGTGTACAAAGAACATGTTTAGTTTGGCAGCTACAACCGTTCAAAGTTTTTGGGGGCGAAGGCTGCGATAGCATAGGCAACTGGCTGAGTGGCTAGCCCCTGGGGCACGGCCCACTGTCTCATGACCACCAGCCAGTTAGCTACACTGTGTTGCCTATGCCCCCAAAACTTTTAATGGTTGTAACTGCCAAACTAAAAGTGATAAAAATGTCATTGAAAATTTCTTGACTAGCAAACCATTCTGTGAAAACCGCACATCAATCACACTTTCTGTTACCACAATATTTCCAGTGCAAGTGTTAGATGTATTAGAAAGTTTACAGTCAAGTATTATGGTACACAAAATGCAGGCATTAGATTGAAATTGTTTTTAAGTGTAGAATAGGGGTCTTATATCACTACAAAGTACTACTTCCACAAAACAAGACATTATCGACCAGCTAAAAAAAAAAAAAAAAAAAAAAAAAAAACCATAGTAGACGACTATTGAAGTTCTGAATTACTGGTTCTCATTATTAAGAAGAAAAACACATTTAGGTGTATATGTTTTAAATTAAAACATATGGAAATAAGGTACTAATATTGCCGTCACTTCACGGCCATTTCAGTTCCCTGAAATCATTCAGTGTGATGTATCAAGGAACAATAAAATGTGCATTGGTAGAAGGACTGACAACATTACTTTAACTCTAACTTCATCTGATGTCGACACACGAGGAACCTAATAATTAAATACTGACAGCATTTCCAATGACTACACAGGCAATATTCAAAGTAATTCAGATATAACTGATATGCATACATTTTTACTATAGGGTGTTACAAAAAACTCAGTTGTTTTCACCACTTAAAATTGCTCCACATATGTAGATAACTGGTTACTTATGGTTGCAAGTTTCTCAAAGTGTATGCCTAGTCCTCTGATTTCCAGACAGATTTTTAACATTTTTTATTGGCGAAGTTTGAGATAAGGGTAAGGAGTTTCTTTTTCTGATCATGCTATTAACTCTAATTTTTAATGAACTGCAAGTAGTCTCCTTTACAGGATTTATTATCTATTCCATGCCTTGAGCCAAATTTGAAATTTTTCAATTTTTTTCGAATTTTCCTAAAATTACCCTGATTTGTTTGAAACGGCCCGATTTCCATAACTTTGTGTCAATTGTTTTACTATGTGGCACGTGTGTGACTTAATACCTGTGCCATGAGTGTTATTTGCATTGATAGCATGTTACTTTGTAAGTTACTAGAGTTGCTCAAACTGGAGAAGCCCACACTATCGCTGAAAAGGTTACCAAGGCTTATATAACATACACTGTTGAATGGATGTTGGACGAAAAGGCTACTAAGTCTTAGAAGCAGTTCCTTTGTCAAATAATACAGTTTCAAAGCGAATCTGGGACTTACCTGAGGATGTGAAAGGTACTTTAATTTCACGAATAAAATCCACTGCATTTTCACTTCAGATGGATGAATCAACCAATGTAGCTGGTTTTGCAATATTAATGGTATTTGTATGCTAACCATACATGGACTCTTTTCAAGAGGATTGTCTTCTATGCAAACCATTGAAGACTACCACAGCAAGCACAGAAATTTTAAAATTATTTGACAAATTTTTCACAGAGAATATATTGAAACAACCGTGTCGACATGTGCACAGATGGAGCTAAAGCGATGACTGGTAAAAGTCTGGTGTTGTCGCAAAAATAGAAAGCCAAGGGGTGCAGCAGTAATCACTGCATACTTCACAGTCACGCTCTACAATAAAGAAAATGCCACCTTCTATGAAAACTGTTTCAGATGAAACAGCTACAATCATAAATTTTATAAAATCACAACCTAAAAATAGTAGACTGTTCAAAACCTTGTGTGATGACTTGGCTGATCTGTAAACGTCTTTACTTCTTCACACAGAAGTAAGGTGGCTCTCCCGTGGTAAAAGTTTAAAATGTGCCTCTTTCAACTGAGAAATGAAGTGAGAGTCTTCTTGACTGAAAATGACTTCATTTTTGGAGAGAAGTTGTGTGAGGATCATTGGCTAATGAAGTTAGAGTATTTAGCCAACATTTTTACAAAACTTAATGATTTATGTCTGTCCATCCAAGGAAAATCAGTGACTATTTTTGATGCTAACGCTAACGTTGGAGGATTTGAAAATCAGAAACACTCAAAAATGGAAGCCAGGATAGTTTTACAATGACAAAAGTCTTCAGAGATGAACTCAAATCAGACATTTCTGAGAATATCGTAAATGAGTTCGAATTTCACCTGTTGTTTGCTTGAGTCTTTAAACTCATATTTCCCAGACAGGTTGCGTGAAAACATTACAGAAAATATTTGGGTTGTAAATCCGTATAAAAACACAGCCTCTTTGATGTCACAGCAGTATGAATGCTTGCTTGAGTTGACATCAGATTTTGAAATAACAGCAAAGTTTCAAACTAAGCAATCAGTCTCAGAATTTTGGTGTATGGTAAAGGAGGAGTTTAAAATCTTATCTGGTAAAGCTAAACTTATTCTTCTGCCTTTATCAACCACATATTTATGTGAATCGGAGTTTTCTTCATATGTTTCAACTAAAACAAAATACAGATCCCATCTCAGTGCAAGATATTTGCTTGCAACTATCCAATATTGAACCAAATATAGTCTCATTGTGTAAATTTAAACACTCTCATCCTTCTCATTGACATCCTTGTTGTTTCCCCTAAACCATGGAAAGCTTGTAACTATTAACTTTAAATACCTATTTATTTGCCTGTGTAAAAAAAATGTGGATCTACAATACTTGTTCTGTTGACTTTATTCTCAAATGTTTTGTTATAGTTTTTTGTATGTGCATGAAGTTCTGAGTAATGTAAAATTGTTATTAAAATAAACATCTACAGTTATTAATCTTAATTTCCTGTGTGCTTAAATTGTGGAATTACCTTGCTTCATCAGTAATACTGTTACTGAATTTACCAAATGCAGTATATATCTGTGATGTAAAATTTGATGCTCCGCCTTTAGTTCTGCTTTTTAAATGTGCTCCATGAGTCAAAAAGTTTGAGAACTCCTGCGGTAGTATATAGAGAGCTTGTAACAATGGAAAATTGTATTGAAATGCAGGAGGATCTGCTTCGAATTGACGCATAGTGTAGGGAATGGCGATTGAATCTCAATATAGACAAGTGTAATGTGCTGCAAATACATAGAAAGAAAGAACCTTTGTCATTTAGCTACACTATATCAGGACAGCAGCTGGAAGCAGTTAATTTCATAAATTATCTGGGAGTATGCGTTAGGAGTGATTTAAAATGGAACGACCATATAAAATCAATAGTCAATAAAGCACATGCCAGACTTAGATTCATTGGAAGTATCCTAAGGAAATGCAGTCTGAAAACAAAGGAAGTAGGTTACAGTAAACCTGTTCACTCACTGCTTGAATACTGCTCACTGGTGTGGGATCCGTACCAGGTGGGGTTGATAGAGGAAGTTGAGAAATTACAACGGAGAGCAGCGCACTTCGTTATAGGATCATTTGGTAATCATGAAAGTGTTATGGAGATGATCGATAAACTCCAGTGGAAGACTCTGCAGGAGAGATGCTCTGTCACTCGGTACGGACTTTTGTCGAAGTTTCAAGAACATACCTTTTCCGAGGAGTCTAGCAGTATATTGCTCCCTCCTATGTATATCTCAAGAAGAGATCATAAGGAGAAAATCAGAGAGATTAGAGCTTACACAGAGGCATACTGAGAATCTTTCTTTCTGCGAACAATACATGACTGGAATAGGAGGGATAACTAATAGTGGTACTCAAGGTATCCTCTGCCACACACCATCGGATGGCTTGCGGAGTATGGATGTAGTTGTAGATCCACAAAAAGATTTCCCATGCCATTCCCCAACTCACCCCAAATCCTTCATCCATCACCAGTACCCAGCCACAAAAGAGCACTTCGCTAATAATCCAATACTACCCTCAATACTGGAATAACTAAACCACCTACTCTGCCAATGTTTTGATTTTCAGTCATCAAAGCCAGAAATGAGAGACATACAACACAGAACTCTCAAATGTATAAAACACAGGATTAATGAACAAATTATCCTCATTATCAATGTTAAGAAGTGTAACTTTTCTGACTAGTTCTCCTATCCTTAAGTAAGAAACCTCTTAATTTCCACATGTATGAGTTAAGAAGATATTAGTATGTCTGTAAGACTTTAATATTTATGGATTTTTATTATGATTGAATATTATTTTAGACTGAAAGTCTTGGTAGAGGTATGCAACCTTCATGATAAAATTTATTTAAATGATTATAATATTGAATATAAAAATAGACGAAGATTACTCACCAGGCGAAGGAGCACAGGTGTGACAGCATCACAAATAAAAAAAATGAATAAACACACACACACACACACACACACAAACACAAGCTTTCGCAAACCAGTTGCTTCTTCAGGCAGAAGGGAAGGAGAGGGAAAAGGAAATGATGAGGGTTTTAAGGAATGGGGTAAGGAGCCATTCCAATCCCGGGAGAGGAAAGACTTACCTTGGGGGAAAAAATGGAGGGTAAACAAACGTACACACACACACCCACACATTCACACAGACACAAGCACACCTAGGCAGACACACCGTAGAAAGCAAAAAAGCTTTTTGCCTTGTACAGCACGTCCACCCAAGTGCACCCGCGTCCGCATGAATGTGCGGGTGCGTGTGCGTGTGCATTTGTTTATGTCTGCCCAGGTGCACCTGCGTCTGGGTGTGTTTGTGTTTGGATATGAGTGAGTGTGTGTGTATTTATCTACCTTCCTTTTTGTCCCCTAAGGTAAGTCCTGCCACTCCTGGGATTGGAATGACTCCTTTTCCACTTCCTTAAAACCCAAATCCTTCCCTTTCTTCTCCCCTTTTTTCCTCTTTTTCCTGAAGAAGCTGCCAGTGGTGGCGAAACCTTGTATGTGTGTTTGAGTGTGATTTTTATTTTTGTGTCTATCGATGAGCCGGTCCTTTTGGGTAAGTCATCCATTATCTATTTTTTATATTTGTTTATCCCACCAGGATAGTTTCCTTCTATACTTTTCGTTTCATTAATTTGTATATACATAAAAAATAGATGAAGTACACTTGCCAGGCGAAGGGGCACAGGAGTGATAGCAACAAATAAACACACAGACACACACACACACACACACACACAAACGCAAGCTTTTGCAGCCTAGCTGCTTCGTCAGGCAGAAGGGAAGGAGAGGGAAAAGGAAATAATGAGGGTTTTAAGGGAGTGGGTAAGGAGTCATTCCATCAGCAGAAACAGGAACAAAGAGCACAAAGAGCATAGCATCTCCAAGATAACCCGCTTTGCAAGTATCGATATCTAAGGTGCTCTATGCCACATAGCCCCCGCCCCTCGCCCCTCTTCCCCCCCCCCCCCCTCTCAGCAGTATGGAGTACATCCTTGTGGATGGAAGGGGGAGGGGGGGTTGACAAGTTAGGAAGGTATCATGTAGTTCTTCTGCGACAGGCAGAAACGATCGACTGCTGGTAGGTGATCGGGGGGGGGGGGGGGGGGGGGGGGGGGAGGGGGTAACATGGTATGTCGATGGCGAATGGTAGCTTAGCCGGCAGCTGAAGACAACGTCCCGTCCTAGAGTGGAGGTGGAGCACTTTGTCAGCAGGCAGGCGGAGAATCACTTTGCTGGAAGGCCTAACAGAGGCACATAAATTGCCACACGCAGCATTTGTACTCAAAACAGCACACCACACAAGTTTTTGCACTTCCTCCCTCAACATTGTCACACGTGAGAACCATACACACCATATCACCATCAACAACAGATAATATGTAAGCAGGATGTACATGTCTTGTGAATTCCTGGGCGGCACCTGAACAAGCAATGGGAGGGCAGCAGGGAGGTGTGGGAAAGCCATGGCAGGGAGAAGCGTCCGCTGAGAGGGTTGTGGCAGATGCATTGAACTGCGCGGGTGACAACCTCAGGCGATCAGCTGATGGCCAAGGGGGTGTAGCCAAAGGTGTGGTCAGAAGCAACGAGGAGCCAGCGTGGCTCGAACAGCATGACAAAGAGCTGTCACACAAAGATGGTAAAACAATGGTAGAATCTGAGTGGTTCGCATCTCGACTATGAGGGGTGAAAATTGTAAAGATTGACCACTCAAATTAGAGGAAAGTGGAGAAGTAGTGCTCGACAGAAAAGCATGCTGTGGAAAGTCAGTACCCGAATATATGGTATGAGAAGATGAATGGCCATTCGGAGCAGGACTGGGAGAAGTCTGGGCACAATCAGGGAGGTTCACCTGAGGCTCAATGAAAGCTGGTTTTACTCGGTAGAGTGAGACCATAGTTACAGAGCCTTTTATGAAAATGTCCATGTTATTCTCAGAGTGTTTGACAACCTTGTAAGGACCTGGGTAGGGTATTAGCAGCACCCAACAAGGGCATGCCGACAGAAAGCTTCTTAGAGCAGCCACATCCAGATTTCTGTGCATGGAGCTCATGTTGCCTGGCGGAGTACGCTCTATCGGCGACGCGTAAGCGTTCATTGACTGACCTATCTTCATATGCAGAGATTGCAGTATAGACAGGCAGAGGCAGCTTTTATGTCCAAAGTTTTGTGAGCGTGTCATCAGGCATAACTTGCTCGTTGACGATAAGATGGAGGCACAGCCACAGCTGTGACGGAGACCTGTTGCTGAGACGTAATTCATAGATGACTTGTCGCACATTCTCTCTCCAGTTTTCTGAGATGCACTCAGTATTGTCTGTTTAGCCACGGCATACTTCTCTACCAGGGAAGGTGCTCTGACCAGATTGTAAATTAAGCTGACTCAGTCATGGTGATCATTGAGGTGAAGCATGCGTCATTGTCCAGAACTGCAGTCACTACGGAGGTGCATCTATTTCTTCGGACAGGAGTACAGCATGCAGAAGATAGTGAGTCCAAATTATTAGCGTCACGTAATGCGGGCACCGCGAAGTTCACTTGGCACCGGGGGGGCAGTTGAGAAGTGAAGGACACTCGAACAGTATGAGGATCATAGTGAAAATGTGCATTATCATAGTGGTCTCTCAGTGAGGAGCCACAAGTACTTACGTGCAATGGTGAATGTCCATTATGCACATTGCAGTCACTTAACCATGAGTGAGGCAGCTGATTGTCGATATCTGGGTAATTACTGTCCAGCACAGAATTTTTCCAAAGTAAGAAAACTTTGACACCACAAGCTGTGTTGAATTGTGCATTCAGCACAGGAGTAGGAATGTTCCAAACAACACTTTGTGGAGAACATGTGGAAAAGTTTGGGCTAACAAAGCCAGAGTCCATGACCATTGGCGGTTGGAAGAGACTGGTGGCACTCTATGAATTCCACATCTGTGTTTGTCCTATCTTAGACCTGTACCCTTTGAGACTGAAAACCTTTCTGTGTGTTCCCAGGGCCCTCTAAGCTAAACAACCGTCCAGTCCACATCACACAGCTACCGCTACCATGTAGCTGCTTCATGGTGGTAGTGCACTCCTGACCTATTCAACACTACCCGGAACCCCCCACCCAATGGCGCAAGTTAAGAAATCTGCAGCCCACACCATGGCAAACCATCTCAGCCTCTGATTTGGACCCTCCACTCAGCTCTGTACCAAAGTCAGTCCTGTCAACTATGCTGTAGATGGTGAGCTCTGCTTTCATCTTTCAAGCAGACTGACAGTCTTTACCACTTTGAATAGCCGCTGAAAACCTGAGAAACTCACATCAGATGTAAAGCAACACAGATCCTTGGTACTGACATGAGGCACCACCGCAGTTGGCTGCATCCTGTACTCTTCATGGAATCTGGAAGGACCCAATCCACATCTGGAATGACTCCTGCTGGCATGCACATGGAGTTCATGTTGGCCTTCTTCCCCTCTTTGGCAGCCAGCTCTCAAAGAGGCTCAATTACCGTCTAATGCTGGAGCTCTGTACTACAAGGAAATCCATCCTCTGTGAAAGCCCGGATCTTGCAGGCTGTGTGGTGACTTCAGGATGAGACATACCATCCAGCTCAGGAACATTATTGTGAACAGATAACTCCTCAAACCTGCTCAGAAGGCAAACCACAGAGGCCCAATTCTCAATTCATTGGTGTAGCATTAAAGTCCAAATTCTAATTTAACAGTTTCCTCTTTCCTGTTAAAATTATTGTGGTGTTTATATATCTTAATTGCTTCTCTTTACATGCATAAATAATAGTGTGAATTTACAGATGACTCTAATCTCATTAAATTTAATTTTGTGGTTGCACTCTTCCTAAACTTGTCCGCTACGGCCAATTTTTCCGTATGTCCCAGGCGGTAATTCCTGTTATGTTCGTCTCTTGTTACAGCCATAATTCAGCCCTAGTGAGAATGTTTACATGGCTATTGCAACCAGCATCATTTCACACCTGATGGAGCATGTCGAACTTGTGCAGAAATTTTCTTAATGGACCATCCTGTCAACCAGGAAGGCTAAAATTTGACAAACCCATTCTGTTGATTGCAGGAAGCACGTGTGTGTGTGTCTCTGTGACATGGTATCTGTTTGTTTCCCATCCCACTGAGCATTATGATTGTAAACATTCCCTGTTAAAGGGTACACACAGATAACTCTCTGGCAGTTATGTCACTACACTATTTATTGGCAGACAATACTGAAACCATTATCAGTAAGTATACTATTCACAGAATATATGACATCAACTGCGATTGGGCAAAGCTGAAAATGTGTACCCAGCTGGGATTCGAACCCGGGTCTCCTGCTTTCTAGGCAGTTGCACTGCCCCTACACCACTGGGGACACAGTGATCACCGCACCTGCAAGGACTACCTAAGCATGCCTCCCGTCAGATAAAAATTCCCAGCTTCGCCCTGCCCACAGTACTCAAACTCGTAGTTATTAAACTAATTTCCGTAAGAGTAAGGGCTCCAAACTTGCCCACCCCTCCCCACTAACGATAGGATCATTGCCCTGTGGGCAGAGCGAAGCTGGGAATTTGTATCTGACAGGAGGCATGCTTAGGTAGTCCTTGCAGGTGTGGTAATCACTGTGTCCCCAATGGTGTAGAGGTCAGCACAACTGCCTAGAAAGCAGGAGACCCGGGTTTGAATCCCAGCTGGGTACACATTTTCAGCTTTGCCCAATCGCAGTTGATGTCATATATTCTGTGAATAGTATACTTACTGATAATGGTTTCAGTATTGTCTGCCAATAAATAGTGTAGTGACATAACTGCCAGAGAGTTTCTGTGTGTACCCTTTAACAAGGAATGTTTATAATCATAATGCTCAGTGGGATGGAAAACAAACAGATACCATGTCACAGAGACACACACACGTGCTTCCTGCAATTAACAGAGTGGGTTTGTCAAATTTTAGCCTTCCTGGTTGACAGGATGGGACACAGTGATCACCGCACCTGCAAGGACTACCTAAACATGCCTCCTGTCAGATACAAATTCCCAGCTTTGCCCTGCCCACAGTACTCAAACTCGTAGTTATTAAACTAATTCTCGTAAGAGTAAGGGCTCCAAACTTGCCCACCCCTCCCCACTAACGATAGGATCATTGCCCTGTGGGCAGGGCGAAGCTGGGAATTTGTATCTGATGGGAGGCGTGCTTAGGTAGTCCTTGCAGGTGCGGTGATCACTGTGTCCCCAGCAGTGTAGGTATCAGCGCAACTGCCTAGAAAGCAGGAGACCCGGGTTCGAATCCTGGCTGGGTACACATTTTCAGCTTTGCCCAATCACAGTTGATGTCATATATTCTGTGAATATTAAATAATAACAACTGCAGGATCAGAAGTGACGTCTGTTCTTTCGGAACAGATGCCACATGTATACAAGTAAGTATACTATTTCCCAGGTGGCATCTACTGTCATCATACAAAAATTAATGTTGTCTTTCCAGCTGAATATTTATTTTATTTTATTTTATTCTATTTCATTTTATTTATTTATTTATGGCAGTGTATGTGTGATATTTTTCTGAGGAATTTCATGCCTGAAAATTTTAGTTGAATGTGACAGTATCTTCTACTTGCCTGTCTGTGCCTCAGCAGTTGTCTTTGTGGTTAGTTGCAAACTGTCCTCATTACATTATTGACTTTTCAAGCTGTAGTTCTCATTCTTAGAAAGGGTATTCTTGTAAGACTTATGAATGTCTTTCTGTACCATATATACCAGAAGTGGAAGACTGCATGGTGTGATAGTATGAATTCTGATGTACCTCACTACAAAATATTACTATTAATCCAAACAGAAATTACAACATGTTCTACTAATTACTACATTGCTTATAATAATACAATGTATACCTTGTAATTTTATGTTCTGGCCAGGGTCGAAGTGACTTTGAACGATCATTAGGAAATGCTATTAGAGATTCTTCAAGTCTACCATTGGTGTAATTCCTAATTTCTATAACTTTCTGTTTATAGCAATATTTTGAATGCTTGAAAGGCACAGATAATTCCATATTAGCATTTCCCTCTTCTGAACTGCTTGTATAGTTGTCATATAACACTTCACATTCATTTTCAGCAGGTTTTTCTAGCTGTATCTCAACTACTGTTTTTGACTCTTGTTTTGGAAATCTTGACCGTCTTAGTGAAACTTTCTGCCACAACAAAGGTGTCACTAGAGCAGCTCGTGGCTTTTCTATTCCAGAAGCAAATGTAATCCTTTCATTTAACATTCCTATTTCATTTGTTATAATTGGTGTTATACCTGAAATAAAAAAGAAATAAATAAACCAACTGAAGATTTGTTACCATATTCATGAAATTAATATTCCTAATGACAATTAATTTCAACTACATCTGAAATTAGAACATATTTCTTATAATTAACTATAACAGATTTCCCATTGCTGACTGCAATTAGGACCATTTTAAAAAAGAGGTAAATTTCACTTCTTCTTTTTTTCCTCGCTCTCTCTTCAGGATCTTCTGCTGCTCTGTAAATGTAGATACACATTCCTGTACATTTTGTTTCGTGTATATAGATTAGAAACAGTTTTAAATTTTTCGAATACTTTCTGTATTTTTATGTTAAGTTTATAATTTAAACCCCCAAACCCACCCAAAATATCTTGTTGGCTAGGGTTAGCCAGGTTCTGATGTACTTTTTGTTTGTTCTTGAGAAATATGCCTATTTTGTTTCGTTTACTCTGTTTCAGTTGTTTCCACTATAATTCACTTTTCCTAAATTGAATAGAGTTTGCATATCATCCTGTAGCAGCACTAGCCACCAATTCGATTGTGTGTGTATCGACCATGGTAAAGAACCGAGTGGAACATCTTTATGACAATCTTTGGTGTGTTTCTTTGGTATTATCCACCATGTTTAAATGAGTTGATGTTTGTACTCTGTAACAACAGCATCAATAAAACTATTGTTCTATAAAGTGTGTGCTCATTGGGCTCCACCGCCCTTAGTAACCTCCAAAGGGTGACCCTATACTAAAATGGTTCCATGCATTTGGTACAGTGTTCTCCTGCAGTTTTCAGCATGTTCCTTCAACCGTAATTCACTCGCGCTTGGAACACCAACAATCCCGCGCCCAAGCGCAAAATGTCAACGCCTGTGCAACCGCCGCCCAGACTCACATTTCCTTGGCAACCTGTGGCTTCCAGCATTCTCACAAATGTTAACAGTTTGCATTCCTCTGCATAATGCCAGACTGCTGCACTTGTCTGGACATCCACTCAGAACATCTTCACATCACCGCAAATCAACAATGCCATGCCTCAGCAATGTGATTCTGGCTTTGTCACTCCACAGACACTTTCGAGTGCAACTTTTTATGCCACTCCAGTGTTCGAGCTCTCTCAGATCTTCCATGCTTCGGACAATGCCAATTACAACATGGACTTTGTGCAAAATTCAAATCTGCAACCACCTGCCGCCACACCAGGTACGTCAAAGTATCACTTCGCTGATCATGCTCCCAGCCTCCAATGGTCAGGTGGGCTACGAACTTTTGCTTCTTCAAGCGCTATGCATCAAAGTGTTTTGTTTGAACTTCACCAACCTAGTTACTGTACGCTTGTTTGTGCTAACTTTGCGAGTGCACCTCCCCGTGCAAGCTACCCCCCCCCCCCCCCCCAGCTGTGTACCGTTTCAGCTACGTCCCTCAGTGCATCCTGTGAATATTTCACTCTATGATCCTTCCTATGACCCTCACAGTTTCATCCACTGTGCCAACTCTGCAATCGTGTGTGTTACACAGCATGTACGTCCGTGTGCCATGCCTCCGTGACGTAAAGTTGTCCCCTTCCACACCTGAACTTTACCGGACTTTTACCACTGCGCTGGCGCCGCTTGGTGCCTCTACCACACTGTGCAATGCTTCCTCCCCTTTGCTGATCGACGACGCTGACATTGCAGCACTTCCACCACTTCCTGGCTCACCTCCTTCTGCGCCGCCAGGCTGCCTGCCGAACCTGTGTGAATTCTCATTCAACTCTCCAACCAACTGGTTCACTCTCATCGAGCACATATTCAAGCATTACAATTTGGATGACTCCACTCACTACCTCTGCTTAATTACTTAAAAGCACGACCATGTGGATCTCATTTGTGACTTGCCATCACCACCCAGCTCGGCCTTTTCTAGTATCGTTTCATGCCTTTTGGACTTACAAACGCCACACAAACATGGCAACAGTTTATCATTGAGATTTACAGGACTTAAAATTTTGCTTCCTGTATTTAGATGGCATTCTGATTTTCAGCTCCTCGGATGAGGAAAACAAAAAACATTTGTAAATCATTCCTAACAGGCTGACCAAAGCAGTTGAATGATGACAAACGCCAACTGCATCTCCCCTTGATACTGTTCCTAGGGTACAAAGTTTAGTTTCGTTTCGTCGGAAGACGTCACACTCGCAATCCCCCCCCCCCCCCCCCCCCGCCATTGACAAGGTTAACTCAGTGCCACTTACAAAGAGCTTCATAGGTTCCTTGGCACCATTAATTACTACAGGCGGCACCTGCCCAACACAGATGAGGTTCAGGGCACCCTTACAGATGTGTTGGCTGGCAAGCACACGTCAGGTGACCGCACGGTGCCCTGGACGGACCAAATGACCGAATCCTTCAATGCACTCAAGGAATTACTTGCTTGAGCAATGACGGTTGATCACCCGCATCCTGGCACAAGCGACACTGCCTTCAGTGCAGTTCTCAGCCAATCTCATGACAGTGTAATCTCTCCCCTGCAGTTCTTTACCAAAAAATTAAACGATGCACAATAGGGAACTTCTTCCCTTTCACATTGTTACCGATCACAAACCGCTGGCTGATGCCATAAAAAAAAAAAAAAAAAAAAAAAAAAAAAAAAAAAAAAAAAAAAAAAAAAAAAAAAAAAAAAAAACGAATGACCCGCCCCCTAGATGCTTCCACTACTTTGACTACATATCACAATTCACAACAGACATGCATTATATCAAGGGCGCAGATTACGTGGTGGCGGATTTCCTCTCTCAGATTTAAGCTGTCTCTACCATCATCAATCTCTCTAACCTTTCCGCCCTACAATCCACTGACAATTGTCTCCTTGCTCTCATCTCTGATCCTTCCTTTTCCCTACATCCCATCCGCACCACCTTTCCGGGCATCACCTGTGAGGTACAGTGCAATGACTCAACAGGCACACTACGTCCCTTCATTCTCCGCTCTTTTCAACATCCCATTTTCCAGAAGCTGCACAAGCCTGCGCACCTGCGTGTCAAAGCCTCGACACACCTGGTGTGTGAGCATTTCGTTTGGCGTGTGTAACATGAGGAGGGATTGCCAAGCCTGGGCCTGCTCTTGTGTTGCGTGTCAGCAGAACAAGATCGCATCTCACACCTCCCCTCTACTTGGTTCATTCCCTCCTACATCCGGCAAATTCCAGCACATCCACTTAGATCCTGTTGGCCCTCTGCCGCCAGTCGACGGTTACCGGTACATCCTTTCTATGATCGACTGCACCATAAGGTGGCTGGAGGCCATACCTCTGATTAACACCACCGCTGAGTCAGTTGCTCGTGCTTTTAATTCTACCTGGATTCCTCACTTTGGCTGCTCCTCGTTCATCACAACTGATCAGGAAAACAAAGTTGAGGTGCCCTTTTCACCAATATCTGTCACTTTTGCAGCATTTTCCAGATCCACATCACCGCCTATCATCCGCAGAGCAACGGGCTGGTGGAACGGTGGCACCAGACCCTAAAATGGTGCTTCAGTGTCATGGTCCACTTTGGCTCAACATCTTTCCCCTGGTTCTCCTTGACCTGCATTCAACATACATGGAGGACTTCCGTGGCACCATTGCAGAATTCGTATACCGGCAATAACTTACCTAACTGGGCGAGCTTGTCACCCCATTCCCGCTCCCTTCTCTCGAGGAATTACCTTCACTGGTCGACTGAGTCCACATCATCAGTGCTGCAGTCAACCCTTCCCCTCCTGCCAGTCACTTTCCTCCGCCTGTAAGGGTACCTTCGGACCTGCTGACTTGCAAGTTGATTTTTTTGTGTGTTGACACCATCTGCCCACACTTACAGCCTCCTTACTCCAGTTCTTATTCTGTCTCCTTCGTACAGCAGATACCTACACCATCCTCCTCAATGGTAAACCTTCCTCTGTATCCAGGGCTGGCGCAAAGCACGTGCGAAATGTGCGTCCGCATGGGGCGGCACTTTCCGGCAAATATATTGACCCCCCCCTTTTTTTAGGACAAGCTCAACATTCATGCGCAAGAGGGGATGAGGGGATT
Organism: Locusta migratoria; assembly: GCA_026315105.1. NCBI lineage: Eukaryota > Metazoa > Arthropoda > Insecta > Orthoptera > Acrididae > Locusta > Locusta migratoria. Next base: position 132,149,820 of record CM048747.1, read on the forward strand.
CGAAACCAAACCTCGGAAGGAGCGTCTTCGGGAACTGTGGCATGGCGCCTCGACTACCTGCCAGCCGCACCTGTTGTACCAGGGGAGGGAGGAGGACTAATTTCTTCCTCACCACTGAGGCAGCACCATCGTGTTTACGCCAGAGGGAGAGGGGGAAGCAGTCTGGAGTACACGCAAAGATGCCAATATTCTTATGCAAAATCTAGTTTGGAAATTTGAATGCAATGTTCGATACTGGGGTTGCACGTTAAGGCTGAAGCAATGTTACTAAGCCCTTCAATGGCAGTTTTCGAATGTTTTACTCTTCCCACATTATGGAAAAATGGGTGAACATTACTGCAGTCAAACATGTCGAATACCTTCAGTGGCTAGAAGTATTCAGAATGGGTAAATACGCTGCGAGTAACTACAAGTGATAAAGACATTGGTAGTAAGCCTGGCATAAGTTGGGTTTCGATGTATTTTTGAAAATTTTTGCTATCTGTTTCTTAGTCGTACGCTTTGGTTCTTGAGCCATGTAACACCTATCTCCACCCGTATGAACAACAATTAAACTCTGACCAGCACTTTTATTTCAGAATATTACTTGCACACTATCACTTTGCCAACATTTATTTGCTGTATAATACGTGTGAATCCATGTTTCATCTAAGTAAACTACTCATCGTTTTGATTCTGATGGAAACCTGAGAAAGTAGTTTTTTTTTTTTTTTTTTTTTTTTTTTGTTTTTTTTTTTTTTTTTTTTTTTTAGCAACAATGCCCTCTCGTCCACAACAAAACAAAACGCTAATTTTGACACCTTCTAAAACGAAAATCCATAGACAGAACATTGCTTCTAAAGGTTTTCTTGCTAGCTTTGAAGCTCATTTATGTTTACAATAGTTGTGCAGTTTTCACAAAGTTCGTATTTCTTTCTACTGTTCGTAATGGCATAGAAATTGCTGCCTGACAATACATTTATCCATATCATCGGTCACATACATATTGTGAGCTTCTTGCTTCTTCTTCTTGGGCGCTAGTTTAACTGTAGCCTCACTGTACCTCGTCACGTAACCTGGCACTGCCGCGTCACCAAAAAACGTTCAAACGTTTCTAAAGCTTATGGGACTTAACTGCGGGGTCATCAGTCTCTAAACTTACAAACTACTTATGAACTATCTTATACTAAAGACAACACTAACATAAATGCCTGAGGGAGGATTTGAACCTATGACGCTGGAGGCCGCGCGATCCTCAATGCCACATCACTACTTGGCCTTTCCAAGCAATAGGTATTGTTTCGTTCTCTACAACGAAAACTACAGAATTAGTTTTGGTAGTTGGCCGAGAGATTCAAGATTGATCAGAATCACTTGCATTGCGTTTCGTAAGAACAAAAGAATTGATGCGTCCAAATTTCTTCCAACTTGGGATGTAATTGGTAAGTGCGTTTCCTATAATGTTCAATTAGTATTGCAGAATAGGAAATTTATTTTTCTTATGATCTGTTACTTCAAAAATTGGCAAGTCAGCAAATTAGCATGCGTCATCCCAATAGCTAGAATGATAATAAAGCAAAGAAAAGTGAAGTGATACGGCGATGACTAATTTGTTAACGCTTATTCCATAATCAGACACGAAAGAACTGACACATGGAAATTGCGACAGATGTCAAGTGTGGGTTAATATTTGGACTAGCATTAGTACCCGCCGATGCCCAGCTGTGTATTTATTGTATTATTATGTTACTCCTTCTCCTTATTCTTCCTCTCTCCATTGTCTTCTGCCACACTCTTTGACCATTTCACTTGCGTCTGTAGTGAAATTCGGCCTGAAATTCAATTTCACGTGTCTCAATTCTTATGACTTCATCTCCTTGACAGTATATCCTACAGTAATATAAGATTTGACACACATTTGAAGATTTTTGTAAATTTACAAGGCTTATTAAAATTAGCTAGATTTCTTCAGTCAGATTCGACTCCATTATTGAGCTTGAGCCCAGCGACTAATTTGTACTAATCTGTAGAGAATGTCACCAATCAGTCACAATTTTTGTTTATATTTTCCAGATCTACATAGATTTCAGGCACAGTGTGGCTATTCTCAATGCTTTGAGTTATGTTTACATCTACACCGTTATGTGGAACGTAACTGTAAACATGACGGTTTAGATGTAAGCACATATTAAAAGCTTTGAGGCCGAAACCGAGGTAGAGATGGAAAAAAATTGCGATTGATTGATTGCTGATATTTCCTACAGATTTGTTTAAAAAATTCCACAAACATTTTGTTAAAAAAATGGGGTTGGGGCGGCAATTTAGCAGCTCGCACGGAGTGGCACTTGGGCTTGTGCCAGCCCTGTCTGTATCCATCAGTTGCCTGAAGCCCGCACACCTTGATCCTGCTTCCCCTTCCAAGGTCGAGACTCTCTCCTCTACCTGTTCCTTGTTCAAGGCTCCCCTCTCCCTCTCCCTCCAGTGCTTCTCCTCCTCTCCTTCACCGTCGGGTCATGCACCGCCTTTGGTCGGAGACTCCTCTTCCTCCTCTCCGTCCTCCCCCTTCAGAGGATTATCTCATCCCCCTCCGATCCCTGCTATCAATTTTCTGTCCCCACTCCCCCACCACGCACAACAGACCTGTCCGTTGTGGTGCGCAATGGTAACCTATTCATAATGTGCACGTCATCCTGTAAATGCGAGCTCATTAAATGTTTCTAGCTGGCCCATGATTCTGTTCTTTCTGATGCTCAGGCCTTCCTGCTCCCATCGAACACTGTGCTAGTCGTAGTTTCGGTCCATGGACCCGTTCGAGCTAGCGACTCTCACAACATGTTATGCTGCCTACTCGATTACAGAACTTCATCGTTTGAGGCCCTTCAGCTTGTCGGCTACTTCCTCCTCCTCCTGTACTACCAGATGGGACCACAGAACTCACTGTGTGTCTGATGCTCATGGTGTGTGCCTCTTCCTTCTCCCCCTCCCCCCTCCCATGGCTCTCAGGAGTACTCCATACTGCGGGGGGAGGGGGGGCTGTGTGGCGGTGTGTATTGACCAGGGTAAAGAACCAAGTGGTACATCTTTATGACAATTTTTGGTGTGTTTGTTTGCTATTATCCGCCATGTTTAAATCAGTTGATGTTTGTTCTCTGTAACAACAGCATCAATAAAGCTATTGTTCTATAAAGTGTGTGGTCATAGGGCTCCACCGCCCTTAGTAACCTCCCCAATCCCCTTTCCTGGTGGGATCACTTTTGACCTGTTTTTCCAATTCACTACAGTGTCATTATGTTGTTTTCTGTGTAGGTTGTGTGTGTAGCCAACTCTTTTTAAAAATATCTTTAATTATTTCAAATTAGGTGTGTGTATGTGTGTGTGTGTGTGTGTGTGTGTGTGGTGATTAGTGATTAGTGGTCTTGGTGTTTGCAGCAGAATTGGAGGGTGACTGACTTTAAGGGTGTGGTGTGGGAAGAAGTGATATTGTTACATTGAGTGGAAGTCTGAGAAGTATGTATCTTGCTAAATTGGCTTGATCATTTACGAGATGTTTATTTTATGTTATTGTTTTCTGGAAGTGGTAGCTTTCTTGTAGGGCTAGGGTAAGGTGTTTATTATTGATGTTTATTCCTATTCTTCCATGTCTGTTACTGGTGGTGTTTTTATGTTCTTCTTGTTGTAAGTGTTCTGCAAGTGTTTGAGCTACATATCTTTCACCACATGTACTGCATTTATGTTAGGAAATTTCTGATTTCCAGTATGGATCTGTCTCTTCTATTTTGAAAAATGGTGGCATAGACTGCTGCATGAGAGTTAAAATAAGAGAATGCAAGATGTGTTTGAAATATCATTGGCTGCCGGCATTCCTTCCATCACTATCAACCTTTATATAAAGGCATTCCTCAGGGCTATCCATAACACAATATCAGAAGCAATACTGCCACATCTGTTCAAATCAAGGTAAGAATGAGTCTCTCCTTAGATCATCACCGTACTTGCCAATGATAGTTCAAATCAAGGTAAGAATGAGTCTCTCCTTAGATCATCACCGTACTTGCCAATGATAGTCAACTGGCATTGTGTAAAAACCTTAATTCATCTCTGAATGCAATGCAATATTGTCGTGTTGCAATGGGAGCAGGCTTGACTTTGAAGGCAACTGAACACAGCACTTATACTGAAAGCACGTTTATTACAAACTCAACATACACGCAGCACTGACTGCCTCTCAGGCAGAGTGCTCTGCTATTTATACACAGACAGAATTTACCAGAAATAAGAAGAACAGTTAACATAAGAAACAAGTAGAATTTACAAGTGAACCTAAGAAAGATGTAGAACATTCTGGAATTGTTAATTACAAAGAAATAAATTTTTTGCCAGTAGGCGGGATTGAACCGGTGACCTTCTGCACTGTAATCCGTGACGCTATCCCCTGCGCCACGCCTGCAGTCAGTGTTCGTCATCTCTTGCGGCATTGCTCCCTCTCCTGGAGAAACAGCGACCCGCTGTTATGATCCCTGTGGACCCAGCTGTAATGTCCTGGATCTTTACCGTGTCATAGGTCCTCTATTTGACAGCTGAAGAAAATCCGTCCCTTCTCTGCGATTATCAATGACAGACGTTCCTGTCGTGGCTTCATCAGGAACATTATCGTCCTTAAAGTCCTTGAACAAGATGCCATTGTTGTCTACCTGCTCTTCAGGATCGTAGTAAGGCTTCACGCGCAGTACGTGAACAATGTCTCTTCGTTTTTGACGTTTCGACAACGGTTCATAATCCTCAACTTCGTATGTGACATCTGACAGGCGGCGTATGACACGATATGGACCAAAGTATCACTTCAATAACTTTTCTGACAGTCCAACCTTCCGTACAGGGGTAAAAATCCATACCAGATCTCCTGGACTGTACACAACAGGTCGGTGCTTGTCATTATACCGCTCACGGTCCTTCTCCTGGGCGTCCAGTGTCCGTATGCGAGCCAGCTGTCTTGCTTCTTCGACCCTGATGATGAGCTGTTTAACATAGTCATCCTGAGTGTCGTCCGGTTGGAACGGGAACAGCGTATCCATGGTCGTCTCAGCTTCACGGCCATGGAGCAGGAAAAACGGAGTGAAACCTGTGGTGTCTTGTCTTGCGGTATTGTCACGACTGGCAGAATTGTATCCCAATCCTTCTGCTCAACATCGATGTACATCGACAGCATGTCGGCTAACTTCTTGTTAAAATGTTCCGTAAGACCATTTGTCTGAGGATGGTATGCAGTTGTCATTCTGTGGACAATGTTGCACCATGACATTACCTCTCATACTAGTTTTGACTGGAATACTTTTCCACGATCAGATATCATGACACGTGGTGCTCCATGTTTCAAAATAATGTCTTCTACAAGGAATTTTGCGATCTCTGGAGCTTCTGCAGTTGGCACAGGTTTGGTGACAGCGTAGTGTGTGAGGTAGTCAGTGCATCAGTGCAGACTATTATCCAATGGTTACCGGTTGTCGACTTTGGGAACCTCCCTAAAAAATCGATCCCAACTCGGTGGAACGGAGCTGCTGCCGGCGGAATCGGTACGAGATGTCCTGGAGGTAATTGCGGCACATGTTTCCATCGCTGGCACTCTTTACAGTGACTCACATAGTGCTTGACAGATCGGTAGAGACCTTTCCAGTAATACCTGCGTCTGATTCTGTCTAGGGTCTTCACGAATCCCAGATGACCGGATATTGGGGCATCATGGAAATATTTGAGAATAGCTGGCTGGAGATGAGCTGGAACAACAAGTAGCCATTTGGGGCCCAGTGGTTCGTAGTTGCTCTTATACAATGTTCCGTTTATAAGTTGGAAGTCTCCATTGGTCGGTTCTCCTTTCTCCAAGGCCTCTATCGTTTTTAATAGTGCTGGATCTTCCCTCTCTTCAGCTGTAACGTCATCTAATTCAGTGAGAGGTGAAATTTCATTAATGCTGTTGTGTTCCACTAATGGATTCCTCAAAAGGCAGATGGCATCCTTGTGTTTGCGCCCATTCTTCAATTCCACTGTGACATCGTACTCTTGGAGTCTTAGTGCCCATCTTGCTAGTCGACTTGATGGATCCTTCAAACTAGTCAGCCAACACAAAGAATGGTGGTCTGTCACGACGGTGAATGGTTTGCCGATTAAATATGGCCGGAACTTGTTGATAGCCCAGATAACTGCGAGACATTCTTTTTCAGTTGTAGAGTAGTTTATCTCGGACTTTGAGAGTACTCTTGACGCATGGGCTATCACTTTTTCAGCACCTTCGTGAACTTGTACAAGCACTGCATCAATCCCATAACCACTGGCATCTGTGTGAAGTTCCGTTCCTGCATTCTCGTCGTACAAGGCTAGCACTGGTGCGGAAATTAGAGCCTCCTTAAGTGCCCTGCCCGGAAAGCTCTTTCTTTTGTCTCATCCCAGTAAAACTTGGAGTCTCCCTGCAAAAGTTCTTGTAATGGACGTGCCTTGTTACAAAATCCTTTTATGAAACATCGGTAGTATGAGCACAGCCCGAGAAAACTTCTCACATCACGTATGTGCTGAGGAGTTAGAAATTCCGTGACTGCCCTTACTTTCTCTGGATCAGGACGGACACCATCTCTGTTGACTAGGTGCCCCAGGATTTTTATCTCTTTGGCGACGAAGAGGCACTTCTTTGGATTGAGGCGGAGACCAGCAGCCTGAACACACTTCAACACAGTTGACAGGCAACTCAGATGTTCTTCAAATGTTTTCGAGAAAACGACAATGTCATCTAAATAGCAGAGACACGTCGTCCACTTAAGGTGTCGAAGCAAGTTGTCCATCATGCGTTCGAATGTGGCTGGAGCATTACATAATCCAAATGGCATAACTTTAAATTCACAGAGGCCGTCAGGTGTAATAAAAGCTGTCTTCTCCCTGTCAGCTTCGTCAACCTCGAATTGCCAGTAACCTGTCTGCATGTCCATAGTTGAGAAGTATGTAGCTCCTTTCAAGCAGTCTAAGGTGTCGTCAATGCGCGGCAATGGGTAGACATCTTTCTTTGTGATTCTGTTCAGCCGCAGATAGTCGACACAGAATTGCCATGTGCCATCCTTCTTCATTACAAGGACCACCGGAGATGACCAAGGACTCTCCGAACGTTGAATAATGTCATCTGGCAATATCTTGTCCACTTCCTTCCGAATTATCCGTCTTTCAGCTGTCGACACTCTATACGAACGCTGGATAATTGGCGGGTGATCCCCAGTATTTATACGGTGCTTTATCGTGGGCCGTTTCGTCTGACTTTTCCTCTCCTGAGGTGTGAATGCACCCGAAAAAAGGCATAGTATACCTAACACCCAATGGCGTTGTTCCTTGGTCAGTCCAGGCCCTATTGGCAGTTCCACGTGTGCTTCCTCCAGCGTGTTGTCTGTACTAACAGCAGGGCATGGGTCTTTATTGATGACATTGAGCTCACCTCTTGGATTGGTTCAGCTGTCCCGATACACATTCCTTTGGGGATAATTTGTGACTGCTCGTGACAATTTGTGATCCAAATCTCTCCTTGACCACCGGCAATGCTTATGATAGCCACTGGTATGTAAATTTCTTTTGTGAGCCTGATAAACTTTTTACTGTCAACAAGAACTTCACAGTTTAACCGGTCATCTGTGTTTGTGACTGCAACTCTTCTCGTTGTCAACGGCGGTATCGTCACATTGTCAACGACGAATAACTTCCCAGAAAATTGTGTATTACGTGTATCCGTCGGAACAACTTCTTCAATTTGCAGCTCAGATCTTCCACAGTCAATGATAGCTTGGGATGCCTGAAGGAAGTCCCATCCGAGGATGACATTGTGACTACATTCCGTTAACACGACAAATTCAAACAGCTCGGTCCTGTTGTTGATGGTTATTCTTGCGACACAAGTTCCTGCTGGATGGACGTACTTTCCATTCGTGACCTTCAGCACAGTTGCTCCCGTATCACAGAACATTGTCTTCTTTTGTGTGCGGCGGTAAATATCCAACAATACAGAAAAAGACGCTCCTGAATCAACAAGTGCCCAGACAGGTTGGCCATCGATTATGACGTCGATGAGATTTCCCGACATCTTAGCGACTGTCGCCCATGGAGGATTTTCATATGTGGCGGCCTCACCTCCGTAGATGGTCGCCTCGCTTAGTTTTCCTGGGCGCGGCGGCTAGGGGAACGGCTGGTACCTCTGAACGGTGATGGTGAACGGCTGCAGCGCGTCGGGGAGCGACCACGTCTAGGGTACAGCGATGGGCTTCTTCCCATAGGTCGACTGAACTCATCAGCAGGTGACTGCCTGGGATAGAACTGCTCCGACGGCTGACGTCTTGCGGCAAAATAATCATCGAATACTCGCCTCCTCTCTCTGCAGTAGCGTACGACATGTCCAGGGCGTCCACAGTGGAAACACAGTGGTGTGTTGTCTTCTGTCCTCCAGACATCTGTTCTTCTGCGGGGCGTCATAGTTACCGGGGGAGTTGGCTGTGGTCACGTCGGCCGGTTCATGGGCTGCCGTTTGATGGCTGCAGCGTAAGTCATAGCAGGGCGATGCCATTCTTCACGTCGGGTACGATTGACGGGGCAGACAAGAGCTAATGTTTGAAATACCTTGTCCTCAGTGGCGTCGGCTCCCTCGTGACTTACAGGCTCACATCCATGGCCATAATTGGATGCTCGCTCGGTCTAATAGTCCTGGCTGCCATGCACTGTTGTAATTCTTCTCTCACGATTTGTCGTATGAGAGAAGTGAAGTCATGCTGGTCTTCCACAACGGCCATAGGGACTACATTTGGGAGTCTCTCATACTTCTTGCGTCCAGCCCTCCTTTGTTGCATCTCTTCAATACACTGGCACCACTTGATGAACTCTTCTGTCATAGCGACGTCTTTTATGAGAAGAGCTTGGTACATATCTTCTGCAATTCCCTTCATCAGGTGCGTGATTTTGTCCGCCTCAGTCATGTTCGGATTGACTGTGTTACACAGGGCCAAAACATTCTGTATGTACGATTGTGTCGGCTCACCATGTCTTTGGGCCCGGTTCTTCAGTTGTTCTTCCGCCGAGCGGATTTGTCGCTGGCAGTCTCCAAACGTCTTAAGTTCCTCCTGGAACGTCTCCCAGTCATTCAACTTGTCTTCGTTGTTTTCGAACCATTGCTGGACTGTTCCATCCAGGTAGAAATAAACGTTGACCAAGCACATAGTATGGTCCCACCTGTTGTACTTGGCGACTCGGTCAAACCCTTTTAGCCATTTGTTGGGGTCCTGTCCAGCATCTCCAGAGAACACCGACGGGTGTCTGATGTGCAGCTGGCTTATTGCTGGTTTTGTCTCCATCGTTCTTCTGATAATACGAACTTTTGGAAGGATGTACTCGGTGTAGCCCTTGTATTCCGGTTCCAGTCCGTGTAAGCGACGGCTTTTACGTTGCCTAATCGGAGCCACGGTGATGCAGCTGTTGCACAGTGTACCCGGCGCCTCCACCAAACAATGTCCCGTTGCAATGGGAGCAGGCTTGACTTCGAAGGCAACTGAACACAGCACTTATACTGAAAGCACGTTTATTACGAACTCAACATACACGCTGCAGTGACTGCCTCTCAGGCAGAGTGTTCTGCTATTTATACACAGACAGAATTTAGCAGAAATAAGAAGAATAGATAACATAAGAAACAAGTAGAATTTACAAGTGAACATAAGAAAGATGTAGAACTTTCTGGAATTGTTAATTACAAATAAATAAATTTTTTGCCGGTGGGCAGGATTGAACCGGCCACCTTCTGCACCGTAATCCGTGACGCTATCCCCTGCGCCACGCCTGCAGTCAGTGTTCGTTGTCTCTCGCAGCAATATTAATCAATGGCATTTCATCCTTACCAACCATGACATCAGTTGTTACTGTTGTTATCAGCAGCCTAAGCACAGGAAAGTAATTCAACTAGGCTCAACTACTGATAGTCTTGATCAAAAGTATAGGATAGCATGGAATATTACAGGAAGTCCATTGCTTGTTCTTGGGTGGCAGACACAGACGTGAATAGATTACATTATGTCTGGTGCTCACTACGATTATCTCTTATAGTGGTCAGACACTGCTAAACAGTAGCTTGACAATGAGAATGCCTACCCTACTTTTCCCATGCAGAGCAACATCAAGCTACTGTTACATACAAATGCTCCAAATATCTGGATTGTGAACTATTTGCACCCCACAATGTGATGGAAATTCTCCAAGAGGAATAGTACCAGTGATGGCCGCATATAAAAAAAAGAGATGAAATGGAAGTTAACACTAGCTTTCAGAAGTTACTTCCTCCTTCAAGTAGGTGGAAGGATGGAGCAGAAAGGGGCTCACGCCCTAGGTTGTAAGTTTCTTTCTATTCCATTCCTCCTTCATACTCTCACCTACCTGAAGAAGAAAGTAACTTTATTAAGATCTATTTTCATCGTTTTTGTGTGTGACTATCAACATTAGGCTACTGAGCTAAGTACTGGCCATCAACTCTATTATTTTTGGACAATTTTATTGTTCATATTCTGACAGGTACTGGTATCAGTGCATAACACTGAGTACATGGAATCTCCATGATCGCTCCACATATGGCACTTTTCACACTCCTTATGTACTGTTCTAGACCTGGTAACAATAAACAAGTGCAACATTGGTGATATTTATAGTCATTACAGATAATTGTAACATATTTAATTAGAAACTACTGAACAGTATGTATCTGTACAAAGTTGCATGAACATCTGACTGTTATCAAATGCTTCACTTTCTTTGGTAGGCATTGTATGTTAGAATTCAAGAGGTTACTGCTTCAGGAAATTTTTCATTAGGAATACTTCAACAGCTTAAATTGTTCATTTGACTACTGAAATACAATACATACCCATATTGAAGACTGTTTTTGGCATAGATGTTACAGCTGGAGAATCATATGTGATAGGAAGACACACAGATCCCACTTCAGTCAAGCATGGGATGCTATTTGGTGGCCACGTTTTTGCCAAAAGCGTAAACCATACCATTTGTTTGATGTGCCCTATGTAAATAATAATAAAAAAGAAAAAAATATACATTTGTAAGTTAGTGATCACTGAATTTAACAGGTTATTTACAAAGGCTGGATAAAAAGATTTCTGCTGATGTCCTGTATTGACCATCTTATGGCATGGATAATATCATCTCTCATCTTGCACCAGATCCCTCACAGTGGTTCTTACATTTTGGAAAAGAAATCATAATCACAGGGATTCATACTGGGTGAGTATGATGGATGTTCCAGAGTCCCCCATTGCCAGTGGTATAAGAGATACTGAACAGCAGCATATATGAGGAATCATGCACTATCATGCTGAATGACGGGACACTGTTCCATGAAATGTCATCAGTGGCAATCAATCCCCGACAAGGAAGACAGGAGTTGAACTGTATTGTTCTCCTTGTGGGATTGCCTTTACACAGAATCTCTGCTTAAATTCAAGCTTTATACAATAGTGTGACTATTCCATATGGCATCACTGCATCACAAAATTTTTCTTGCAGCCCCTGACAACAGTCTTGCCACTTTAATTTTGAGCCACAAAAGTTGCTTTATCTTTCTTAACTTAATGCATTTGCAGGGCAGTTGCAGTATTTCTATGAACTTCAAACATCTACACACAGAAGCAAATTGTCAGAAAATGGTACAAACTCGTCTCATTGGACTTTGTTGTGTCAAAACAGATGGCAGCTCCGTGATGCACCATTTAACACTAAAGCAGTATTACCACTACTTTGAATCCAGCCTTTGTATTATACAGCATCTCCATACATTTAGAAATTACATGTTCACCATGATATTAATATAAAATCAACTAATGAATTCATTATCTATGGATTTTAACATGAATTTACTGGATGTTTATCATTTTTTCAGACAGACTAAAGATAGCATAAGTAACTCCGATTTACAAGAAAGGTGATAAAACTAAAATTGAAAACTACTGACCGATCTCAATCTTACCTGCATTTTCCAAGGTAATCAAGAAAGTTATTTATAATAGACTAATGGCATTTCTGAGTCTACACAACCTAATATTCGAGAATCAAAATGGTTTTATGAAAAACAACTCAACTTCAGTAGCTGCAGCACAGCTAGTAAATGAAATAACTGCCATAGAGAACAACAAACAAGTTACTGGAGTGTTCCTTGATCTCAAAAAAGCTTTTGACTGCGTCAATATCACTATACTACTTGACAAGATATGGAACATGGGTATTAGAGGAACATGCTTTGACTTAATAGAGTCATATATGAGCAACAGGAAACAATTTGTTTTGATTAAAACAAACAGTGGGTCTTTCAAATCCAAAGTAACAGATGTTAAATATGGAGTGCCTCAAGGTTCCGTCTTGGGACCCCTCCTGTTCCTGATTTATGTGAATGATATAAAGTACTGTTCCCCAAATAATAAATTAATATTGTATGCAGACAATACAACAATTGTGTGCAAACACAAAGACCACAACAGTCTGGAAGTGCTGTGCAACACTGTTAATAATTAAATAGTCAAGTATTTCAATGAAAACCATCTAAATGTAAGTGCCTCCAAGACTGCAATTGTAAAATATAACCCTAGAAAGCAAACAGACTTTTACATCAAATTATCAATAGGAAATCAAACTATTAATAAGGAAATATTATAGAGGAAAAATTCCTAAAAGGAAAAATATACGTAAAAAATAGGTGAAGTACACTTACCAGGCGAAAGGGCACAGGCAGTAATAGCAACAAATAAACACACAGACACACACACACACACAAAAATGCTAGCTTTCGCAGCCTAACTGCTTCATCAGGCAGAAGGGAAGGAGAGGGAAAAGGAAATGATGAGGGTTTTAAGGAAGGGGGTAAGGAGCCATTCCAATCCCGGGACAGGAAAGACTTACCTTGGGGGAAAAAATGGAAGGTAAATAAATGCACATACACCCACACATTTACACAGACACAAGTACACTTAGGCAGACATACTGTAGAACTGTAGAAAGCAAAGAAGTTAGAAGCCAGACAGAGATGCCACTTGAGGCAGAGGCTCTGTCCAGAGAACCAAGGCAAAGATGTTAAGATGGTGGGTGGGAATTCGAATTTAGCGGAGGTTAAGACCAGGTGGGCAACGGGAAGAGAGAATATGCTGAAGGGCTAGTTTCCATCTCCGGAGTTCTGAAGGATTGGTGTCAGTGGGAAGTATCCAGATAACCCGGACGGTGTAGCACTGTGCCAAGATGTGCTGGCCATGCACCAAGGCATGTTTAGCCACAGGGTGATCCTCGTTACCAACAAACACTGTCCATTCGCATGAATGGACACAGACAGACAGTGTTTGTTGGTAACGAGGATCACCCTGTGGCTAAACATGCCTTGGTGCATGGCCAGCACATCTTGGCACAGTGCTACACCGTCCGGGTTATCTGGATACTTCCCACTGACACCAATCCTTCAGAACTCCGGAGATGGGAACTAGCCCTTCAGCATATTCTCTCTTCCCGTTGCCCACCTGGTCTTAACCTCCGCTAAATTCGAATTCCCACCCACCATCTTAACATCTTTGCCTTGGTTCTCTGGACAGAGCCTCTGCCTCAAGTGGCATCTCTGTCTGGCTTCTAACTTCTTTGCTTTCTACAGTTCTACAGTATGTCTGCCTAAGTGTACTTGTGTCTGTGTAAATGTGTGGGTGTATGTGCATTTATTTACCTTCCATTTTTCCCCCCAAGGTAAGTCTTTCCTGTCCCGGGATTGGAATGGCTCCTTACCCCCTTCCTTAAAACCCTCATCATTTCCTTTTCCCTCTCCTTCCCTTCTGCCTGATGAAGCAGCTGGGCTGCGAAAGCTAGCATTTTTGTGTGTGTGTGTGTGTGTCTGTGTGTTTATTTGTTGCTATTACTGCCTGTGCCCTTTCGCCTGGTAAGTGTACTTCACCTATTTTTTACGTATATTAATAAGGAAATTTATATAAAAAATAGAAAACGGATGACTTACCCAAAGGACAGGCTCGCCGACAGACACAAATAAAATCACACAAAAACACACATACATGCTTTCGCAACCGTTAGTCACTTCTTCAGGAAAATAGGAAGGAAGGAGAGGAGAAAGGCAAGGATACGGGTTTTAAGGAAGTGGAAAAGGAGTCATTCCAATCCCAGGAGTGGAAGTACTTACCTTAGGGGAAAAAAGGAAGGTAAACAAAGACACACACTCTCTCACATATCGAAACGCAAACACACCTAGACAGACATTTGTAAAAAGAGACTCATTTACACTTTTGTGTACTTGTGTCTATGTAAATGTGTGGGTGTGTGTGTGTTTGTTCACCTTCCTTTTCTTCCCCCGAGGTAAGTCTTTCCTCTCCCGGGATTGGAATGGCTCTTTACCCCCTTCCTTAAAACCCTCATCATTTCCTTTTCCCTCTCCTTCCCTTCTGCCTGAAGAAGCAACCGGGTTGCGAAAGCTTGCATTTGTGTGTGTGTGTGTGTGTGTGTGTGTGTGTGTGTGTGTGTGTGTGTCTGTGTGTTTATTTGTTGCTATCACTGCCTGTGTTCTTTCGCCTGGTAAGTGGACTTCATCTATTTTTTACATATATATATATATATATATATATATATATATATATATATATATATATATATATATATATATATATAAATAGAAAAGAGATGACTTACCAAAAGGATCGGCTCGTCGAGAGAAACAAATAAAATCACACACAAACACACATACCAGCTTTCGCCACCACTGGCAGCTTCTTCAGGAAAAAGAGGAAAAAAGGGGAGGAAAAGGGAAGGATATGGGTTTAAGGAAGTGGAAAAGAAGTCATTCCAATCCCAGGAGTGGAAGGACTTACCTTAGGGGAAAAAAAGGAAGGTAAACAAATACACACACACTTAGACATATCGAAACGCAAACACACCTAGACAGACATGTGTGTTTGCGTTTCGATATGTCTGAGTGTGTGTGTATTTGTTTACCTTCCTTTTTTTCCCCTAAGGTAAGTCCTTCCACTCCTGGGATTGGAATGACTCCTTTTCCACTTCCTTAAAACCCATATCCTTCCCTTTTCCTCCCCTTTTTTCCTCTTTTTCCTGAAGAAGCTGCCAGTGGTGGCGAAAGCTTGTATGTGTGTTTGTGTGTGATTTTATTTGTTTCTCTCGACGAGCCGATCCTTTTGGTAAGTCATCTCTTTTCTATTTTTATTTTTATTTATCCCACCGGGAAAGTTTCCCTCTATATATATATATATATATATATATATATATATATATATATATATATATATATATATATAGCATTGTTCAGTCTTTCAACTTCATTGCCTGGCAAGGCAGTGAAACAACTTCAGCATTGACCCTTGTTTTTGTGTTACTACAACTATGAAATTCATTTTTGGGTTACTGCTGACATGATGTTCGGTTTTTGATAGGGCTAGACCCCTCTTTTGATCAGGTGGAGTTGCTACAAATGTTTACCTAGGTGTGTTTGGATGTGGATATGTGTGAGTGTGTGTGTATTTGTTTACCTTCCTTTTTGTCCCCTAAGGTAAGTCCTTCCACTCCTGGGATTGGAATGGCTCCTTTTCCACTTCCTTAAAACCCGTATCCTTCCCTTTCTCCTCTCCTTCCTTCCTCTTTTTCCCAAAGAAGCCACCACTGGTGGCGAAAGCTCGATTGTTTGTGTGTGTTTGGTGTTTCTGTCGACGAGCCTGTACTTTAGGTAAGTCAAAAATCTTTATTTTATACATATATATATATATATATATATATATATATATATATATGGCGAAAGCTCGATTGTTTGTGTGTGTTTGGTGTTTCTGTCGACGAGCCTGTACTTTAGGTAAGTCAAAAATCTTTATTTTATACCTATATATATATATAGGTATAAAATGTTGAAGTGTACTTGCGTCTGTGTAAATGTGTGGGTGTGTGTGTTTTTGTTCACCTTCCTTTTTTTCCCCTAAGGTAAGTCCTTCCACTCCTGGGATTGGAATGACTCCTTTTCCACTTCCTTAAAACCCATATCCTTCCCTTTTCCTCCCCTTTTTTCCTCTTTTTCCTGAAGAAGCTGCCAGTGGTGGCGAAAGCTTGTATGTGTGTTTGTGTGTGATTTTATTTATTTTATTTGTTTCTATCGACGAGCCGGTCCTTTTGGTAAGTCATCTGTTTTCTATTTTTATTTTTATATATATATATATATATATATATATATATATATATATATATATATATAAAGTACAGGCTCGTCGACAGAAACACCAAACACACACAAACAATCGAGCTTTCGCCACCAGTGGTGGCTTCTTCGGGAAAAAGAGGAAGGAAGGAGAGGAGAAAGGGAAGGATACGGGTTTTAAGGAAGTGGAAAAGGAGCCATTCCAATCCCAGGAGTGGAAGGACTTACCTTAGGGGACAAAAAGGAAGGTAAACAAATACACACACACTCACACATATCCACATCCAAACACACCTAGGTAGACATTTGTAGCAACTCCACCTGATCGAAAGAGGGGTCTAGCCCTATCAAAAACCGAACATCATGTCAGCAGTAACCCAAAAATGAATTTCATAGTTGTAGTAACACAAAAACAAGGGTCAATGCTGAAGTTGTTTCACTGCCTTGCCAGGCAATGAAGTTGAAAGACTGAACAATGCTGTCAGTAGCAATATGGAACTTTATCCTGTACATAATGACATGAAATTTTTGGAGAGTACAGACTAGAGCAAGTGCTGCCTTTTTAATGTGTGATTAGTGCTGCTGAGCAGGGGTGAAGATTTTAGAGGTATATGAAATTGGACACTCAGAGCCGAAGTCAAACTGATGTGCAACCCATGTTGTCAGGCATCTGTGGGCAACACCAAATGTTGGCCAACATGTGGTGGAATGCAATTTTGATTTAAAGAAGGTAAATACATGCTCACAGGCTGGCATCCAGTGGAAAGGAACGATTCTGCAGAACAAACATGAACTGGATGAGGCAATTTGGCTGCACAGGAAGAAATTTGTGCTAATAAGCAATGCTGTCCAGAAATGCCTATAAATCCCTAATGTTTGTTCAACATGGCAAGGCAGTAACAGCAATAATATGGTGTTGCAATGAAGTAACGCCATTCTTAGAAAGCTCAAACCCTAAATACCCATGGAGGGCGACAAAAACTAGCTTGGGCAATCCAACCATTTGGAGGACTCCAAAATATGTACACAAGTTACTAATATGCTCTTCCATGGATGCAGTGGTTACAAAATGTAAGCTTGATAATTGATGATCCCAGAACAGACACCGTCAGTTGTTTCAGAACATACTGAAAAATTGTGAGGACACTGGCTACCCCAAGTGGTACTCATACACATTGAAAAGTGTGTTAAGCACAAGAAACATGTTTAGCAAATACCTAATCTGAATATGGCAAAGGATATGTATCAGTGATGGAATGAGCACTGACAGGATCTGAAATCACTACTGAGTCACAACTTTTGGATTCTCGATGATCACAATGATCACAAGAGGTAACGACCATTAGCTGGACAAAATAGGCTGAATGGCATCCAAAGACGTCAGTCTGCTAATTTGGCTTTGACCTGATGATGCAAGGCAACAGGATGGGCCACATGAAAAAAAAAATGCAGTCACACTGTGGATTTCAAAGTGATGTGTGTTTCGAAATTTATAGCAGGAAATTGAGACTCAATCTGCCTGCAAGGAACTCAGTCCACAACAAAATGTACTGCATCCAAGATAGAAAACCCAAAGTCATGAAAAGTGCCCATATCAAATGAAGTCTCAGTGCTAGCATCCTCTACAACGAAACATGTTAACAAACGAACAACTGCCTTTTACACAACGGAGCCGAAAATTGCCCATAACAGGAATGTTTCTTGTAACTCACCAAATGTCTGTTAATAGGAGAGACCACTCAAAATCACAAATCTACTTCACTGCCACTGCCCTGTCCACTTGTAGGCAGAGTACTTTGACCATCATTTGCATTTTGATAAACAGTCTATGAGAGTTCATAACTGTTGGAGACACACAATTAATGTCCATGTCCCTGTATATGTCCGTAGCATAAGGCTCGGAGTGGCACACTGCTACTGTATGTCCTTTTTTCTGACAGTTATTGTACATTCACAGCACTTGCACAAAACCGAAGGTACAAGACAGCAGTGGCAGAACACTGCTTTTCCAAGAGTCGATAGAATATGTTGTTGTTGTTGTGGTGTCGCACAAGTCCAAAGTGCGCGCCACCTACATTCGCCGCACGCCGCCATGCACGCACGGCGCGGCGTTCTTAAGATGTCAGCCACGAGCGCCCTCTGTTACAACTCCGCTCGTGGCCACCACTGAACGACATCGTTCACTTGGGACTGAGATAGGAACCAGTTAACACTTTGGAATCAGATAGGCACCAGTGAAGACTTGGCTATTGGATAGGCACTAGGCAGACCTCTAACTCAACTATGTATCAGCATTCTGCAGTACTGATCTATGTAAAAGTTAAGTATTGTATAAATTCTGTTCAATATATATCTCGTTGTAATTTACTCTAGTGTTTCTAGTTTCTGGCTGCTCCCCTCCGTACCTGCACCAGCGTGCTATCTTTATTTCTGTGTCGGTCTCATTCCACTCGGCCACCGACACCTACGACGGAAACGAGACACAAAAGCGGCGACGAGGCTGGGACACAAAAGTGGCGACGAGGAGTGATAGAAGAACCGTGGACCAGCCTGCTTGCAGCAGCCAGACAGCAGCAGTCGGAGCACACAGAAATTGCTCCCGCCCACCCACCCTTATTATAAGATTTTTGAGGGAACGTTTTCAGTTACGTGTTTTGTGGACTTTTTGTTGCAGGGCGTCCTTATTTATCTTGCATTTGTGTTTTGTTATAATTTACTTGTATGCGCGGCGCCTAATCGGTCAGCATGGCCACTACCCCGAACCCAAACTTAATGGAAATTATTCAGTTACAGACGGCGCAAATCACACAACTCCTGCAAGCAGTGGCCCAGCTCACAGCGCAAGCAGCTAACCAACAACAACAGCCGCCGCTTCAGCAGCCCATACCTGCCGCCGCAACGCTTCCTACGTTTCGCCAGTACAACGAATGTGAGGAAGATTGGAGCGACTATTTCGCACAGTTTCAAGAACTCGTCGCGGCTCATCAAATAACAGGTCAGACAGTTAAACATTTCTTTCTCGCCGTAGTTGGCACCAAGACTTTCGTGTTACTGCAGAAACTTTTCCCGCAAGCATCTCCTCGTGATGTAGACTTTGAACAAATAGTAGATGCACTGAATGCTCATTATGAGAGAAAAGTTCTTGTAGCTGCGGCACGGTACCGATTTTTCAGACTTAAAAATTACCGCAGCAGTCACACCAAGAGTGGATTACGGAATTGAAGGGCTTAACCCGCAAATATAAATTTACTTGCTCTTGTGGACTTTCTTATAGTGACGTTATGTTGAGAGATGCAATTACGCAAAATATTCAGGACCCCAGAATTAGGGCAGCAATTCTGAAACAGTCTGACCTTTCATTAGAAAGTGTACTGCAGCTTATAGAAGCGCATGATACTTTTGACTTAGCAGATGTAGAAATGCAATGCCACAGTGTTAATTCAGTGCGCCGTAACGGACGCTTTCCTAGCCGTAGTTCTCAGTCTAGCCCTAGTGATTCTTATTTTTCTGCCGGCCATGCTGGACAGACAGTGAACAGTAGCCAGTGTAAAAGTGTGACACAAAGGTCACCCCGACGTATTAGAAACAGTAATTTAAATAACGGGCGCCAAAGCTCATTTCAGAAAAATGTTCGTAAATCTTGCCCTCAGTGCGTATCTCACCACAAACGTGCGCAATGCCCAAGCCGCAACACAACCTGTTATCATTGTGGCAAATTAGGACATGTACAGACAGTGTGTATGCAGAATGTACACTCAAAGAACGGTGCCGTTGGGGGCAGTGCTTCGCGGAGTGCGAGAACAGTTCATTCTGTAAATGTTATACATGCTGTGAACTTGGACAGTGCTTCTGTTGCCTCTCAAATGCAAGACAATTTTTCTGCGCCCAATGCAAAACTATATAGTGAGCCACGCCGCAAGCGCCGACGAGCGCGTAAAACTGTGCAACGGAAACGGGCTTGGGACAAGCAAAATGACTCTGTACAGTGCAATGCTGTAGCGAACCTAGTGCCTTCTACGCCTTCTCCTTGTAAAAGTGCCCAGTACTGTGTAGATAGTGACAGTAGAATTGGTGTAGCTACTCGAAGTAATTTTAGTGCAGTAGCCTCGCATTGCGCGGACGCTGATCCGGCGGTAGTGCCATCTAGTGACAATGTTGTTGATCCCCTGCGTCCGAGTCTGTGCTGCTTCCTTCACTACGCAGCCCACGCATGTGCAAACGCATCAAACAAACCGTAGCAGATGTTGCCCACGTTCGCGCACCTGTCGAGCGCCACAAGCAAAAAAAACTTTTTGTGTCTCTTTACATAGACAATAAGAATGTGCAATTTCAGCTTGATACTGGTTCCACTGTCACTTTAATGAATAAAGAGACATATGAACTTCTGGGTTCGCCAACATTGTCGCCGTGTCAACAAGTGTTAACAGCATATACAGGTCAAAATATTCCCGTGCTAGGAACATGTAGCCTGCCCGCCTCTTTTCAAGGTGTAACAAAATCACATTCTTTTGTAGTTCTTCAGGCCAAATCTACACAGAACATTTTTGGACTAGATGCATTTGACTTGTTTGGTTTATCAATTCAAAGAGATGTACTTCAAATTTCGTCAGTAGTGCCTCAGGACAAAATAAATGCATTGTGTCAAAAATATAGTGACTTGTTTTCGCCGGAACTAGGTTGTGCAAAAGACTTGGTGGCACATGTAACTTTAAAAGAATTTGCAGTTCTAAAATTTCGTAAAGCTAGACCAGTGCCTATCACAATGCGTGATGCAGTTCCCGAAGAACTTAAACGTTGGCAAGATAGTGGGGTGATTTCTCCTATTTCTGCGAGTCAGTGGGCCTCGCCTTTAGTAATTATACCCAAACCGTCAGGAAAACTTCGTCTCTGTGCGGACTTCAAATCAACAGTAAACAGTTAAACAATTGTAGACACTTACCCCCTGCCCAGACCTGATGAACTAATGGACAAATTAGGAAGTCTCGCTTCTTTTCCAAGATTGATTTAGCAGAGGCATACTTACAAATTCCGCTTGATGACGAGTCAAAAAAGTTTTTCGTCATTAATACTCACATGGCCTTTTTCAATTTCAACGCCTACCCTTTGGCAGTTCTTCCGCCCCCGCTATTTTTCAGCGCTTTTTGTAACAGCTGACAGTTTCTGTACCGTGTTGCTCAAACTATTTAGATGATATTGTGGTATCCGGACGTACAGTTGAAGAACATTTAGCAAACCTGGAGTGCCTTTTCAAAGTTTTGACTGCAGCAGGTCTATGTTGTAATAAAGCAAAGGGTTCATTTTTTCAAACTGAAATAGAGTACCTAGGCCATGTGATTAATGCCCAAGGAATCCATCCGTTACAGTCACATCTTCGAGCAATCAAAGACTTGCCTCCTCCTAAGAATGTGCATGAATTGCAAGCAGTAATGGGAAAGCTTAACTATTATTTCAGATTTATTCCCAATGCCTCTCAGATTGCAGCTCCACTGTAACACATACATAGGAAGAATGTTCCTTTTGTATGGTCTTAAGATTGTCAGGTTGCCTTTGAAAAACTAAAGTCTGCACTACTCAGTGATGCATGTTTGATTCCCTTTGACCCACAGAAGCCTGTAGTGTTAGCAGTTGATGCCTCGTCGTACGGTCTGGGAGCAGTTTTGTTGCATCGTATTGGATGTCACGATCGTCCTATTGCCTTTGCATCCAAGCTACTGACGCCAACGCAACAGAATTACAGTCAGATAGAAAAGGAGGCGTCACAAAGTTTCATCATTATCTCTACGGCAGAAAATTCTATTTGTTGACAGACCACAAGCCTCTCACGTCGTTGTTCTCACCCACAAAGCCAATTCCGCCCCGAATGGCACAAAAGCTTCGGAGATGGTCCTTGATATTGTCTAATTATCAGTATGAGATTTTGTACCGACCTACCACTAAACATGCCAACGCGGACACACTTTCCCGACTTCCGGTTGGCCAGGATGTGTCATTTGATTCTTCAGAAATGGCATGTTATCAAATAGACTCCAGAGATGATTCCGCTGTCAACGATTTCCCTTTGAACTCTCGTCGGGTTGCACAGGAAACAGCTGCGGATGCAGACCTAAGTGTGGTAGCACGTTTTGTTCGCTTTGGTTGGCCTGCCAGAGCCAAAGACATTGAACGGCGTCTGGTTCGACGTTATTTTGCACAACGTCGTGCATTATCTTTAAGTCAAGGTGTTCTGTTGTTACATACGGACAACGACCAAACAAGAGTGATTGTTCCTCGTTACCTGCAACGTGAAGTGTTACGCCTCCTGCATCAAGGACATTGGGGTATTGTTAGGACAAAGCAACTGGCCAGACGTCATTGTACCTGGGTTGGTATGGACGCTCAGATAGAGAACATGACGTCACAGTGTACTGTTTGTGCGGAGCATCAGGCGGCTCCTCCGCAACGTTTCTCAGACTGGCCACGCCCCAAGGGACCATGGCAACGCTTACACATTGACTTTGCCGGACCTTACTGGAATACGCGCTGGTTAATTGTTGTAGACGCTTTCAGCAAGTTTCCTTTTGTGATTGCCATGAACTCAACAACAATGTCTAGTACAATCAGTGCCTTAACATCAGTGTTTTGCATTGAAGGTTTGCCTGAAACTATCGTCAGTGATAATGGACCTCAGTTTGTTAGTGCGGAATTTCAACAGTTTTGTCGTGTGAATGGCATTCAGCATATCACCACCGCACCTTTTCACCCTCAGTCCAATGGTGAAGCGGAACGTTTCGTTCAAACATTCAAGTCTCACATGGAAAAGATGAAAGGTCAGCACTCCAGGCAGCAAGCTCTTCAAATTTTCCTGTCTACGTATCGGTGCATGCCACATGACGGCCCGTCTCCTGCCGAGCTGCTACACGGCCGCCGTCACCGCACTGTCCTTCACCTGCTGCAGCCTCCCATGCACCGAGTCAGTTCGTATGGCGCTACGTGTTTTCAGGTTTCCACGCCGGTGCTGTACAGGGTGTTTGCTGGCAACAAGAAGACATGGTTGCCAGGCATCATTCAACGCGTGCTCGGTCGCAATATGTATGTTGTACGTTCTTACACAGGGTCGGAGCTGCGGCGCCACGCAAATCAATTGCGCCTGCACAGGTCGCGCGATTCTGTCTCGGGTTTCTTGATTCCAGACCCAGTTCACCACCAGGGAGCACCGACACATCATTCGTCCCCAGACTATGAGATCCCTATGGACGTTGACGCACCTGCGACGCAGTCATCGCCGCCGCTGTCGCTGCCGCAGATGACAGCGTCACCGAGAGGGACTCCGGGACCGTGCTGGCCCCCCCCAGCTTGGGCCACGCACCTCAGAAGAAGATGACCTGCTCCCTCTGGGCGGGGGTGTACGCCTTTCCCCAGGTTTCGGTGGGTTTCCTGGAGGATCGCAAGGTGGATGCCGGTGCGCGGATGGCATCTCGATCCCAGCCTCAGCTACGACGGCCGTCCCACCAGTAACGCCCCCGCCCAGGCCCTCCTCCCAGTGCCGGCGCCGTGGCCCTCAGCCCTATGCCACGACGCCGCGGCGGTTTGGGGGGAAGGGGTGTGGCGTCACACAAGTCCAAAGTGCGCACCACCTACTTTCGCCGCGCGCCGCCATGCACGCACGGCGCGGCGTTCTTAAGATGTCAGCCACGAGCGCCCTCTGTTACAACTCCGCTCGTGGCCACCACTGAACGGCATCATTCACTTGGGACTGATATAGGAACCAGTTAACACTTCAGAATCAGATAGGCACCAGTGAAGACTTGGCTATCGGATAGGCACTAGGCAGACCTCTAACTCAACTATGTATCAGCATTCTGCAGTACTGATCTATGTAAAAGTTAAGTATTGTATAAATTCTGTTCAATATATATCTCGTTCTAATTTAATCTAGTGTTTCTAGTTTCTGGCTGCTCCCCTCCGTACCTGCACCAGTGTGCTATCTTTATTTCTGTGTCGGTCTCATTCCACTCGGCCACCGACACCTACGACGGAAACGAGACACAAAAGTGGCGACGAGGCTGGGACACAAAAGTTGTTATGGTCTTCAGTCCGGAAACTGGTTTGATGCAGCTCTCCACTATACTTTATCCTGAGAAAGCCTTTTCATCTCCTCATAAGAACGGCAACCCACATCCATTTCAATCTGCTTACTATATGCGTCTCTTGGTCTCCCTCTGTAGGCGGTATCTACTTTTCCCTGTCTTATACATTCTTATACATCCTTGCATTTGCCTTCTAGCCACTCCTGCTTACCCATTTTGCACTTCCTGTCAATCTCATTTCTTAGTCATCTGTACTCTATTTTGCCTGTTTCATTTGCTGCATTTTTACATCTTCCCCTTTTATCAATTAAATTTAGTATTTCAAAAATAAAAATAGAAAACAGATGACTTACCAAAAGGACCGGCTCGTCGATAGAAACAAATAAAATAAATAAAATCACACACATACAAGCTTTCGCAGCCTAGCTGCTTCGTCAGGCAGAAGGGAAGGAGAGGGAAAAGGAAATGATGAGGGTTTCAAGGGAGTGGATAAGGAGTCATTCCAATCCCGGGACAGGAAAGACTTACCTTGGGGGGAAAAAAAGAGGGTAAACAAAAACACACACACCCACACATTTACACAGACGCAAGTACACTGCGTACTTTTCCTTTAGCTCCTCATATATTTTTTCAATCTCCTCATCATCGGCAAAGCTAGTTGGCATATAAACCTGTACTACTGTGTCAGTGTTGTCTTCATATCTATCTTGACTATGATAATGTGATCATTGTGTTGCTCATAGTAGTTTACCCGCATTCCTATTTTCTTATTCATTATCAGTCCTTCTCCTCTGATACCCCCAACTGATTATGTATTTATAATCCTGTACTCACCTGACCAGAAATCCTTTTCATCCTGCTACCAAACTTCACTAATGCCTACTATATCTAACTTTAACCTATCCATTCCCCTTTTTAAATTTTCTAATTTTCCTACACGATTAAGGGATCTAACATTCCACATACCGATCCATAGAATGCCAGTATTGGCTTTCTTGATGACAACATCCTCCTGAGTAGTCCCCGCCCGAAGATCCGAATAGGGGACTATTTTACCTCCGGAATATTTTACCCGAGTGGATGCCATCATCATATTTTCATACAGTGGAGCTGCATGTCCTTGGCAAAAGTAACGGCTGTAGTTTTCCTTGCTTTCAGCCGTTCGCAGTAACTGTGTGGCAAAGCCACATTAGCTGATGTTATAAGGTCAGCTCAGTCAATCATCCAGACTGTTGCCCCTGTAACTACTGAAAAGGCTGCTGCCCCTGTTCAGGAACCACAGTTTGTCTGGCCTCTCCACAGATACCCCTCCACTGAGGTTGCACCTACAGTATGTCTATCTGTATCTTTGAGACACGCAAGCCACCCCACCTCGGCAATGTCTGTGGTTCATGGGGGTGGCAATAGAATATAACAAAACATAAATTTTTGCTCCAGTTTCCAGTTTTTGGAATTCAATTATTAAAAGAGTCTGTGGAAAAACGTCTTGCCAACAACCTTATAAATCATGACAATGACTTTCAGCTCCATAAGAATTGGAATAATGTGATTAATATTATTCAGGGGATCGTTGTAGCAGAGTATACCACTCCTCGGCTTTGACTAGTGAAGTCATACTTAGGCCACAGATTTCATACAAAGATTATTTCCATAATAACGAAAAACAGATATCATAATATAGAGGAAAACATTTCTGTTCGGAAAAACGAACCGGTGCCTTTTCACCTGGTAAGTCAAACTTTCTTAACTTTTTAAAAACAGAGATAATATACATATAACAGATAATAGCATAGTCTTAATGTAACCATAAAAAGAAAATATTAAAATTTTGAGAAAAATAAAAATGAACATGCTGTGCATTGACGATTCTGGAGAAAAAAAAAAAAAAAAAAAAAAAAAAAAAAAAAAAAAAAAAAAAAAAAAAAGAAAGAAAGAAAGAAAGAAAAAAAAGAAAAGAAAAAACAAACTTAAGAAATATTCACAAAACTACTACGAAACGAAAAAATGATGGTGAAGTTATTCATTTTGGGTTGATAACGAAGTAGGGTAAGTGATATATGTTCATGCTATTCAGTGACATGTTCCCAATTTATGTTCTTTGGCACAGTAAAATTATTATGCAAAAATGCTTGAAAAAATATTAGTAACAAAAAATTGTTGGCAAAGAATACTATAAATAACATTACTACTTATTTCACTGTTAGCAGTATAGTGGCAAGCAAAACACAGGATGCCTACCACCCACCCACATTAAACAATGTCGTCATTTTGCTTATAAAACCACAAATTTTAATGAATGTCAACCACATCCGAAACTATCACACATGTGCTTTCATACATACGTCTGAGTGCATCATGATATTGAGCAGTCAGTTTATATTTAAAAAAAATATATATATATTTTAAAAAAAAAATGCACAAGATGTAGACAGGTCGAATTTACTTAGCTCTGTAACTTTATTAAGATTGATGACCTGTAGTAATGTGGTTGCCGGTCATTTCAATGCCAGTAATTTAGTGGGAAGTAAAGCATACATTACCATACGTTGGCAAATAAAGTGCAAGAGACCACTCATCGGCTTTTAATAATGCCATCATTTTACCTATAAAACCATAAATTTGATAGAAGTTCAACTGCTTCCAAAAATGTTACATACATGCTTTTGCATGAAGTAAAGCAAACAATACCACACATTGGCAAGTAAAGTGCAGGATACCACCTATTGGATTTTAATAATGTCATCATTTTACCTATCGATACTAATAATACATCTGTAAATGTAGGCTTGTTGCTGCCCACTTCAATATTCAAAACTAAAGGACGAATCTTCATGCAGTTTTCACAAGAAACATGAAAAAAGTTTGAGTCAACATATAGGCATAATTTTACAAGGAGAATATCAAAAAGAATATCGTAATTTGAATTTTTTTTATTTGTGACCATCATGTCTGTCTGTTTCTTCGAATACCTTTATCTCCGAGAGTACTTGAAGAATTTTTATAGGGTTTCCACACGTAACTCCAGCACATTGTGCGGTTACATAAAGGCTTCAATAATTAAAATCGGATCAGAGAAAATAAAGATATCATATTTTAATCATTTGTTTAAAAGCCATCGTGTTTGTCTATTTGTTGAGGGTAATCTCCAAAAGTACTACACTAACTTTCATGGGTTTCCACAGGTAAACTGATAATAGTTTGGAGAGTAACATAGCTTCATTTTATCAAGAACATATCAGAGGAAGGAAAGATATTGTAATTTGAAGTTTTATGTGTATGCTATGCTTATAAGTATAGTGTAGTGCAGCAAATCGCCAAGAGTACTATAAGAACGTTCATGGGGTTTCATAGGTCAACTGAGAGTACTTTGGGGCAACATATAAGCTTCATTTCATCAAAATCAGAACAGGGTAAGAAAAGATATCGTAATTTGTAGTTTCTGGTGTATGCTATGCTTGAATTGCAGCGTAGTATAGCAAAGATCCGATAGAGGCGCTGTTACTTACATAGTATACCAAACAACTAATAGATGGTGATGCTGCATTTTTTATTGTCATAACTAAGGTGTAATACACTAAAACAAGGGCTACAATTTTCCTTACGGCAGTGGTGTAGTGTATTGATGTTGGCAATGGCTGGTGAATGCTTTTTGAAAAATCAGTCACGTACAAAGAGGGGAATAATTCTTTGTGTTGATAATGAAATAAATAATTAATGTTGTTCCGATCAGTAAATTAATTATCCCCCTAAAGCGAATATTTCATTGCCAATGTCAACATACTGAACCGCTGTCACTGCAAGTAAATTTTAACCCAGGTAGGACATAAAAATATAATTTTTTTACTAGCTACAGAGGCAGTTTCATGCACCAAAGATCTAATAGATGCCACTGCTGCATAATAAGTATGGTGTAATACAGTAAGGAACCATACATCATTACACAATTAAGAACCGCAATCTTATCTCTATGAATACCAACAACCATTGAACAGTGTGTTACTGCAGTCGCTTTGTTTATTAAAAACTTAACATTTATTTCATTCTTTCGGTAGGTTTCATTCATGTTTAAAACATAACAACATTCCTTCGTGATTATCAATTTTATCATTTATATAAAAATTCTTTGCAAAGACAATGCAATGTGTGTAATTCGTTTTCTGATTTCGGTGAAATATTGTGAACCCATTGTGTGTGTCTGTTTGACTACAGTAAACACCACAATTACCAGATGATTTTTCACAGGTTTCAGAGGCAACTTGAAAACCTACAGGTTTCATTCCATTAAAATCGGACCACCGAAAAAGAAGAAATAAATAAATAAATAAACCTCCAATATGAACTATTAGGGAGTTTGTACAGTTTATTAGTTACTGACATCAGATCTTGGTATATTGTCACTGTTTAGAGAATGTATAATTAGAGAAATTCATGATGTGCATGTGGTTTCATTACAAGCAATGGAAGTGTGCTACCTTGACACCAGAGATAATTTAAGACAATGTGCTAACCAACCTCTTTGGTGCTCACAGGCATTGTGAAAGCACTACTCTGCTACCAGTGAACTCTGTACAACCTGGATTTTGCATTCAAGGAAGTTAGAATAAAGGAAGGTGGCATTACCAATGCTGACAACAGTCATTGATTGAAGCCACAGGGGCCATGCTAATGTGCCCAAAACAAAGATTTCTCAGTTAAAACCCTGTGTGAATGTTGCCATATTTACGTAAAGTAAGTTAACTGACAGTCACATTGGAGTATTTACTAACATATGAGATACATTTTAATGACTTTATCTCCTATAGACATACACTATGCCCAATTTTTTGGGCACTAACAAGGGCACAAACAAATGCTGGTGTGATCAGTTTGCTGGCTTCACTTTTTCAGTGTTAGGGCATCTTCAAAGATTCTGACCTCCTTGTTTGGACTTCTGCTGTCAGACCATGCCATTGATGTTCATATTTCGTTTCTTGACTAACTGGAACAGGGCGGCTACAAAATGTTGATAAAAATTGTTCCCCTATGTGCCTACTACATGGAATATTGACATAATATTATAAACAAAAAGCAAATAAGCATTTACTTCTGATGTAAAGACAGATGAAAATTCATGTGACTAATTACAACATGGTGGACAATGCAAAGCACATGAATGTGCAGGTATGTTGCAGTTCGATGGTCAGAGACTAGTTATACATCCAGAGAGATTACTGTGACAGTATCTCACTGTCACCATAGAGTAGAAATATCTATGGAGTGAGCATTGCGTTCTGTGCAGTTTCTCGGCATTAAGCTGGAATTACCATGTGATACTGAGACGAATCCACTCTTTCCACACATTTATTTGTTCTTACGATTGGTTTGTACCACAATAGCTGCAAAGAAGCCCCACCCCTTTTCACAGACCAAGCACATAAAATGATATAATATCTATTAAATGTGTCACAGAAGCAATATGAAAGTCAAGGAAGTGTCACTAAAAGGGCCATTTACACATAGTCATCCGTCTTAACTGAACAAAAAGGGACCCAGTTAAAGTCAGCGATTAGGAAATTTTTCCCAATATCATGTGACATTTCCACCCTAATTTTGAGGACACAAAATCTGTTCTGCGCATCTGAAAGCTCACTCCAGAGATATTTCTGATATCTACCTGCCACTAGAGATGATATACACACATCAGAAACCTCTCTGCTTTCATAATTGTTTGGCACAATATTGTGATTAAAATTTGTAATTACTTACTTTTGGTGCGGACTACATTAAGATAGAGAAAGATGTCTTCTTTTACAAAGACAATTGTATTTAGAGTTATAATCTGACATCTGAATATATAGTTATATAACACAAGGTCAATTTCAACTTTGTGCTTTATGAAGTAATCATTGCAGATCATGGGGACATGTATTAGCTGAAAGAGTGGCCAATGCTACTAACACAGTCAAGACAATTCACTGGAAATAAAACTATATTTAATGGAAATTTCTATACAGATGATCAGCTGACACTATTCCTTGAACGATAACCCAGACTTATTTATCACACATTGACACCACCCCGACATCTTATTTAAACATACATGAACTGCTCTGTTGATTGAATTACCAGACTTTCAGCATTCGCCAAGTTTTCAATAATAGGGAGCACTACATACAAAATAACTACATTGTCCCCAATGCAACATACTAATACTTCAGCATACATTTTCTGTGAGAGAAACAGTTTAGTATGACACCATAGAACCACTGGATGGCACTGAAATTGTTATTACTATTTCTCATCTCAACAATAGAAGTGTCTTCAGACGTGTACGCCAAACAGACAATTATACACCGCAATCTTAACTTTATGAACACAACCTTATATTGAATTTACATCATTCTGGAGTATGGACTTAAATTAATTTCAATTTTTGTATGAAAAACTTTATGAACATTTATCATTTTCAACAATGACTTCTACTTAAATTTGACATCTTGGCTAGGAGAACTGAGTTTATTGACAGAGCAATCCAACAAGGATTCTGTTTATGCTGACCTAGGTCCAGAACCTTAAAATACCATTATATACACAGGTCCAACGTTAACAACTGTTTGCAAAGCATGGGCATATAAACTAGTAAAACTATAAATTTGATAGAATTTCAACCACTTCCAAAATTGTTACACACACGCTTACACACATGTGTTTAAGTGCGACATAAATCTACATGTTTCAGTTTATATTTTTCTTTAAAATCTCATGAGAAGGCAACAGATCTATCTTTAATTGCAGTCACAGGTATGCCTATATTAAAGTGCAGACAGATCGATGTTTAATAAGATGACAGACAAGAACACAATCTGCAACTTTATTAAAACTTATGATTTATAGTAAAGTGATTGCTATTCACTTCACTGCTAGTAAATTCGTGGAAAGTAAAGCATACGATACCACACATAGGCAAGTAAAGGGCAGTATACCACCCATCTGCCTTTAATAATGTCATCATAAATTTGATAGAAGTTCGACTGCTTCAAAGAATGGTATGCATGCACTTTGGCCTGAGTGTATAAGTGGGACATAAATCTTCATGTCTCATTTTATTAAAAAAAAAAAAAAAATCTCATGGGATGCAGACAGATCTGTATTTTACTGGAGTCGCAAGATTGCCCAGATCGATGTGCTGTGTAAGAGGGGAAAAAAAACACCTCACTTGATGCAGATAGATCAAAGTTTAATAAGGTCACAAACACAATCTGTAACTTTATTAAGGATGACGATTTTTATAATGTGATTGCCAGTCATTTCACTGCTAGTAAGTTAGTGGGTAGAAAATCATATAACACCACACAGTGGCAAGTGCAGCACAGGATACCAACCAACAGATTTTAATAATTTCATCATTTTGCACTCTGAAATGTCTTACAAATTACAAATGATATCAGACTGCAAATATTCTACAACCTGTGAATCATTCACATGAAGTGGATGTTTTATTTTCATTATTCATTTCTAATCCACAGTTATTAATATTAATAAATGAAGTTAAAATCTATTATCAACCTCCAAACAATTTAACATCTGTGACTAAGATATGACATCATTGGTCAAAGTGGAGAGGTAGTATTCTCTGTTACACCATATCCTTATCCAGTCACAGGGAAATAGATGTCAACCATTGATAAACAGTGATTAGAAGAATGTTTCTCTTCCACCTCCAAGGGCAGCACACACAACTTGGCAGTATCACGCATGTGCAAAACGACACCAGCACTGTTAGCATGCACAAGAACCAGTATAAATACTGTGACTGCACCCGGGCTCTTCAGTAGCTTTCTACTCACCTGAAGATAGCCGAATGTCTCTGGAGTGAAATATCATATGATAATGTCGACAGGATCTGACTGCACACCCGAAAGTTATTGGAAAAAACTGTATGTAGTTAACAACCAAGGTATCAACATCTATTATCATCAACAGTTAAGACAAGAATAATAATCTTACTGACCTTTGAAACGAGAGAAATGCTATATTTTGCTTTTACCACAGAAAACATTAATTTTCTCACAGAAATATTTTATACAATTATTCTGCTGAATATCGATATCATTTTCAGTCATCAAAATTAATTCATTTGCAAAAAATAAAAAATACCACAATTTATAAATTAAAGGCAAAAATAATAATAATAATAATAATAATAATTTTCTTGTTGTCTCTCGCATTTTGACATCCCAACCACATGTACCATCACAACAATGAAAGGTCATTATGTCCAAGCCAAAGGCAAAGAGACCTTCCAGGGAAACAGGAGTCTTCCAGGCAACAGTCAAACAGTGTTCATAAAAATAGTGCCACTAACTAAGCATTAATTCCAGCACAATGATATTATTTTTGAAATTGAATTAATCAATTTGCATGTTCTGTTTGGATGCTAGCTCCAGTTCATCATTCAACAACATGCTAAATACACTGCTTTGATCAATCATTTCCCAACTATGATTACTGATTGTTGGATAAAATGTATTTTGACTTTATCCATTGCCTACCTTTTTCCAAAGTCTGTACTGATTCATACAGGTTTAAAGTGCAAAGGAAGCACACTTCAGAAACCTACCCAAAAAATAGTATTTGCACATAATATCAGAACAGAGGATATAAAAATGTTGGCTTCAGCTGAGCACTATAATGATTATCAATACTACCATGCTTAGTGATAGCTATTGTAGATGTCCATAAGTATCCCAATGTAATTTTTACCCAGCAAGTGCCTGAACTTACTATAGACTACAAATTAAAAATCATGAAAATGGATACAGAAGTTAGTGACACCATTTCCTACTAAGGATCAAACATGCCTGCTCTTTACATATACAGATTTGTGGTTCTTCATACATTATTCTTAGAAAATCGAAATAGAATTTATAAATGCTCATGTACCTTTTATATAAAATTGATCCATAGTTAGTGTTCCATGCCAACTATCCTTGACAGTATTTCATATTGAATTTCAATATATACAGTTACTGGATGGTGAGATTGGTAAATAATACAAATAATTAAGTTTGTTAGCATATTACATATTAGTATGTAATTAGTTTGTAAACATTGAGATACCTGTAGCAGTAGGTTTCACTGTGAGTAAAACCTCCACTGATTTTGCAGGCTTCAAGAAAACATGTGATGGTGTAACAAAAATATTAGGAGCCTTTGTAAAACAAACATGTATTGGCAATTCCCCTGTATTCGACAGGCACACCTCACGGTCTGCACTACTGCCCATGGGTACTGCTTCTATTATCACCTCTGTAGGTCTCAGTTTCACTGAAGGTACCAGAGCCTTGCCATAAAGATATACTCTGATTACAGGTACTGATTCACTACAAGGGATGTCCACAGCACTCACAGTAGGAATAATAGTCGTTGCAGCTAAAAAAGAATGGAAACAAATATGTTAACTTTTTCATACATGAACACTTAACCATGCACAAGCTAACCAGAGCTACCACTGAAAATGAAGCATTATTCACAATAGAAACTAATCATAACAATAAAGAACACAAAACAATGATTTGAAATTACTCATTATGCACATTTAATTAGTTACTGAAAACTGTCACTGTTGTATACATCTATGTAATGATTAGTAAATAAGAGCAATATAGTGATAGGACAGTTTACAACTCACCGCAAAGAAGTGACAATGAGCCATGACGGCCACATAAAAAAGACACACACACACACAACACTTTCAGCTATTGACCATGGCCTTCTTCAGCAATAGAAACATTCATGCAATCACAAAGGTACACAACACAGTGACACAACCGTCATCTCCAGTTGCCACACTTCGAATCATGCTGTACAGTGTGGAAATACAAGAAGGGACGGGGGAAAGGAAGTTTGTGTCATGATGGTAGGGAGGGATACAGCACAGCCTTTTAGAGTATGTACCTATCAGATGGAAGGAACGAGATGCAGCTAATGGGTGGGAACAGTTGGATGTGGAAAAAAGGGAAGTTATCATATGTTGAGGCCTGGACAGATTGGAGACTGTACTGTAGGAATAACGCCCATCTGTGCAGTTTAGAAAAGCTGGTGGTGGGTGGGAGGATGCAGATGGACTGAGTCATGAAGCAGCTATTGAAAACAAGCATATGCTCCAATGTATGCTGTGTCACAGGGTGGTCCACCTTGTTTTTGACCACAGTTCATCCTGGTGGACAGCTGGTTAGTGGTCATGCCAATATAGAAAGCTGTGCAGTGATTGCAGCACAGTTGATAAATTACATGGCTGCTCTCACAGGTGGCCCAGCCTCTGATAGGGTAGGATAAGCCTGTGACAGGACTGGAGTAGGAAGTGCTGGATGGGTGGATTGGACAGGTCTTGCAGCAGTCTTCCACAGGCATATGGAAGTGGCAGTGGGCTGGGTAAAGTAAAGGACAGAAATGGACATCACAAAGTAATGCTATTCAAACAAGTACAAAAAACAAGAAGTGCAGTAATAAAATAAACAAGTAAAAAATCATTAGGTGGATTATGAAGTATAAAACAGGACAGACTACTATTCACTACACAGTGGAAGCATTAAGTGGGTATATAAACCATTATATACTCATAAGTTGCTAGGTTCAACTGACCATCATCTTATCACTGACTCTCCAACATTTACTCCACATGTACCAAACTGTCTGTCCCTCTTTCTGGACCACTCCTTTTCTTTACTACTATGAAATATTCCAGCAGAAGCAGAGGTTTCTACTCACCATCAGTGCCTGGAGATAAGAACCATGTGTGTGGGAATTTGTGAGGCAGCTACTGAATGGCTCCTCAAAGTGAGGAGAAGCAATCAATTGCATTAGATGTTGTAATTACAAGATAAATATATTTGTTATGGGAAAGTGTGGTAATTCTTGATAGAGAAGATTTTATAGCTAAAAGGCTCAAAATGCATGGTGGTGGTACCATAGTGTTCCGTAAAAGAACATGTAATAGGAAATTAGAAGTACTGCATTTAAGAGGGACAAAACATCTGTAAAATTTAGGTTAATTTTTTTTTCTTTTAAAAGAACAACATATTTGTGAGAAATTGCCTACAAATTCAAATGTGAGGATTTTGCTCAATAATACAACATTTTTGATCAATATATTTGTTTTATAAGGTTCTAATTATTGTAATTAATATTCAGATTACATTAAATATTATTTATATTAATCACATCGAAAGCAAGCAAAGTTCCAAATTCTGACTCTAGATGGAACAATCAGGCCTGACCTACTACACTGTCATCTTCTGCCAGTGTTGTCATAGGAGTGAAATGGAGAGCTATATAGTCATCACACCACTCTCCCACTCATAATCAGGTTTATTGACTTGAAACCACTACTACTCGGTCAAGTAGCCCCTCATATGGTGTCACAATGCTGAGTGCACTCAATTCTAGTCCTCTTACCAAGGAAAACTCATCGGCAATACTGGAAATGAAATATGGTTCTTCCACATGGCAATCAGCCTTGTTGAGCACCAAGATACAGAGGTGGAATTTATAGTAATCAGTACAAGATTTATTGACAAAATTTATTATTCAAATGTTTTGTACAACATTTTAGAACCTCTAATTAATTTAGATTGCACAAATATGGTAGACTTGTAGTTCGCAGGGCACTGAGTAGCTTGAAAGTTCAGTGTTACACCAAACTAGTATGTTTTGTAGATGTCAGAGGCACATTAGTGCCTAAGCCACAAATATTCAACTTCAGAAACAGGTTTTTCATAATGAGACACTTTGAATTTTAGGGGATAAGTAGCAAACACACTAATGTGGTAGGATATCAGAGAAAGGGAAAAGCTACAGAGTTCCCATGTGATATTACACACAGTAGTCTATGGAACACTGAGTAAACCAAGAGGTTTTACACACCACAAGGTGATTAACTAACTGTGAGACACGTGATCTGATGCTTTTCCATAGTATCTCTAATATATAAAATTTTCAGGTGTCTGCTCAAATCACAACATAACTTCTCCACCTGAAGATAGTAATGTGTATGTTTACCAAAATATCAGAAATATCCAAAGATACCATCTAACCCAGCTGGACACCTGAGAATTCTATAAATTAAAAATAATATGTTCTCCATAACCAAACATCAACTGTTGGGATTTGTTTGTGTAAATCATGGCATTTTTCTAGATACCCACTGTGGTATTTCTGAGGCAGAGAACAAATGGTTTAATTAATACTTAACTGGAAGACTGCAAAAATCAGCTGATTCCTCAAACTGGAGATCTATCAAGAATGGGATTCAGTCATGGTTCCTTTGCTGTTCTTGATATATATTAATGATTTGACATTTACATTCATGATGATGCAAAGCTAGTTCTTACTGCTGGTGATACAAGTTCAATAATCACTCCCAATAAACAAAAATCAACTGGTGAAATTGTTAACAACATCTACAATTTTGATAAAACACAGTATATACAGTTCTCTAAGTTCTCTTAGTACTTTAAGTAATATCAACTTCCAGTCTAGTTTTTACTTGTAATAACAATAATCAAAGCTAAGACCAGGGAGAAAGGGGTAAAAGGGC
The DNA here is from genome assembly GCA_026315105.1 of Locusta migratoria. NCBI lineage: Eukaryota > Metazoa > Arthropoda > Insecta > Orthoptera > Acrididae > Locusta > Locusta migratoria. The sequence goes on from CM048747.1 coordinate 132,186,676, forward strand.
AGAGCTGAGGTTATGGGATGGAAATTTTCATTTTAAAAAATAGAGGGAGAGAAGGGGGAGGAGGATGATGTACAATGAGAGCAGAGGACAAGGACACGTGGACAAAGAGAAAAGAGAGGTGAAGATGGTTAGAGAGAAAGGGAAATATTGTTAGATTCTCTAATTCTGTATAAATGTAGCAGAACATAAACTTTTGGAAAATAAAGTATTTAACTTTAGTTATGTGCACTAAATGTAGAAATGGTTTTTCATGACAAAGTTTCTGAAATTGTAGGTCTATTTTAGTACTAGGCTAATACTTTGTTCATAGAGCCAACAATATGATGTTACATAAGAGACTCATAGTTTAGACTCATAGTTTAGTTTCCACAATTTTCCAGTATCAATGAACATCTAATAGGAAGAAATGCATAATTAGATGATAGAATTACTAACATAATTAAAGTTTTTTCACATATTCATTGTTGCTGGTGTATCAGGAACACTTAATTTTCTTTGTTTTAGACTACCAACATTGTGACATTTTGTTGTACTTTCATTTTCTGTAGATTAACACTGTTAATAGTTTATAGAGAGAGATTCTGAGTTAGTTCATAAAATTGTACTGCTGTAAAATCGTACTTCTGCCATAGGTTCATGAGTAGTGCAATGTGCTTGAGATTTGTATGAAGTGTTTTCATTTAGGGTAGTGCAGTGGGGAAGCCAGAATTTCAGGATGTGTAACAAGATTAAGTTAATATAGGACAAGGAGTGTAAGATCTGTGCCCTTCAGATAAGTTGAGAAGGGAGAGGGAGGCTGGGAATTGGGAACTGGCAGTTGGGAAAAAGGCAGTTAGAAGAGAAGGTATTCAGATAGTATTACATTGTGGGTGAACAAAAGATTTACCCACTGTCAGAGTTAAGTGGAAAGGAGCTTCTTACAGTTTCAGGTATGAGTAATATGCAGCAGGCCTCAGCCATTAGGAAATCTAAAATGGTAGAACAGGCTAATAGAAAGATGAACTTTCTGCTTTTAGTTAGCTCACAAGGCAGAGGTGTAAGCCAGCAGTTGCAGGAAGTGTTGTGGAACCCAGTGCAGGGTTGGATCAACTAGCTCTTACCACAGTTATTTAGGAGTTTTTCAAAAGAGAATCAGGTAGTGATAATGAGTGGAGCTGGGAATAGTCTTGATACGGATTGGAAGAACAGGTGGTGATCTGGCAAATATAGCTACTGAAACCGGTTCCACAGATATGCATTTTGTGGAGCTGTTTCAACATAATGATCAGCCTCATCGTAATAAATCTGTAAGGCATATTAATATAAGGCTTGGGAAGGAACTGATAACAGAAGGTATGGTTCACATTTCAATGGTACCAGTTGAGTCTAGCTGCATGTCAGGTTTCAGCAGGCACAGCTTGCACATCAATAAGAATTGGAAGTGGAGGTTGGCAAAGATTATAGGTGGTAACATAATGGAGGTAGGGGTATCACTCATATGAAAATTCCTCTAGTAGTGATTGTTGGAGCCCCATCTTTTTAGACTTAAGTCAGCTGATAGGTATCCCTGCTTAAATTACCTCTAATAAAAGAACCACTTTCAGCAAAGATCACTTACTTAAATAATAGAGGAATTATGATATTTTACCAAAATATACAAGGTGTAGAGATAAAGTGAGTGAACTGCTTATAGACAGGACCAGATCCGGAATGGCCTGCTTGGAGGGAGGGGATGCGGTGAAAGAATTCTTATCAACAGCTAAACTATGGCTCAGTAGAAATAGTACCAGCCACACATTTTTACCCCACACCCAATCAAACAAAACTCTCACAGATTTGAAGACTCAGTGCAGTGATGGCATGCTAGTGTCCTCCTTGGATCTGCCTATGCTTATAGATGTTGACTCTGATGTTACTGCTATTTCAGAGCAGTTCTTAAATAATGTCACAATGCATAGGCTTCCTTTACCAGAGTACAAATTAGCTGCCTGTTATTCCAGAGTTCTTTGTAATGTGAGGGAATGGTCATGTACATGTACAAGAGAAATGCCATGACTCAAGATATTTGAGTGTTGTGCAGGAATAGTCCGTTGCAGTGGAGCTAAATTCATAAATGTTATTTATAGCTCTCCTGGCGCGATTTTAAAACATTTCTGTTCAAGCTAGGGAGGATTCTATGTTCATTTAATAGGAAGTACAAAAAATTAGTTGTATGAGGTGATTTCAACATTAACAGTTTGAGTGATTGTGGAAGAAAAAGGATACTTTCAGATCTCTCTAATTCATCACTTATCACCTGTTGAAAACAGAATGCAGGGCAACAGCAGCAAAACCATAGACAACTTTTTTGTTCTTTCTTTCTTATTAAAGGAGCATTCTATTAGCAGAATAGTGAATGATATTTCAGACCTTAATGCACAAATTTTAACATTAAAAGGGTTTGGTGCTCAAACATCTGTTAAATATATTTTAAGCTATTATAAAGCTAATCCAATACTCCAGTTGCAATAGAGGTCTTCTCAAACTTAATTAAGATTGGCAAGGTGTTTATTGTGCCGATATGATGATTGTGGTGATAGATAATAAATATAATGCTTTCCTTAACACATTTCTCATACTCTTTGAAAGCTGCTTTCCACTGTAACACACAAAACAAGGTATTGTCACTAACAGGCAGTCTGGGTGGCCTGCAAGAGTAATAAGAATTTTGTGTAGAACAAAGTGGGAAATACATCAGAATGTTAGATGCAGTCAGAATATAGCTGCAGAGACACAATATTGTAAGGTTCTGAAAAATATCATTAAGAAGGCAAAAAGTATATGATATGCAAAAAAGAATTGCTAATTCTCAGGTTATAATTAAAAACATATGGTCAGTCGTGAAGGAACCATCTTGTCAGTAGCACTGAGTTGAGTATATAAATTTAGTATATAATGTAAACTGCTCTGTTACTGATATGTCAGATACATGTATATATTTAATAAACACTTTCATAATAATGGAAAGTCCAGGTTGGAATTAATAAACATCTACATCTCCATCTACATCGATATAAAATAAAGATTTTTGACTTACCTAAAGTACAGGCTCGTCGACAGAAACACCAAACACACACAAAAACACACAAACGAGCTTTCGCCACCAGTGGTGGCTTCTTCGGGAAAAAGAGGAAGGAAGGAGAGGAGAAGGGGAAGGATACGGGTTTTAAGGAAGTGGAAAAGGAGCCATTCCAGTCCCAGGAGTGGAAGGACTTACCTTAAGGGACAAAAAGGAAGGTAAACAAATACACACACACTCACACATAACCAAACGCATACACACCTAGGCAGACATTTGTAGAAACCAAAGAAGGTGGACAGAGATACCTCTTCAGGCAGAGGCTCTGTCCACAGAACCAAAGCAAAGATGTTAAAGATGGCGGGCGGGAATTAGAATTTAGCGGAGGTTGAGACCAGGTGGGCAATGGGAAGAGAGAATGTGTTGAAGAGCAAGTTCCCATCTCCGGAGTTCTGAAAGATTGGTGTTGGTGGGAAGTATCCAGATAATCCGGACGGTGTAACACTGTGCCAAGATGTGCTGGCCGTGCACCAAGGCATGTTTAGCCACAGGGTGATCTTCATTACCAGCGAACACTGTCTGCCTGTGACCGTTCATGCGAATGGACAATTTGTTGCTGGTCATTCCCACATAGAACGCTTCACAGTGCAGGCATGTCAGTTGGTAAATCACGTGGGTGCTATCGCAAGTGGCTCTGCCCTTGATCGTGTACACCTTCCGGGTTACGGGACTGGAGTAAGTGGTGGTGGAAGGGTGCATAGGGCAGGTTTTACAATGGGGCGGTTACAAGGGTAAGAGCCAGAAGGTAGGGAAGGTGGTTTGGGGATTTCATAGGGATGGACTAGGAGGTTACGGAGGTTAGGTGGGCGGCGGAAAGACACTCTCGGTGGAGTGGGAAGGATGTCATGAAGGATGGATCTCATTTCGGGGCAGGATTTAAGGAAATCGTATCCTTGCTGGAGAGCCACATTCAGAGTCCGCTCCAGTCCTGGAAAGTATCTGGTGACAAGAGGGGCACTTCTGGGGTTCTTCTGTGGAAGGTTCTGAATTTTGGGGGATGAGGAAGTGGCTCTGGAAATTTGCTTCTGTACCAGATCAGGAGGATAGCCGCGGGATGTGAAAGCTGTTATTAGGTTATTGGTGTAATGGTTCAGGGATTCGGGACTGGAGCAGACTCGTTTGCCACGAAGACCTAAGCTGTAGGGAAGGGAACGTTTGATGTGGAATGGATGGCAGCTGTCATAGTGGAGGTACTGTTGTTTGTTGGTTGGTTTGATGTGGATTCATGACATCCTTCCCACTCCACCGAGAGTGTCTTTCCGCTGCCCACCTAACCTCCGTAACCTCCTAGTCCATCCATATGAAATCCCCAAATCACCTTCCCTACCCTCTGGCTCCTACCCTTGTAACCGCCCCCGTTGTAAAACCTGCCCCATGCACCCTTCCACCACCACTTACTCCAGTCCCGTAACCCGGAAGGTGTACACGATCAAGGGCAGAGCCACTTGCGATAGCACCCACGTGATTTACCAACTGACATGCCTGCACTGTGATGCGTTCTATGTGGGAATGACGAGCAACAAACTGTCCATTCGCATGAACGGTCACAGGCAGACAGTGTTCGTTGGAAATGAAGATCACCCTGTGGCTAAACATGCCTTGGTGCACGGCCAGCACATCTTGGCACAGTGTTACACCGTCCGGGTTATCTGGATACTTCCCACCAACACCAATCTTTCAGAACTCCGGAGATGGGAACTTGCCCTTCAACACATTCTCTCTTCCCATTGCCCACCTGGTCTCAACCTCCGCTAAATTCTAATTCCCGCCCGCCATCTTTAACATCTTTGCTTTGGTTCTGTGGACAGAGCCTCTGCCTGAGGTGGTATTTCTGTCCAACTTCTTTGGTTTCTACAAATGTCTGCCTAGGTGTGTATGCGTTTGGTTATGTGTGAGTGTGTGTGTATTTGTTTACCTTCCTTTTTGTCCCCTAAGGTAAGTCCTTCCACTCCTGGGATTGGAATGGCTCCTTTTCCACTTCCTTAAAACCCGTATCCTTCCCCTTCTCCTCTCCTTCCATCCTCTTTTTCCCGAAGAAGCCACCACTGGTGGCGAAAGTTCTTTTGTGTGTTTTTGTGTGTGTTTGGTGTTTCTGTCGATGAGCCTGTACTTTAGGTAAGTCAAAAATCTTTATTTTTTATCTATTTTCCCACCTGAAAAATATCTACATCTACATCTACATACATACTCCGCAATTCACCGAAAGGTGCATGGCGGAGGGAACACTGTACCACTACTAGGCATTTCCTTTCCTATTCCACTCCCAAATAGAATGAGGAAAAAAAGAATGCCTATATGCCTCCGTACGAGCCCTAATTTCTCTTATCTTCTCTTTGTGATCTTTACGCGAAATGTAAGTAGGTGGCAGCAAGATTGTACTACACTCAGCTTCAAATTCCGGCCCTCTAAATTTACTTAACAGAAATTCACGAAAAGAACATCGTCTATCTTCCAGCGATCCCCAATTGAGTTGCTGGAGCATTTCCGTGACACTTGCGCATTGGTCGAACCTACCGGTAACAAATCTAGCTGCTCGCCTCTGAACCGACTCTATGTCTTCCTTCAAACCAATCTGCTGCGGGTCCCAAACACTTGAGCAATACTCAAGACGTGGTCATACAAGCGTTTTATACGCAGTCTCCTTTACAGGTGAAGTACATCTTCCCAAAATTCTCCCAATAAACCGAAGTCTGCTGTCTGCCTTACTCACAACTGTTCTTACATGTTCGTTCCATTTCATATCGCTCTGCAATGTTACGCCTAAATATTTGAATGATGCAACAGCATCAAGAAGCTCACTACCAATGCTGTATTCGAACATTATAGGATTGTTTTTTCTACTCATGTGCATCACCTTACATTTTTCTACATTGAGAGCTAGCTGCCATTCTTCGCACCAACTAGAAATTTTGTCTAAGTCATGCTGTATGCTATTACAGTCAGTTACACACGACACCCTCCCATACACCACAGCATCATCAGTAAACAGCCACAAATCACAACTTACTCTGTCCATCAGGTCATTTATATAGATAGAAAACAATAGTGGTCCCATCACACTCCCCTGGGGCATGCCTGACGATACACTCGTCTCTGATGAACACTCGCCGTCGAGAACAACGTACTGCGTTCTATTACTTAGGAAGTCTTCCAGCCAGTCACAAATCTTTGAACCTATTCCATAAGCTCGTATCTTCATTATCAGTCTGCCGTGTGGCACCGCATCAAATGCCTTTTTGAAGTCGAGAAAAACACAATCCGCCTGTTGCCATTCGTCCATGGCTCGCAAGATGTCATGTGAGAAAAGGGCAAGCTGAGTTTCACATGAACGATGTTTCCTAAACCCATGCTGATTCATGGAAAGAAGCTTTTCCGTTTCAAGGAAATTTACTATATTCGAACTGAGAATATGCTCTAAAATTCTACATGAAACTGATATCAACGATATTGGCCTGTAATTGTGTGGGTCAGTTCTCTTTCCTTTCTTATAAACGGGAGTCACCTGCGCTTTTTTCCAATCACTAGGAACTTTGCGCTGAATTAAAGATTCACGATAAATAGAAACTAAGTAGGGGGCCAATGCCACAGAATAGTCTTTGTAAAACCGAACCGGTATTCCGTCCGGACCCCAGCAGACTTTTTCGTATTTAGCTCTCTCAGCTGCTTCTCTACACCGGAAATACCTATTGCTATGTCCCCCATTCCCGAATTTGTACGTTGATCAAATGATGGTACATTTGTGCGGTCCTCCTGCATGAAAGATTTCTTAAAGGTTAAATTTAGAACTTCAGCTTTCCGTTTGCTTTCTTCTATTACTGCCCCGGAATGATCAACGAGTGACTGAACAGTGGGCTTTGATCCGCTTATCGATTTTACATAGGACCAGAATTTTTTCGGGTTCTCGGAAAGATCTTTTGCTAAGGTATGGCTGTGATAATTATTGTATGCTTCGCGCATCAATCTTTTTATAGACGCACAAATCTCTACTAACTTTTACCTGTCATCATTTGCGTGTTCTTTTTTTAATCGAGAGTGCAACAGCCTTTGCTTTCTCAGCAGCTTTCTAACATTATTATTATACCACGGTGGTTCTTTTACATCCTTAATCGTCTTTACTGGCACATATTACTCTAACCCTTTATTAACAATGCACTTAAATTTAGTCCACAATTCCTCTACATCCATAGTCCCAGAATTAAACGATGCCCATTCATTTTCTAAGTGCGATCGTAACGTTTGCTTATCGGCTCTTCCCAACAAAAACACGCTCCTAGCCTTCTTGATTGGTTTATGAACTTTGGTCACCATCGATGCTATGACGATATCATGATCACTAATTCCTGTCTCTACACAGACATCGTTAATAAGGTCAGGCCTGTTTGTGGCTATAAGGTCTAGAATATTTCCATTGCGCGTGGGTTGCCGGTTTAACTGCTCAAGACAGTTTTCGGAGAATGTGTCCAAAAGTAGCTCACAAGACTGCTTATCTGTACCACCTGAAATGTAACTAGCAAGGTTCCAATCTGTACTCTTAATGTTGAAGTCTCCTCCGACTAATATTACATGGCCGGGATACCTATGCACTACCTGGTGTAGGCTTTCTTTGAATGATTCTAAAACTGCTACAGTAGCACTGGGGGGGGGGGGGGGGCAGTAATAACACCCAACTATTAACTTTACTTCTTTTAGACCTGTTATATGTGCCCAGATAACTTCACAGTTACTTTCAACCTCGATCTCAGTAGAAACAATATCTTCGTCCACAGCGATGAACACTCCTCCTCCAGTTGTATCAGATCTATCTTTCCGATATACATTCCACACTTTGCTAAATATTTCTGAACTTGTCACATCATCGTTTAGCCAGCTTTCGGTGCCTAAAACTATCTGAGCGCAATAACTTCCATGCAGTGCTACAAATTCAGGAACTTTGTTTCTAATACTCTGTAAGTTCGCGGCTAATATTTTGATGTTCGAATTTTTGTTCCAAACATGGCCTGAATTTGCTGTTTGAATGCTGACAGGCGAGTGCTCATCAGAGTTAGCACCTAGCCTTAAAAAAAACCCATGTCCACTCCACAAGTACTCTGCTACCCAAGTAGCCGCTTCCTTAGTGTAGTGCACCCCTGATCTATCTAGGGGCACCCTACAATTCCCCACCCGATAACGCAGATCCAGAAATCTGCAGCCATGACTGTCACAGAGTCGGCGAAGCCTCTGGTTTAGACCCTCCACTCGGCTCCAAACCAAAGGACCCCGATCAACCCTGGGAACAATGCTACAAATCGACAGCTCTGCTTGCACCCCGCGCGCGGAGGCAGCAGCCTTCACCAATTCCGCCAGCCGTTCGTAGGACCTGAGGATGTCCTCAGAACCCAAGCAACAAGCGTCATTGGTGCCAATGTGAGCCACGACTTGCAGTCGACTGCACCCTGCATCCTCGATAGCCGCCGGCAAGGCCGCCTCCACATCTCAGATGAGCCCCCCCCCCCCCCCCCCCCCGGCAGACACACCGAGTGCACGTTGGAGTTCCTTCCGGATCTCAACGCTATCTGCCTAAGGGGCTCCTTCAAGCACCTAACATTGGAGCTCCCCTACCCCCGAGCACCTGCTCAGACCCTGCTGAAGGAGGGTCCACACGTTCACTCACAGGACGAACGGGCGCGGGCGGATGTCCAGCCTCCACACTGGCCTTCCACCTCGCGCGACGCGAACGCTCTCTCCTTGCGGAGAAGGCGGTTCGAAGACGTCCGGTACACTTGAAGGTGCCTCGGTAGCAGGGACAGAGAGCAAAGCATGAGACACCTGAGGTGTCCCACTTGACGCACCAGACTCCCCACCATCGCTGCACCCCGAGACAGCAGCCTGAAGACGGCTAACCGTAGCCAACAGCACACTCAGCTGCTCGCGAACTGCGGCCAACTCCTCCTGCATCCGCACACAGCAGGCACACATCCTATCCATCCTATTGATACAATTAATTGCAGAAAGTAGAAAACTAAATGATCAACTTTTAAGTAGCTAGTACTCTAATAAAGGCGGCTGGCTGCTGACTGAACTGTGGTCAGTGGTAACTACACTGTCAAATCAACAAAACTGAGTCCGGCAGTTTTCAAAATAAACAATATCTGTGGAATACACTGTTATCAAACGAGTGAGAAAATAAGCTTAGTGATGTTTACGATATGGCAGTTGGCACTGGACTCACTGATAACGAGCTTTAGTAACGGTCTCTGACTTGTTTTGAAATACACCAGTCAAAGACGAAAACTAAACACAACGGTATTTATCAAATACGATAGAATAAACTATTAAAACAGTAGTACAAACTAACTGCCAAGTACACGGGAACAAACCTCTTAAAAAAGAAGTACTAACGACATGAACTAGACTGGCAAATTAAATTTGACCCAAATTAAATTAAGATACTTAGCACTGTTTACGATGTGGCACTGGTGGCAGCTGGCACTGGACAGTTTACAACTCACACCGCAAAGACCTGGTGACGAGCTGCAACAGGCACATACAACAGACACACATATACGACAATTAAAAATGTTCAGTTCTTGTTGTAATATTTTATTATCCAATGATGCGTTTCGCGCTGTTAGCACATCGTCATACTGGAAAAATACAAATGTTTTGTTACAGTCCTTGTACCTGGCGGGCAGTGAATGTAATGTGGCTAAGATGAGTAAATTTGAAAATTCGGACTTACTTGGGCGGAGATGGAGCCACAGAGCTATCTATAGCTGTGTAGGAGGAATCCCTAGTCATTCTAGTTCAAATAACCCTTACGTACTTTGTACGTTTACCTCTTTGCAGGCGCCGAATGACAACAATTGTTAAGATTCCTCCTACACAGCTATAGATAGCTCTGTAGCTCCATCTCCGCCCAAGTAAGTCCGAATTTTCAAATTTACTCACCTTAGCCACATTACATTCGCTGCCCGCCAGGTACACGGACTGTAACAAAACATTTGCATTTTTCCAGTCTGATGATGCGCTAACAGCGCAAAACGCGTCATTGGATAATAAAATATTGCAACAAGGACTGAACATTTTTAATTATTCAACACTGTTGCTGCACCAGCCGCCGCCACCACCATCATGGAATGGAATGAAACATATACGACACTTTCAGCTATCGGCCACGGCCTTCTTCAGAAAATAGAACACACACAGGCACACAAAACAGTCATGCAACCATCACCTCCGGCTGCCGCACTTCGAATCACACTCTGCGGCGAGTAAATCAGAGATGGGAGGGGTGGGGAGGAGAGAAGGGATAGGAAAGTTATGTCACAGTGGTGGGGATGGATTAGATGGGAATAACTAGATGCAGCTTAGGAATGGAGTGGGTAGGCGGGTGAGGGGAGAAAAATAAAATAAATATACATTAAAAAAAAAAAATAAATAAAATAAAATAAAATGCGTGCAAATTGCAAGTACAGAAGACCAGCTACACACACACACGTACACACACACACACACACAAACAAACGCGCGCGCATATGCACACACACACATGTGCACACACAAGCGCTCACAGACACACACACACACACGCACACACGCGCGCGCGCGCGCGCGCGCGCATACACGCACGATTGTACATTCACGCACCACTCAAAATAGGTGAGGTTTGGGATAGAGAGGTAGGAACTTTAAGGTATGGGAAATAAAGGAATTTATCATAGGTTGAGGCCTGGATGATTTCGGGATTGGAGAATGTATTGTAGGGATAACTCCCATCTGCGCAGTTCATAAAATCTGGTGGTCGATGGGAGGATCCAGATGGCCCGGGTTGTGAAGGAGCCATTGAAATCAAGCATGTCCTCCGCTGCATGCTGTGCCACAGGGTGGTCCACCTTGTTTTTGGTGACAGTTTGGCGGTGGCCATTGATCCCAATGGATAGCTGCCAATATAGAAAGCTGCACGGTTGGTAAATTACATGGCTGCATTCACAGGTGGCCATGATCGGCCTCATTTGAACTCTTCTGTCAGGAGAGTAAAATTGGAATTGGAATGGCTAATCATGTCAGATATGGGGTCCCATATTGGTTTGATTCCTGTGGATAATATCTGTAGGTGGGACTACACTAGGCATAGCCTTCACCTCAACAGGAAAGGGAAGGGAAAACTGTCTGGGTTGATTGCAAGTAACTTATGGGGGTCACTTTCACAAATGGTAAAATACCAGTGGTTACAGGTGTCAGAGGGATGCCTTTTTTAGGATAGGGAGGGGGGAAAGAAAACAAGTTTTGAGAGAACTCAGAAGACACCCTCAGTTTGGAAAAGCAGATAAACAGGAGATAGATTTTAGCAAACAATGTTTAACAGTAAGTACTCAGAAACTTCCAGTAAATCTTAGTCAAGCCGTTAGTATGCAATATCAGTTTTCTTTATTACTTCAAAATATTCCAGGACTCAGAAATAAACTTGATGAACTACTCATTTGTATTGATGAAACAGATTCCTCTAACCCAATTGACATAATTTGCCTCTCTGAACATCATGTGGCCACTGGTATAGATATGTTAAACATTCCAGGATTTAATTTAGCTTCACCCTTCTGTAGAGTAGATATGGAGGGAGGAGGAGTTGTCACATTCATTAAAAACTGCTATAAATTCAAGAATATTGATATAAATAAATTCTGTCTAGAGCAGCATTAAGAATCTTGTGCAACAGAAGTAGAATTCCATAACAGATGCTATATAATAGTAACTATTTACCAAGCACCTGCAGGAAATTATAATCTATTCCTAAATCATCTAGAAGCTCTATTGGGTTATTTAACAGGAAGAAATAAAGAAATCCTGGTTGCTGGTGACTTTAATACAGATTTTCTTATGCAGTACGCCAGTAAAAATTTATTGCAGTCAGTAACTTTGTCTTCCAACCTAACTCATACCATACACTTTCCAACTAGGATAACTAAAACCTCTAGGACAGCAATTGATAATATTTTTATAGACAAATCAAAGGAACAAAATCATATCATAAAACCAATAATAAATGGCCTATCAGATCACGATATGCAGCTCCTGGTTTTAGGTATAGATTATTAAGACTGCAAAATCTGCATACAGGAGAGTAGTCAACCCACCAAAAATTGAAAATTTTAGAAAACTCCTCAAAGACATGAACTGGAAAGATGTATACAGTGCTCATGGCATGAATAAAAAATATAATGTATTCATTAATAATGTTAGTATCATGTTTGAAAACTGTTTTCCTCTAAAAGTAACTCGAATTAAACAGAAGTCTATAATAAAACCATGGATTACACAAGGAATAAAGATTTCATGTAAGACAAAAAGGAAAATGTATGTATCAGCCAAGAGTAGTTGCAATGATGATGATTTAACTAAATATAAAGAATACAGTAAAATATTTTTAAAAAGTTATTCAGGCATCTAAACAAATGCACTATGAAAAGAAGATAACAACATCAGGAAACCAAATAAAAACAATATGGGATATAGTGAAAGAGGAGACTAGTAGAACCAGAAAGGAAAAAGAGCAGGTAGCATTAAGAGTAGATGAGACATTAGTAACTGATGGGCATAATGTGGTAAAACTATTTAACAAGTACTTTATATCTGATACTGATAGTATGGGATTGTATAGTTCAGTAAATAATGCCCTTGAATATTTGAAACTAGCATTTACAAATAATTTCACGTGCATGAATATGTCACTTACTTCACCACAAGAAATAACTTCCACAATAAAATCTTTAAAAACAAAGCATTCTAGTGGTTACGATGAAATATCAACAAAGTTAATTAAAGCGTGTTTTTGTGAACTTAGCACAATTTTAAGTTATTTTTGTAACCACTCTATTGTAATGGGAACATCCTGATTGGCTAAAATATGCGGATATTAAACCTCTATTCAAGAAGGGGGATAAAGAGATACCATTAAACTACAGACCCATTTCACCCTTGCCAGCATTCTCAAAAATTCTAGAAAAGGTAATGTACAAGCAGCTTCTCAACCACTTAACCTCAAATGGCATATTGTCTAGAACACAGTTTGGATTTCTGAAAGGTTCCGATATTGAGAAGGCTATTTACACTTACAGTGAGAATGTACTTAATTCATTAGATAATAAATTGCAAGCAGCAGTTATGAATAGCAGTGATTTTCTGTCTTTGCAACTACAATAAAATGAGATTTTTTCACACCAGACATGTTTCGTCTTATTGAATGTAAAACATCTTCAGTGGTCTGAAATAATAGAAATCTACAGTTTGTTTTTTGTTTAGATCGAAAACAGTTCTTAAATGGACCCTGAAAAGTAGGCCTAATGTTTGGTACTTACGGAAATTTTGTCTTCTTTTCGCTTCACATCATGGAATGCCGGTTTGTTTAGTGCAATACCGCCGGTTCTTCATCAGCATTCCATGATGTGAAGCGAAAAGAAGACAAAATTTCCGTAAGTACCAAACATTAGGCCTAGTTTTCAGGGTCCATTTAAGAACTGTTTTCGATCTAAACAAAAAACAAACTGTAGATTTCTATTATTCCAGACCACTGAAGATGTTTTACATGCAATAAAACGAAACGCGTCTGGTGTGAAAAAATCACATGTTATTGTAGTTGCAAAGACGGAAAATCACTGCTATTCATAATTATGAAAGCAACTACGGACATTATGGCCACACAAACGAAGAATTTTTTGCAAGCAGCAGGTATTTTCTATTATTTGTCAAAGGCATTTGATTGTGTGAACCATAATATCCTTTTAAGTAAATTAGAATTCTATGGGATCACGGGAAATGCTGCAAAATCGTTCAAGTCGTACCTCACTAACAGGAAACAAAGGGTGTCAGTGCAAGGGACTGGTGAACTAAGCCAACAGTCATCATCGTATTGGGAAGAAATTACATGTGGTGTCCCACAAGGATCCATCTTAGGGCCATTGCTTTTTCTTGTGTACACTAATGACGTCTCATCAGTTACACTACCAGAAGCAGAGTTCGTTTTGTTTGCAGATGATACAAGTATTGCAATAAAAAGTATGTCAAGCATAGTGATAGAAAGGTCTGCTAATGATATTTTCATGAACATTAATAAATGGTTTAAAGCCAACTCATTGTCATTAAACTTTGAAAAGACTCACTACATGCAGTTCAGAACATGTAAGAGACTTCCCGTCAGCATATGCATTAAGTATGAAGAAGAGCAGATAGAAGAGGTTGACAGTATTAAATTCCTGGGATTACAGATTAATAATAAATTTAGTTTGAACTGCAGAAATGACTCAACAAATCTGTATTTTCAATACGAGTGTTATCAGGCATAGGAGACATAAAAATAACAAAGCTTGCATACTTTGCTTACGTTCATTCCCTAATGTCATATGGTATAACATTTTGGGGTAACTCTTCAATTCAGACAAAAGTCTTCAGAGTCCAAAAGCGTGTAATACATATTATTTGTGGAGTAAATTCACAGACGTCCTGTAGAAGCCTCTTCAGAGAACTGGGTATATTAACTACTGCCTCTCAGTATATTTATTCCTTATGAAATTTGTCATAAATCATATATATCCCTTTTCCCAACAAACAGCTCAGTTCATACATACAATACTAGGAATAAAAATGATCTAGACAAGGACTTAAATCACTTACTTTAGTTCAAAAAGGGGTTCACTACTCAGGAACACACATTTTCAATAATTTACCATCAAGTATAAAAAATTTAGCTAAAAATAAGGATCAGTTTAAGAGGAACCTAAAAGATTTTCTAGTGGCCAACTCCTTCTACTCCATTAGTGAATTTCTAAATTGTACCATATGATGCATGTACTCATACTGTATTAGTATTATTAATTCATAAAAATAAAATGTAAAAAAAGTATGTGTCTTAAAAATGTATGTATCTGTATTTATATTATTAGTATTATCCCTTATTCAACTTGTAAATTTTGTTTCTTGACATGTTTCACATCCACGAGAGTCTCCTAAACATGGATCTACGGAACGAAAAACTAATCTAATCTAATCTAATCTGGTCTATGATAGGGTAGGATAAGCCTGTGACAGTACTGGAACAGGAAATGCTGGGTGGGTGGATTGGACAAGTCTGGCAGCAGGGTCTTCCACATGGATATGATCCCTGTGGCAGTGAGCTGGTTTTCAGGGTGGCATAAGAATGAACTGGGATGTTGTTGAGGTTGAAGGCCGACGGAACATCACTTTAGGAGGGGTGGGAAGGATCTTGGGCAGGATGTCTCTCATTTCTGGGCACGAGGATAGAAAATCAAAACCTTGATGAAGGGTGCAATTTAGTTGTTCGAGTCCAGGGTAGTACTGGGTGACAAGCGGAGCGCTCTTTTGTGGATGGTTACAGGTGTTAGGAGGATTTGGGATGTGTGAGAATATGGCATGGGAGATCTGTTTGCGGACTAGGTCTGTGGGGTAGTTTCTGACTGTGAAGGCCTTTGTGAGACCCTCAGCATATTCAGAAATGGAGTTCTTGTCACTGCAGATATGCCGTCCATGGGTGGCCAGGTTGTAAGGGAGGGATTTTTTGATGTGGAAGGGATGGAAACTGTCTAAGTGTAGGTACTGTTGGTGGTTGGTAGGTTTAATATGGACGGAAGTGTGGATGGAGCCATCAGTGAGGTAAAGGTTGACATCCAGAAATGTGGCATGGTAGGTTGTGGAAGACCAGATGAAGTAGATGGGGGAGAAGGAATTGAGGTTCTGAAGAAAGGAGGAAAGGGTGTCTTGGCCCTGAGTCCAGATCATGAAAATGTCATCAATGAACCTGAACCAGGCCAGAGATTTGAGGTTTTGGGATGTTAGGAAGGATTCCACCAGACGGCCCATAAACAGATTGACATAGGAGGGTGCCATGCAGTTTCCCTTGGCTGTGCCTTGGATTTGATAGTAAACTTTCCCTTAAAAGGAAAAGTAGTTGTTAAGTAGGATGAAATTGGTGAGAGTTGTGAGGGATGAGGTATCAGGCTTGAGTTCAGAAGGTCGTTGGGAGAGGTAGTGTTCCAGAGCGGCAAGGCCATGGGCATGTTGACAATGAGTCTTTCTTTTAAGACTACAGACCATCAACACTGAATAAGTATGAAATGAGTCTTATTGCAAGTAGTCAATAATGTAATACACATAACTTACAGTAGTAGTCGGTGTAGAATAGTGGTAGCTTTCTGGGCTATGAAGATGTAAGTTTTGCAGTTGCTGGTTCAATTCCAGTTCCATCTTATATTGTAATTCCTGTAACTACAAACCTATAATCTGTTGTTATTTGTGCAAAGTTTTGTAGATTCTGCTTACAGTGCACCACAAATTATTTTCTTTAAGTTTTTGCCATATTGTTTATCTTTCATTGCAAACACACATATCCCACTGTACCACACACATTGAATTCCTAATGAAACAATATATCAAGATATTTTACTCAGAAACATAATTTTACATGCATGTCATTGACATCCTAGTGTTGTAGTAGTAAGATTGTTTTTACTGTCAAATATTTGCAAATGCATCAAGCACACAAATATAAGTAATTATGCAAAACATGTTCAATACTCAGAATAAAAATACATAAGATTGACATATTAGAAACAATTTATAAAATTTAACTTCAGTCCAAAAGAAAATTTACGAGCTAGTTCTTTTAGGACACTTCTTATCCAAATCAAAATTCTTCATTATATGTATAACTTCAAGTAAATATTCTGTTATTTCAGAAACAGTTCTGTTTCCTATACTTTAGGGATTACTAGCTCACAGAATTCTTGCTACATCCTTTATAACCTTTAGAATCTGATGAATCTCAATGAACACTTTGTAGCACAGGTAACATTGACAAGATTCAAGAAGCTTTGAATCTCAAATGTCGCTCGTTGTCGCACCTGTAAATGTCGCTTACATAGGACAGACCTGTAACCACACATGCTCTTTCGCTCATGTAGGACACTTCCTTAGTCAAGGGAGTTGGGAATTAGGGTGTCCCACGAAAGACACCTGCCAGGCGTCCGTGGATCACGCAGTACGGCTCCCGGCCGCCACCACCGCGTCTGACGTCCAGCACACGATTCTCGGATTCTATTGTGCCGCGGTCACATACACTGAGTTAAAGTCTAAAAAACATTGCCATCTGAGTAACCTAAGCTTACAATTATTTACAGCACATGTTCAAAATGATGTCCCTCTATGGAAAGAGAGGCCTGACGTCTCTTCAACACATTTGCGAACACTCGACGAATTTCGGCTGCCGAAATCTGGGAAATGACTAGTTGAATCTTTTTTCACGAAACAATAAATTCTGACAGGTATGTGAACAATATCCTGCATCCATTTTTTCAAGAACTTTCACCCAACAAATAGCTTTATGGTTGTTTCATTCAGGAGAATGCAAAACCACACATTTCCAATGCTTCTATGGCAGCAATACAAAGTGTTTTTGATGATAAGATAGTTGGCTGGCCTCCTCGTTCACCAGATCTAAATCCCTGTGACTTTTATCTTTGGGAAATGTTAAAAGAGAAGGTGTATGAATCCCTGTGACTTTTATCTTTGGGGAATGTTGAAAGACAAGATGTATGCATGCAATCCCCATACACTCGAAGAGTCGGAAGACAGGATTCGACTAGTCATTTTCCAGATTTTGGCAGCCGAAATTCCTCGAGTGTTCGCAAATGTGTTCAAGAGATGTAAGGCCGCTCTTTCCATAGAGGGACATCATTTTGAACATCTACTGTAAATAAAGGTAAGCTTAGGTTACTCAGATGGCAATGTTTTTTAGACTTTAACAAAGTGCATGTGCCCGCGGCACATAAGAGTCCAAGAATAGAGCGCTGCCATGGCCGGCGGATGCAGTGGCGGGGGCCGAGAGCTGTACTGCGCAATCTGCGTACGCCTGGCAGGCGTCGTTCGTGAGACACTCTGTATGCTAATAGTAATACACAATCAATACCTTCACTATGCGATAGTAACAGTGATGCTACTGATGACATTTCTGCTAAAGCAGAATTGCTTAACACAGCCTTCCGAAATTCCTTGACAAAAGAAGATGAATCAAATACTCCATAATTCGTACCAAGAACAGCTTCCAGCATGCGTAATTTAGAAGTTGATACCCCTGGTGTATAAAATAACCTAAATCACTTAACAAAAGTAAGTTTCCTTCAGGAGTATGCTGATGCAATAGTCCCAGATGTTGTTATCATATACAACCGTTCACTCAGCAAACGTTCCATACCCACTGGTTATGTCAATATTCAAGAAAGGCAATAAAAGTGATCAGTAAAATTACAGGCCTATATCACTGAAGTCAGTATGCAGCAGGATTTTAGAACATGTACTTTCCTCAAATATTATGAACTACCTCAAAGAGAATGACCTATTGACCCATAGTCAACATGGATTCAGAAAGTATTATTCTTGTGAAACACAGCTAGCTCGTTACTCACATGATGTGGCAAGTGCTATCAATAAGGGATGTTAAATAGGTTCTGTGTTGTTTCTAGATTCCCGGAGGGCTTTCGACACTGTAGCTCACAAGCTTCTAATCAAATTGCATGCTTATGGAATATCGCTACAATTGTGCAATTTGTAATATATTTAGCCAGGAGGGTCTCGTTAGTTTAAATAACTGAAGTATTCAATACCATAATTGGTCATGGTATTTTAACCTAATATTTCAGATTTACATTATATAAGCATTTTATGGCACTTCTGTCAAGTTACATTATCATATGCATTACTAGGGTCTTATAACAAACTGAATTAATTAATTATTGAAAGTCGTATTAACAATGTAAACTTATATTAACACTGCACTAATTGTTGTTTACTTATGATCTTTTCTACTGTTTATTTTGATGTAAAGAAACTTATTATTACATCTGTCATACTTTTATGTATCTTTGCGTAAAGCAGGAGTCATTAATGTTTATTGAGCAAATTGTTAAATATTTAAATGTTGTACTTCCGTGTTCTAGAAGGTTCTAGAAATATTATCAGATATTAATACGCGTGTTTTGGCGCGAACTCAGGCAGTATGAGGCAGAATGAAGTATGAGGTAGTATTCAGAATGAAGTATGAGTCTGTACTAGTAGTCTGGAGTCTTATGGCAATCTTGGTGGAGTAACATTTTATTTAGTATGGAAGTGTATTGTGAAATTGCTTTATCGGAATGGATGAATAAACATACTAAAAAAACAAATGAAAGTGTCACAAATGTAGTTTTCTGAAAACCCAAGAACCCGACGTCATAACATAATTTTGTAATGTGTTAACGGCAGGGGAGCTACAAGATCTTCGAGACCACTGAACATATATAACAGATGATGTACAGAAAAATGTGGCGATAATGTATGTCCAGTAAAAAACAGATGCGCCACAAATTGGATTCGAGATTTTCTGTCAAAAGGGCACAGTACATTGTAATTGATGGAAAGTTGTTGAGTAAAACTGAATTGATATCTGGCGTTATAAGTGTTATAAGTCCCCTACTGTTCCATATTTTTATAAACGATTTAGGAGACAATCTGAGTAGCTCTCGTAGTTTGTTTGCAGATGATGCTGTCACTTATCGGTTAGTTAAGTCAGCAGAAGATAAAAAGCCACTGCAAAATGATTTAGATATCTGCCCAGGGAAAAAAATAGCAATTTACCCTTTATAATGAGAAGTGTGAAGTCATCCATATGACTACTAAAAGAACCCCATTAAACTTCATTTACACAATAAATCTGTCAAAACTAAAGGCCATAAATCCAACTAAATACCTAGGAGTAACAACTGCAAACAACTTAAATTGGAAAGAGCACATAGAAAATAGTGTAGGAAAAGCAAGCCAAAGCGTATGTTTTGTTGGCTGAGCACTTAGAAGATACAACAGTTCTACTAAAGAAACTGCCTACACCACACTTGTGCATCCCATCTTGGAGAATTGTTGTGCATTCTCGGATCCCCACCAAGTGAGATTGGCAGTCAATTTACAGAAAGTACAAACAAGGGCAGCTCATTTTGTATTATCACAATATAGGGAGGAGAATGTCATGCAAATGATGCATGAGTTGAGGTGGAAATCATTAAAACAAAGGCTTTATTTGTTGCGACAAGATCTATTTGTGAAATTTCTTTCACAAAGTTCCTCTTCTGAATACGGACATATATAGTGCCCACCTACATAGGAAGATATGATCATCAAAATAAGAGAAATCAGACCGAAAACAGAAATATTTAGGTCTTCCTTTTTTCTGCAAGCTATTAGAGAATGGAACTGTAGAGAAACATCATAAAAGTGATTCGATGATCCCTCTGATATGCACTTCAGTGTGACTTGCAGAATATTTATATAGATTATGTTAAAGGGCCAGCTCATCCAGACTAGTGAAAAGGCTGATGCGCCTCCACAGTCTAACATACACAGTCATGACACTCACTGCTGTAAAAGTTGTTACCAACTGACCATTGCAACAACACTAGTGCTCCTAGTGGTGGGCAAGGTGCCATAATAATAATGTTTTTTTACAATTACTTTTCTATGCAATTAAACAAATGGTTTCTGTAATTTTTGTGTTCCAAGCATTAGTGAAATGTCAAGAATCATGAATAATCATGTAATAAATGTAAAAATAGCGAAATTTCTCTAAATCAGTGATATAAGCAAGAATTTATTCATGAAGAAATACTTACAAATATGGGTATGTTTTGCAGCCCACTCCACTAAAAGTAAGATAATATAAACAGATGAGAAACATTCATTCCTGTTGTGGTCTGTTCTTATATCACAGGCACTTTCTTTGACTTGTAAAAATGCAATGTGGAGTCTAATGATTCGAAAACTTTTCCACTTTACTTGTCTTTCTATGGTTCGGATGTATGAAACTGCGTTTCTTTCCTAATGTCTTATCATCATGTTTGGGAGGGTTTTCCTTCAGTTACAGATGTAGTGACTGATCTGGTTCATTAAATAATGTACATATTGCATTCCATATACGTTTATTACATTCAACACTCACTGATTTGACTGGAATTATAGTGAAGAAACCTTAGCATTTCTGAGTAGAAAACCGAAGTTTTATTTTTATTTATTATTATTAGCCATTTTTTGTTCTTAATAAAAGATTTAATTCTCTAATAAAAAGTCATAGATTTCAAGATGATCTTAAATAAACTGTCATATAAAGTACCATTTGAAACATTCCAGTAGTTCTTAGAAAACCTAATAGAGACAAATGTGTAGTTATTTTCTAGTTAGGAAGAATTTTTATGGTACTGCATACACTATCTTACATCTTATAAAATAGGCAGTATATGTGTATGTATCTATGTATGTTCCACATCTCCTCCTAAATAATTGGACCAATTTCAACCAAACTTGGTACATGTGTTCCTTAATATCAAGCAACAATTGCTGTCAGGGTAAGAGTCACCTACGGCACGTACGTAAGGAGATATGACGTCATAAACAATGAGATGTGCAAAACACCGCTGCGTCAAACGACAATGCTCCACATTTCCTCCTAAACACTGGACCGATTTCAATCAAATTTGGTACACATATTGCTTATGTGAGATAACAATTGTTGTAGGAGTACTAACCACATACGACATATGCTTCAAGAGATATAACATCATAAACAATAAGAATAGCAAAAAACTGCCACATAATGTGACGAGACTTCATGAATACACTATATGCGAATGAGAGTACTTAGCAACTTGCAACAAACTTTAAACATAATTTCAAACATTAATTAAACCTTTTCTAGCTGACAACCATAGCAAAATGATGAAAGGAAAAAAGTTGCTCACTTACTACTTTTCCGCTGTTTATGGAGTAAAAGTACGGCATTCGGTATGACGTAACAAATTATAATTTATACACTACATATTTTAGCCACAGGAAATTTTACAGACAGTATACACATATACAGATGAATGTACCTTCGAAATTGTATCACAGCACGACAAGTAGTTCATAAGATATGAGGACGTAAAGAGTCACGTTTAATCTATTACTTCTTTACTACTAACCATATTCAAAACAGATTTTACTGATATACAGCACTTATACATATCAATATTGTCCTGCAAAATTATACAATTGTAAAACATATCTATACTAATAATAAATCTGTAAATGTAGGCTTGTCGCTGTTTGATTCAATCTTCAAAACTGCAAGACAAATTATCATGCAGTTTTCACAGGAAACAAGAGCGAAGATTGGTTAAGGATCTAGGCATGATTTCATCAAAATAGAATCACAAAGTGTTTTCATAGACCATTGTGTCTGACTGTCCATCTATTAGAAACCATTTTTCCAAATCTACTTCAGGAATTCGCATGCGGTTTTCATAGGTAACTTCAGCGTACCTTGGGACAACATGTAGACTTAGTTTCAGACAAATCAGATCATGGAAAGAAGAACATCAGAATTAAACATTTTTCATCGACAACCATCGTGGCTATCTTTCTCTTTCATCTCCAAAGCTAATAGACAAATTTTCAGGGGATTTTCACAGGAAACGTGAGTGTATTTTGCAGTTACAGAAACGCTTCATTTCACAAAATCGGATCAGAAAAAGTAAGATATCACAATTTAAACATTTCTCTGAAAGCAAGCACATGTGTTTATTTGTAGAGAGTAATCTCCAAAAGTACTAAATAAACATTCATTGTGGTATCACAGATAAATAGAGAATATCCTGAGGCAACATACAGGCTTCATTTTATCAAAATCTGATCAGGAAAGTAAAAGATATCATAATTTGAAGTTTTAGGTCTATTTGATGCTTAGAAAGAACATCGTAATGCAGCAAAGAGCTAATAGATAGCACTGCGGGTGTTCGTGTGAATGTTTGGGGCAGCGATCGGATATTACCATTTGAAAATACTACTTTCTTTGACTTTTCAAATTTACCATATTTCTGAAAATCGTTTTCTCGGTCGCAATGTTCTATGAAATATGATTCAACGCAATGAATATAAAACTGCTACAATCCTCGCCGTGTTTAATCCGCATATTTATATACTGATATCAGAGTGTAACGTATAAGGCACGTCCAGAAAGTAAGTTCCATTTCAATTTATCTCCACAGCAGCGCCACAACTGCAGTTCTGCACATGCGCTGTAGACGATGTGTATGAAAGAGAAAAACGTGTGCCATTTGGAGATCGCTGTCAGTTACGTACATTTTGTTGTGCTTGTTTGAAATGTCGGCATTCATTGAAAATCCTGCTGCCTGTGAAATTAGGTTGGTGATCGGTTTCTGAATGTGAGGAAAGTGAAACTAAGTGAAATTTATCAGCAAATTTGCAATGTTTACGGACCAAATGCGATGAGTGATTCAATTGTGAGAAGATGGGTCCGACAGTTCAATGGCGGGCGTAGTGCACAATGAAGAACGAAGTGGGCGCCCACCTTTGGTTACAGAAGAACTGGTTCATGCAATTGATGACAAGATCCAGGACATCTCAAGTCTTTCCTTGGCAGTCATCACTTCACCAATGACAATGAGCTGAAAGAAACTGTTTCCAACTGGTTGAAGACACAGGCGGCCGATTTCTATGAAGAAGGTATAAAAAACCTAGTGCCACGCTATGACAAATGGCTGCAAAATTTCGGCAGTTATGTGGAAAAGTAGTTTAAGAGTTGTAGAATTTTGTGCAATAAAAATTTCTTCTGTATCTGTCTACAATTTCATTTTATTACCAAACGGAACTTACTTTCTGGATGCGCCTCGTATATGTACAACTACTGTGGAATTATAAGTCTCACACTTGGAGCAACAACAGCGCATCTAACGAAAAGAGACACAACCATAAAAATAATAATTGTTTTCAGTGATATTTCTACTTCATTATGCAAATACTTATTATATTTCAGCTTTCCATGCTTCAGCCCTTTGTCCAGAGATATGAATGATCACGAAATAAATGTTTTAAATGGGGAATATAACTGATGTATGATGTAAGCTACATCATAATCATGAAGATATGCCTATTTTAACACATTTCCCAAATGTATTAAAGAAACCAACTGACATTTTCATGCGGTTTTCACAGGAAATTTGAGTAAGATTAGGACAACATATAGGCATGATTTCATCAAAATCAGATCATGGATAAAAGCTACATCGCAATCTTAAGTCTTTTCAGTAACTGTCTGTTCATCTATCAGAAATACCTAATCTCCTAAACTACTTCACGGACTTGAGTGGATCAACTTCGTTTCATAAAAGTGGACCAGGGAAATTGTTTTAGATGTAGGTTATGCTTGAAGTATGGTTTGCCTAGTACAGCAAACAAGCAATAGTGCACCAAAGAACTAATAAACACCGCTGCTGCATAATGAGTATGGGGTAGTACAACAAGAAAGCGAACGTCTGTGACAGAATTAAGCAATCTTTTGTCTACAATACCAAGAAACATTGAACACAGTGTTACTGATTTCGCTTTGTGTATTAAATACTTAACAACAGTTCTTTGATTATTTTGGCATGTTTCACCTTTTGAATCAAAAACTTTATGAAGATCCATCGTTTCGCACAATGACTTTTACTTACATTTGACATCTTTATGAAGATACGTTGTTTTGGACAACAACATTTACTTACATTTGACATCTTGGCTAGGACAACTGAGTTTATTGACAGAGCGATCCAACAAGGATTCTATTTTTACTGACTGATTTTACTGACTGAGGTCCAGAACCCTAAAAAGCCATGATACACACAGGCTCTCCTTCAACAACCGTTGCAAAGCATGAGGCATATAACCTAGTTTAACATAAATTACACAGAACTTAACACTACTGGGGGGAGGATTTACAAACAACAATCACTCGCCCACACACACGCAATGCAACAGCAAAACCCACCAAAATCAGCGTGCTGAAACGAGGCAGAAGCAAGCGTTGCTATCGTAGGCTAAATTCAGAGAACCCGGAGGTACCACACAACACAATATACAGTAAAACTGCGAAGATGGCTATGGTCTGTCGTGCCTGATTTGAGATGATGCATGAGTATAGGAAAGTTAAGATGCATTTAGATTAGACCGCGAGCATACACGCTAACGGTGACACACAGTTAAGTTACATGATCGCACTCCACTGAAGGTGAAGTGGTTAAAAATCGGATTCATCGCACAAAAGCACTGTGGACCCTTCAGTTGCAATGTGAGAGTAAACTATATAGGCACTAGTTTTATGAGAAGTGGCGTGAATTCAGGTGACTAGCTGAAGGCGGAGTTCGGACCCACGTGGTTCCAAAAACTGTTAAAAATGTATAAATTCAATTTCCGAAAAATAAAGAAAATTAACTATGGCATGCAACCCATAGAAATGTTTAGAATTACAAATGGAAACGAATGAAGTTGTACAAGGCTCAGAGAGAATTACTGACAAAGACTGAGTGAGTGCATACTACAAAGTTGGAGAAGAAACAGCAAAACTAAAATTGTCAGAGAGAGAAGATAGCAAAATGTTGGTGGAAATGAGAAGGATACACGGATAGTTACTTGCCTAATGAGCATGGAACAAACAATAGTGGAAGCTGAAGGCTTTGTTCTAAGAACCGACCACGTGGAACACATATCACTCACAGAAGGAAACAATAAGAAAAATTTTACATGCACTGTACAAAAATGAACATATCGTCTGTTAGAAACTGGGCTCCACAAAGCTAGAAAGAATTTACACTGAGTTCGCACACTGCCACATAATCACAAAAGGTTTGAATATACCAGGCCGTTATCAAAATGCAACTAGTAACACATACACCGCGTTTATCTGTTGGAAATCACTGGATTGAAAAACTAGAAAACATTTCCGCACACGATCGTAAGGAATACTCCAAAAAGAATGAATCTAAGTTCAAGAGTCTAAGTTAAACATGCTAGACAATGAATCGCTACCATCTCCGCAGGTACAAGAGAAGAACCAACTTTACCCCACCACAAAGTGAAGACCGAGCAGCCACAAGGCGGGAAAGCTACCGGAAACTGGGAAACACAAGAGTACAGCGGTGGTGGGGAGAGAAGATCTCGAGACTCACCCCGGAGAAGGCTTGTCGACTGCCTTGTAACCAAAGGGTGTAGAAACCCCTTTCGTCGCATCAGCAGCAGGGGTTGGTAACAACTAACTATCGACTCTGAGCCAGAGAGAATCATGCAAAGCGAGCTATTACCACTGTGACGATACTGCTGGCCCTCTCATCTCCATGCATCGAAGCCGGAATCGTGTAGTGTAATAGTGATATACTTTGTGTGTGAAGTTAGTTACAAACAAAACAGCCTAGGATTCAGTGTAGGACAGTGTCTTTTGTGATTAAAACAAGTGATAGATTTCATTAACTAAGATATTTGTACAAGACATTTCCAGACAGTTCTATAAACAATAGTTTTGTCATTGTGTGTTATTTCAATAAATAGACAGACGAATGGTAAAAACTTTTGTATCTACATAAAGACATTAAAATAAATAGCATTGTATATATGTTAGGCTCGTAAACAAGTTGTGTTGACCAGCTAATTGTGTTAATTAATGTGATAATCGAGATTTACAATATTGAATTCTTTGTATATATTGACTGACATAAGATTTGGAGCCTATTTTGCGAATTAGCAAGATATTTGATAGTTCAATATATGTTAGGAACATATATGATGTACTCGTTAACTAATAAATTGACATTTAACATTGCTATTTGTTATCAAAGAAAAAGAACCGAAAGTAAGACTTAAAAAGATATGCATTATGTAAAATTATTGTATGTATAGTTTTCGTTTTATGTTGTGATTATTTTTGTGTGCCTGAAATGTTTTACTGTTGTGTTTGGTAATTGTAAATTAGTATATTCAACTGTTATGAACAATGCATAATGTAAGGTCATTATTGCCGATGTTATATATTTGCCTCACCGCCTTGCGTGGGGGAGTTCGAGTTTTGGTGTTCGTTATGTGCACTGGAATCTATGTCAGTCTGCATTTTAAAGTGGAAGTACTATCTGCTCTAAGTTCAGATGCTTTGTATATGTTATGAAATGTAATGTTTTGGTGGAGAAGCAGTTTGATTGCAAATTAAAGAAGTGAAAAATTGTACCTACGAGTATTTATTTCCACCACGATGCCCCAGGAGAATAATGTTGCAGCGAGCAGAACCCCCATACATCATAATGTTGAAAAGCTAAGTATCTTGTTTGGAAGTGGTAGAATGAACAGTAATTGACTTCAGAACCTAATAAACATTATACCACCCACATTTAGACAGCCATTAGATCCTTGCACATCCACTTAAAAGTTAAACAAGTACACATTCTTACAGGGACAGTGGCGTAGCAGAGAAGCCGTACTTATTGCCCCATTCATAACCACAATAATAAATTATTCAAATAACAAAATACACTGAAGCGAAGATACTGGAAAAACTTTTAATAAATCGAATAATGCATTTCATCTACTCCAGAGATCTCCTGCATAAGAACCAGTATGGTTTCACCCCACAAACGGGTACGACTGACGTGCTAGTGGCTGTAAAAGAATTTGTGAAGAGTTGTCTCACAACTAAAATGTGTGTCATCATGGTGAGTCTGGATGTACAGGGCGCCTTTGACGCAGCCTGGTGCCCTGGTATTTTAAAGACATTGCGTGAATTTAACTGTCCTGCAGATCTGTATAACCTTACACATAGCTATTTCAGTCACAGAACTGCAACGTTGAATGTCAACAACATTCTCATAGAAAGATCTGCTACCAAAGGATGCCCACAAGGTTCTTGTTGCGGACCAGGTTTCTGGAATATATTATATGATTCCTTGCTTAAATTGCCTTACTCAGGACACTCTCTTGTTATAGCCTTTGCCGATGATCTGATTGTACTAACCAAAGGAGAGAGTCCTCTTGCCGCTGAGAACATCTGTAACACAGACATGCAATTAATATCGACTTGGGCCAGTAATAATAAACTCCAATTCAATGAACAGAAATCAAAAGCTATACTTATCACCAGGAAAAGGAAATTTGCCTCATCGACAATCGCAATATACCTTAATAACAAACCATCTAAAATATCTGGGCGTTATAATCGACAGTAAGTTTACATTCAACAAACACGTTCAACATATCACAGATAAATGCATGGTCTTGATTAACGCTCTTTCCAGATCAGCTAGACTCAACTGGGGTCTGCGGGCTACAGCACTGCAAACTATTTATAAAGGAGCAATACTACCTATATTATCGTACGGCTCACTGATGTGGATAGACGCACTGGAGCGACAATACAACCGTACCAAAATTAATAGAGTCCAACGGTTAATCAATTTAAAATTGGTCAAAGCTTACAGAAAGATATCCAGTGAAGCACTTTGTGTTTTATCAGGTCTCATGCCCATAACACTTAAGATACAAGAAATAGCCAAATATTATAACCTGGTCAAAACCAAAGACGTCAAACAGACAATCGACATTGCCCTAGAGTACAGAAGCTGGGCACACCCGGCAGACTTTACAAGGATAACTGAGAAGGACGCCAGCAAAAGCTACGCTGTTGAAATATACACAGATGGAAGCAAGTCAGACGACAGAGTGGGTTCGGGGATAGCAATATTTGTTAATAAGAGGCTTACTTACCAGATACAGCTAAAACTTTCTAATGAATGCTCAAACAATCAAGCAGAACAATTTGCCATCCTCAATGGTCTTGAGTTCATAAATAATCCCTTGAATACTGATACAACTGCAGTAATTCACACCAACAGCAGGATTACTTTGGACTCTTTGCGAAATCCGAAGAACCACAACTTTTTGATTGAAGAAATAACATGTAAAATCAGAAGGTTGCAGACACACAACTGGCTGGTACATTTCGAATGGGTTAAAGCACATCAAGAGATATGGGGAAATGAACTAGCTGACAACCTTGCTAAAAGAGCAGCTCGATCACGACAATCAATACGCTACAACAAAAAACCTACAAGTGCCGTAAAGAAGAAACTTTGAGAAGAGTTTAGGAACAAATGGGACATTGAGTGGCACAGAACTAAAAATGGGGGAGGCACTAAACCGTATTTTCCTAGGATCCGACAATGTTTACTGATTAAACTTCCAATATCTCTGAATTTTTCAGCTATGTTAACAGGTCATGGGAAACTGAAAGCCTACAATCAGCGGTTCAAAATAATTGAAGACAGAATGTGCACATGTAACAGTGCTGTCCAAACTATTGACCACGTGCTTTTTGACTGCTGCAATTTATTGAAAGAGAGGGACCATCTCAGGAAAAAAATAGCTGCCAAAGGAGGAGGATGGCCCGTCAGTAAATATGACATAAATTCACTACAGACTTTTACAATGTTTGTAATTCAGTAAGATTTCCTGATGTATAAAATTGTTTGTTCCTTTGTAAACCATGTCAACTTATATACTGTACTTGTGTTTGCAAAAATATTTGATGTAACCGCCTGAATCTAACCATCAAACATGTAATATTACTATGTAATGGGGCACGTTAAATAATAAATAAATAAATAAAAAATCCTAGCAATATTAACTAACATTTCAGACACTAATATTTTAAAACATGAAATAAAAATTGCTATTCCTTATGTCTTGAAAAGAGTGGGGTTGTAGTTTTAACAAAATGCTAAGCTGGTGACATCAAATAAATTACAATTTTATAAAAAATGTATGGAAGACGACAGACAGTTGTCTTTCAAGTAGGACATAAAAATTGTTATTCTATAGACTTTTAATGGTTGCAATAGTTGTAGTGGTACACCTAGGTGGCTCAGGAACGCATGCCGTTTGTGAGTATCGAGCCTGCCCCACTGTTTACTCGTCGAAAGCAGCATCAAATTCAGAAGTGTGTTCAATCACGAAAAGATAACAGATCTGTATACTCGAAAATGAAATCTTCTCCAGAAAGTATGTACAATTTGAACCTGTAGTTTGAAATTGTTATTGACAGTGTATGAAATAGTAAATAATTAATGAAAGTAGTGGTATTGTTTTCCACATCCCCCTAGGTGAATATCAAGCTGGTCCCCAAGTTCCGTCTCTGTTACACGACTCACAAACATTTCGTAACACTTTACACTTTCACACACATATAACACTATACGTAGTCATTTGGGGTACACATTTCCTCCTGGGGGGGGGGGGGGCATGGAGTGGCAGCAGGAAGGGCATCCGGCCACCCTGTTAATATTAACACATGCCAAATTCGCGTTTAACACAGTGCTGACCCTGCATGTGCGGGAAAGGGCCAAAGACAGAAAGACAACGAAAGTAGTGGTATTTTTCTTGGTTGTGTTCCGAGAAGTCCTGTTGAGAAAAGCAATAGGTCAAAACACTTGTCGACTCCTTCTTTTAAACGAAATGGAAACTGTTCCTCAGACATTTCTTCAAAACATATCAAAAAATTAGCTGTGACTTCAGTTTAAGTTATAATTTTTATGTGACGATGTGTGATCTCTTTGTATTTGCTCATAATTTTACCTTCTGAAATATTTTTTTATAGCAAACTGGTCAAAACAATTCTCCTGTTAACAGAACCTTGGGATAATAACAAAGAAATTTCTTTCACGAGAAAGGAAATTTTTGTACTTGTGAAATCGGCACTGAATGAGAATTTCAATGTAGTCACTGACATTGTTGACATGGAGGTGTCAAATTGAAGCATCCATACATTTTGCTGAACAGCTTGAAAGATGCCATGGCTAAATTGGTATCGGTATTCAAGAAGAGGTGGCAACAAGTGAGCAGGAACGAAATCAAATTCTTCCAAAAATTTTACAGGTGGCTCAACGTTCCTGTTTCTTTCACAATTGAAAATAAATGTTCGAAGACTTCTATGGCTGTCAATTCCAGACTTTCACTAGAATTTCCCTCTTATTTCATCCACCATTTTATTTATTTATTTATTTTCTGAATTTTGAATTCTAATTCGTAATCAGCAACCCGAAAACCAGCAAGTCCAAATTTTCAACAGATTTTATAACATTTTCGACTTTTGGACAGTTTTTTGGGATTTGGGACCACTGTGCGTCAGAGTAACACTTGAAATGTGGAATGCTGGAGCGTGCTCTTCAGTGGTGGAAGCAGATTCTGCCTGTGCGGGAAGGTAGTTCGCGCATATGACGTAGAGCTGGCGAGCGCTGTCTCATAGGGTGCATAAACCAAGGCTTACTCTCTCACCACAGTCCTTATATTGTATGGTGCGATTTGCTATAGGCCTCATTCCACTCTGTTGTTTTGTGGAGGCAACGCTGACCAGCGACCGGTATGTGGAGAATGTCGTGTGACTCGTTCTTTTGCTATTCTTGCAACAGGAAGGTGAAGCTTTGTTCTGTTACAGGCATAGCTGAAGGTTGATGCAGAAAACTTTGTGATGAGCTGCGAGTATGATATGCCATAGCACATTGCAAAACCACAACCCGATTGAGGAAATTCAAATTTCGCAGAAATGACTGTGACGGAACACCAAAGGAAGCGATAACCTTGCGAGACATTTTATAATTTCATGGAAGTCTTATACAAGACTGAATACAACAGTAAACATTCTGTCAAGAGGATGTAGCACAGATGTAGCCATTACAAATGAAGCCTCACGTCAGTCCTTTATTATTAGTCTGTTATAAAATGTATGTTAAAATCAATTTGAATGATACTATTAACATTAATCTGATATCACATTTAGAAATGCACCTTGCCAGCCCCTTGAAGCGCTGCTATCAAGGCTTATAACAAAAATAATTGGGAGTGTCATGACTGTATATGTTAGACTGTGGGTTAGCTTTCCATGTTAGCCCATAAGCGTTCTGTCAAAACTTTCTTGCTGAGAAACCTTGGCGTGATGTGACAGTCTGCTGATCATGGAGATATACCTCCAAGTTGCAGCTGAACAGTGTGAATACCACCACTGGAAATTCAGTGTCAAACATTTTGACAAAACGAGACATGACAGAACAGTGTGAATTGTCCCTCCGATGCTATAAAATGAGATTACAGTAGAATATTATGAACATTCGCAAATATCTCTCATTTTATTATCAAAATTGTCAAGCAGAGTCATGAGGGTGATATTCTGGTTTTTCTTCTCTTACAAGCTGTCTTCTTCTTGCTACCATTGCTTTATTTTTATTAAATTTGGTTGCATACTGAGCTATGGTTCCTCATACTTATTCTGGAAGCTGAAGATCTGTAATGGTACTAATACCAGAAACAATGCCAAATCTTCCCATGAGCTTTCATCTATCTAGATAACAATTATCAAATGAAAATATCTCTGATTCCCATTTCAAAGTTTCTATCCCAACACTTACATTCATTGTCACAGGAGTCCATGCAATATTATTGATTCAGGGTACAACCATAAAGGGCAGAATGATTTTTCCACACTGTAACAGTGTGTGCACTGATGTGAAACATCCTGGCAGATTAAAACTGTGTGACAGAATTGGGATTCAAACATGGGACCTTTGCCTTTTGCACTCTACTGTCTGAGCTATCCTGCCCAACAGCACGGCCCATCCTCACAGCTTTACCTCAGTCAGTGCCTGTACTGTCTGACCCAAAACATATGAGGGACTTGATTGTGCATTTTGTTCTCTGAGACTGCAGGCAACAAAAAAGGTTCTATTACCGTCATTAAATTGTAGTGACTCTGCAAAATTACAGAGGGAACAAAACATTAATATAGACTAAATCTATAAGTTCTTTAGTGTATAGAGAGTGGAAAAATTGATAACAACTATATTTATGATGTGGTCAAATTAATTAGGAATGCTAACAAAGACTCAGGAACTGGCATTCTGCGGCTCAGAGTGTGGAATGTTAGATCCCTTAATCGGGTAGGGTAGTGAGAAAATTTAAAAAGGGAGATGGATGGGCTGAAGTTAGATATAGTGGGAATGAGTGAAGTTTGGTGGAAAGAGAAACAGGACTTCTGGTCAGGCGATTACAAGATTATAAATACAAAATCAGTTGAGGGTATTACAGGAGTAGGTCTGATAATGAATAAGAAAACAGAAATGCGGATAAACTGCTATGAGCAGCGCAGTGATTGCATTATCATAGTCAAGATAGATACAAAGCCAACACTGATCACAGTAGTACAAGTTTATATGCCCACTAGCTCTGCCGATGACGAGGAGATCGAAAAAAAAGTATTAGGAAGTGAAGGAAATTATTTAGACAATTAGGGGAGAGGAAAAATTAATTGTTATGGGAGACTGGAATTTGGTGAAAAAGGAAGGGAAGGAGAAATAGTAGGTGAATATGGACTCGGCTAAAGGAATGAAAGAGGAGATTGCCTGGTAGAATTTTGCACAGAACATAATTTAATCATAACAAACACTTGGTTTAAGAATCATGAAAGAAGGTAATATACGTGGAAGAGACCGGGAGACACTGGAAGGTACCAGATAGATTTTATAATAGTACTATAGATTTCAGAACCAGGTTTTAAACTTTAATAAATACTAGGGACAGATATAGACTCTGACCATAACTTGTTGGTCATGAAAAGGATGCTGAAACTGAAAAAACTGCAAAAAGTTAGGAAAAAAGAAGATGGGATCTGAAGAAATTGAAGGAACCTGGAGTTCTTGAGAATTTCAGAGGGAGCTTTATGCAATAATTGACAGAAACTGGGGGAAATAAAACAGTATAAGAAGAATGGCTAGTGTTGAGAAACAAAATAGTGAAGGCAGCAGAGGACAAAATAGGTAGAAAGGCAAGACCTTCCCACCATCCTCATGACCTAGGTCATGAATTGCCTTTCCCTTCCTTTCCCATTCCTTTTTCTTCTTTTTCTCCCTTCTCTCCACCTGAAGAAGGAACACAGTTCCGAAAGCTTGTTATTTTCCTCCTTTTTTCTGTGTGTAACTGTCGGCGGTACAGCAAAAGGGTAAGTACTGGCCAACCAATCTATCTCTTTTGAAAAATAATTTATCATCTCTGTGGTAAATTTCCATATTAATCAAAACCGACTAAGAAATGAGACTGACAGGAAGTGTAAAATAGCGAAGTAGGAGTGGATAGAAGGCAAATGTAAGTCTGTAGAAGATAGAAGAATGTATAAATAGTGGAAAAATAGATACCGCCAAAAAAAAAATTTTTTTTTTTTTTTTTTTTTTTTTTTTTTTTGAAGAAAACAAAAGCAGCTGCATGAATATAAAGCACTCAGATGGAAAACCAGTTATCAGCAAAGAAGGTAAAGCTGAAAGGTGGAAAGAGTATATAGAGGGGCTCTACAAAGGAAATGAATTTAGAGACAATAGTGTAGGAAGGGAAGAGGATGTAGATGAAGGTGAAATAGAGGATACTATACTGAGAGAAGAATTTGACAGAGCACTGAAAGACCTAAGTCAAAACAAGGTCCCTGGAGTGGGCGACATACCCTCAGAACTACTGAAGTTTTTGAAAGAGCCAGCCATGACAAAACTATATCACCTGGTGCTTAAGATGTATGATACAGGGGAAATACCCTCAGACTTTAAGAAAATGTAATAATCCTCATTCCAAAGATAGCAGGTGCAGACAGGTGTGAAAATTACAGAACCAGCAGTTTAATAAGACATGGTTGCAAAATTTTAACATCAGTTATTTACAGAAGGATGGAAAAGCTGATAGAATCCAACCTTGGGAAGACCCGTTTGGATTCAGGAGAAATGTAGGAACACGGGAGGCAATACTCACTTTACGGCTTATCTTAGAAGATAGATTAAGGAAAAGCAAACCTACGTTTCTAGCTTTTGTACATTTGGAGAAAGCTTTTGGCAGTGTTGATTGGAATATACTCTTTCAAATTCTGAGATCAGCAGGAGTAAAACATAAGGAACAGGAGGTTATTTACAACTTGTACAAAAACCAGACAGCAGTTATCAGAGTTGAAGGACATGATAGGGATACAGAGATTGGGAAAGGAGTAAGACAGGGGGGTAGGCTTTCCACAGTGTTATTCAATTTATAGTTCTTTGGGCCTGCTGTGTTATAACTGTTCTTTAATGACATTATGTGAATTAAATCCCAAAGAATGCTATTTATTTTCTTTATTTATACAAGAGGCCTATTTTGGAAATACTTCCATCATCAAGTATCTTACTGCCGGTCTGTCTATGGTTTTCTTAATAAAGCAATCCCATTGCATTTGACAGATGTCAAATGAGCTGTCACATGAACAACAACATAAAAACACTTAATAAAAATCCGAAAATTACATTGGAATATTAAGCCAGCAACATACTAACTGTTTTAACGCATTGGGATTGCTTTCTTAAGAAAACCATAGACAGACCAGCAGACCAGCAATAAGATACCTGATGATGGAAGTATTTCCAAAATAGGCCTATAGTACAAACAAAGAAAATAAATAGCATCATTTGGAATTTATTTTGCATAATGTTATTCAATTTGTACATTGAGCAATTGGTGAAAGAAAGCAAGGAGAAACTTGGGGAAGGATTTAAAGTTCAGTGTGAAGAAATAAAAACCTTGTGCTTTGCTAATGACATTGTTATTCTGTCAGAGACAGCACAGGACCTGGAGGAGCAATTGAATGGAATGGACATTGTATTGAAAGGAGCATATAAGATGAACATTAACAAGAGCAAAACAAGGATAATGGAATGCAGGCTTAGAAAATCAGGTTATGCTGAAGGAATTTGATTATGTAATGAAACAATAAAGGTGGCAGATGAGTTTTGTTACTTGGGCAGTAAAATAAGATATGATAGGCGCAGTACAGAGGATATAAAATGTCGAATGGCAATGGGAAGAAAAGCTTTTT
Source organism: Locusta migratoria (assembly GCA_026315105.1). Lineage (NCBI taxonomy): Eukaryota > Metazoa > Arthropoda > Insecta > Orthoptera > Acrididae > Locusta > Locusta migratoria. The sequence goes on from CM048747.1 coordinate 132,222,555, forward strand.
TTTTTTTTTTTTTTTTTTTTTTTTTTTTTTTTTTTTTTTTTTTTTTTTGAAAAAGAGAAATTTATTAACATCAAATATTAATTTAAGCATAAGGAAGTCCTTTCTGAAGACAATTTGTGTGGAGTGTTGCCTTCTATGGGAGTGAAACATAGACGATAAACAGTGCATACAGGAAGAGGATAGAGACTTTTTTGAAATGTGGAGGTCCGTCTCTAATGACCATGCTGTCGATGGGACATTAAACTCCAAACTTACTTTTTTTTTATGTGGAGCTGCATAAGAATGTTGAAGATCAGGTGGGTGTATCGTGTAACTAAAGAGGCAGTACTGAACAGAATTGGGGGAGAAAAGGAATTTCTGTCATACCTTGTCGAAAAGAAGGGATTGATTGGTAGGACACATTCTTAGACATCAAGAAATCGTAAATTTAGTGTTGGAGGGAAGTGTGTGAGGTAAAAATTCCATAGGCTGACCAAGAGATGAATATAGTAAGCAAATTCAAATGGATGTATGTTGTCGTTCTTATGAGGAGATGAAGAGGCTTGCTCAGGATAGAGCAGGGAGGAGAGCTGCATCAAACCAGTCTCCGAACTGAAGACCACAACAACGACACAAAAAAGAATATAAATGCACTAATCTGATGTGGGGTAACAGGGCCCTGAGACATTCAGCATACTGAAGGAATTGATGCTTTAGCAAAAGAAAGTATCGAAGGTGATCCACTATTCACACACTTTCCATATTCTGTCTGTTTACAAGTTGCAAGAAAAGAATCATATGATCATTGGAAAAATCAAAGGCAAGTCCTGCAGGAAAAAAAATAGGGGGCGGGCTTATTGAATTCACTGAATGTTTCATCATATTCAGAAATGTACCTTGCCTGCCACTCAGAGCGCTGCTATCAAGGGGTATAACAAAATACAGTTGGAGTGTTGTGACTGTATAATGTACATTAGGCTGTGACTCTTCCCCCCCCCCCCCCCCTCTCTTCAGGAACCACATGTTTGTATGACTTCTCCACTGATACCCTCTGCTCTGGTTACACCTAAAGTATGGCAATCTGTATCATTCTGGCATGCAATGTTTGTATCTTGAATATGGTCATTACTAGTTTTAATCTCATTTAATGTTGGTTTCTGAAATTACAGATATTTTACTTTATCTTAAAACACCAATATCTTCACTAGTTTATCAGACTCAGTTAAGTAAGTGTAACGTAAATGATGCAATATTTACTAGTATTTCATAATTGCTTACTTTCGAGTGTCAGATCTAAAAACAAATCCATGGTGTTTACATGAGCACTCACATAGCACCATCCGAAGTCAACTTATTCATGGGATATCAGGAAGAATCTTTCTCACTCAGTTTACATCAAATACTTCGCTGGTCAGGCTTCATCTATTGCAATTTCATTATCTGGAACCATGGCAAGCTCAATTTTTGTATTGTTTCCAATTGCCCTTTACCTGTTTCTTCTGATCTCATCGAGTTATCTTCCTAAATATCAATTCTACCTCTCAGATGGCTCCGTAATAAACATGCCCATTTCAATAGTGCCACCCACCAACAGTACCTTCATTTTAACAAATGACACCTTTTCCATATCATAACATCTCTTTCTTACAGTCACACCATCCATGGACTTTACATCTGCAGTAGAAAAAAAGGGTCGTTGAAATACATTGATAACCCCAAGCAACTTATGAGGGCCTTAAGGTGGCCAAACACATAACTGCAAGGTCGACAGCTTGTACAAGCATGCACAAATTCCTCGCACCTCCACATGGTCATGCATGTGTGTGCAAGCATCAGTTTGTTTACCAGCGATGGAGCTCAAATGTTGATGAGTTGGGATAGGGATCCTTTTGTTCGTGTTACCAAAAAATGAAAATAAAAAATATAATGGAAGAAGAAACTTGATCATGGTGGACAGAGTGTTTGAAGAACCAGAAATAATATTTCCACAAGCTACTGTATCATGACTTAAATTGTGAAACACTATGGCAATTACATATTTCTATTTGCTTAACATGTCAAGTGCAAATATTTACATCAGTATTTTTGCATGTGTGTTATTCTGCTCTCTTGTACTATACTGGTCTTTTTAAGGTTATAGTGTATGCATTCAAAAAATTGCACATAACAAATATATTTGTTTACTGTGTAAGGAAGGAGGCACAATACTGATACTTGTATGTTTTAACCCTCCTATCCTGGTTTAGGAGAGTTAAATTCTACTTTGTTTTGTAGAATTAAAACTGCTTATTTTTGCAGTAATACTTTTTCTTCATAATTTTTCATTTGCAGTAGGATGTGTGACAACAGAGTATAAATAATTTAATTTTTATATATTCTTCACTTTTATTAATTTTAACTCAATACAATAACTGAACAATAACTGTAACTTCAACGCTGCCTGTAACTTCAACACTCAAACAATAACTCTAACACTGACTCAAAAACAACAACAATCCTGATAGGTGTTGCACATGCTGTATTTATACATTTATTACAAATAGCACCAATTAATTTCATTATTGCAATTTACACAAACAATTAGCATTTGGTAGATAAATAGTTTTAGTAGTACAAACGTGTGTATATAATTCTACGTTAAAATTAGTACATATTACATAATGAATTCTATCAGAATTAATTTATAAATACAAAATATTTGGTTAAATATGGGTACTTGTCATTAACAAACTATATACATAATTCACGTATTTTCTTGGTGGAATAACTGTGTTTGACTATAAAATCAGTACAAATAGATTCAGTATTTAATTAACATTGATGTAAATTCTAACTTTATCATTATTTGCATAGTTTATATTGTAATCAACTATTGTGCCTACAATGGATAACACTGCTTTCTTCTAGAACATTCTACTATAAAACGTGTTAGTTACAATTCAGAGGTCTGCATTTTTTTAAACTACAATGATTAGCTTCACGATAAAAAGATGTGAGAAGTATTGAAGTTACACCAGATGTCTTAGTTTGAGCTATAAATATGCTGTAATTGAAAGATAGGTGGGAAGAGAGTGTGGAATACAGGGTATTATCAGAAAAGTATAGGGTATCAGATTCTTGAATAAAGGTTAGGGTATCGGGTGGATAAACAGGAAGTGGTAATCGGCTGCTTCACCACATGGTTGCCTTAGCTGTTACACTACAAGGTGGACAGATAAAAATACAATTTCAGTCATTACCATGTAAAAAAAAGTCTGAAGATTTATTCTGTCCAATTTCCTAATTGTTGTTTAACCTAAAAATCACAATAATGCAAGAGAGGTGGAACCCCTTTACAAAATATTTCTGTAAATAATGGACAGTTGACAGTCACAATAAATTATCAGAACACATCCTCCTAAACATAAAGTATTTTATTGAGGGAGTGTTTGAATATATGAATCGCATATGTACTGGCTTTCAAAAACATCTATTTTGATAACTGAAATTGATATTTTCCTTCTTTTTTCTTAAGTACAGTAATATGTATTCTTTGAGTTGCCCTACATGACAGTAGAATATTTATCCAGAATTTAAATTAACAGTACCAAATACAAACAATTTAAATCAAAAACTGTTAATGCTCAGAAATAAGTGGATATTATTAACAACAAATGATATTAAACAAAAAATATATTGGGAGGCCAATGTCAGAATTCCCAGGCTACTGAACATGGGTCGACAAGATGCTCATGAGATTACATCACATATTTCTCAAACCATCCATTTCTGTGCAATAAATAATCTTTTTGAATCAGAAGAATTATCCAAAATAAAATAAAAAAACACCACACCATACATCATAAATGAACAAAAATAAGCAAATTGGACTACTTTTTGTGCTGAAATATCACTTATTTCAGATACTGTTTTGATGGTAAATAACACAGCAGTTAGGTTTTGGACAAGATCCTGAATTTTGGATTTCCATAGAATCCTGAAAATTTGAACTGTTCATTCTCATCATATACCCAATCTGTGTATTCAAAATATCAGTTTTTATTGAACTGTGCATTAAAACTGTAAGATCGCTTGTCTTGCTGTGATAGCATCAGTTTAGTACCTGTAAACTATGAAATTAATTTTTTAACTGCATTATTTTATACTTTATCAATATAGCATGCAACATCCTTTACTATCAAGCTCGTGTCATCAACAAACAACTATTTTAGAATTACCTTTTATACTACAAGGCATAAGCACATCATAGCCATTTTCAACACTGCAGAGAATTATCTTGTGCTGTCTGTTATTAAAGTAAGAGGTGAATCAATTGTGACCTACTCCCCATATTCAATAATGTTCCAACTTATTTTCTGTCATATGTATGAATAACAAATGAAGTTTATAGGTTGAGCTTTTATGTTTCATGTTATTGTTCACATATATCCCTGTTCTTCAATGTCTTTACTATTTACAGAGTATTCCTTTATATTTATTACAAAATTATTTTTTTCAGGTTTGTTTGCTGTGCAAATAAATATGTACCATTTCCATAATAAGGAGCCCCCTCATGATTCTCATACTTTCACCAACTGTTTGCATTTCTTATGAGTCAGAGGATATAACACTCATCTTCTGATTATTTTGCCTTGTTGACTTTGGTACTTTCAGTATTGGCTGTAATTTGTTGCATAAATATATAATGAAATATCATTTCCTCTGTTGTACATCATGTTGTTCATGCCCAATATAAGAAAGCAAAACTTATTAATAGAAGACTAGCTTTTTGCATATATTAAGGTAAATTTGGTTTAGTTCACAAGACTTACATGGTTTAGCTATACTTCGAGGATATTTACAAGCATCCACCTTGCAGAAAGTAGCTGACAGTTCTTTCTTCCATTCATCACGAGATGGAGAGACTTTTCCTGAAATTAATGGTAAGAAGGATTTGGAAGTTTGTGAACAAGAATTCAAATGTGCAAAATATGAAGTCAAGTACAAGATATACCTTACCTTTCCAATCACTAAACAGAATTCTTTCAACATTGAGACATACAAGATAGTCTTCATCTTGCACTTCTGTATCAGTATCAGAAATTGGCTTGAAACTGTAAAATAAAAAATAATTCGTAGTGAGAAATTAATCACTTATCTATATTTTGATATTGTATTACAGGACAATGTTTTACACAAACCTGAAAGTAAAAATTCGTCCTTCCAGAGGCTTCATTCGGCCTTCCATTGGTTCAACAGTAAACATTTTATAACTTTCGACCCTCTCCCTTGCATGTTTGATCTCCTGAAGTTCATAAATTTTTCTTTTAGAGAATTACACATAAAATTACTCTTTGATAACCACAGAGTTAACATACAAGACACATTAATATCATGAAAAGGATATAGTGGATAAATAGAAAATCTACTCACCAAACAGTAGCACAAGAAAACACTCATAAAGGAGATGAAAACATGCAATTTTTCAGAGCTGGCAGTTCCTTCTTGCCAGAAGAGTTGAAGAAGCTGTATAATGAAGGGTCTGGCAATGTTCATAAAATGGGAGAGTTTCAGTGAAGTAGCCCAGAATCCTGAATGAGTAAGACTCGTGGGGTAAGAGTCATGTTGGTACCAAAGTTCCCACCTGGGTAGTTCTAAGAAGCTGGTGTCATCGATTGGTAGAATTCATATTGCATATATGGTCAGGACTTTGATATTTTAGAGCATGTTCTGTAATAGGATATTCTGTGATAGCAATGTACACCCCCTGTTTACACGAATTCATCTTGATGGCAACTTTGTGGTAGTCATACCAATATAAAAAGCTGAAAAGTGTTTATGTAACAGCCGGTACTTGAAGTGATGTTTTGCAGGTGGCTCTCTCTTTGATAGTGAATGTTTTGCTATTTACCTGGCTTGTTTTGTTTGTACGAGGAGGCAAGTCTTACAGTGAGAGTGCTCACAAGGTTTATGAGATGTAGAGTAGGGAAATTGGTACAGAAGGAGTTAATGGTCTGACCAGGATACTGAGAAATTTTGGTGGTGGTGGGTTTGGAGTGGGGGGGGGGGGGGATATTCTGTGTAAGTTGCACAATATGTCAGATAGTATTCGATTAATGATGGAAATTTTCCTCAGAGATGATAAATTATTTTTCAAAAGAGATAGATTGGCTGTCCAGTACTTACCTTTGTGCTGTAGCGCCAATAGTGACACAAATGAAGAAAAAGAAAAAGAGGGACAAAAAGGACAAGCTTTTGGAACACAGTTCCCTCTTCAGGTGGGAGAGAAGGGTAGAAAAAAGGATGGGAACGGAAGGGAAAGGTAATTCATGACCTAAGTCATGAGGATGGTGTTTGAGGAGTGTGGAAGTCAGAGACTTCCACTCTTCTGCAGACAAAATCATTAGCTCCATTCCTTCAGTCATAATATAAAAAAATACATTAATTTACATGATCGTGCCATATGTTTTCGGGATCTTGAAGCACAAGAACAAGTCCTTGTTTCGCATTTTGGCATGCGAATTTCCATACTAGTGCATTGATTTACATATTTGTGCACAATTTTTGCAGTTCCCTTCCTGGTCATATACATTATCTAGTGATATTTTGCATAATTTTGTATTCGTTGCCTTTATTTTGCATGCTTGGGCATAATTTTGTGTGCTTAGGAATGTTTCCGCTTGCTTTTGTGGATGAATTTGTATATTTTTGCATACCTAGTGCTTATTTTGCTTGCTGAGGCTAATCTTCCCACACCTTAGGCTCCTCATAAATCTCCTAACACCATCTGTCCCACCATTTTCCATCTTCCTTACACACCACCTGCCCCAATAGACCCCTGCTCCATCTATCTGCATCAGTTCAGAAAAGTATCCCTTTCCTTGGCCAAAACCCAATCCCACATCATATTCCTAAAATGTTGCCTAAATCATGGAATCCCTCCCAAAGGTCTAACCATAAAAATTACTTTCTTAGGATCCCACCCCTCCCTCCCCCTTTCCAGATTCCACCGGTCCTCATCTCTTACAAACCTTACCTCTCATCAACTTTATCCTAACTAACAACTACTTTTCCTTTGAGAAAGTTTAACATCAAATTCGTGGCACAGCCATGGGCACCCTCCTATGCCAACCTGTTTGTGGGCCATCTGGAGGAATCCTTCCTAGCACCCCAAAACCCCAAACCTTTGGCCTGGTTCAGGTTTATTGGTGATATTTTCATGATCTGGACTCACAGCCAGGACACTCTATCCTCCTACCTTCAAAACCTCAACTCCTTCTCCCCCATCCACTTCACCAAGTCTTCCTCAACGCACCATGCCACATTCCTGGATGTGTGCCATATCTGTTCGTTGATCGATGATTCTCGATGTTCTTGATGATTGTCAACAATCATTGCTCTTGGTAGCAGCTGACTGAAATTTCATGGGGCGAGAACTAATTCACTACAAATAACTTAGACAACACACAGAATTGCAGTTCTTCAACACTTTAACAGTTAATTATTTGTGCCACTGGACTTATTAATTTCATTCAATTTCTGATTTACATTTTCTTCTACTTTTTTTTTTATCACACAATTAGTTCCACTCCTCCAATTTTCTCATTTAAACCTACTAACATACTAATTAATGTAGCAATTTCCTGACACAAATTACCAACTTCACTACTGACTTTACCTCCAATCTTACTACAGTTTTCAATCATGTTCTGTTTCAATTCACAACTGTTTTCATCAATTTTCTGATTTAATTCCTCACGCAAATTACCAATTTTACTATCAATCTTCTCAATTCTACTATTGCTTTCATCCATTTTCTGAGGCAAATTACCCATTTCATCACAGATTTCTTTCCTTCATTCTCTGACTCAAGCTCACAATCTTAAATAATAACTTTTGCAAACCAGCAGCATCATCTGAAACTGAATTTACCAAACCATCACCACCTGGTCCAGTTACATTACCTATCATAGTGATGAAGCTTTCACTTCCCCATCAATTATTCAACTTACGTCAAAGATTGATCGAATTCAGATTTATAATCACTGTCTCCTATGGTATCTGATTGTTTGCTAATTCTACCCACCTTATCAAAACAAACTTCCTTCTTTATGACATTAGGCCTAACATTTGTTTCCTGCTGTCCATTATCCAATAATAGATTAAATTTTTCACATTTATCATCCATGGTTAATTTCTAAGAACTTTACCTTGGAAATACGATGTTTTCTGGTTGTGATCGGTGATCTCATTGGCGATGTACAGCACTGCTTACAACGCAATGTCCAAGGCCAGTTAGTTCAGGTTTATTGATAATATTTTCATGATCTGGACTCAGGGTCAGGACACTCTATCCTCCTTCCTTCAAAACTCCTTCTCCCCCCATCCACTTCACCTGGTCTTCCTAAAACCCACCATGCCACATTTCTGGATGTGAGCCGTACCTGGTCGTTGATCGATGATATTCGATGTTCTTGATGATCTTCGACAATCACTGCTCTTAGTAGCAGCTGGCTGAAATTTCATGAGGCAAGAATTAATTCACTACATATAACACAGACAACACACAGAATTGCAGTTCTTCAGCACTAATGATTTATTATTAGTGCCCAATTGTCCGGATTTATGGTCAGCTTACAATTGTCATTAATTACATTTAATGTGACCAGGAACGCACATTCCACATGTCAATAACACAGGTTAACATTGTCAATGTGTGGAATACAAAAGTTTCAAGAGCACAGTGTGGCACAAATATGGATTAATCACAGTAGATACACTTTCTGCATGAATTATACTGAAGAACTTTTACAAAATTGTTCAAATTTAAAGTCCAAACTGATGAGGCTTGTGCCTCAGATCATAGCCGAAACAATAAACAAACTCAGAACTGACATAGACTTAGCATTAGATAGCTGACAAAACAATCTCTCAACTAGTGTGGATTCTGCCTCTTACAACTAACTAAACTATACTCTGATACATGCCGCGAGTGCATCCTATTTATATAATCAAACAATACCACTGAAAATTATGTATTGTTAATTGAATTCATTACATTACTTATAATGCAAAAGTAAACAATTACATGCAACTGGCTATCATAACAGATATTGTAAATAATAATGATTAAATTAATATACAAATCTCGGTTAAATGAATAGTATTTCCTTTACATATCTAACAAAATAGATTCATCAACAATATTTTTGTAATTAATGGTAATTACACTGAATCTAAAGAGGGTAAAACTTTCCTAACATTACTTGTGCAACACAGTAACTCCCACTTTAATATTACGAGAAAAGAATGTACCTAGTTTTAATATAAATACTAATTAGCATGCTATCTGAACTTAAACAATATACTTCTTGCACAAATTAATTAATATTTGCTAATTAAACAAACTTCTCCAGCATAAATAATAGAAAACGACATTACAAAATAAAATAAAATGAAGTTTTGAAAGAGAAAATAATAATAGACTAATCACATTTATATCTATTATTATTCAACAGTGGTATCGGGAGGTTCAGTAATGCAAGCATATTGGAATAAATCCCAATGTGCTTCATTAAATATGTCAACCTCCATTTCCCTGATTGTTTCATCCACACTTCTGTCCATATTAAACATACCAAAGACCAACAGTATCTACAAAAACCCTCCCTTACAGCCTGGCCACTCATGAACGACGTATCTGCAGTGACAATAACTTCCTCTCTCAATATGCCCAGGGTCTCACAAAGGCCTTCACAGTCAGAAACTACCCCACAGGCCTATTCCGCAAAGAGATCTCCTGTGCCATATCCCCACAAATCCCAAATCCTCACTCTGCCACCAGTAACCATCCACAGAAGAGCACTCCCGTTGTCACCCAGTACTACCCTGGACTTGAAAAGTTGAACTGTATCTGCCATCAAAATTTAACTTATTTTCTGTCCTCATGCCCAGAAAAAGACAACCTGGACAAAATCCTTCCCACTCCTCCTAAGGTGGTGTTCTATCACCCTCCCAATCTCCATAACACCCCAATCATTCCCCGTGCCACTCTGAAACCTACCCCACTGCCACAGGGATCCTATGCCTGTGGAAGACCCCACTGCAAGACCTGTCCAATCCACCTACCCAGCACTTCCTATTATAGTCCCGACACAGGCTTATCCTACCCTATCAGAGGCCAGGGCAATGTGAAAGCAGCCATGTAATTTACCAACTGTGCTGCAATCACTATGCAGCTTTTTGTTTATTGGCGTGACCATGGGCGTACCCAACGAGGGGCAGGGGGGCAGCTGCCCCCCCCCCTAGAAAATATTTGAATGCATTCATGTCAATCGACTTGTAATCAATATATATAAAGATTTTTGACTTACCTAAAGTACAGGCTCGTTGACAGAAACATAAAACACACACAAAAACACACAAACATTCGATCTTTCGCCACCACTGGTGGCTTCTTTGGGAAAAAGAGGAAGGAAGGAGAGGAGAAAGGGAAGGATACGGGTTTTAAGGACGTGGAAAAGGAGCCATTCCAATCCCAGGAGTGGAAGGACTTACCTTAGGGGACAAAAAGGAAGGTAAACAAATACACACACACTCACATATATCCACATGCAAACACACCTAGGCAGACATTTGTAGATGTCATTGTTTGGTCTACAAATGTCTGCCTAGGTGTGTTTGCATGTGGATATGTGTGAGTGTGTGTGTATTTGTTTACCTTCCTTTTTGTCCCCTAAGGTAAGTCCTTCCACTCCTGGGATTGGAATGGCTCCTTTTCCACGTCCTTAAAACCCGTATCCTTCCCTTTCTCCTTTCCTTCCTTCCTCTTTTTCCCAAAGAAGCCACCAGTGGTGGCGAAAGCTCGAATGTTTGTGTGTTTTTGTGTGTGTTTTATGTTTCTGTCGATGAGCCTGTATTTTAGGTAAGTCAAAAATCTTTATTTTGTACATATTTTTCCCACCTGGAAAGTCTCATTCATATATCAATTATAGAGGGAAACTTTCCCGATGGGATAAACAAAAATAAAAATAGAAAAGAGATGACTTACCAAAAGGACCGGCTCGTCGAGAGAAACAAATAAAATCACACACAAACACACATACAAGCTTTCGCCACCACTGGCAGCTTCTTCAGGAAAAGAGGAAAAAAGGAGAGGAAAAGGGAAGGATATGGGTTTTAAGGAAGTGGAAAAGGAGTCATTCCAATCCCAGGAGTGGAAGGACTTCCCTTAGGGGAAAAAAAAGGAAAGGAAGGTAAACAAATACACACACACTCAGACATATCGAAACGCAAACACACCTAGACAGACATTTGTGAATATATATATATATATATGAGTGGGAAAGGAGTCATTCCAGTCCTGGGACAGGAAAGACTTACCTTGGGGGGAAAAAAAGGGGGGTAAACAAATACACACACACCCACACATTTACACAGACGCAAGTACACCTAGGCAGACATACTGTAGAAAGCAAAGAAGTTAAAAAGTTAGAGATACCACTTGAGGCAGAGGCTCTGTATAGAGAACTGAGGCAAGTATGTTAAGATGGTGGGTAGCAATTCGAATTTAGCAGAGGTTGAGACCAGGTGGGCAACGGGAAAAGATAATATGCTGAAGGGCTAGTTCCCATCTCCGGAGTTCTGAATTATTGTTGTCGGTGGGAAGTATCCAGATAACCCGGACAGTGTAACACTGTGCCAAGATGTGCTAGCCATGCCCCAACGTGTGTTTAGCCACAGGGTGATACTCATTACCAACAAACACTGTCTGCCTGTGACCATTCATACGAATGGACAGTTTGTTGCTGGTCATTCCCACATAGTACGCTTCACAGTGCAGGCATGTCAGTTGGTAAATCACGTGGGTGCTGTCACAAGTGGCTCTGCCCTTGATTGTGTACACCCTCCGGGTTACGGGACTGGAGTAAGTGGTGGTGGAAGGGTGCATAGGGCAGGTTTTACAATGGGGCGGTTACAAGGGTAGGAGCCAGAAGGTAGGGAAGGTGGTTTGGGGATTTCATAGGGATGGACTAGGAGGTTACGGAGGTTAGGTGGGCGGTGGAAAGACACACTCAGTGGAGTGGGGAGGATGTCATGAAGGATGGATCTAAGCATCCCATGAATAAGTTTGCGTATGAGGGGGCCATCCTGGTTCCCATGGCTGTTCCCTATAGTTGTTGGTATGTCTGGCCCTCAAAAGTGAAGTAGTTGTGGGTTAGGATGAAGCTGGCTAGGGTATTAAGGAAAGAGGTTTTAGGTAGGGATGTGGGTGGTCGACGTGAAAGGAAATACTCCATCGCAGCAAGGCCCTGGGCATGTGGGATATTTGTATATAAGGAAGTGGCATCAATGGTTACAAGGATGGTTTCTGGAGGTAACAGGCTGGGTAAGGATTTCAGGCGATCGAGGAAGTGGTTGGTGTCTTTGATGAAGGATGGGAGACTGCACATGATGGGTTGAAGGTGTTGGTCTATGTAGGCAGAGATTCGTTCTGTAGGGGCTTGGTAACCGGCCACAATAGTGCGGCCGGGATGATTGGGTTTGTGAATCTTGGGAAGTAGGTAGAAGGTGGGGGTGCGGGGTGTCAGTGGGGTCATGAGGTTAATGGAATTAGGTGAAAGGTTTTGTAGGGGGCCCAAGGTTTTGAGGATTCCTTGAAGCTCTGCCTGGACATCAGGGATGGGATTGCCATGAAAGACTTTATATGTGGTACTATCTGAAAGCTGGCGTAGTCCCTCAGCCACATACTCCCACCGATCAAGTACCACGGTCGTGGATCCCTTGTCGGCTGGGAGAATGACGATGGAATGGTCAGTCTTCAGATCACGGATAGGTCGGGATTCAGCTGCGGTAATGTTGGGAGTAGGATTAAGGTTTCTCAGGAAAGACAGTGAGGCAAGGTTGGAAGTAAGGAATTCCTGGAAGGTTTGAAGAGGGTGATTTTGAGGAAGAGCAGGTGGGTCTCACTGTGACGGAGGACGGAACTGTTCTAGGCATGGTTCAATTTCCATATGTGAGTTATATACAATTCTGATAAATTATGGCTGCATTAGTCATATATATATAGATGAAGATTACTCACCAGGCGAAGGAGCACAGATGGTGATAGTAGCACAAATAAAACACACACACACACACACAAAAACGCTAGCTTTCACAGCCTAGCTGCTTTGTCAGGCAGAAGGAAAGGAAAGGGAAAAGGAAATGATGAGGGTTTAAAGGAGTGGGTAAGGAGTCTTTCCAATCCCGGGACAGGAAAGACTTGCCTTGGGGGAAAAAAAAGGAGGGTACACAAATACATACACACACACACACATTTACAAAGACGCAAGTACACCTAGGTAGACATACTGTAAAAAGCTTGGGCCCCATATGACATTGTCCATGGGAGGGGTGGGGGCAAAACCTTGGGGAAAGCGTTGCGCTATTTAATATTTTGGAAGACAAAAACCGAATTTGAAGTAGCCATAAAATAGAGCCAGTTCCAACCCAGCTAAAAACTTTATCCTGTTTCTAAAAAAAATGACATTCACATCATTATTTTAAAAAATCTCCTGTCTAAACTGTATATTTTCTTTTCCCTGAGAGCTAGGGGACACCCCCCCCCCCTTTGCCTATAGGTACGGGCACTGTTGAATGTGAGTTAGCAACACTATAAATCACCACTAATGATGCTTCAGTAATAAAAGAAGGGAAACGCTTTTGGCACAGACAAACTGCCTTTTCATTAGCTGCAAAACTGGTGATTAATCCGCTCCACTCTTGGAGGTAAACGCGTCCGTTTCCAAGACTGCCGCTTGGCGATGAAAATTATTTACCAAGACATTAGTGGGGACTAGAATGGTATTGAAACACGAGTTCGGATTTGTGGCCAGCAAGCTGTGTCTTCTCGATAAGAAAATAGAAACTCCTTAAGACATTAGACATTATTATACAGTACATCTGCTTCTTCCACAACATAATAACTGATAAAAATTGACACAACAGCAAAAGGTGGTATTTCGAAGAGAGCGACAAGTGCTTGATAGGTATTGAAAACCTGTGTCAACTCTCATTAATGCAAACATATCTACCTATCACATGAATCATTTATTGAATAGTGTAATTATTGCCATAGGCATTACCACCACTAAATTAGTGAGGAGGACAGCTTAAAGGATATATCTCATATGGAGGACAAAACGGAAGGCCAAAATATTGGGGACACCCATGACTAATGCAGCCATAATTTATCAGAATTGTATATAACTCACATATGGAAATACGAACCCTTTAGGATTTTGTTATCCATAATATTTATTTGTAGCTTTTGTACTTATTCTGTTTATTCCAAATTTGGGGTATGAGGTTCCTGTTGGGACGTTCACATATATAGGATCACTTTGACGAATATCACAACAAACTGCACCAAATAACTGCACTAAACACAAAACCCACTTGCGGTTATATTGGCGTTAATGTGTGGCGTTGCTCTGCTCACCACGGATTCTAAATGGACATACCAATATTCCATTATTAAACCAAATAACTGCCCCCTCCCCCCCCCCCCCCACATCAATACGTAGCGGAACGCACGAACGAGGGTGTGTCACGTATGTCTGGGAACAGACGGGTACTGCAGTGTTGCAACATTTGCGCTACACGCTTACAAGTGCTTTGTACTTGAAGAAGGCGAGTATGCTGGAAATTATTTTTCTAACTTCCTTATGTAGAGTTTGCCCCATACCAACACTATAAACGATGGCGACTGGCAACAGCCGGAATATATAACATGCAATAATCACAATAAATGCAAACAATGGCTACGACATTCAGAGCAGACCGCTCAAAACACTACTGAATGCTCATTGGCTGTCAGAGAATGCATGACGCCTTCGTATAGTCTGCCGTCTTCGTATAGTCTGTAAACTCCGAGCAAGCGGGTCTGCACGCTGCCTACCTGCTACATCACAAGGCGCTTGTACAGGGTGGTTCAGCACGGTGAAGCCGTGCACTTTGAATCAGTGTCGACCCTGTGTGCGGATGCGCCAATGTGGGGTTTATTTATTCATAAATAAACTACTTAGCACTATATATTCTTCCAGAATACGACACAGCACTGTAAATTACATTATCGCTGTGGCGGTAGTCATATATTAGGATACTTATATTTACTAGAAATATAAAACAGACCGAACTGAACTCAAATAGTGCAGTCAGTCTGTAGAATTTAGGCTTTATTCTTAAGCTGTTTCCTTTTTCTTTCACCAAGCCATATATAAGTGAAACAGGGGTTTCAAGTGGAGTAAGAATATGAAATACGGTTGTGAAGATGTTGAAAATAACACCTTGGATGCCCCAACATACCGACCGATGAAATCGCGGACAAAGTGAAAGAATGCGGCCGGCTGCAAGTCGTGGCTCACGTCAGCACCAATGACGCTTGTTGCTTGGGTTCTGAGGACATCCGCAGTTCCTATGGGCGGCTGGCAGAATTGGTGAAGACTGCTGGCCTTGCACGCAGGATTCAAGCAGAACTGTTGATTTGTAGCATTGTTCCCAGGGTTGATCGAGGTCCTTTGATTTGGAGCCGAGTGGAGGGTCTGAACCAGAGGCTTCGCCGACTCTGTGACAGTCATGGCTGCAGATTTCTTGATCTCCGTTATCGGGTGGGGAATTGTAGGAAGGGGTGCACTACACTAAGGAAGCAGCTACTCAGTAGCAGAGTACTTGTGGAGTGCACATGTTTTTTTTTAGGCTAGGCACTAGCTTTGATGAGCACTTGGCAGTCAACATTCAGGCAGCGAATTCAGGACGCATTCAGAACAATAATTCCACTATCAAAATATTAGCCGTAAACTTTCAGAGTTCCTGAATTTACCGTGTTGCATGAAAATTATTGTGCTCAGATAGTTTTAGGCACTGAAATCTGGCTAAATCATGATGTGGAAAGCTCGGAAATATTTAGCAAGGCGTGGAATGTATATCGGAAAGACAGATCAGACACAACTGGAAGGAGAGTGTTCATTGCAGTGGACAAAGATATTGTTTCTACCGAGCTCGAAGTCGAGAGTGACTGTGAAGTTATCTGGACACATATAACTGGACTAAGAAAAGTGAAGTTAGTAGTTGGATGTTTTTACTGGCCCCCAGTGCTACTGTAGCAGTTTTAGAATCATTCAAAGAAAGTCTACACCAGGTAGTTCATAGCTGGGCCATGCAATATTACTCGGGGGAGATTTCAACCTTAAGAGTATAGATTGGGACCTATTTCAGGACCTTTATTTCAGGCAGTACAGACAAGCGGTCTTGTGAAATACTATTAGACACAAATTTAAATGCACTGTAAATAGTGGGTTAGAGAAATATGTGCCTATAAAGTCGGTTAAGGATGGAAAAGATCCACCGTGGCATAATAATAATATTAGAAAGCTAGTGAGAAAGCAAAGGCTGTTGCACTCTCAGTTCAAGAAAGATCATGCAAATCAAGACACGCAAAAGTTAGCAGAGATCCATGCGTCTATAAAAAGATTGATGCGCGAAGCATACAATGATTACCACAGCCATACCTTAGCAAAAGATCTTTCTTAGCAAATTCTGGTTCTATGTAAAATCGATAAGCAGGTCAAAGGCCTCTATTCAGCCACTCGTTGATCATTCGGAAACAGTAATAGAAGAAAGTAGACAGAAAGCTGTAGTTCTAAATTTAACCTTTAAGAAATCATTCACGCAGGAGGACCATACAAATGTACCGACATTTGATCAACACACTAACTCCCAAACGGAGGACATAGTAACAGGTATTTCCATTGTAGAGAAGCAGCTGAGAGAGTTGAATACAAAGAAGTCTCCTGGTCCAGATGGAATACCAGTTCAGTTTTACAAAGAGTATTCTGCGACATTGGCCCCTTACTTAGCTTGCATTTATTGTGAATCTTTAGTTCTGCGCAAAGTTCCTAGTGAATGGAAAAAAGCGCAGGTGACTCTCGTTTGTAAGAAAGGTAAAAGAACTGACCCACATAATTACAACCCAACATCGTTGACATCAGTTTCCTGTAGAATTTCTCAGCTCAAATATAGTAAATTTCCTTGGGACGGAAAAGCTTCTTTCTATGAAAAAGCATGGATTTAGAAAACATCGCTTGTGTGAAACTCAGCTTGCCCTTTTCTCACATGAAATCTTGCGAGGGCAACAGGCAGATTGTGTTTTTCTCGATTTCAAAAAGGCATTTGACGCGGTGCCGCACTACAGACTGATAACGAAGATACGAGCATATGGAATAGGTACACAGATTTGTGACTGGCTGGAAGACTTCCTAACTAATAGAACACAGTACGTTGTTCTCGACGGCGAGTGATCATCAGAGACTACGGTATCGTCAGGCGTGCCCCAGGGGAGTGTGATAGGACCGCTATTATTTTCTTTCTATATATAAGATCTGATAGACAGAGTAACTTGTAATTTACGGTTGTTTGCTGTGATGCTGTGGTGTATGGGAGGGTGTTGTCATTAATTGACTGTAATAGGATACAGGATGACTTAGACAACATTTCCAGTTGGTGTGATGAATGGCAGCTAGTTCTAAATGTAGAAAAATGTAAGGTGATGCACATGAGTAGGAAAACCAATCTCGTAATGTTTGAATACAGCATTGGTAGTGACCTTCTTGATACAGTCGCGTCGTTCAAATATCTAGGCATAACATTGCAGAGCGATATGAAATGGAACGAAAATGTAAGGAGAGTTGTGAGTAAGGCGGACAGCTGACTTCAGTTTATTAGGATAATTTTGGAAAGATGTACTTCCTCTGTAAAGGAGACCATGTACAAAACACTTGTAGGACCATGTCTTGAGTATTGCTCTAGTTTTTGGGACCCGCAGCACATCAGATTAAAGGAAGACATGGAAGCAGTTCAGAGGCGAGCAGCTAGGTTCGTTACTGGTAGGTTTGACCAATGAGCAAGTGTCACAGAATTTCTTCAGGAACTCAAATGGGAATCGCTGGAAAAGAAGACCTTCTTTTCGAGAAATTCTGTTGAGGAAATTTAGAGGGCCATAATTTGAAGCTGACTACAGAACGATCTTGCTGTCGCCTACTTACATTTCGCGTGGTGATCACAAAGACAAGATAAATGAAATTATGGCTTGTACTGAAGCATATAGACATTCATTTTTCCTCATTCTATTTGGGAGTGGAATAGGAAAGGAAATACCTGATAGTGGAACTGTGTACCTCCGCCATGCACCTTACAGTGGATTGCAGAGTATATATGTAGATATAGATGTAGATTCGTGTAGAACTCAGTGTTTATCTACTGTCATCTGTTTATCTTTATTTTCTTTCTGTGGCTAAATAAGAGGAAAATAAAATACATATATATTTATTTTGTAGGGTCTACTGCTCAAGGAAGGAAAAGGAGTCAAAACAGTAGTAGCGCAAGCGATGAAAAGAAAAATGAAGTGTCACAATCACAACAGTCAACTTCAACAGCAGCAATGTAACTGCATCAGTCCCTGTTCCTTATTCCCACACAACACCCCGGCTAGCTTGTGGGTCCAAAGATGATTCGGATTATGTAATTCATGCTGCCAGTTTTCTTCAACTCTCATTGTTTATGACATCATATATCCTGAAATATGTGTCGTATTTTGTTCTTTCCTCGACAGCGATCATTGTCAGATAATAAGGAATATGTGTACCAAATTTAGCTGAAATCTGTCCAGTAGTTTAGGAGGATATAGAAAACACAAATATATATGTATACATACATACACCTAATTTTATATGATGCATTAATCTGCATGTTGATCCTGCTCCCTGTTCGTCCAAGATAATATGGCCTGCCCCCCTCCCCCCCCCCCCCAGCTAAGATCCTGGGTATGCCCTTGGATGTGGTGACCATTAACCAGCTGTCCATTAGGATGAATGACCACCGCCAAACTGTGGCCAAAAAGAAGGTGGACCACCCTGTGGCACAGCATTCAGTGGAGCATATGCCTGTTGTCAACGGCTGCTTCATAACTCAGTCCATGTGGTGGATCCTCCCAACCCACCAACAGCTTTTCTGAACTCCACAGATGGGTGTTATTCCTACAGTACATACTTTGATCCCAAGATTATCCAGGCCTCAACCCATGAGAACTTTCCTCTTTTCCACACCTATCAGTTCCTACCTCTATATCCTAAAGTCTCCTTTTTTGAGTGGTGTGTGTGTGTGTGCGTGTGTGTGTGTGTGTGTGTGTGTGTGTGTGAGAGAGAGAGAGAGAGAGAGAGAGAGAGAGAGAGAGAGCATGTGCATGCGTGTGATGTGAATGAGTTTGAATGATTTATTTTATTTTATTTATTTTCCTCCCCTCACATGTCTCTCACTCCATTACTAAGCATGATTCGTAAGGGAGCAGCCGGTGCAGACGATTATGCGACTGTGCTGTGTGCATGTGTGATTGCGTGTATGTTCTATTTTATGGAAAAGGCCATGCCTGATAACTGAAGTGTTGTATGTTTTTCTTATGTGCCTGTTGCAGCTCAGTCATACCTTTGAGGTGAGTTGTAAACAGACCTTATTACTATACAGTTAATCCCAACCTGGACTATCCATTATTTGATATTTAAGATACTTTCAGATATTGAGATGAGTATTTCAATTAATCACATAATCATTATAGAAATCTTATCACAGTCTTGTTTGGATTATGTGTTGTCATTGTGCAGACACACTGTATCAACTTTAACTTTTCTTAATGAAGGGTACTCTCTTTATCAATATGATTTGGTGTTGTTATAAGTTTGAAAGGATAAATTGTGGACGAGATTGTATTGTATGAGATGAGCAAGAGGCACTAATTAAGCATAGGAACAACCACTACAGACAGTAAATTGTGACAAATTATAGCAGAAAAAGTCCCTTATTTATGGTTTTCAATGAAATATTTCACTGAAACATCATAGGAATTCACTAAGTTAGTACCCTAGAATTTGAGCCCTGTATTAAGCATTTAAGACCTAGGAATATAGTTAAAGAAGAAGCAGTAGTAGACTTTGAATATGGAGCAGTGGAGGGGGGATGATAAAAATCTATAGTATGTATTTATGAAAGTTTAGTAATTTTTAAGTGCAAATAACAGGATATTAAAATGAACTGACCAAATTTAATAGTGAGCAACTGTAGTCAAGGTTAATATAAGATGTCAAAAATCATAAAAATAATTGAACTTTACAAACAAAAACTAATAGAAAACAATTGGAATCTAGGGTAACAATGAATATTGGGAATGTGATGAAAGTTTTAAGAGATGACATTAGTGATTGGTTCAAAGCTATTGAATCTAAAAGTCAAGGAACAACCTGAAACTGGATGCAGGCATTAAGGTATAGATGAAGTTAAAAATATATCATTTCTTTACTGCTGATAGACTAAAATATTGAATATTGAAAAACTGCTCACTCTTTAGTTAAAAATAGAACTGAAAAGTTAGACATTGCTAGAAAATAAATCTAATACTAATGTAAGCACCTTTGAAAGTGTCTGATTAATGTAAATAAAAAATTGGTAGAAATAGAAGCAAATGTCGTATCTAAAAATTTATACTTCAATATTATGCAGGCTAGTAGACCAGTGACAAGTTTTACATGTGACAACTTGCATACAAACGACTTTCTACAACATTTCAAGGATAACTTTGTGTTAGGAATGACTGAAACTTTAGAAATTAAATTTTTCAAAAAGAGTGTAAAAGGAAAGCCCCTATCTGGTGTGACATTATAGATACAGGGGGAAGCTGATTGTTTCCATGTGAAAGGCGGGTTTTGTCAGGCTGTTGGGTTCCCCAGCTAGCCAGCTAACAGTTTGGACCTAGTGAATGGAACACACATAATTAGGATTTTCCCAATCTGCTCTTGGCTGAGTGAGGGCGGCTCTCCCAGGTTGCAACTGAAATACAATATAGCCACACACATTATTCTAAAAATCCATATAAAATCAGGCAATGGTCATACAGCAAATATAACTATATGAATGGATTCAGGAGACTTGGAAGAATCAAATGCCATGATTACAATTTCAATACCCCTTAAGATAAAAAGCCAATAAATTTCAGTACTATAATAATAATAATATTATAAGACTTATATTTACAATTATTGATACGTAGTGTTTGTCAGTAACAGTTTAAGAAGCAAATGGGCAGCATTGCACCATGCTACCTATCTTAAAAGATGCACCATATGATATCCGTATTCTTTCAATAAACTTTGTTTCACTCTCTTGTTCTGCTTTTCGTTGAGATAGTAATATTCTTGTGTCACAACATAGATTCCCCCATAGAAACACAAAACATGAACCCAGCAAAGCGCATTACATTTATATATGTATTTTATTATATTTAATATTATTCTTAGTAGAGATCGTTTTATGTTGTAGACTGCCACTTAAATATTTCATAGCTGAATAAAAATAGTAGATATGCAGCAGATAATTTATATATAAACAATTATATGTAATGAAAATTATAGAAGGAAACTTTCCTGGTGGAATAAACAATATGTGTGAGTGTGTGTGTATTTGTTTACCTTCCTTTTTTTCCCCTATGGTAAGTCCTTCCACTCCTGGGATTGGAATGACTCCTTTTCCACTTCCTTAAAACTCATATTCTTCCCTTTCTCCTCTCCTTCCTTCCTCTTTTTCCTGAAGAATTTGCCAGTAGTGGCGAAAGCTTGTATGTGTGTTTGTGTGTGTTTTTATTTGTGTCTGTCGACGAGCCTGTCCTTTGGGTAAGTCATCCGTTTTATATTCAATTATATGTATTTGTGGACAAGAACTGAATATATTTGCATAAAAAGGCATGATAAATTAAATATTAATTGTGTAACTATGTTTCGACGGCGGCAGTACATTTGAACAGTGAGATGCCACGCTTAATAGATACCTGAACAAAGAGCTTCAGTCTCAACCGATTTTAGTATTGTTAAATATGTCTTTGTTTGTTAAATGTAAACAACATTTGTAGGGAGGTTGTCAAAGCATTTAATTCTGTCATATTCAAATGTATAATATTTTGGAAGGGAAATTGTATTTTATAGATGAGGCGTTAGGATGTGCAGAAGGATACAATTTTGGGAACAGGAAGAGCATGCTTTCGAACACTTGGGAAGGGACTCGTAACTTTGTTTGTTAAATGTAAACAACATTTGTAGGAAGGTTGTCAAAGCATTTAATTCTGTCATATTCAAATGTATAATATTTTTGAAGGGAAATTGTATTTTAAAGATGAGGCGTTAGGATGTGCAGAAGGATACAATTTTGGGAACAGGAAGAGCATGCTTTCGAACACTTGGGAAGGGACTCGTAACTTGGACGTGGTGGTGAAAGGTTGTGATGCTGGGCTGCTTTTGATTTGAAGAGCTAGGCATGTGTGGACTTAGAAAATTTATGCGACTATGACTGCAGAACTTAGTCTCTGGTGAAAAGTGGTAAACTATGCACAATAGTAGGGCTGTGGAACTGTGATAATTCAACAATTGTTTACTCCGGTGATGACAAACTGTGTTTTATAACAAATACTGTAATTAATTGCGGATTAATTTGGAACTGCAATGTTCAATGGACTTCACTAATTTACGAGTGATAATTTGGAACTTTTACTCTTGAGTGTGTGTTATACTTATTGCGCCTCTCATGAACAATAGTTGGAGAAATATTCAGTTATTTACCGATGTATAAAGTAGGACCACCTCCACATTTTCATGTCCAAAAAGAGTAATAAACTCCATTTATAATGAATTACTTCGTGAGTGACTCACTTCTTTATCGTAGAATCCATTTTGTTGGTTATTCAGAGGTTTAATTTATGTTTGTTTAAACATATTTTCACGTCATCATATGCAGATTGATAGACTGGTTAAACTACAGATTAATTATTGATCTTGTTTAAACAGATTGGGTAGCTGGTTGGGGCATAGAAGTTGACATACATAACTCACCACTATGAACAGAGACAACAAACCAGAAACCTATTACTACCATGGGTTATGTATTGCCCAATTCTTACTGGTGAGTACCGACAGAAAGGTTACAAAGACAAACAAAAATTTTGAGAGATGGGCAACATTTGTTGATTTACAAATAGGGTTAATAAACAAATTGTAGTTTGAAAGAGAACACACAAAAATCAAATCTGAAGATTTCCATTATCTGGGATGAAAGAGATACAGCAAAGACTGATGAGGGAGAGACAAACAGGTAGATTCAGAACTGGGGAATTTGCTTAATGAAGAAGAGTGTGATGAAGTGTTCTACGGGCCTACTGAACAATATGTTCATGTTTAGATACAACAAGGGAAAACAGATTACATTGCTGACTTCTTAGATGATTAAGAGGAAGAAATTATTTTCAGATATTATGTTGGTGGTGATGAATATGAAATAGACTTTCGTACTTTTGTGGAAATAAAATATGTTGAAATAGTGAAGTAAGTGAAGTTAATGTTCAAGCTTCTGATGGTGAGAACAGGGAAAATAGGAATATTAGGGCTTTTTTTTTTTTATCTAAAAGGAGGCTTTTGACTTATGATATTAAGGTGGGGAAAATGGAAGAGGTAGAATTATAAAATGATTTTCAATTCATGGTGTCATACAGCAACCAGTGACATATTCTGCAATAAAATCTGTCTTGAGTGCACAGTATTTTATTATCCTTCAATGATGCATTTCACTCTTTGGCGGGGAATCATCAGATTATCTGTGTGGCAGGTGTTCCACAAGAATTACAAAATGGGGGATGTGGGGAGGACATGGGCTTATTTTGTGCTAGAGTCGGCTTCACGTAGGAAGGTGGCTCAGTTTTCAGCCATTCTGCACATCCCCCTTCATTACCACATGACAGCCAATAATGTTCATTCTGTAGGCGGGTGGCTGGCCACAAGTAACGCAATGTTTATCCCGTGGGCTCCACTGTTGGCGTTTGGCTGTAACTTGTCCCCTCCACGCTTCCCTTGTCACTCTGTGTCTATGCGCGGAAGTGCCTTCTTACGTGACGCCGACTGTATGTAGATTGTGCAGGATGTGTCATGGTAACCTCCTTCTTTTTTTCCAAAAAAAAAGGCATATAAGAAACTGTTAAAGATGTCAATTTAATTCTTGTTTCTTTACAAAGAGTAACATGTAAAGTTTTGTTCCATTAAGTTTTGAAAATTATATCTAGAATGTGGCCTCCGTTTTGCTCAATACTTTTGGAGAGTAAAAATCAATGTGTCTCTGACAATGTTGTGTTCAACCATCTCAACATAATCCCCAGCAGAGACTGTCACTGCCTTATCATTATCTTCGAAAAACCATTGGCTAGTAATTCCAACTGTAGATAGTGCACTTCAAACAGTCACACATTCTGTATGCTGGGGCTGCTCATGAAGTTCTCAGAGGTTTGTGCCACTCCAATAACACATATCTGGTTTATTCACACAGCCAAAGAATGAAAATGTGTCTTGTCACTGATCAACACTATGGAGGTCTTGAGACAGCTCATTGATAAAGGTTTCACATGCATTTTTGAAGAAAAAAAATCATGTGGGTTAAGTGTGTGCACCACTGACAGTTTGTACAGATCAAGTTTCATCTCTTCATGTAGAATTCGTCTCACTGTGTGCTGAGAAACTGCAGGGTAGTTGCATGTTTTCCTACAGATCACTTGGGGAAAATCTCAAAACCGATATCCTTGCCTTCACAATTTCTTCAGGCTTTGTGGTGATTCTTGAAGGTCCTAGTTCCTTTTTCTGCACACTTCCAGTGTCCATAAAGGTGTCTCCTAACATAACAATTAATTTCCCATTGGAACATGACTTGCAGGCAAGATGCTGAACTGCTTTCTCAATTCATGCTGAGTTCTGATGACCAAATGTCCATCGGAAAAGTAGGCCACAAGGGCAAACACAGGCTACTCTCTTGCCCACTGTGTGATTGCTACTAACCTTAAGAAAAAACTGCACTGAACCCCATGTAACAATGAGTAAAAGCCACTGTGTGTCTTCCAAACTAAAAGCATGCTGAGTCTGTCTGTCCATATAGCCATTTTCATTGAACATAGCCTTAAGGTGTTGCAGCTCCAATGGATACTTCTCAGCATCTGAAAAAGCATACACACTTTTAACCAAGATCTGTATGACTCCTGCTTGTTGAAAAGGTGGGTGACAGCTGGTAGTCATCCATAGAAAGGTTAGCAACTATGGGGGATAAAGGACTTCCCATAATCACACTGTCAGACTGCTTAAAATATTTGTCATTGAATAAAAAGTAGGTGGACAACAGAACATGGCAGCAGAGCTTTGTCATTTCCACATCAAGTTTTTCATTCATTAAAATCAATAACTCAAAAGGGACCTGAGTAAAAGACACACAACATAGAAACTCAAAAGTAAACCTGAGGGACCAAGCTTTAAGTGCAGAATAAAATCTACAGAATCAGAAATATGGTGTTCACATTTTCTTACATAAGGGCTGAGGACCTCTTTAACCAAGGAACTTTGTCGTGGAGTAGCCATTCCACCTAGATTGTACAAACTGCTGAAGGTCCACAAGATATGGGCCTATTACACTTGATTCTTAGTAATTTTGGTGAGATGACTTACAATTTGGCAAAAGTTTTAGCATCGGTCCTGGTGCTGTCCACTGTGACAAGGAGGTAAAGGAATGGGGATGGTGGAGAGTCACTGAAGGAAGTGGTTATTATCCTTGATTTGGAAGGATAGTTTTTGGACAATTGCTTATAGGTGTTGGTCAATGAGGGCTGAAATTCTTTTGGTATGAGCACAGTAACTAGCCACAACTGGTTGTCCAGGTATATTTGTTTTGTGGATTTTGGGGAGCATGTAGAAAGTGAGCGTGAGGGGTGCTGTTGGGATGAGAAAGGAGATGGATTCAGGGAAGAGCTTCTGGAAGGGGCTGTAGAATTTTAGCAGTGATTCAGGGATTGGAGAACTTGTTGGACTTTTGTGATGGGGTCATTCAGGTACAACTTGTAAGTGGAAAAGTCGTAAAGTTGGTGGAGCCCATCTGCCAGGTAGTCACTGTGATTCATAACTGCAGTGGTGGGACATTTGATTGTAGGGAGGATTATTATGTTGGGATTTGTTTTGAGGTGGGTGATGGCTCTCCTTTCCTCTGCCAAAAGGTTTGTGTTCTTAGGAAGGGACTTGGGGAAAGATGAAAGTTGGAAGTGAATTCTTGGAGAGTGATCAGTGGGTGGTAAGAAGGAAGTGCATGGGGATCCCGGTTGGAAGGTGGTATGAACTGGGAAAGGCAGATAGTAGTAATAATAGAAAGATGCTGCAGAAAGGGTTGGTGTTGACTTGTATTTACTATACCAAACAAATTACAGATGCAGTTGGGTTCAGATTAGTAGGTAGTGCAATGCAACAACAACGTGACTTACCCGAAGCTATGGCAAGGAGAATATAAAAATCTAGGAAGTGAGACAGACACACAGGAGGTGGCTGCAGCTATTGGAGTATACCAAAGTGCAATTTCCACAACTTGGACAAGATTTCAAACAGGAACCATTAAAATAAGGCAAGGCTAAAGTTGTCCATGGCTAACATCAGCAAATAGCCAACAAGATAGTAGGCTGAATGCAACACAGCTGCAATGCACTCTCCAGGCACCAACGGGATACGCAATATCAACATGAACAGTCTGAAATAGCTTTTGGAAATAAGGGCTCTAAGCACAACATTGTTTAGCCTTCAGAAACTGGGCAGAGGAACATCAGGTTTGTAGTCGTAATGAATGGTGCTGGGTCCTGTTCACAGATGAGTCTAGACTTTGTGTTCAGCCAGAAAAACATTGTTGCCTTATCTGGAGAGAAAATGGAACTCGGAGCAATCCTTCTTATGAGTAGGAAACATCACCATATCATGCTGTAGGACAAATGGTGTAGGCAGGAGTCAGTACTGGCAGATCTTTGGACCTCTGTCATTCTGTCGTATAGAGACAAGATCCTTCGACCTGTTATTGTGCCCTACACTGGTGCCATAAGAGATGGGTTCCTTGTAGCAGATGTTAATGATTATCAGCACAGAGCACCACTGGTGGGAAACATACTTGGAGCTAAAGGAATTAAACGAATGGAGTGACCATCTTGTTCATTGGACTTAACCCCAATTGAGCATGTCTAGAATGCACTTGGCAGATGCATTGCAACCAGACCAACATCTCGCACAATTGTTGCATAGTTCGATATTGCACTTGTGGGACAATGGCAAGATCTGATTGGTATCCTCATACTGTGCATGTCATGTAGGTGTGCAACTGTACTGGTCATCTGAGGTGATTACACACCATATTAGAGGGCAACAGAAATGACTTTTTTTACTATTATGTTAGTCATCACCCTAATTAAATCCAATGTAAACCTCAAGTAAAGAGTTCAGACAGTAAAATATCATACTCCATCACACACAAACTACAATTTTAACTAATACCTGAATAAAATATGTTACCATATATATATATATATATATATATATATATATATATATATATATATATATATAATATTATATAAGGAGACCTTCTAGGTGGGAAAATCATTTTATAATCATAATAAATAAAAATATGTTTAAAACCATTTAACTGAATTGTTGTTGTGTTGTGGTCTTCAGTCCGGAGACTGGTTTGATGCAGCTATATCTACGTCTACATGGGATACTCTGCAAATCACATTTAAGTGCCTGGCAGAGGGTTCATCAAACCACCATTATACTATTTATCTCCCATTCCATTCTCAAATAGCACACGGGAAGAAAGAACACCTGAATCTCTCCGTTCGAGCTTTGATTTCTCGTATTTTATTATGATGGTCATTTTTTACCTATGTAAGTGGGAGTCAACAATATATTTTTGCATTCGGAGGAGAATTTTGGCGATTGGAGTTTCATAAGTAGCCCACGCCGCAACGATAAGGATCCCACACTGGGCAGCAATACTCACAAAATGGATGGACAAGTGTAGTATATGCAGTTTCTTTTGTAGTTCTGTTGCATCTTTTAAGGGTTCTGTCAATAAAACACAGTCTCTGGTTCACCTTTCCCAAGACACTATCAACGTGTTGTTTCCAGTTTTAAGTCTAAAGTAATAGTAATTCCTAGGTATTTTGTGGAGTTTACGGCCTTCACTTTTGATTGATTTATCTTGTAAACAAAGCTCTCCACCCTACTCTATCCTGAGCAAGCCTTTCATCTCCTCATATGAAAGCCACCAACTTCTTAACTTCTTTGCTTTCTACAGTATGTCTGCCTAGGTGTGTTTGCATCTGTGTAAATGTGTGGGTGTGTGTATATTTGTTTACCTTCCTTTTCTTCCCCCAAGGTAAGTCTTTCCTCTCCTGGGATTGGAATGGCTCCTTACCCCCTCCCTTAAAACCCTCACCATTTCCTTTTCCCTCTCCTTCCCTTCTGCCTGAAGAAGCAACTGGGGTGCGAAAGCTTTCGTTTGTGTGTGTGTGTGTGTGTGTGTGTGTGTGTGTGTGTGTTATTTATTTGTACTACTATCACTACCTGTGCTCCTTCGCCTGGTGAGTAATCTTCACCTATATATATATATATATATATATATATATATATATATATATATATATATATATATATATAATTTCAATAAATATTTTGACTTGAAAAATAATAGAGGAGCTGATGAGATTCAATCCTATGGAACTTGGAAATGGAAGCAGTCATACCATTTGCTCCGCCAAAGCAACTGTCAGTACTGTTATTCTGTATTAAATCTAGAAAGTATTTAGTGCAATTCCAAAATTGTTTTTCGACAATTATTCGTAAAGATACACTTCACCAGCTATCTGAATGTCTTCTTTGTTTCAAGACTTCTCATATTTGTGCAACATTCCAAAGGTTTTTCCATCGATTACTCAATAATGAGGGCTCACCTGCTTGATCAATCTCCCACAGCATAAAATATATGATTTCAAAACATCGATCTTCTCGGTGTGGACCCCTTCTTCTTAGTTATTAGACTCTACAGCAAAATTTCTATTCATTTTAATTTCTTACGGTTTACTGTAGAATAATGTAGGCCTATTAATAGCAAATATATTTTTTGTCAGTTACACACCCAACTCAAATTATTAAATCACAAAACATCAGTTTTATTTTTATTTTATATGATTTGCTGTAGAAGAATGTATTAATAGCGAATTTATTGTGTGTTTGCTTATTATTTGATATTGACACTGCATAGTTTTTTCCAATTCATACTTTATCCTACAGAAGAATATATTAAAAGTGCAAGTATTTTTGCTTTTTTTAATGCTCTACTCATTGTTTGATCATCTAACAATAATTTTATACTGTAATTGTTCATTTTGGTCGTTTTCTGTACAAGAATGAGTTAACAGACTGTACAGTTGTTTCTCTGTGGCACATATACCAAGTTGATGAGCCATGTTTTAATTGAGCATATTTATACTGCTCGTGTGTCATTCAAAACAACCAATAAGAGACCACATCAAAACTTCACAGGGCCCTCAGTTACAATGGCAATTTTTAAAGTGAATGGGTAATACATGTGAGATATTTATTTTTCTTTTTCTTTTAGCAACTTCTTATGAATGTAAATTACAATTTTAGTCTTACAGATGTACATCCGAATGTGTAACCAGTCAGATACTCTTTTTATTAATGAGTTTGATTATTAAAGATCTGTAATGTTCACTGCATTAAACAATAAACATTTATCTGTTCCCCATTATGACTCATGAATACAGAAAACATTTGTAACATGGAAAGATGCTGTATGTCTTTCCAAACTTCTCCATATGTTAGCTAAGTCAGAATTCTGTGATTTTTCATGTAATTAGTTGAATAAGTGTACATACTGCTTGAAAAATATTTCAGAGATTTTATCATGTTTACACCAAAAGATGTGCAAAAATGATATACTATTCCCTTGTAAATATTTATGACTGTTCTGTAGCCTTCTTTCAATTTTATTCATTGAAAAGTAATTGTAACCTAAAATAAATATATTGACTGTTACAATACACCTAAAAAGTTGCATTAAGCAATTATATACGGTGAGTGTACAAAGCACTCATGAGGTCACATCTGCTTAGTTCAAGTTGAAGTTTGATGAGTTTCTGTCACAAAGTTGGTAGTGTGTGCCTTCAGTGAATAAATGTTATGATGTGAAAAGAAAATAGTCTGATTCCCCCACCCCAAGTACAGCCCAACACTTTCTGCAGCAAGTATTAAAACATCCCAAGTAAGTGTAACTTAAAATAAATATCAATTGTCTGTAACAATACAAGATCTATAATGGAGTCTTGCACAAAGTTGAGTATTTAAAATCATCATGCTGGTTTTTTTCTTCTTCTTCTTCTTCTTCTTCTTCTTCTTTTCCCCCACATTATCAGAAAAAGCAGGCAGATTTTACTGCCATCCTCCTCCCTCCTCTCTCCTACCTGATGAAGCAACAAAAAAAGATAAAAATTATTTTAAAAATCTGAAAGCTTGTGTGTAAGTTTATTTTCATCATTATTTTCATCTTTTTGTCAGCTGAAGTAAACACTGGCCAGCAACTCTATCTCTTTTGAATATTTAAAAAATAGTTTAGAGCAAACACTGTCTTTCCTGTCATAGAAAAGGTAATAAGCAATATAAGTGTCTCTTTATTTAATAAACAGTATCTAATCATTGAAAACCAACTGGTTTCACAAAATCAAATCAGCTGTGGTAGCTACTGCGCATATTCTTCATGAGGTATGTGGTGTAACCTTTGTGACAGTAAGAATGAGTTTTAGATGAAGCCATTCAGACAGCAGCTTCATGAATTTTCAAGTTCTATCACACCCCAGATTACTCCACTCTCACGTAGTTCCCAATTATTGCAGATTCTCTTCGACAGTAGTCTAGAATTACTTCAAAAGGATGAGTTTTGAAGAATCTGCTAGTCGGTGTCCTCACTCCAATCCTCGGCATCAAACTTCAAACTTGTTCACTTACTTGCAGGGAGAACTATCACAAAAGAGAGTAAATAGAGATGACATGTAAAAAAAAAAAAAAAAAAAAAAAAAAAAAAAAAAAAAAAAAAAAAAAAAAAAAAAAAGCACTTGTCTCATTTTAACATATATATTGAAATCACTTTTAACTTAATCTTGACACATTAGATATAAGTCCATCTCTCTCCCCTCAGAGTCAATTGTATACTGTTCTTTCAAACAATAATAACAAAAGCGCAACACTAAGAACACTATTTTACAGCTACTTTATATTCTGCTCTCTGTCATAGTTTCACTTATACTGCGCTCCATTAGACACTTTCTTCTGCTGCAGGCCAAAACTCCCACTCAGATACACCAGCCTATAAATTCTCTTGTGCCCTGTAAACAACATTACAGGTGCACAGGGGTTTTTTATTATTATTATTATAAATTGCTATTAGCAATTATCTTCTGTCGGAAAGCTATCTAATATGTAACGACCAATGAGTCATTACACTACAGGTAACAGCTGCTAACAACAAGGAATATGCTACCTTATTCCCTGAACCTAAAAAGTCATCTGACTGTGTAAATAAAATACTGCTAGAGAAAATATAATAATGGAAAGTCCAGGCTGGAATTAATAATATAGTAATAAGAACAGTTTACAACTCACTGCAAAGACATGGTGACGAGCTGCGACAGGCACATACAAAAGACACACATACAACACTTTCAGCTATCGGCCATGGCCTTCTTCAGAAAATAGAACAGTCACGCAATCACACAGGCACACAACACAGTCAACGATCACCTCCACCTGCCACACTTCGAAAGTGTTGATTCTCTGGCAAACATACTAACTAAAAATATATTTGCTAAGAAAACAAAGCAATAATAACCTTGTACATCATACTGCTTATCATGCACTGACATCATCCAGTAGACATTATGGAATAGAAGTAAGATGTGTTGCTACAAAAGAAAACCTTGACAAAATTTTAAAGTCACAGAAGAAGGGTGAAAGAATAATCTGTGGTGCAAAATGAAAATACTAATTCCAGGATCTACTTCCAAAAGCCTGGATACCAACTGTTGTAAATATGTATATTTTTGAATCAATTATGTTATTGAAATGCACACACTCCCACACATGAATATTGAAATGCTCCCACCATATACTGTAACTCATTCTTGAATTTCATGTTTTATGTACATTCCTATGTTACCATCTCATCTTGATATTTGATTTTAATTTTTTTTCATTAAATTAAGTCATATTATAAAAATGCAAATTCACTTACTATGATTTCATTACCCATAACAGCCAATACACCGAACATGCTGTCATTTGCACTAATATTCCTCACAATAAGAGTATGGTTGTACTGTGTCCCATAATATAATGGAGGAAAGCACAGTAATGTGTACTCTTCTGAGGTGCATGGATGATGAATCTCAAGATGTGGTTTTATAACAGTCACTTTGGCATATATCATTATTACTTCTCGACTTTTTATCCTGCAACAAATACATGTAGCCAATAGAACAAATTTCAAAACTTCAGAAACAAGATTGATACATGGCACAATAATAATACATAATTATGAATGGCTTTCATGAGGTCAATTGTACACCCTCAGTCACAGCACAGTAATAACATAAAAATATTAATTAAATAATGAAAGGAGTAAACGTAAGAACTCATCAAATACTTCAGCCCTTCAGTACTGAGAATTTTACTAAGCTATAAGAATATGCATACTCCATCAGCCCAAAAGTTTCAAAATGAACGATTAAAAACATAATAGTTAAGATGGTGGTTTTAATGCTCCTAGTTTCCAATATAATAATATGTGAATTATTACAAACTGTAAGAAGAGACTTTCTTTGAGTTGTAGTTCATCTTTCATGTCACATTGGCCTGTGTGTCATTTATGACACGAAAGTGTTAACTCTTTATGTGAATTTATACACTTTGTTCTCCTGCATAAGTTAGTATTGATAATGCGAAGTCTCATCTCTTATGACTTTCCAGAAAAGAACCCTCCTCATGTTTTCATTTCAGTCAAGTTTTACCAGGCAACCAAGTTGTGGTGTTTTCTTTTGGGAGTCAAGGTGATCAGCACAAACTCTTCACACACCTTTCTTTACTTGAAGATATTTTAGAGAAATGCATATTTATTATAGGCCTATTTGTAGTTATCTATCATTAACATATTGGAAGCAATGATGATTAAACACACTATTTTGGTACACAGTAACTGCTTCATATTTATTCCATTCACAAGGGGAAAAAATCAGCAAAACTCAGTTTAAGAAAGCAGCCCTCCTCTCTGACACCAAAGACAGACCCATTTCAGTTTATTTTCTCAGGAAGGTTTTTCTTTCTCCTTATATGGACCCATATCAGTTTCTTTGAAATTTAATGTTGTTGTTATTTGCTATTGTTGTTGCTACATAACCCCTGCCCCTTCCCCTTGATATGTGTTGGTATCTAGGAATAAGGTAAGAATTACTGTACATGTGGCATTTCCATATATTCTAACAAGTGAATGAACAATAAAACACACATGTACAAAAACACACCACCAAACAGAAAAAAATGTGTATCAGTACAATAATTTTGTAGTCCAAATAATATACCCAAATAGTGAAAAAAATGTATACCATTTTCACTTAAAACATTCAGGCTGACAAGCCATGATCATTACACAGAACCTTCCCCAGACGTTTCATCTCCAATTGTAGGAGACATTCTCGGAAGTAAAAAAGTAAATTACAGCTGTAACTTCAGGGAGTGCCAGATATATAGGTATTAACCAACAATGAAAAGCCCAAGTTAGAATTCAACAATATAATGAGGATAGGTTGCACCTCACCACAAAGACGATCATCAAGCTGCAAACAAGCACGTAAAAATGACAATCACACAAACGCACAACTTAGTTTTTTGCCACAACCTTTCTCAGTACAGGACACACACTCTCACTAACACACAACCGTCATTTCCACTGTTGTGTCCCAAGTAACACCCTGCAATGAAGTGGACATGAATTGGCTGTGTAATCTGCCCAGAAATTTCACTCTCGAAAGTGCCATGTTGGTTGACCACCTGCAAACACTGTAATGTAACAGACAAATACTCCACTTCTGCTGGTTCAGGGCAGGCCCTGAGTTTATAGCCAGCAAGAACTTAATATTGTGGAAGATACTGCTGGACAATGGAGAGCTGCCAAAATGTGTAAATTCCATGCAGAAGGGGAGCTGAGTAAGTATAGCCAGTGACAGAAGTCATAATGGAGGCTTTGGCAGATACTTGAAAGATGAGCACTCTCTTAATGTAAAAATAAATAATAAATCACAGTATTATGGTCCCATCCATTCTGAAGGCATCTACAATTCAGAAGAAATAGGTGCATCTCACGAAGCAAGAATATTCTCAATATCTTAAAAACTACAAAAGTCATTGTCTAAAATATCTGAATACAGCAAAATTAAACTTAAAATTACCAACTTATGAATGTGGCATGTAATTTGAACAAAATATGTTTTAGATTATAACTTTAATCAATCATCTTGAAAGCACACTAGTATCTATTTATTTAAGATTACACTTGTTATATTATTTTATTATGGAAATATAGTCAGATCATTATACCTTTCACAGTAACTCAGCAATGCAAGCAGCATGAATGCCCCTCTCATCTTCATGTTCACTATTAAATGGATATTTGTTTATTTTTCCAATAACTTTATACAAATATTGTACAGTATGAGTGGAAAAGCTCATGAAGGCAGACTTGCTTATTTATTTCACATATTATTTTTACTGCTGATAAAAAGTCCCAAGGTGGCAATGTTTATAAGGTTTCTATTTTATATGGTCAAAATGTTAAGTCAGTCTGGAAGTGGTCAAAAGTTTAGGCAAAAGAAGTCTTCCATGTTAAGAACTCTGCTACTTTTTTGAGGAGATAGAGATCTGCCAGTCACATAGAGCCTAGGACAGAAAACAACAAACACTGGGACTATTCATGTGGAGAGCTCCCAGGGGTGATAGAAACACTTCATGTCTCATCTTAAAAAGGACAACAACCCACCAGAGTAGCTGTAGTGACTTGTTTTTGAGAGTGTCAGAATCAATGTGGCAAACAGCCACTTGTTGGGGACTTGACAATGTTTAATGAGTGCCTGTTAAGAACTTTTCCCAATTCCACTACAAAATGTTAACTGAAAAGTGTATTTTATTCTACACCAGACTTAACAAGTGTTGATATGTTCTACCCCAATGAAAAATGGATACTGCTGAGATGTGATGACTTGCATACTTCAGCGGTACAGATAGCCATCTTGTAGGTACAACCTCAGGAAAGGGGTATCTGTGGAGAGGCCAGACAAATGTGTGGTTCATGAAAATAATAATAATTATTCTTTCATGTCACTCATTGGCCTGGGGCAAATCTTTCAATTGGACACCACTTCGGCAACTTGCGAGTCCATAGCCTGAAGATGAGTAACAGTCTTTTCCACAGTTACAGGGGCAACAGCCTGGAAGTCTTGTAACATCTGCTAATGTGTCTTTGACATACATTTACTGATAATGGCTGAATGCATGGGGAAAATAAAGTCATTATTTCCCCAAAGACATGCAACTCTACTATATAAATATATGATGATGGCCTCCTCTTAGGTAAAATATTCTAGAGGGAAAATAGTCCTCCATTAGTATCTCCAGGTGGGGACTTCTCAGTAGGATGTCGTCATGATGTACGACAACACAGACATTCCACAGATCGGAGTATGGAATGTTAGATTCCTTAATCAGGTATGGAGGTTACAAAATTTAAAAAGGGAAATGGATAGGTTGAAGCAAAAGATTAACAGGATTTCTGGTCAGGTGAGTAAAGGGTTTTAAATACAAACTCAGCTGGTGGTACTACAGGAGTAGGTCTAATAATAAATAAGACTACAGGAAAGCAAGTAAACTAATATGAGCAATTGTAACGAGACAAAATTATTACAGCACAGTTACTGGGTTCTCGTCTAATCACTTCACCTTATTTGGAATAAATAATCATTAAATTAAATAAAAAATTTAAAAAATATAATAATAATAATAATTAAAAAACATAATTTTAATTATTCCGTGTTACTGTCTTTCTCTGTAGCTGGTCTACTATAGAGTGAGTGAGCATTCTTGGTTTAGCAAGTATTCATGAATTTGCTAATAGTTGGCCTTGAGTAAAGAAGTCTCCCTTTATCAAGATACAAGAGATGTTGATGCAATCACACAGAAGTGATACGTCATGGATGAGACAATTTATAGTTATTTCAAAAAATTAAACAAATGGGAACTGAATTTTCCTAGATGCGAATTAGAGTTTGATTCATAATTTTAGAAAAGGAGAGGCTAAATTGTGTACTATTAAGAGTGTACGTAAATTTATTTTATATATACTTTTGGGGGGGGGGGGGGAGCTGCACTAAAGAGATAGTTAGTGGGGATGAATTCAGTGAGAATGAGCTCATTCACTTATATGAAATTTGTACTGAACTAAATAATGATTTACAAGTTCGATATTTGAAGAGAAACAATAAAAGGAAAATAAGCCTGAAGGCATCATTAAAATCAAAATAAGTGTTTACTCATATTATAGAGGGAAACTTTCCTTTTGGGATAAATTTATATAAAAAATAGAAATCGGATAACTTACCCAAAGCACAGGCTTGTCGACGGATACAAATAAAAACACACATGCACATACAAGCTTTCACCACCGCTGGTAGCTTCTTCAGGAAAAGACGAAGGAAGGAGGGAAGAAAGGGAAGTGGGTTTTAAGGAAGTAGAAAAAGAGTCTTTCCAATCCCAGGAGTGGAAGGACTAACCTTAAGGGGATAAAAGGAAAGGCAAACAAGCGCACACACACCAACACACATACACACGCAAACACAACAAGGTATACATTTGCCCACGAAAGGCAAGGGTCCCAGGTTCGAGTCCCGGTTCTGGCACATGATTTTAATCTGCCAGGAAGTTTCATATCACCATACACTCTGCTGCAAAGAGAAAGTTTCATTCTGGAAACATCCCTTAGGCTGTGGCTAAGCCATGTCTCCACCATATCCTTTCTTCCAGGAGTGTTAGTCTTGCAAAGTTCACAGGAGAGCTTCTATGAAGTTTGGAAAGTAGGAGGCGAGGTACTGGCAGAAGTTAAGTTGTGAGGCGGCATCGTGAGTCATGTCGAGATAGCTCAGTCGGTAGAGCGCTTGCCCGTGAAAGGCAAAGGTCCCAGGTTCGAGTCCTGGTTCCGGCACACAATTTTAATCTGCCAGGAAGTTTCAATACAACACCAATTTTGGCAACTCCAGTTCCAATATTGTCTTAAAAGTGATGTGTTTTCAAAAAGAATTTTTGATCCCCTCTTTTACCCCCTTACTTGTTGAATTTCCAAAAATACTGAAACTCGTGTTTTTTTTATCCTGATCAAGAGTCCATATCCTAATTTTCATAGTTATAGCTTGAAATTTGAGTGAACAGCAACATATTTTTGAAAATAAATTTTTTGTATTCTGTATTTCACCCCCTTATTAGTCGAATTTGCATAATACTGAAACACATGTCTTTTAAATTCAAACTCTGAATCCAAATCCGAAAATTTGTAGTTCTAACTTCTAAATTGCCTAAATAGCAACAATTTTCAAAAAACATCCCCTCTCCAATTTAACCCCCTTTATGATTGAATTTCCAAAAATACGGAAGCATGTTTTTTGAAATTCTAACCTACAATACAAATACCAATTTTGGCAGCTCCAGCTCCAAAATTGTCTTAATAGCAATGTGTTTTGAAAAAGAATTTTTGATCCACTATTTTACCCCCCTTACTTGAATTTCCAAAAATACCGAAACTTTTGTCTTTTTATCCTGATCAAGAGTCCATATCCTAATTTTTATAGTTATAGCTTGAAATATGAGTGAACAGCAGCATATTTTTGAAAATAAATGTTTGCATCCTATATTTCAGCCCCTTATTGGTCGAATTTGCAAAAAATGCCGAAACATGTCTTTTAAATTCGAACCCTGAATTAAAATGCAAAATTTTGTAGTTCTAGATTTAAAATGGCCTAAATAGCAACATATTTTCAAAAAACGTTTCATCCCCTATATCACTCCCTTACGGATGTAATATAAAAAAATCGCTTCTTAAATGACGCCTACAGTGTAAGAGCAACACCCTCTACAAATTTCAAGTTTTTATCTTCAGTTATTGGGGCTGGGCGATGATGATCAGTCAGTCAGACAGTCGGGACCCTTCCTTTTATATATAGAGATAAATGGAAAAAATGCACTAAGCTGAACTGTATTAAATATAAGGTTTTTTCTCATTGAATAGATTATGACAGTTTTTAAATTCACTATGAAAAATAATAATGAAATTTTTGTTGGCCACTGCGGTGGAACAGCCGAGTGCCTCGCTGCAGAGTGCATGGTTGCTCGCCATCAGAGGTTCGAATCCTCCATGGGACATGGGTGTTTGTATTGCCCTTAGGTTAGTTTACCTTAGTTTAAGTAGTTTGTAAGCTACAGACTGATGACCACGCAGTTTGGTCCTATAGATTTACAAACATTTGAACATTTTGATGGCCCTGTAAGTTATCAGATGGACAACCTACATCAAAAAGTCCAGGAGAGCAATAAGCAGATTTTATATAGTAGCATATGTTGTCTGAAGAAATTGTCAATCCATAACAATTGTAATTGAATTATAACGTATTCTCTTTGGAACCATAAAAACAACTGTAACTGATACTGGAATGTAAACGACTGTGCAATGATTGTAGCAAAACTGCTAAATCACATGGCTGCTTTCAGAGGTAGTGTAAAAGCAAAAACGGTCTAGGATTTTGGGGAGAGGAGGGGGTGGCAGAAAATCACTTTAGGAGGGGTCAGAAGCATCTTGGATAGGATGTCTCTCATTTCAGAGCTTGATGACAAATGAAGCCCTGATGAAGGATATGGTACAGTTGTTCCAATCTGGAGTAGTATTGGGTGACAAGAGGGGCACTCCTTATGTGGACATAATTGTGGATGGTGCCATCAGTGAGATGAAATTTATCATCCAAGAAAGTGGCATGCCAGGTTGAGGGAGAGGAAGAAATTGAGATTGTGACAGAACAAGGATATGGTGTCCTGGCCAAATCATGAAAATATCATGAATAAATCTGAATCAGACTCATGGTATGGTATTTAATACTAGTAAGGTTTCCTATACATGGCCTATACCATATTTACATGAATATAGGCCGCATGCGAAAATAGGCCCCACCTAAACTTTTGACACAAGTTTAAAAGTAAAAATTAAATCTTGAATATAGGTCGCACTAATAAATTTATGAGAAACTCCAATTATAGAATGGCTTCTATTTCTCTGCGGCGAATAAATTGTGTGCTAAAATTGTAGCTTCACACGCTCTGCCACCAATTGGCAGGCCATCACTTTTATTTCTTTGCAATGGATAAATCATCTACTAAAACAAATGAGTCGTGGCCACGGCAGTTGATTCCTGCGAATTTGTTGACCAAACAGGTGACAGTATACGATATTGAATGAGATTTTTTGATTTATTTTCACGTCATATCTGAATGCATGAAATACGCAGTCTCCATGAAGACATTATGAGTATATGTATTTCATTATGGATAGAAGAACTGTTACTTTTATGGGTCAAGGATACAATTACTTTTAATTGTATTTTTCTTTTCACATTTTTTTACGCATGTCGGAATCCAACAAAGTAAGATTCTTTTATCCGTAATGAACTACTGATACTCAATAAAAACAAAAAAAACTTCATGGATACTGACAAAACAAAACAACGACTGCCTATTTCATGCATCCAGATATTCTGAGGAAAACTGATTTCCTGACAGGACAAGGGTATATCAAAAGCTGCCAACCATAGAGCAGGGACATTATTAATTATTTACTTCACGGTCAACATGATTCGATTTTGAATGAGTATTGCTGTGTTGACAATGAACTTCTGGTGCTTTGTTCATCATAACATTGGATGTCACAAACATTTTTGCGTTTTCTTCTCATCCTCTTCTTACTAATTGCTATATTGTCGTGACTTGAGTAAATAAGTGTATTCAGGGTAAAATGTTACAATTGTCAACACGTTGAACTTTGGTTGGCTGTGCCACAGAACAACAATAAATGGGTTGCACTGAAACAGCTGTCGACACCGAGTGGGGACATTCGATACAGGTTATATCGAAACATGACACACATCAGTCGCTGCATTGTGGCTGAAGGTGAAATGGCTGTATAAACACGCTGGTGAAGTTTTGCGAAATGCTGATGAATTTTTTTGTTTGAAAAGAATAGTTACTGTATTAAAACCACCCACATGCCATGTGTATATGTGATGAAACTTCATGATTTGTAGAGTCAGGAGGAAAATCTCGAATACAGGCCACACCATGATTTTTGTAACCAAAATCTTGGAAAAAAAGTGTCGCCTATATTCACGTAAATATGGTAAACAGGTTGGCATAGGAAGGTGCCATACAGGTTCCCTGGCTGTGCCACAGATTTGATTTTATACTTTTCCTTCAAAGGAAAAGTAGTATTTATATTGTCTTTACCAAATAAAACAAGTAACATTCACTTCTTGATGTTCATTTATGTCTGCACTAATGGGACCCACACATCCTGACAAGTAACAAGGGAAGAGAAAAAGACACCCCCTTCATTTATCACAAATATTGTTCCTAAAGACACTACTGCAATAATTACAATTTAATTCTGTTGAATCTGTCTAAATCCCATCTTTTTTTACAGGTGAATTCCAGATAAAGCAGCATCCAACACAAGTATTTGGAGATTTCATAAAATTTGTTGACAAAAACAGAAGGAAACAAAGGCTCTAGTACTGTTCTGATTGCAGTACACCAGGAAACAGTGCTTCTGAAGTAAAATTTTATATTTTTCTGGAAAACTCACTACAATTATGATACTACTATTACTAAGTGTAATCACAAAAGGAAACAGTTAAATTGGTACATTAATATTGACAACCATCGACAGATTTATACCAAACAAATTAACAAAAGAGGGGTGTGACCCACTATAGTACACAAAACAGGTTAGAACACTCTTGCAAAAGCAAAGAAAACAGCATGGCAAATTTAAACAGACACAAAATCCTCAAGACTGGCAGTCTTTTACAGAAACTCGAAATTTAGCTCAAACTTCAATGTGAGAAGCTTATATAATAAATTTCACAATGAAACCCTGGCACGTAATTTGATAGAGAATCCTAAGAAATTCTGGTCATATGTAAAGTATACCAGCGGTGAAACACAATCAATACCTTCACTAGATTATAGTAATGGTGTAATGGTGATGCTACTAATGACAATTCTGCTAAAGCAGAATTGCTTAACACAACCTTCCGAAATTCCTTCACGAAAGAAGATGAAGCAAATAATCCATAATTAGTATCAATAAACAGCTGCCAGCATTCATAATTTAGAAGTTGATATTCCTGGTGTATTAGAGCAACTTAAACCACTTAACAAAAGTAAGTTTCCTTTAGGAGTATGCTGATGCAATAGCCCCACACATAGTTATCATATATAACCACTCACTCAGCGAACATTCTGTCCCAAAGACTGGAAAGGTGCACAGGTTATGCCAATATTCAAGAAAGGCAATA
This sequence comes from Locusta migratoria, assembly GCA_026315105.1. Classification (NCBI taxonomy): domain Eukaryota; kingdom Metazoa; phylum Arthropoda; class Insecta; order Orthoptera; family Acrididae; genus Locusta; species Locusta migratoria. Next base: position 132,264,199 of record CM048747.1, read on the forward strand.
GGAGTAATCCATAAAATTACAGGTGTGTATTATTTACATTGGTTTGCAGCAAGATTTTAGTTCAAATATTATGAACTACCTCGAAGAGAACAACCTATTGACCCATAGTCAACACAGATACAGAAAGTATCATTCTTGAGAAAACCAACTAGCTCTTTACTCACATGATGTGATGAGTGCTATCGACAAGGGATGTCAAATAGATTCCGTACATTGTAACTGATAGAATGTCATCGAGTAAAACTGAATTGATATCTGGTGTTCCACAAGGGAGTGTTATAGGTCCCCTATTGTTCCATATTTTTACAAAAGATTTAGCAGACAGTCTGAGTAGCTCTCTTAGGTTGTTCACAGAAGATGCTGTCACTTATTGGTTAGTTAAGTCAGAGAAGATCAAAAGCAACTGCAAAATGATTTAGATAAGATATCTGCTCAATGCAAAAATTGGCAATTGACCCTTAATAATGAGTAGTGTGACGTCATCCATATGACCACTAAAAGAAAATTCATTTGCATGATAAATTAGACAAATCTAATTCAAATAAACACCTAGGAGTAACAATTAAAAACAACTTAAACTGCAAAGAACACATAGAAAATATTCTAGGTAAAGTGAACCAAACACTACGTTTCATAGGCAGACACTTAGAAGATGCAACATTTCTACTGATGAAACTGCCTACACTACACTTGTGCATCCTATTTTGGAGTATTGTCACACATTGTGGGATCCCCATCAAGTGGGACTGACAGATGATTTAGAGAAAGTACAGAGAAGGGCAGCTCGTTTTGTATTTTTGCGATGTAGGGGAGATAGTGTCACAGACATGATGCACGAGTTGGGATGAAAATCATTAAAACAAAGACAATATTCATTACAACGTGATCTATTTGTGAAATTTATTTCACCAGCTTTCTCTTCCGAATATGAACATATTTTATTGGGAGAATTTTGGGAAGATGTACTTCACCTGTAAAGGAGACCGCGTATAAAACGCTTGTACGACCACGTCTTGAGTATTGCTCAAGTATTTGGGACCCGCAGCAGATCAGTTTGAAGGAAGACATAGAGGCGGTTCAGAGGCGAGCAGTTAGATTTGTTACCGGTAGGTTCGACCAATGCGCGAGTGTCACGGAAATGCTCCGGCAACTCAATTGGGGATCGCTGGAAGAAAGACGACGTTCTTTTCGTGAATTTCTGTTAAGTAAATTTAGAGGGCCGGAATTTGAAGCTGAGTGTAGTACGATCTTGCTGCCGCCTACTTACATTTCGCGTAAAGATCACAAAGACAAGATAAGAGAAATTAGGGCTCGTACGGAGGCATATAGGCATTCTTTTTTTCCTCGTTCAATTTGGGAGTGGAATAGGAAAGGAAATGCCTAGTAGTGGTACAGTGTACCCTCCGCCACGCACCTTACGGTGAATTGCGGAGTATGTATGTAGATGTAGATTTTGTTAGTACCCACCTACATAGGAAGACATGATCATCAAAATAAAATAAATCAGATGGAGAACGGAAAAATTTAGGTGTCCTTTTTTCTATGAGCTATTAGGGAATGGAACTGTAAAGAAACGTCATAAATGCAGTCTGATGAACCTTCCACCATGCACTTCAATGTGACTTATGTAGATGAAGAAGAGCTGGTCCTCATTAGGGAGGGAATTATCAAATTGTTCATGATATATCAAAATAACTGTACCATGAGCCTGATGATTTTTCTTATAGAGCTTATTTACGTGTAAACAAAATAAATAAATAAAATAAAAATAATTACAAAGACTAACTATGGCCAAAACACATGTATGTGTATGTACATGGAAGGTGATCCCAATAAATGCAATGGGACATTATAAACAAGAAAACTCCCAAACCCTCACACAGTATGTAATGTCTGACCAAATTACATATGGAACTGCTCAAGAATGCATCTCATTCCCTGTAATTTTTTAAAATCTCAACTAATTAAAATCAGTATGAAAAATACTCCTGTTTTAAAACATATAAACCATAAATGTAGCAATGACATTAAAGTTTCCTAGACTCAATATTTTTTATAAGTTGCTGGGCCTCGATGTATAAGGAAAAATGTGCTTACATCAGTACAGAAAGTAATTTCCTAGAGAAAAGTTGTCATTAAGATTCATGTAATTGGAATTTTCATTTTTATGCACATCAGAAAACTAAATTAATGAAGTAGTAACAGAAATCAAGACTTCACTTGACTTTCAATACATATTTAAATCTTAAAACAAATAATAATAATTCACCATAAAGACAAACGTTGAGCCACCAACAGACACAAATAAAAGACATACAAACACACACACAGTTCTAAATTTTCAGCTGTGGTCTTCCTCAGACAGAGAACACTCATCCACACCAACACGCAGGCACACTCATCCACACACGTCAGCCATCTCTGGCCGCCCAACACAGTCTCATCCACACACGTCAGCCATCTCTGGCCACCCAACACAGACTGTGTTGGGTGGCCAGAGATGGCTGACATGTGTGGATGAGTGTGCCTGAGTGATTGTGTGGATGAGTGTTCTCTACCTGAGGAAGGCCACGGCTGAAAATTTAGAATTGTGTGTGTGTGTGTGTGTGTGTGTGTGTGTTTGTATGTCTTTTATATGTGTCTGTCAGCGGCTCAATGTTCGTCTCTACAGTGAGTTATTCCCTATCTGCATATTATTATTAACTTTCCTTACTGGACCTTCCACTGTTGTTAAAAACAAATAATATTCTCAGTGTGTGTTTATTAATGTATAATTATTACAACAAAAGTTTGAATAATTAATATAATTTCCATTTCTTAACAGAAACACTTACCAAAAGTAAAGATTATTCACTCCACAGTATGATGTAGGCACTTTCACATCAACAGGAACATGTCCTTTTCCTGGTACTGTGCCTTCTAACGGAGTTACTTCCAAACCAGCTGGTTCTGGAGCAACATCAATAGAAAATGTGGCACTAAGAGCTCCAGTATTGTGAAGTATTACTGTTTTAGATGGAACATTTGTGTTCAGATCAACAGTTCCAAAGTCGAGGAAAGTTGGAACAGCATGTAGTTGAGCATTGGCAATATGCCTGTTGCAAAAAAGAAAAATAATAATGACATCTCTTCTTACGTATATGAAAGAATCAACAGCTTACAGATCAGGAAGAATGAGTTAGAAATTCAATACTCTTAATATGTTTCTAAATATTGATTTATATTATCCTTTAATTTACAATACATTACAATATTTGAGACTCAATAACGATATAAAACTTGAGGTGAAGTTACTTTAACAAAGGAAATCCATAATGAGATTTGTTTAAAGGAGTTGTAATACAATCAGAAGCATCTAAGTGTAAACATCAAAGACATTTACATTATTGTCATAATTCTCTTTTCTCTTCAAATATCCAAAATATTCCAGTAAATTGTCTCTTGTGATTCATTCCCACCATTGGTGCATCGTTGTTGATGCCAGTCTTCAAATCTTAAATAGTAAATTGGGTTTGGCATAGTGGATATGTAATTCTCACATCCTCCATGGAGGTAGAAGGGTCATTTAAAAAATAAGAAGAAATTTTCCAGCAATACTTTTATTTGGCATGATTAAACAAAACTATAGTTTAAATAAAATTTGCCTCTCATGCTATATTTCCTCTGTAGTTACAATTCAAATTTAGGTACAATATAATAATGGAAAGTCCAGGTTGGAATTAATAATATAGTATAGTATAGTAAGGACAGTTGACAACTTACCGCAAAGACGTGGTGACGAGCTGCGACAGGCACATAAAAAGACACACACATACAACACTTTAGCTATCAGCCATGGCCTTCTTCAGAAAATAGAACACTCACGCAATCACACAGGCACACAACACAGTCATACAAACATCACCTCCAGCTGCCGCACTTCGAATCATGCTCTGCAGCGAGTAAATCAGGGACGGGAGGGGAGGGGAGGGGAGAGAGGATAGGAAGGTTACATCATAGTGGTGGGGATGGGTTACATGGGGATAACGAGATGCAGCTTAGGAATGGCGTGGGGAGTTGGGAGAGGGGAAAATAATAAAATAAAATAAACAAAATAAAATAAATATACAAAATGCGTGCACACTGCAAGTACACAGGACTGCGTACACACACACACATACACACACACACACACACACACACACACACACACACACATGGCGTGCACGAGCACACACACACACACACACACACACACACACACACACAGCGTGTGCGAGTCCACACGCACACACACATGCGCACATGCACACACACACACACACACACACACACACACACACACACGCAAGATCACACATTCACGCACCACTCAAAATAGGTGAGGTTTGGGATAGAGAGGTAAGAACTGTAAGGTATGGAAAACAAAAGAAAAAAGGGAAGTTATCGTAGGTTGAGGCCTGGTTGATTTCGGGATCGGAGAATGTATTGTAGAGATAACTCCCATCTGTGCAGTTCTGAAAAGCTGGTGGTGGATGGGAGGATCCAGATGGCCCGGGTTGTGAAGCAGCCATTGAAATCAAGCATGTTCTCTGCTGCATGCTGTGCCACAGGGTGGTCCACCTTGCTTTTGGCCACAGTTTGGCGGTAGCCATTCATCCTAATGGATAGCTGGTTGTTGGTCATGCCAATATGGAAAGTTACACAGTGTTTGCAGCACAGTTGGTAAATTATGTGCTGCTTTTACAGGTGGCCCAGCCTCTGATAGGGTAGGATAAGCCTGTGACAGGACTGGAATAGGAAGAGCTGGGTGGGTGGATTCTACAGGTCTTGCAGCGGGGTCTTCCACAAGGATATGATCCCTGTGGCAGTGAGCTGGTTTTCGGGGCGGGCATAAGGATGAACTAGGATGTTGTGGAGGTTGGCCGGGGGGGGGGGGGGGGGGGGGGAGCGACGGAACACCACTTTAGGAGGGGTGGGAAGGATCTTGGGCAGGATGTCTCTCATTTCTGGGCACGAGGGTAGAAACTCAAAACCTTGGTGAAGGATGAATGGTCACCGCAAAAGTTGTGGCCAAAAGCAAGGTGGACCGTCCTGTGGCGCAGCATGCAGCGGAGCACATTCTTGATTTCAATGGCTGCTTCACAACCTGGGCCATCTGGATCCTCCCAATCCACCACCAGCTTTTCTGAACTGCACTGATGGTAATTATCCCTACAATACATTTTCTAATCCCAAAATCAACCACGCCTCAACCTACGACAACTTTCCTTTTTTCTTTGTTTTCCATACCTTGCAGTTCTTACCTCTCTAACATCACCTATTTTGAGTGGAGCGTGAATGTGAGATCGTGTGTGTGCGTGTGTGTGTGTGTGTGTGTGTGTGTGTGTGTGTGTGTGTGTGTGTGATCACGTGCGTGTGCGCATTTGTGTGTGTGTGCTCACGTGCGCTGTGTGCGCTCGCACGCCGCACCGTGTGTGTGCATTCGTGCGCACTGTGTGTGTGCGCACGCACGCGTGTGTATGTAAGTGGTCTTGTGTACTTGCAGTGTGCACGCATTTTGTATATTTATTTTATTTTATTTTTCTCCCCTCACCAGCCTCCCCACTCCATTCCTAAGCTGCATCTCGTTCTTCCCATCTAACCCATCCCCACCACCATGACGTAACCTTCCTATCCCCTCTCCCCTTCCCTACCCTCCTGTCCCCGATTTACCCGCCTCAGAGCATGATTCGAAGTGTGGCATTGGGAGGTGATGGTTGTATGACTGTGTTGTGTGCCTGTGTGATTGTGTGAGTGTTCTATTTTCTGAAGAAGCCCATGGTCGATAGCTAAAATAGTTGTATGTGTGTGTCTTTTGTAAGTGCCTGTCGCAGCTCATCGCCACGTCTTTGTGGTGAGTTGTAAACTGTCCTTACTATATTATCAAATTTAGCTACCTTTCATCCCATTTTACCGGCTTTTCTATGCCTTCAGCATACTCAGTTGCCATCAAGTTGTTACACTATTGAATGCTTAAATGTTTGTAAAGTTATGGGACCTAACAGCAGTTGTCATTACCCCCCCCCTCCCCCAACTATTGATTAAGAGCTTTGTTAAGTGTTGTCCATGACGATATTGAAACATGAAATCCATGAAGTAGGTCCTGTGTATTTCCCCTGTATTAGAACATACATTATCATGAAATTCAGAGAACCCACCTATAACACACTTTTTTACAGCCCAGATCTCCACTAATAATTTCATACAGCACAGTCCTTGAAATTTCTGGAAAGAATCAGTGCAGTCCAATTATGTGAAATGCCTATCTTCTTGGACTTTTGTTTCAGTACTTGGTGTGAGTTTGTCAGTTGGCACTGAGCAATCTTTATCATGAACATTTCTCTGTCCACCATTAAACATGATATACACCACTTCAAAACTGCTGTTTTGTTCATCATATTACCGTAAACCTCAGTTATCTGTCTATAAATGTTGATGGGTTAGACTTCTTGCAAATTTAAAAAGTGAAGATCATGATTGTTACTAACTGAAGAATATGAGTACCAAGGCTAGTGGTGAGTGGATCCAGTCATGTATCATAAAAAAAAACATTACATGGTATGATCTGAACTTACAGAGAAGAAGAACTCCAGAATTTCCTCTACAACCTCAACTCCTTTCCATCAGATTCACCTGGTCCTAATCCAAATCTCATGCCACTTTCCTCGATGTCAACCTCCATCTTTCCAATGGTCAGCTTAACACATCGGTCAACATCAAACCCACTAATAAACAACAGTACCTCCATTATGACAGCTGCCATCCATTCCATATTAAATGCACCCTTCCCTACAGCTTAGGACTTCATGCCAAACGAATCTGCTCCAGTCCTGAATCCCTGAATTAGTACATCAATAACCTGATGACAGCTTTCACATCCCGCAGCCACCATCCTGATCTGGTACAGAAACAAATTGCCAGGGTCACTTCCTCATCCCTCCAAACCCAGAACCTTCTACACAGAGACCCTATAAAAGTGCCGATATCGCCGGATACTTTCCGGAATAGGAGCGGACTCCGAATGTGGCTCTCCAGCTGGGATACAACTTTCTTAAATCCTGCCCCGAAACAAGGTCCATCCTTCATGACAACCTTCCCACTCCCCCAAGAGTGTCTTTCCACCACCCACCTAACCTTTGTAACCTCTTAGTTCATCTCTATGTTATCCCCAAACGACCTTCCCTTACTTCCGGCTCCTAACCACGTAACCATTCCTGGTGTAAAACCTACCCTATACACCCTCCCACCACTACTTATTCCGTCCTGTAACCCAGAAGTTGTACAAAATTAAGGGCAGAGCCACTTGCAACAACACCCACATGATTTACCAGCTGACATGACTGCACTGTGAAGTCTTCTATGTGGGAATGACCAGCAACAAACTGTCCATTCGCATGAATGAACACAGGCAGACAGTGTTTGTTGGTGATGAGGATCACCCTGTCGCTAAGCATGCCTTGGTGCACGGCCAGCACTTCTTGGCACAGTGTTACACCGTCCGGGTTATCTGGATACTTCCCATTGACACCAACCTTTCAGAACTCCGGAGATGAGAACTTGACCTTTAGTATATTCTCTCTTCCCGTCGCCCACCAGTTTTCAACCTCCATTAATTTCAAATTGCCACCCACCATTCAACATCTTTGTCTCCAATCTCTGGACAGGGCCCCTGCCTCAACTGGCATCTCTGTCACACTTCTTTGCATTTTGCATATTTCTGCCTTGGTGTGTGTGCGTGTATATGTGTGTGGGTGTATGTGTTTGATTACCTGACCTTTTTCCCCGAAGATGAGTCCTTCCGCTCCCAGGATTGGAATGACTCCTTACCCACTCCCTTAAAACTCGCATCCTTTCATTTTCATTTTTCCATTTTCTTTCTTCCTCTTTTCTAATAATGCAACCAGTGGTTGAGAAAGCTCAATTTGTGTGTGTGTGTGTGGTTTTTTTCTTTTTTATTTATTTATTTAACTGTGTGTCAACAAACCGGTGCCTTTTTGCCTGGTAAGTCAAACCTCCTTTACTTTTTTAAATATTTTTGTGAGCAGGAATGCTTCACTCTATAGTATATAAATACATATCTCTAATAATGTTCAAGACTGTAGTCTGACGTTTGCTCATCAGTTTTCATAAATCATATATGTAGTTTCAGTTGCAATATTTCAGGTAGTGGAGCCATAAAAATCAATACAAATAATGTTTAATTAAAATTGTGGCCCTACAAATACATTTCTCAATGTCACCCAATAAATTGCATTTATCATCAAAATACATCCCAAATGTCAAAGTCACATTTCTTTCAAGAAATATGACAAAATTCCACTGATAGCCCAAGAGGCAATACATTGTCATCCTGTGTGGACCTTCTTCTTCACTGTAACAATGTTCATTATTTTGTTACTGTTGTATAACTAAAGAATATACTCCACTCTCACAAAGTTGGCAGCTCTACATGAAAATATTTGAAATATATAAAGTTACACTTTTAGTGGACGCCCTTCAAGTATACTACTAATGTACATATACGTATCTCCAATGAATTACCCAGTTCACACTTTCCGCTTTAAAGTTCCTAGATAGCACAAACACAACACTGAAGAAAAAAACTGTGAGGGCATACTGTATTAAAAACACCTGAAAGCTCCAGTAACATGAGAAACTCCTGACACAATATCCATCATGTACTCGAACGCCGTTTTTCTACAGTGAGATTACTGATTATAACCTCACAAAAGTATGAAATTTTAATCACTGTACTGAAATACTTGAGTGTTAGTTGATAAGGATCCCGATTATTTTATAGTTGTCTGCATAATCTCATGATCAGATCAAATTATAAATAGTAATTATTCAGAAACTTTTATTAAAGCACAATAAAAAAAACTTTTGTTCTTCTGCAAAAGAATACTATGATCAAATTTATTTTATAAAAGACTACATTTGTATCCACAAATAGTTGTGAAATAATGAAATATTAAGAGTCTTTCAAAAATTCTTATTCATACACAAGACATTCAGTGGTGAAAATATTTAATTGCTGTTTATTTCATGTTGGTTGCAAGGAAATTAGGGTACAGACTTATGCCAAGAGAAAGAAAAATGCTATAAAACATCTGCAATTAATAACAAAATAAAGAATTACTAAAAGTTGTACTTACACAAGAATAGGATAGAAAATGGATCTGTTATTTATGTGAATAACCAAAAACATCTCTTCACTTTCTTTTGCTGCTGGTAGGAGTTTAACACCAGAATTCACTTTCAAACCAGGAGATAACATGACATTGTCTGGAGAAGACAGCACCCTGAAAAACTGCAATATGACCTCAATGTTACTATCTGGTTTCTAATCATGAAATGAGATCTTGTACAATGAATCTATGAAATATCTTAGAAGCAACCATTGAATTTATTTATCCTGTACACTGCAATTCCTATGCTATCCCATAAGCCCCCCACTTGCCCTTCCTGAAGTGTAAAGAAGAATTACTGTTTAACCAGAAATTAACTGAGCTGTTTTCTGAGGTTTTCTTACTATCCTTTCTACATACTAAAATGTTTTATATATTAGACAATTTGTATGCCCCAGACTGGTTGACTGTATGGTTTAAGTACCACTTTCCAGGTCATGCAAATTAACAATGTAAGGCAGTGGGAGGACTGCCCGAGGATGTTTTAACACTTTCTGCATCTGTGATCCCAAATGATATTGTTAAGTATTCTAGTTCTCTAAGTTTCGAAATGCTTCAATGATGCAATGTGGCATCACTTTTCATATATCAATAGTTTGAACTCCACCCTCATGAACCACAGACATTGCCGAGGTGTGGTCCCTGAAGAGGAGCAGAAGCCTTTTCAGTAGTTACAGTGACAACAATCTAGATGATTGACTGAGTTGGCCTTGATACACAAGCTAACATGGCTTTGCCATGAGTTAATATGAACCGCTGAAAGCAAGAAGAAACTACAGTCGTTAATTTTCCTGAGGACATGCAGCTCTACTGTATGAATATGTGATGATGGCATCCTCTTGGGTAAAATATTCAATATTCCAGAGGTAAAATAGTCCCCCATTCGGATCTCTAGGTGGGTTGTCCAAAAAAAAAAAAAAAAAAAAAAAAAAAAAAAAAAAAAAAAAAAAAAAAAAAAAAATTTTGATGGGCTAATTTCATCAGAGACTCAAAATCTTTTTGATGACCTGATGCATAAAGTTTCCAAAAAAGATGATACAGTCTACGATAAATTAAATTATTTAGATGAGAAGGTAGTTTCTACTAATGAAAGAATAGAGGTGTTAGAATCCCATTCTAAGGTTGAGAGTTCTCAGGGAACTGAGGACTAAAGTTCAGAATTATAAATGACTAACATTCAGTCTGAAAAAGTTGTAATGTACTACAGCATTTACTGACGTAGTATCCCAATTAGATTCAATTACGTTTTCGATGAGAGACAGTCAAAATTCGTAGTTCTGGTTTGCGACCAAGAAATAAAATTAAACGTGGCGTAGACTCCCGTAGATACACAAATGGTGTCTAATAAACAAAGATCCACATGAAAATATGATACTTTAAATTTAACTCTAAACACACAATTCCAACCAAAGGAGGTATAATTTATTAAATTGAACCGATCAAACCTACCTTCAGTGAACAAACAGGTAAATAATGGTATTATTTTGACTTACTTGTTACAATATTAGTTGATAGTGGTAGTGATATATCTATTAATTCACAAGATGTGTTTCAAAAACTATCCATTTTTTTATTTATTTTTTTATTTTTTTTTTTTTATTTATTTTTTTTTTATTTTTATTTTATTTTTATTTTTTTAAATAAATGGTGTGGTCCTTTTATTATAGTGGACTTACCTCATCCAAAAGCTGCATATTTACAAGATCCTGATACAAAAGTAGACAAAGGTTTGTACAATATTAATGTAGAAAAACCTTATAAGCCCCCTCAGGCTGATTAGCTTACTTTGCTAATTAAGTGGTTTGACGCCCACCAGGAAGCCAGTTATTTGTCCTTTTTCTTCCTTTTTTCTTTTAGAATTCTTTTTTTTTTTTTTTTCTTTCTCTAATCTTATTAATTAATTAATATATTCTACTTAACATACTGGAAGGGAGCTGGGCATACTTATAATTTTGTACAGGGTAATTTTATACTTTTGTAAGAATTTTATAAGTAATAACATGGGAAGGGTTATTACTTGACTTTTTAGGAGAGGTTATTTTGTTTGTAGTGGGGATTGCTACAAACTATGTACACTTACGCACACACAGAGTTACACATACAGATTTTACACACACGCACACTGTACAAACAAGTGGTGTCAATCACTAGCCATTAGCATTCCATAGTGGGGAGGTGTTTCCTGTCTTTCTGGGCTATCTTCTATCCTTCTTCAGCTCCAATCTCCGGCTCTTTCTTTTCCCTTCAAACCCCAGTGTTTACCCTGCAAGGTTCGCCAGAGGATCAACACACTACTAGGTTTACGATTAAATACTCTTGCACACATACACAAACATTTTAACTTACACTGGTACACATGTTAACATGTAAATTACAACAGTACATTTTTTTTTACACACATACACATAGATAGTAAGGAAATGTAGGCTTCTGATGATATGATTTGGAGTAAATGGTAGGTAGTGAGGAAATTCTTTTTTATTAATAGAAATACATATGTTTTATTCACTGGTACACTCACTTCGAGAAGAGGGGGTAAAGCAGGAGAAAATTTCTTATTTGTGAGCACACATTCATAATATATAGGAGGTATAGAAAAATATTTATGGGACAGGAGTAAATTTTGAGTAAAAGAAAAGATAGTTGGCTTGAAAATGTGGTCTCTAGTGGTGTGAGTTAGGAGTGAGAGGATGTTGGTGAGGGTAGGTAGACCCACAGAAGAGGCTACTACCCATAGTCAGGTGCCTAATAAGAGGGACTGACGGGTTTAGGTACCTAATGAGAGGGCCTAACCCAGATAGGTGTTGGGATGGGTAGTCAAGTAGGAGCTTGCTGTCACCTAATTATTATTATTATTATTAAACCATCAGTGGATGGGATTAAGAGGGCCTCTCCTTATCTTTTTCATTTTGGAATGTTGCTCCCTGGTTCCCAGTAGGATGATTCACATAGGAAACAGAAGTATGGACCTCACTTTTGGTAGATGAATGTACAAATCCTCACATACCGAAATGTTCTAGGTACCAATGAAATTCAGGTTTAGAAATGGATTGAAAGAATTTTCTTCATGATTTTCTTTAACATAAAGATAATGAAATAATTTGAATTTATCAAAAGATAATTCTCCTACCATTCAGAACAGAGGACAATCTACAGAGTTTGTTTAAATCAAATAACTAAGCTTTATGCATATTCAGCCTATTAGTTAACTACCAATAATGAACTATGGTATCATAACATCAATAGTAACACTTAGGTGTATAGAGACCTTTGAGAAATAAATTATTTATAAATTGTAATAGGAAGAAATAATAAAATAATTTGACATCTTGAGTCTGAGAAGGGGGGTATATAGTGTAACAAGTTGCACTACATTCCTCCTGAATGACACAAGATGGTGAAATAATTTATTTGTGAGATATTTAAAAGCTATAATTATGAGTACTGCCCCAGATAATTTTGTTTGTCCAGGTGGATGTCCGGGCAGTTAAACTTCAAGTCCAAGGAATATGCAAGAAGGAAATTAAAACTCAAGAAAAAGAAGATATATGAATTAATTATATAAGATCTATGTAATGGAGATACGGGTTCTGTCATTATTATTATGATTTATGAGATGGTTAGAGAAGGACTAACTGCTAAGATTGGTTCTTCAAGTCTTCTTTGAGAGATATTAACTCAGTTAATTACAATGTAATGTATTATTGGGGTTCCAATAAATCCTTTCGTTGATTCAGCACTAAAAACTTTGAAGTGTGTTTATTTATCAGTGAAATAATCAGTATTTTATTATGAGTTTCCCTTTTTTTACAACTGATTACTTTGGAGACGATTGCCCGAGACTAAGAAGGAAGAAGAAGTTAAATTTGTGAGGAACAGTATTACTGGGCCTCTAAAATAATAATTACATGCAAAATCCTAAACTGAAATATAAAAATAAATTAACTAAAATTATACACGGTCACAACTCAACCTTAAGGAAAACATGATTTTTTTTCAGACATGTATTTTGTCAAGTTTTATTGTTAAAAAATATATTGTGAAAGTATACACAGCGGTGCCATTGCCCTGGGTTCTGGGTTATGCCATTTGAAAATCAAGGATAAACCTACATGATGAGTGAGTAGTATTTAAAGTACTTGTCGATGTAAAATTGGAATAAAAATACATTTTATAATTTAGGCTTGATTAAGACACTGTAAGAGTCAGAAATACTGATATAGTTTTTGGCACTTCAAACCTACTACATTCTGCAAGTGTCCATTTCACAAAATGTATGCATCTGTATTACACTTCATTTTTCCTAAATTATCCAGCATGGTGCCATTGCCCCAGTTGCAAAATATGGCAATTTAAAGCCAAAGATTTTGCAAAACAATTAGTTTCAGGTAAAGGCACCCATAGTTGACCAGCTAAGGACCATTTTTCTCATTACATTCAACAAACTCACAGTCATATGGTTGGAGAATGTACTGATATGGTTTTTCAAAAATTAAAAAAAAAAAAGTGTATTTTTGTACTAGTAGTTGACCACTCAATATGATAATTTTTCAGTAGTTCACCATAAACTGTTCCAGTAGTTGACCACAAGTATTTTATTCAACAAGCTAGCATAAATCAATGAACATTGTATATATATCAAAATAATATGTTTATTACATGGAAAAATATACATAATACAAGTTTCATGTGAAACATACAACCAAGTATACATTTATTCACAAAAGTTAAACACAAATTCCAGGGAATTGTGTTATTTCCTTTCTGTTTTCCCCAGAAAGATAATTTAAATGCTGAGTACTTCTTCATCTCTGGTACCAAGTATGTTCCATGTCAGGTACACAATGTTGAAGGCCGTATTTTCATTGTAATATGATCCCTGGTGTATGTCAGCTTGCCCTCCCTTTCCAGCCATTTGGAAGTAGAAGGTCCACTCTTGGTCATTGAAGACACTTTTTAAGAGCTATGTAAAATATTAATTATTTTCCCTGGATAGTAACTCCCATTGTATTCTACAATGACACAGTCATTTTGTTTTAAACTCAAGTCTGTTCCTTCTTCCACATCACTCAACTTTATATCACAGTCTTCAGTATCACCTCCAGAGAGTTCTGGAACTGAAATAGAGGACTTAGAATCAGATTGATTATATCATCAGCCTTTAGTTTCCTTGCTTTAACATTTTTTCCACTTCTTAAACTTTTTTGTTCTGCCAGTTTTTTCCTCTCATCTTTCTTTCTATCCCTTTCAATTCTTCTTTCAGTTTTTCTGCTTCTATTTTGTTTTCTTAAATTTATTTTCAAACAATTGCTAGCCCAGCTTGCTAGAAACAGAAGGATTTTTTTTTTCTTTGTTTCTTATTATTGTTTTTGACTTCAATTAAAGGAGGGGGAAAAAGATGCCTTTTAAATGGGCTTGGTACACTACTCAACTCTCCATTATGTCTCTCTACTGTGGTCTTCTCCACAGCTGTTGTGCTCTTATTAGGAGATGCTAAATTCTCAGTTACACTGCTTTGAGATTGAGCAAGAGCTGGTTCATACCAGGGGAGACTGTAATTGTCTGTGCAGAGGCACCCTCTCTGCTGACATCATCATCGTAAGGGGTTGAAAAGAAGCTTATCAGGCAACGTTTTTCAAGCTACATAATTTGGGACTTGGTTTTCTTCTAAAGTAGAAATAGAGATTGATCACAAGGGTCACCTTGTCATTCACCTGTAGAGTTTGAGATATTATAGAGGAAAAATTCCTAACAGGAAAAATATACGTAAAAAATAGATGAAGTACACTTACCAGGCGAAGGGGCACAGGCAGTGATAGCAACAAATAAACACACACACACACAAACGCAAGCTTTCGCAGCCTAGCTGCTTCGTCAGGCAGAAGGGAAGGAGAGGGAAAAGGAAATGATGAGGGTTTTAAGGGAGTGGATAAGGAGTCATTCCAATCCCGGGACAGGAAAGACTTACCTTGGGGGGGGGGGGGGGGGAAGGAGGGCAAACAAATACACACACACCCACACATTTACACAGACGCAAGTACACTTAGGCAGACATACTGTATTGTATAACTGTAGAAAGTGCAGGTAACTGGAGACACTATGTACAACCGTTGGTATTCTTCAGCTAACGGATTTGCAAAATTTTTTCAGAGGCAGGCATAATTGATACCCACCTTGTCTTATTATGAGAAAGTATTGTATTGTTTTCAGTTCCCATAAAATCAAAAAATTCAGCCAAGGTGTATACTCTCACAGTATACACCGGTACCTGAAAAATGAAAGAATACTTTCTGGACAAAAAATTACACCAATAGGTTCGGAAAGTCTGAAGCAATTATAGGAGCGTTATGTATGACATGAACAACCACTTTCTAAAATATTGTCACCTAATTCTTCCTTCATTTCACTTAACACATTGTTGGAACGAGATCGTTCGTCCACCGAAGTTGGCATTGCTGTTATGACGCCAAACGCATCCCACTTTAGTGAGATACTGAGATCATTTTTCTGAAGCATCTCCAATATGTACTTTACCACAGTTTCTCGACGTTTCGTCTGAAAGATTTTTCATGCCAATAAGTGTAGTCCTCTTGGCTAGGAGAATTAACACCGAAAAACTTGTTTTAAAGAACTCGTCTTTTCGCTAACAAAATTAAACAAAACTTCAAATAAAATATTGATTACTATTTTTTAAACACTTAAAATATCTCAAAACACGTTTGTAAAGTATAAAGTTAAACAAAGCAGACGGAAATTTGTACCACTATCTTTGGCTACCCAAATGTCATAAGACTGTTTAATTGTACGCATGTGGAACTCTTGTCAATATCAATAACCGCATCTTAAATCACAATAAGATCGTGACGAAAACAGGATGATCAGGTACAGTATGTAAAATGTTTGGCAATCATCATATGAAAACTTCACAGGCGGAAACCACGCTATTGTCCCTGTGTATGCTTACAAATACGGAACTTATGTGTGCCTTGCGCAAAGCAAACTCTCGAATCATGTCTTTCTTCTTCACTGAAGTGCCTTGTCACTTTGTATTGAACAAACAGCAAGCCCGTTAAGGCGGTCCTGCGCCATGGTAGATCTTAGATACCGGTAATTGTTAATATGTTTTAATTTCGAAAAACTTCATTCTCCAGACGCCATGGGGAGGTATCTTCAGCAAAATGCAATTTGATATTGGCAAATGATTACTTGAGTGGGCTTAAGTATTTAAGTGCGTCCAACGCCGTTTTCACTATAGGAGGAATCGTAAACCGTAGCAGTTTTACATCTGTGATGAGGTCAGATGTTTCTACATCCAGCAGTTCCCCATCTTGTAGATAAGTCGCTAATTTCTGACAACATATTTCAATCTCCTCATTTTGCATGTCACGAAGTTTGAACGGGTGATAGAGAAATCCAAAGTATTCTCAATATTTAGTCAGCTCTTTGAGCTCATGCCACTCATAGCTACGGCTTTGTAGTGATTTTGGCTCTCATCGGCGACAATGTCTGGATCGTCTTCACTTTCGTGGAAAAATCTTTTGCGCTTCTTTTGGCGATGAGTTGAAAATTTTGCATCCCATCCCAAACCTGCCATCAATTCTTTTGCAGCTGATATAGCGGTTATGAGCCTGTCTCCCTGTAGCTTTTGATGAAGCCATTCAAATCCACTTACTTCTTGTAAGGCGACGTTTAACTGCATATCTTGAGCTTGCAGAATTAACTGGCCTCATTGACGGCATATGATAAGAGCTGAAGGTATGATTTACTAAAGACAGTGATTCAGATCGAACAGGTGAATCCTTTGTTGTTGCGGCAACCTTTTCTAGTGCTTCACAATTTTTCATCAGCTGGTATCTTACAGGTTTGACGCTCTCAAGACGAGATTCCCATCTAACATCAGTATGCCTCTTTAAGATTAGTTCAGAACATATCTCAGTGGGAAAATTCCACCTTTCTGTAGATGCCGGAAATAGAGTGTACAATCGCTGTATTGTGCCGAAAAATGTCTTTGCTTCAGTACTACATTGCCGCGTCTCCATAGACCAAGTTCAAGCTGTGAGTAACACATGGTCTAAACATTGCCCTCTTGTTGATCTACAAAACTCGAGCCTGTAGTACGGAGGATTTTCCTTTCATACTGTCTCCATTATCATATCCTTCGCCTCTACAATCCATTATGTTTAAATTGTTTTCTTCCAGCATTTCTATTAAACCTTTGTCAGTCCTGCAAAAACTATGATTGTAACTGGAACACCCAACATCTTGCTGTAACGGATAATCAAACTCATTTATTCTTGATGACTAATTTCGGGGGTGCAGTCGAGGATTGCAGTGTAATAATTTGCAGCTCAAATATCTTCTAGAATCCTTTCCTTAGTCGCAATACGTGTATAAAATAAATAAATAAAAATTGCAGCTCAAATATCTTCTAGAATCCTTTCCTTAGTTGCCATATATATAAAAGAATGTTAAAGGTTTTACGTCAGTTTATAATAACGTTAAGGAAGGTAATACTTGGGGAAAACAATGTGGGCGTTTCAAATGTACAAGGGTGTCCGATCCGAGACCGTGCACGGCCTTAAGCGATTCAATCTCATTTGTTGAAACACTGTGCTTAGTTTGAGTGATATTTATTAGCCTTGGAGTATAGTGTTGCCAGACGTCCCGTATTTCCTGTTGTCGAAAGAGCATTGTGAATATGGCCTGCACTAAAATGTCCTCGTCTATTGGGAAAGATAATCACAATTGAACAAAAGAACGTAATGTTTTCGATAGAAACAACAATAAGAAGATTGAATCAGATTTTCCGTCAGTTGGATTACTTTCTGAAATGCACGGTATTCGCGGAAAGATTGAGCAAAGAATAAAAGGCATCTTTTTCGGAAGCAATGCAAGAGAAATAATGCGTTAATTGATCACTTAAGCAAAGAATCTATACCGAGCGATTTTCTATGACAATTTGTAGGATATTTGTTACCACCTTTTTCTCAGAAAACAACATCCTTTCCAAGATGCTGTTATTACTAATAATAAATCTGTAAATGTAGGCCTCTGGCTGTTCACTTCAAAACTAATGGACGAATCGTCACGCGGGTTTCACGAGAAACAAGATAAAAGTTTTAGTCAACATCCTATATACATATTATAAATGCGAAAGCTTGTATATTTGTTACTGCATCACGCTAAAACTACAGCACTGATTTAGATGAAATTTCGTATAGAAATTTCTTATGTCTTGGATTAGGACATAGGCTACTTTTCAAAATGTTTATTACAAGTTATTTATTTGAAATATATCCATAGAAATACGTAACGGTTATAAGAAGCTTCTAATACAACAACAGACGAAGAATGTAAGGTATGTCATGTTTAGCCGCGAGGGTTAACGCGTCGTGTTATAGAGCTCCGTTATTTTGAGCAATGGTTCGGGTCCTGCTATAGTGAAATTTTTTTTCTTTGTTATTGTTATCTTTTTTACTTTCGAATGTACAAAAAGATTCTTGGATACTACCAAAACGGCTTAACTGGTATATTATTACATACACAACAGATCTGAATGTTGGCGTTTATGCCGCATTCATTTTCATTTGTTGTAACAAATGAAGGAAGTATGTATATATAAATTGAAGACTTTAAATAAAATATGCTCCGAGTACCATGGCAAGAAAAAACATTGACGTTTTGTGTAGAATGGGATCTAGATACCAAGCCCTATTTTGTGTACAAAGTGGGAACTGTCACGTATAAATTGCGTACGTAAACTGCAACGAAAGTAGTAGCAAATGCACTCAACAGATGGCAGGCGGTACGCTGCAGTTAACATATGAAACGTTATAGATGTTCGAACATTGTGATGTTATCGTAATTCTTTAAAATTGTATTCTCTTTGGATTTCAATGAATAATACTTTCTTTGGTGATTTCGATTATTTATAGCATTCGAACGTTTGCATTTAGTTCTTTTTGTTGGTTCGCTTTGCATTTGTAGGATCTCAACAGTTCGTTTCTCCGTTAGATGTCTTTTTTATCTCTTTACTTTTCTCCGTTAGGTTTGTTGTTTATTTCGTTACATTTCTCCGTTAGGTTTGCTGTTTATTTTGTTCCTTTACTTGGCATTTGTTTTCGATTACTGTATTGTTGTTATTGTAGTTACTTACTGTCAGGGGTGCCATCCCACAAGTTGGAGCTGAAGGTGGGTGTGCCTGTTTTATTGATGCGTAACTTAGATGCATCACGATTATGCAATGACACCAGGTTACGCATCACGGACCTGAGAAGGCATATCGTGCAGGCCACCATCATCACCGGTGGAGCCAAGGGAGAGACTGTATTAATACCACGAATTCCCATCATCCCAACAAACTTGCCATTCCAGTTTAAATGGTTACAGTTCCCATTGGAAGTGGTCTTCTTGATTACTGTAAACAAGAGTCAAGGACAAACATTAAAAGTGGCAGGTATTCATCTGGCCACCCCATGTTTCTCGCACGGACAGCTCCATGTAGGCTGCTCCCGTGTATCGAGAGCTAGAAATCTCTACGTATACTCGGAGAACAAGAAGTCTCGAAACGTCGTTTACAGGGACGAATTGCAATAGATTTTTGGCTCTCCATCCGTTCCAAGACAATTATATATTCCGTGCTAACAATGTCGCAAACAGTCATGTAGTTATTTATGCCCTTTCTTGGCACTTTCACTATTGAACCGCGGGTAACACCGCGGGGAGCAGCTAGTATAGGCATAATTGTACCAAAATCGGATGACGGAAACAAAAGATATCGTAATTTTAAGTGTTTTCAGTAACCGTCGTGTCTGTTTGTTCAACTATTAAAAACCTCTTATCTCCAAAACTACTTCACGAATTTGCATGGGGTTTCACAGGTAACTTGAGCGTAACTCTGTACAACATATAGACTTCGTTTCATAAAAATCGGATCACGGAAGAAAAGAATATCGTAATTTGAAATGTCTGTCTGCCTCTTTGAACACGATTATCTCCTAAACTATTTGACGGATTTTCATGGGGCTTTCACACATAACTTGAGCATATCGTGCGGTTACATAAAGGCTTCAATAATTAAAATCGGATCAGAGAAAATAAAGATATAATGTAATAATTTGTTTAAAAGCCATCGTGTATCTCATTTCTTGAGGGTAATCTCCAAATGTACTACACGAACTTTCATGGCTTTCCACAAGTAAATTTACAATAGTTTGGAGAGTAATATAGGGTTCATTTCATCAAAATCGGATCAGTGGAAGAAAAGATATCGTAAGCTGTAGTTTCTGGTGTATGCTATGCTTGAATTGCAGCGTAGTATAGCAAAGACCTAATAGAGGCGCTGTTACTGAAATAGTATACCAAATAACTAATAGATGGCGATGCTGCATTTTTATTCTCATAACTAAATAAGGGCTATGATTTTCCTTACGACAGCGATGTAGTGTATTGATGTTGGTAACGGCCGGTGAATACTTTTTGAAATATCAGTCACGTACAATGAGGAGAATAATTCTTACAAGGGGAGGCCGCCAACTGTGAAACTCAGATTCGATTCATACTGCGTATAATGAAATCTCAAGGCCAGAGGTGGAATTTGGCAAAGCACCAAGACGCACTTCTCAGCCGTTTCGAGAAAATCGACAATTAAAAAAAGCCGTTGCGGTGAAATACTCTACGATGAGTAATATTGTACAGAGGGGTGGCGTAGCGGGTAAGCGCTCGGGTTCGTAATCTGAAGGACGCCGTATCGAATCTCGCGGCATGCAACTTTTTTTCTTATTATTTGTTTCTTGTAATTCAAATGTACACACACACACACACACACACACACACACATTATATATGAAGACAATTAATAACATTTGATGTTCGATCTCGCCAGTTTTTCCACGACAAACGACTTTCAAACAACTTATTATATACAACTGGCGACTTAGAACATCATTATGTTTTCCGCAAAGTTTTATTTCACAAATGTTCAATTGTCTGTAAATCTATCGGACCAAACTACGTGGTCATCAGTCCGTAGCTTACAAACTACTTAAACCTAGGTAAACTAACCTAAGGACAAACACACACACCCATGCCCCAGGGAGGACTCGAACCTCCACGGCGAGCAACCGCGCGCTCTGCAGCGAGGTGCTTTAGACCTCTCGGCTACTCCACCGCGGCTATTTCACAAATGTTATTAACTGTCTTCATAATGTTTACCACATATAGTTAACGGAAGAAGTATAAACGATATTCCGAAACGAATACGTATATTGTAAGTCAAACCTGACGTGTGGTGTCGCACAAGTACAAAGTGCGCGCCACCTACTTTCGCCGCGCGCCGCCAGGCACGCTCGGCGCGGCGTTCTCACGACGACAGCCACGAACGGCCTCTGCGACAACTCCGCTCGTGGCCACCACTGAAGGACTGGGCACTTCGGACTTCGGACTGAGATGGCAACGAGCTAGGACCTTCGTAATCAGATAGGCACCAGTGAAGACTTTGCTATTGTACAGGCACTAGGCAGGCCTCTAACAACTATGTATCAACATTCTGCAGTACTATGTAAAAGTTAAGTATTGTTACATTCTGTGCAATATATACCTCTTTCTAATTTACTCTAGTGTTTATAGTTTCTGGCTGCTCCCCTCCGTACCTGCACCAGCGTGCTATTTTTGTTACTGTGTCGGTCTCGTTCCACTCGGCCACCGACACCTACGACGAGGCTGGGACACAAAAGCGGCGATGAAGTTGGGACACAAAAGTGGCGACGAGGATGGGATACAAAAGTGGCGACGAGGAGTGATAGAACCTTGGACCAGCCCGCTTGCAGCAGCCAGACAGCAGCAGTCGGAGCACGCAAAAATTGCTCCCGCCCACCCACCCTTATTATAAGATTTTTGGGGGACGTTTTCATTTACGTGTGTTGTGGACTTTTTTTGTTGCAGGGCGTCCTCTTTCATATTGCATTTGTGTTTTGTTATAAGTTACTTGTATGCGCGGCGCCTAATCGGTCAGCATGGCCACTACCCCGAACCCAAACTTAATGGAAATTATTCAGTTACAGACGGCGCAAATAACGCAACTCCTCCAGGCGGTGTCCCAGCTCACAGCGCAGGCAGCTAACCAACAACAACAGCCGCCGCTTCAGCAGCCCACACCTGCCGCCGCAACGCTTCCTACATTTCGCCAGTACAACGAACGTCAGGAAGAATGGAGCGACTATTTCGCACAGTTTCAAGAACTCGTCGCTGCTCATCAAATTACAGGTCAGACTGTTAAGCATCTTTTATTGTCCGTGGTGGGCCCCAAAACCTTCGTATTACTGCAGAAACTATTCCCGCAAGCATCTCCTCGTGATGTAGACTTTGAACAAATAGTAGAGGCACTAAATGCTCATTATGAGAGAAAAGTTCTTGTAGCCGCTGCACGATACCGATTTTTCAGACTTAAAAAATTACCGCAGCATTCACACCAAGAGTGGATCACCGAGTTGAAGGGCTTAACCCGCCAATGTAAATTTACTTGCTCTTGTGGACTTTCGTATAGTGACGTGATGTTGAGGGATGCGATTACGCAGAATATTCAGGACCCCAGAATTAGAGCAGCAATCCTGAAACAGTCTGACCCCTCATTAGACAGTGTACTGCAGCTTATAGAAGCGCATGATACTTTTGACTTAGCAGATGTAGAAATGCAAAGCCACAGTGTAAATTCAGTGCGCCGCAACGGACGCTTTCCTAGCCGTAGTTCCCAGTATAGCACTAGTGATTCTTATTTTTCTACCGGCCGTGCTGAACAGACAGTGAACAGTAGCCAGTGTAAAAGTGCGACGCAAAGGTCGCCCCGTCGTGTTAGAAACAGTAATTTGAATAACGGGCGCCAACGCTCATTTCAGAAAAATGTACGTAAATCTTGCCCCCAGTGTGTGTCTCGCCACAAGCGTGCTCATTGCCCTAGTCGCAACGCAACCTGTTATCAATGTGGCAAATCGGGACATGTGCAGTCTGTGTGTATGCAAATTAAAAATTCAAAGAACGGTGCCGTTAGAAACAGTGCTTCGCAGAGTGCGAGAACAGTTCATTCTGTAAATGTTATACGGGCTGCGGAATTGAACAGTGCTTTCCTTGGATCTCAATTGCAAGAAAGTAGTTCTGCGCCTATGGCAAAACTATATAGTGCACCACGTAGCAAGCGCCGACGAGCGCGTAAAACAGTGCAACGGAAAAGGGTTCGGGACAAGCAAAATGACTATGAACAGTGCATTCCGGTAGTGAAAATAGTGCCTTCTGCAACTGCTCATTGTACTAGTTGCCAGTACTGTGTAGATGGTGACAGTAGACTTGGAGTAGCTACTCAAAAGTTTAGTGCAGTAGTTAGTGACTCTGTAGTAGCCTCGCATTGCGCGGACGCCGATCCGGCGGTAGTGTCATCTAGTGACAGTGTTGTTAATCCGCTGCGTGCCGAGTCTGCGCCGCTTACTTCACTACGCGGCCCGCGCAAGCGCAGTAAACAAACCGTAGCAGACGTTGCCCACATTCGCGCACCTGTCGAGCGCCGCAAGCAAAAACTCTTTGTGAATCTTTCCATTGACAATAAGACTGTGCAATTTCAGCTCGATACTGGTTCTTCTGTCACATTAATGAATAAAGAGACGTATGAACTTCTGGGTTCGCCAAAATTGTCGCCGTGTCAACAAGTGCTAACAGCGTACACAGGTCAAAATATTCCCGTGCTAGGAACGTGTAGTCTGCCCGCCTCTTTTCAAGGTGTAACAAAAACAGTTGCTTTTGTTGTTCTTCAGGCCAAATCTACGCAGAACATTTTTGGACTAGATGCTTTTGACTTGTTTGGGTTATCAATTCAAAGAGATGTGCTTCAAATTTCGTCAATAGTGCCTCAGGATAAAATCAATGCATTGTGTGACAAATATAGTGACCTGTTTTCGCCGGAACTAGGTTGTGCAAAAGACTTCGTGGCACATGTAACTTTAAAAGAATCTGCAGTTCCAAAATTTCGTAAAGCTAGACCAGTGCCTATCGCCTTGCATGATACAGTTGCCGAAGAACTTAAACGTTGGCAAGATAGTGGGGTGATTTCTCCTGTTTCTGCGAGTCAGTGGGCCTCGCCTATAGTAATTATACCCAAGCCGTCAGGAAAACTTCGTCTCTGTGCGGACTTTAAATCAACAGTGAACAGTCAAACAATTGTAGACACTTACCCTCTGCCCAGACCTGAGGAACTGATGGACAAATTAGGACAGTCTCGCTTCTTTTCTAAGATTGATTTAGCAGAGGCATACTTACAGATTCCGCTTGATGACGAGTCAAAAAAGTTTTTCGTGATTAATACTCACATAGGCCTTTTCCAATTTCAACGCCTACCCTTTGGCAGTTCTTCCGCTCCCGCTATTTTTCAGCGTTTTTTGGAACAGCTGACAGTTTCTGTACCGTGTTGCTCGAACTATTTAGATGACATTGTGGTGTCCGGACGTACAGTTGAAGAACATTTAGCAAATCTGGAGTGCCTTTTCAAAGTTTTGACTGCAGCAGGTCTACGTTGTAATAAAGCAAAGTGTTCGTTTTTTCAAACTGAAATAGAGTACCTAGGCCATGTGATTAATGCCCAAGGAATACATCCCTTACAGTCACATCTTCGAGCAATCAAAGACTTGCCTCCTCCTAAGAATGTGCATGAATTGCAAGCACTGATGGGAAAGCTTAACTATTATTTCAGATTTATTTCCAATGCCTCTCAGATTGCAGCTCCACTGCATCACTTACGTAGGAAGAATGTTCCTTATGTTTGGTCCAAAGATTGCCAGGTTGCCTTTGACAACTTAAAGTCTGCACTACTCAGTGATGCATGTTTGATTCCCTTTGACCCCCAGAAGCCTGTAGTGTTAGCAGTTGACGCCTCATCGTACGGTCTGGGCGCTGTAATCTCACATCGTATTGGATGTCACGATCGTCCTATTGCCTTTGCATCCAAGCTACTGACGCCGACGCAACAGAATTACAGTCAGATAGAAAAGGAGGCCTTAGCAATCATTTACGGCGTCACAAAGTTTCATCATTATCTGTATGGCAGAAAATTCTATTTGTTGACAGACCACAAGCCTCTCACGTCGTTGTTCTCACCCACAAAGCCGATTCCGCCCCGTACGGCACAAAAGCTTCAGAGATGGTCCTTGATATTGTCTAATTATCAGTATGAGATTTTGTACCGACCTACCACTAAACATGCTAACGCGGACACACTTTCCCGACTTCCGATTGGCCAGGATGTGTCGTTTGATTCTTCAGAAATGGCATGTTGTCAGATAGACTCCAGAGATGCTTCCGCTGTCGCAGACTTTCCTTTGAACTCTCGTCGGGTTGCACAGGAAACAGCTGCGGATGCAGACCTAAGTGTGGTAGCACGTTTTGTTCGCTCAGGGTGGCCTGCCAGAGCCAAAGACATTGATCGGCCTCTGGTTCGCCGTTATTTTGCACAACGGCATGCATTGTCTTTAAGTCAGGGTGTTCTGTTGTTACATACGGACAACGACCAAACAAGAGTGATTGTTCCTCGTTCCCTACAACGAGAAGTGTTACGCCTCCTGCATCAAGGACATTGGGGTATTGTTAGGACAAAGCAACTGGCCAGACGTCATTGTACCTGGGTTGGTATGGACTCTCAGATAGAGAGCATGACATCACAGTGTACAGTTTGTGCGGAGCATCAGGCGGCTCCTCCACAGCGTTTCTCAGACTGGCCACGCCCCAAGGGACCATGGCAACGTTTACATATTGACTTTGCCGGACCTTTCTGGAATACGCGCTGGTTAATTGTTGTAGACGCTTTCAGCAAGTTTCCTTTTGTGATTGCCATGAACTCAACGACGGCGTCTAGTACAATCAGTGCCTTAACATCAGTGTTTTGCATCGAAGGCTTGCCTGAAACTATCGTCAGTGACAATGGACCTCAGTTTGTTAGTGCGGAATTTCAACAGTTTTGTCGTGTGAATGGCATTCAGCATATCACCACCGCACCTTTTCACCCTCAGTCCAATGGTGAAGCAGAACGTTTCGTTCGAACATTCAAGTCTCACATGGAAAAGATGAAAGGTCAGCACTCCAGGCAACAAGCTCTTCAAATTTTCCTGTCTACGTATCGGTGCATGCCACGTGACGGCCCGTCTCCTGCCGAGCTGCTACACGGCCGCCGTCACCGCACTCTCCTTCACCTGCTGCAGCCTCCCACGCACCGAGTCGGTTCGTATGGCGCTACGCGTTTTCAGGTTTCTACGCCGGTGCTGTACAGGGTGTTTGCTGGAAACAAGAAGACATGGCTGCCGGGCACCATTCAGCGCATGCTCGGTAGCAATATGTATGTTGTACGTTCTTCCACAGGGTCGGAGCTGCGGCGCCACGCAAACCAATTGCGCCTGCACAAGCCACGCGATCCTGTCTCAGGTTTCTTGATTCCAGACCCAGTTCACCGCCAGGGAGCACAACCACATCGTTCGTCCCCGGACTACGAGATCGTACCCATGGAGGTGGACGCACCTCCGACGCAGTCGTCGCCGCCGCTGTCGCCGCCGCAGATGACAGCGTCACCGAGAGGGACTCCGGGACCGTGCGTGCCGCCCCAGCTTGGGCCACGCACCTCAGAAGAAGATGACCTGCTCCCTCTGGTCGGGGGCGGGCGCCCTTCCCCAGGTTTCGGCGGGTTCCCTGGAGGATCTCAAGGCGGATGCCGGGGCGCGGACGGCGTTTCGATCCCGGCCTCAGCTACGACGCCCGTCCCACCAGTAACGCCCCCGCCCAGGCCCTCCTCCCAGTGCCGTCGCCGTGGCCCTCAGCCCTACGCCACGACGGCGCGGCGGTTTGGGGGGGAGGGGTGTGGTGTCGCACAAGTACAAAGTGCGCGCCACCTACTTTCGCCGCGCGCCGCCAGGCACGCTCGGCGCGGCGTTCTCACGACGACAGCCACGAGCGCCCTCTGCGACAACTCCGCTCGTGGCCACCACTGAAGGACTGGGCACTTCGGACTTCGGACTGAGATAGCAACGAGCTAGGACCTTCGTAATCAGATAGGCACCAGTGAAGACTTTGCTATTGTACAGGCACTAGGCAGGCCTCTAACAACTATGTATCAACATTCTGCAGTACTATGTAAAAGTTAAGTATTGTTACATTCTGTGCAATATATACCTCTTTCTAATTTACTCTAGTGTTTATAGTTTCTGGCTGCTCCCCTCCGTACCTGCACCAGCGTGCTATTTTTGTTACTGTGTCGGTCTCGTTCCACTCGGCCACCGACACCTACGACGAGGCTGGGACACAAAAGCGGCGATGAAGTTGGGACACAAAATGACGAACGATAGAACTATTTTTCAGAATGTCAATCAGGTGTGTTTCCCAACAGATAATTAAAAAAAACAATTGTTCTTGTAAAATCGCATCGTTTATCAGATGAGCTCGATGTCGTGCTGTTTTCTGCTTTCCATCAGATAAACGAAGCGATTTTACAAGAACAATTGTTTTTTTTTTAAATTATCTGCTAAATTATTTACAAAAATTACCAAAAAAATTAAATGATAAATAATAAAAAAAGTTTCCTGCCGCGAGATTCGATCCACCGACCTTCAAATTACGAACCCCAGCACTTACCGCTACGCTACGCCTCTGTACAAAATCCCTCATGGTAGAGAATATTTCGCCGCATCGGCTTTTTTAATTGTCGATTTTCTCGACAACGGCTTAGAAGTGCATGTTGGTGTTTTGCCAAATTACACCTCTGGCCATGAGCTTTTATTATGCGCAGTATGAATCGAATCTGAATTTCACATTTGGCGGCCTCCCCTTGTTACTATTGATAGTGAAATAAATAATTAATGTTGTTCCGATCAATAAATTAATGATCCCCCTAAAGCGAATATTTCGTTGCCAAACTGCTGCCACTGCAAGTAAAATTTAACCCAGGTACGACACAAAAAATAATTTTTTACTAGCTGTATCCCACAATGGCATGGAAAGAAAAAAGGCGCTTCTTTCCGCAGGTATCATTTGAATTTAAAACATAACTACGTCTATTGATGTTTTAATTTACTAAGAATTCTTTGCAAGGAAAATAGAATTTATGTAGTTCCTTTCTGATTTCGGTGTATCCTCATAACATTTTGAGTGCGTTCTGTTGAGAAATACTCGAAAACGCCATAGTACAGGAAAGGACAAAATGAGGCGACGTTAGTTAAATAGTACACCAAATAACTAATTATGGCGTTCCTCGGTTTTTTTCATTCTCATAACTATGGTGTAATACACTACAATAAGGGGTACAATTTTACTTATGGCGGCGGCCTTGTGTGCTGATGTTGAATGCTTCTTCAGAAATCCGTCACATAGAATGAGGTGAATAATTAATTAAGTTGACGATGAAATAAATAATTTATGCTGTTCTGGTCAGTAAATTAATCATCCTCCTAAAGGAAATAGTTCGTTGCCAACGATAGCAAACTAAATCACTGCCACTTCAAGTAAAATTTAACCCAGGTAGGACAATTTTCTTTTCTTCCTAGCGTATCCCATATGCTTTTCAATATTATGAAAAGAAAAGAAGTGCATCTTTCGACGGGTATAACCACTAAATGGTACTTAGAGTAGAAATATCTATGGAGCATTGCGTTCTGTGCATCTTCTCAACATTAAGATGGAATTACCATGTGATATCGAGACAAATCCACTCTTCCCACGCATCTATTTGCTTTTGCGGTTGGTTTTTACCGCATTGGCTGCAAAGACGCCCCACCTCCTTTTCCCAGAGCAACCACATAAAATGAAATAACATCTAAATAAATGTGTCACAGAAGCAACAAGGAAAGTTGAGGAAGTGTCGCTAAAAAGGCCATTTACACACAGCCATCCGTCTTAACAGAACACAAAAAGGACCAAGATAAAGTAAGCGATTTTTCATATCACAAGACACTTCCATGTTATTGCTGAGGGCACAAAATCTGTTCTGCGCATCTGAATGCTCAATCCAGACATATTTCTGCTCTGTGCCTACCACACGCGAGCCACAAATCATCAGAAACCTCTCTGCTAACATAACTGCTCGATACAATATTGTGATTAAAATTTGTAATTACTTTCTTTTGGTACGGACTACTTTAAGATAAATACGTTTTCTTTTGCAGAGACAACCGTACTTAGATTTATAAACCGGCTTCTGAATATATAGTTCTTTTACACAAGGCCGATTTCAACTTCGTGTTTTAATAGCAGTCAACAATCCGAAAATTGGTTTGAACACAACAGTGCTTTACTAGGCATGGTCATATTTGGAGGTGGTATGCCGTTGCCTTCCTCCGACCTTCGAACTGACTTACCCAGCCAGTTATGGGGAACCTACAGTTTAACGTGAGTTCCGAACCACGGTGCAACTCGGTATTTTTTCACATCAGCAACACTGCCAGAGGTGAAAGAAGTGCAAAGTGACAGATAAAAATCCTAGGACCTGGCGGGGATCGAACCCGCGACCTTTGGACTAAGTCTGGCACTCTACCACTGTGTTCTTGTGGCGTGGACATAAATTAGCTGAAAGAGTGGCCGATGCTGCTTACACAGTCAAGACAATTCCCTGGAATACTATATTTAATGGAAACTTATATACAGACGATCAGCTGACGCCATTGCTTCAACGATTGCCCAGACTTACTTTATCGCACATTGATACCATCATGACATCTTATTTAAACAGACATGAACTGCTCTGTTGATTTAATTACCATACTTTCATTGGTCGAGTTTTCGATAATAGGGACTTAAATTAATTTCACTTTCTGTATGAAAAACTTCATGAACATTCCTCGTTTACGACAATGACTTCTACTTACATTTGACATCTTGGTTAGGAAAACTGAGTTTACTGACAGAGCGATCCAACAAGGAATCTGCTTTTGCTGACCTAGGTCCAGAACCCGGAACTCGTTATACGAAGAATTTCAAGTAATTAAAAAAATCCTGGATATGGTACAGTCTTTTTATGACCAAAATAAGGGTGTGCTTGACAAATGGCAGAAAATCATTGAAGGGTTTACCAAGAATGAAAATCATAACATTTTTTCAAGTTATACCGTACGTCTTTGGTATGTCTGGTTCCAATTGCTTCATAGAAACTTTTTTTTTTTTCACAGATAGCATTAAATTAGACTGATGTACGAAATGAATACAGGGCTACCTCGAATTTGAAAAATAAAGTGAGTTGATGACCATTTTCAACTTTGATTATAACTGAATATTTTATTTTAATTTTCTATTAATGGAAACTCGAATAAAGCGTGTCAAAACTTTCACATTCTTCATCCTTATATAAAAATGTTCCATTGAATTGGATATGCTTCAAAAACTCAAGTCCAGCACCGATAGAGCCCAAAGTTTGACACATCGTTGCATTCTAATACAGGACGGTTTTTAGATACCTATTTTTTTTTTTTTATATACAGGATGTTCATTTTAAATGAAGACATTCAAATATCACGGGAACTACACATCGGATCAGAAACAGGTACAATACTATTTTGTTTGTCTTTCTACATCTACATGGGATACTCTGCACATCACATTTAAGTGCCTGGCAGAGGGTTCATCAATGCACCTTTGCCGCGGCGGAGTGGCCGAACGCATTGAAGTGCTATACTACGATGCGCGATGCCATTCTTCGTCGGGGGTTCGAATCCCCCCTCGAGAATGGAAGTTTGTGCCGTCTTTAGTATAAGCTAGTTCATAAGTAGTTTGTAAGTTTAGGGACTGATGACCCCACAGTTGTCCCATAAGCTTTACAAACATTTGAAGCACTTTTATACTATTTATCTTCCATTCCATTCTCGCAGGAAGAAAGAACATCCGAATCTCTCCGTTCGAGCTCTGATTTCTCGTATTTTATTCTAATGATCATTTCTTCGTATGTAGGTGGGAGTCAACAATATATTTTCGCATTCGGAAAAGCATGTTGGTGATTGGAGTTTCATAAGTAGACCACGCCGTAGCGATAACCGCCGTTGTTGTAATGATTCCTATCCAAGATCCTGTATCATTTCCGTGATGCTCTCTCTCCTCCGACAAACCCACCTGATAAGGATCCCGCACTGGACAGCAATACTCCAAATGAGGACGGACAAGCGTAGTGTATGCGGTCTCTTTAGTAGTTCTGTTGCATCTTTTAAGCGCTCTGCCAATATAACACAGTCTATGGTTCGCCTTGATTTGATTTGATTTTTTCAGGGAAGCCAAAACAGTCTTGGTCCAACCCGCCACTGCCCGCACCGAAACTAAGTTTATTGTGCGGTATCGCTCCCTGCATGTCTAGTAAAGCCAACCAATGCCCTTGAACAGTGCAAGGATGGTTCGCCTTTCTTGCGACATTATCTACGTGTTCTTTTCAGTTTAAGTCTGATGTAATAGTAAGTCCCAGGTATTTAGTGGAGTTTTGGCCTTCACATTAGATTGATTTATCTTGTATACAAAGTTTAACGGATTACTTTTCGTACTCATGTGGACGACTTCCTAGCATTCGGAGGAGAATGTTGGTGATTGGAGTTTCGTAAGTAGACGACGCCGCAGCGATAACCGCCGTTGTTGTAATGATTCCATCCCAGATCCTGTATTATTTCCGTGACCCTGTCTCTCCTCCGTCAAATCCACCTGATAAGGATCCCACACTGGGCAGCAATACTCCAAATGAGGACGGACAAGCGTAGTGTATGCAATCTCTTTAGTAGTTATGTTGCATCTTTAGTATTGCCGGTTGGTTGTGGCAGACCAATAAGTTTACGATTAGACTATGTAACTTGCGGATCAGTTCAAAAACGTTTACGTCGGAAATTATTTATTTTTTGATGAATGACAAAAGAGCGATCAAGAAATCATCATATGAATCTTCCCTGAGACCGGTAACATTAAATAGATATATCTCGATCCTAATTAATTACTCGTAACTAATAACACTTAATAGGAAAGTAAAGAGATATAAATATATAAAAAAGCACAGAACCGTAGAATAAACAACACATAGAAAAAATACAAACTCAGCGCCTCTGGTTGGCGCGAAAAACATTTGACAGCGCCTTAATAACGCGCGAAAATGTTGCACTGCTTAACAACACTGACACCGTCATGCACAGAACGGTGATTGCCACTACATCAGCCCCCCTTGGTGGTAGCGGAGCGTCGTCTCGTCTCGGAAGCGCGCCAGAAAGTGATCATGGCGTCCCAATCTCGTTATTCTTGTTGGATGTCTTTCTGCGTTGGTTGAAGCAGCCGGTGCCGACGTAATTGTAGGAATATGCGCAGGAGGTGGCGGCGGTGCATCAGCTGGCAACACGTCCTGGATCATATATGCTGGCTCCAGTCGGTCGATGGTGACTGTAGAGGGCTTGTTGTTAATGAGAATCTCCACCGTGCGATTTCCCCTTCGTATTACTTTATGCGGGCTAGTGTGTGGAGGTTGCCGTGCAGGTTTTATGCAATCGGTGCGGAGGATTACGTGAGTGCACTTTTCCAAGTCCTGAGGTACATAGCTTGATGGTGTTCCATGTCTTGATGCTGGGTGAGGGCGTATGTGGGATGTGTGCTCCCGTCATTAATTGATAAACTCACAGTCATCACGGTCAGGAAGTTTTAAGTAGTGTGGGTCCACAACTAGCCTGGTAGTCTTAATGTTTCTCCATACACTAACTCGGCCGCTGATGATTCTAGATCTGGCTTGTAGGTGTTCCGCAGACCAAGTAATACCATAGTCAAGGCAGTAGTCCAACCTGTGTTGTAGCACATTACAGCTTCCTTCAAGGAACGCTGCCATCGTTCGACCATACCAATACTAGCAGGGTGGTGGCTGGTCGTTTTATGCTGTACCGTGCCACAGAATTTATTGAGTTGTGCAAACAGGTCTGATTCGAACTGTCGCACTCTGTCTATTGTAATGTGCAGTGGGCAACCAAAGCGTGCAATCCACGTTGAAATAAATGCATGGGCCAAGGTTTCTGCGGAGATATTGTCCACTGCTGTTGCCTCTGGCCAGCGAGTGAATCTGTCTATCATTTCAAAGGTATCTCTTGCCATCTGGTGAAGGAAGAGGTCCTACGACGTCAATGTGGACGTGAGTGAAGCGGGCTGTCATATCTGGGAAGTCACTAACTAGCGCATGGGTATGACGATGGACCATGCTTCGTTGACAATTAACACATGTGCATGTCCACTCGCGACAGTCCTTCTGAATACCAGGACGCACAAATCGGCCCGACGCTAATCGAGCAGTGGATCTGATTCCTGGATCACATAAGTTATGAATATTATCACATGCACATATACGGAATGCAACAGGCAGGAAGGGTCGAGGTTTTTCAGACGGTCTGTCTGGATGTCGCAGTACAGTTTGTTTTGTAACCCGGGAACAACAGTTTAAGTCAGATGATATGTCCTGTAGCATGTTTTTAAGTTCCTCGTCAGTCTGCTGAGCTTCGGCGAGTTTGCCCTAATCCATTGTACTGGATATAATGCTGACACGAGATAGGCAATCAGCTACGACATTGTTAATGCCGGAAATATGTCTCACGTCCGTGCTAAATTTCGCTATAAACATCAACTGGTTGTGTTGTTTGGGCGAACAATGCATATTGTTCAGACTAAATGCGAATGTCAGTGGCTTAAGAAATGTAAATATTATAAAATTCCCGGCATCTAGCTATGGTCGGAAGTATTTCAAAAAAGAATGTTCAAATGTTTGTTAAGCTTATGGGACTTAACTACGGGGTCATCAGTCCCTAAACTTATAAACTACTTATGAACTACCTTATACTAAAGACGGCACAAATATCCATGCCCGAAGGGGGATTCGAACCCCCGACCGTAGTGGCCGTGCAGACCGTGACCGAAGCGCCTCAGTCTCCTCGGCCACCGCGGCCGGCGGAAGTATTTTATTGTCTCATAAATGGTCAGAAGCTCCCTGTCATAAGCACTCCATTTGCGTTGTGATGGCGACAACTTGCGCGGAAAGAATGCCAGGGGTTGCCACCTGACATCACACCATTGTTATAGGCTCACTGCCCCGAGTGCCGTCTGGCTAGCATCAACTACAAGTGCCAAGGTTGCGTTATGGTCGGGGTGAGCGAGAAATGTTGCATTCGCGATGCTGTTTTTAGCTGTTTCGAATGCTGAAACCATCTTGTCTGTCCACACTATGAGCGAGTTGCCTTTAGCTTTTGGACCAGAGAGCACTGCAGTTAATGGCTCTTGGATTTCAGCAGAATGTGGTAGGTGGCGACGATGGAAGTTCCCATAAAACGACGTGATTCCTTCATGGTTTTCGGTCGTTCTATCTTTAGAATGGCTTCTACTTTTTCCGGAAGGGATAAGGAACCTGAAGACGATATTTTGTGGCTGAGAAAGTTGACTTCTGGTTGTCCAACCACACATTTAGCCATGTTTAGCACCACCCCGTATTGATCTAATTTCTTAAACACCTCGACCAAGTGTTGTCGGTGTTGCTCTGGTGAGGATGAAAACACAAGAATGCCATCCAAGTATGCAAATGAGAAAGGTAAGCCTCGAAACACTGAGTCTATAAATCGTTGCCACGTTTCTGCCGCATTTCTGAACCCGAATGTCATGAAACGACTCTCAAATAGTCCAAATGGCGTGATTATAGCTGTCTTTGGAATGTCAGGTTCCGCAACGGGTATCTGCGTATATGCCTTGGCACAGTGAAGTACGGTAAACACTTTTGATCCTCGTAATGCGTGGTTGTAGTCACGCAATAAAGGAACAGGATATCTGTCTGGCACTGTCCTGGAGTTAAGGGCTAGATAATCACCGCAGGAACGCCATGCTCCACTCTTCTTCGGAAAGAGGTGGAGGGGAGAAGACCATGGACTACTAGATGGACGCATCACACCTTCGCGGATCATACTGACGAATTCCGCCTTTGCTATCGCCAGACGGTCTGGAGCTAGGCGCCGAGGACGACATGATACAGGGGAGCCCATAAGAGGTTTTAATGTAATGCACTGTATCGTGGCTTACCTCTTTAGGTGCTCCTGGAGGCCGTGTCAGTGCTGGAAATTCCTGCAAGAGGTCCGCATACTCGCTACTGGTGCATTGTATCAGCTTGACCGTGTGTGAAGCTGTATCTCGCCGAAATCCTGAAGTTGTGAGGCCGGTGTTGCCATCCACTAGTTGTGCGTGTGCCACATCCGGTAACAGTTTATGATGTGCCAAGAAGTCCGCTCCTATGATTGGCTCCCAGTGGTGGCTGGTGATAATGTGCTGCAGCACACTGTAAATATATTACTAAAATTATGCCATTTCTCTTCGAAAGCAAGCGAGAAATCGCTGTAAAATTACATCCTTTCTCTTGGTATGCGATCCAGATATCACAATATAATTATGCCAATTCCCTTCCAATATGTATTACAATGCTAGTAATAAGGATGAAAATGCATTTTGGAGCGCTCTCGCCGCGATAGCTGGAAACCAGCTCTGTGTGCTGAAGTGGGATTCAGCCGCGCTGGTACGTGCGCAGAGAGGCAGTGCAGTCGTCTGTTTGCTAGTGCTCATGCGCAGACGTGACGTCAGGCCTGGTGACTCATGTGTGCTGAGACCGACTGCAGCACCAGATCAATATTTCTCTTCCCACTGCGTGTAACGGTTGCGGAATAATAGTATATGACGAATGTTGCGGCATACAGGGTCAAATAGCGCACTGGCTCAGGCGTCTTGCGCGTTGTCTCTCAAACCTACTTGTGTGAGGCTCGTATTCAAATACCTCTGAGTCCAAATTTTTAATTTCTGTAAATAAAACTTCAATCACAAACAACATTAGTAATGTGCAGCCAACATGCGAGTGAAACTGCGCTTTTCAGCCAAGCAGTTTCATTGGCCGCTTGTGTAGAACGCAGATGACGTGGTGGGGATATTACAAAGCTCCGTTATTTCCATTGCCAGTCATGCTTTTTATTTTTGTATATTTTGTTTCCTTTTTATTTTTGTAATATTGTAGCACACTGTTCAAATTTTGTACGACCCGCCAGTGTTGGCTCCTACACGTCACGAATCATTAAATCCCATGATAGGTCACGTCGTAATCCAAGGTCGAGTATGAGCCGTAAGTGGGGATGACAGAATTATTCGCCACAGATAAGCAGAAAGTTGTTCGTGGCCGCTTGCTCTGCAAGTGTGTGCCCGGACATATGCACGCATCTGAACCCGTGTCTACCAAATATTTCTGACCTGTTTTGCGGTCGCTTACAAAGAGGCGCCGATATACAGCATAGAAATCGGAAGGCATCTTCACCCAGTTGCCGCTGGCGTTTGGGTGATCACATGGTTTAGTACATTTTCGCGCTTGGTCCCCGAATGATCGATGGTACCAGCAAATGGACTGATTTGATTCTGGTTTGTAACAAGTTGCTGATGAACGGCTTCTTGATCTTCAACGGCTTCTTGATCTTCTGCAGAAATTGCTTCTATCTCGGCTGCCGTCTCGTTGAATCAATAACTCGCCGATCTGTTTTGTCAGTAAATCCACTTTAGCAGCGACTGCGTCATAATCATTGTGTGTGACCATTGATATGGACGAACTGCTGCATGATGCCGCTACTGCACTCACTGATGCGGGTGTTAATGCGTCGTAAATCTTGTCAGCTGAATCTGCTACTTCGTCTAGAGGCATGTTATTTTGTGAGGCAATAACAGCTTTAACTCGTGGTGGAAGTCGTCTGCTCCACAGAGTTCGCAGCAGGCTGTCAGGCACGGTGCCAGTGTCTACTTTACTGCAGAAATGCCGCAAGTATTGCGACGGCCGCCTGTCGCCGATATCTTCTTGAGTTAGCACTTGTCTAATTCTCTCCTCTTGGAACGAAATAATGTTCAAATGTTTGTAAATCTATCGGACGAAACTGCGTGGTCATCAGTCCGTAGCTTACAAACTACTTAAACCTAGGTAAACTAACCTAAGGACAACACACACACCCATGCCCCAGGGAGGACTCGTACCTCCACGGCGAGCAACCGCGCGCTCCGCAGCGAGACGCTTTAGACCGCTCGGCTACTCCACCGCGGCCCTCTTGGGGACGCGAACACTCGGCGAATAAATTCTGACTTTAATTTACTGTAGGTTTCCGTAGCGAGTGGCGAGGTGATAATGCCTTCAATCTCTGTGGCGTATTTATGATCTAACTGGCTTACCACAATTGCAAATTTTGTCGCGTCCGCCGTAATGCCTGCATAGCGGAAGCTGGCCTCCACTTTCGCGAACCACAACGCCGGATTGTGAGGCCAGAAGGGTGCTAAGAGGACCGCTAGAGGAGAAACTGAAGGAACAGCATCTGCACGTGATGTCATGCCGCATAGTAAACTATTGTTCTTTCTTCCGTCGGAGATCACCAATTTAGTATTGCCTGTTGGTTGTGGCAGACCAATCAGTTTACGATTATACTATGTAACTTGTGAATCAGATCTAAAACGTTCGGAAATTATGTATGTATATCTATCGGACCAAACTGCGTGGTCATCAGTCCGTAGCTTACAAACTACTAAGATAAACTAACCGAAGGACAACACACACACACACCCATGCCCCAGGGAGGACTCGAACCTCCAAAAGCGAACAACCGCGCGCTCCGCAGCGAGGTGCCTTAGACCGCTCGGCTACTCCACCGCGGCGTGAATGACAGAAAAGCGATCGAGAAGATTATTATATGAAGTTTCCATGAAAAAGAAATCTTCTCTGAGGCTGGTAACATTAAATAGATATGTCTCGATCGTAACTAATTACTCATAACTAACGTCACTTAATAAGAAAGCAAAGAGATATAAAATTATAAAAAAAGCACAGAACCATATAATAAACGACACATAGAAAAAATGCAAGCTCAGCGCCTCTGTTGGCGCGAAAAACATTTGACAGCGCCGTAATACCTCGCGAAAACGTTGCAATGCTTAACAACACTGACACTGCCACGCACAGGAATAACCTTGACGCACAGAAGAACGGCAATTGCCACTACACATCTTTTAAGCGTTCTGCTAATAAAACACAGTCTCTGGTTCGCCTTACATACGACATTATCTACGTGTTCTTTCCAGTTTAAGTCTGATGTAATAGTAAGTCCTAGGTATTTAGTAGCGTTTACGGCCTTCACATTATATTGATTTATCTTGTAAACAAAGTTTAACGGATTTCTTTTCGTACTCATGTGAACGACTTCACACTTCCCATTATTTAGAGTCAATTGCCAATTTTTACAGTATACTGATATCTTATTTACATCGTTCTGCAGTTGGTTTTGATCTTCAGATGACTTAACTAGACGATAAACGACGGGGTCATCTACAAACAACCTAAGAGAGCCGCTCAGATTTGGTCCCAAATCGTTTATGTAGTTAAGGAACAGCAGAGGACTAATAACACTATCCTGTGGAACGCCAGATATCACCTCGGTTTTAGTCGATGCCTTACTATTGATTAGTACAAACTGTGTCCTCTCTGACAGGAAATTCCCTACCCAGTCACAAATCTGGGGCGATATTCCATAACCGCACAATTTGATTAAATGTCGTTTGTGACGTACGGTTTCAAAAGCCTTCTGGAAATCTAGAAATTCGGAATCAATTTGAGAACCCTTGTCGATAGCACTCATCACTTCGGGTGAGTAAAGAGCTAGTTGTGTTTCACATGAACGATATTTTCTAAATCCGTGTTGACCTTCGGTCGATAGATCATTCTGTTCGAGATAATTCATAATATACCGAAATTAAGCTAGCAACCCCACCATAAAAAATCAAAAAACCATTTGTACCAGAATTTTGTGCTAATTTGTTGCTCCATTCAAACATTTTGTGCTCGAGCCGTTTAGCCGGAAATCGAAATTTAAGAGTGCGGTGTTAGCTTAATATTAAGCTAACGGCCCCACCTCTGAAAATCACATTTCCAAACAAAATTTCGGAATTACAACCACGTGGAAATATTGTGCTAATTTTGTGCTCTTAAATGACGCAAACCCCAACCTTCCAGCTGCATTATTTATGTAAATA
The DNA here is from genome assembly GCA_026315105.1 of Locusta migratoria. NCBI lineage: Eukaryota > Metazoa > Arthropoda > Insecta > Orthoptera > Acrididae > Locusta > Locusta migratoria. The sequence goes on from CM048747.1 coordinate 132,303,477, forward strand.
ATAGCAATTTTAAGTATTTTCGCGCTGCGGGATCAAGAGTAAAGTACCTCAATGGAATTTGTTGCTCCTAGTTTAACAATGCCAAACTATAGTTTGAATTATGTGCTTTTAAGATATCCAGGTCCCGAATTTTGTGCTATGTCAAATTTCGGACTTTACTTCATTTACGCAACGCTCGAGACAAGAGTAAAGTTGCTGCGAATGTAACAGTGCCGTTGGGGGTATTATTTGCGGAAATAAGAAACATTAATCTTTCATAATCTCTTCAGGTCAAATTTGTGTTCGGCTGCATTTGTGTGAGTCCACTTCGTTTATTGCAGTGCGCTTTGTAATGGCGGTAAGAAACACGTGCGCTTCACAGAAGTATAAGCATCAGAGTAGCGTTACGTCCCCTTTTAAGGTTCATTATGTGCTTTTAAATCCGCATCCGATTGTTGGTTTTTTGAATTAATGAGAAGCGCACAAGATTTTTCTTAAATAGGTTTGCTTCATGTACTTTAGTTATAAGGCGGACTGCAAAGGAAACATTGGTTTATCTTTAAAATATATTGTATTATTTATGTTGTGAGCATACGTATTGTTTGTTTTCAGTAAAATTGAATTTGGTACGGTTCATGTTTAATTGTCTTGTAACAATAATGCGAACAACGTTAGGATAGTACGTATGCAAAATGCATTATGTGTTAATAAACGTTAATGGACATTGTAATCTTAGCTGAGTTACTACATGGCTTTTCCGTCGTCAGTTTTTGGATGGTTTATGGCTTTTTTGACGGCTGCGCCAAGTTAGCATACCGCATTGCAATTTTAGACTTCTATGGCCTTGTTTCGGATTGGTACTGAAGTAGGTAACTCTACCAGGGCCGTACTACAAAGTAATGCAGAGACGGGGCTCCATGGGCAATATCGTAAGAGGGACGGCATAAGCTGCAAAATCAGAATACATTTTGAAGTACTGAAGAAAGAGAAATATTTATGATGAAAACGGTAGTGTTCATATAACTTGTGGACGCAACTGTAAATTGATACGTGACTTCATCTTCCTTGCGGCTATAGCGGAGGTACTGTTTAGAGAATATTGGATATCTCACATTGTTGAAAATCTTATGTTTGAATGAGTTTATCTCTCAAAAACTTGCTTAAAACGAAATAAATAGAATCGATATTAGCTGGGCTCCGTCAGCCGCGTTGGCTACCCAACAACCCGCTTGCCGAGTGTTAACGGGTAGCATGTAACACTTGTATCGAACTGGAAAAATGTATCGTACAGCCATGTGTCTAGTGTCGGTTTTTTTCCTTAACGTTCGCCGAGTACATTCGCCGAGTGCGAGGTTCCTTCGTGAAAATGTACCTAGTTGTATGCAGTTTTAAAAATTTCGTTAACGAGAGCGGCTGTGAAAAGTGCCAACGAGGAAAACTTTCTAGCAGACGACAGCGACGGTGGAAATTGTAATAATCGGTAAGATACATTTCTATTATAATTTTATAAGATTATTTCCCTTCAAATGCATCATGAAGATAGTATTAAAAATCCATAAAAAATATTAAAGTTGTTTTATTTATGAATGATTTGTTAGATTTTCTTCTGCAAGTGAAGAAATATTGTAAAAAAATAGTTTTGACAATATTTGAGATATATTTTTACAACTTGAGCTCTTTTTAAATTGTTCCATTGTATTCAATGATATATTAGCATTAATGATACATTAGCATTAATAACATTTGAATGAATATTTATTCAGTCCTTGTATATCAACCTATTTGGATGCGCTGATAATGTAAAGTATAATGAAATTTGGGGGGGGGGGGGGTTGAATCGATTTTCTCGAAAGTTGTTACTCACATGAAAAAAAAGAAATGCATAGGGCATTACGTTTGAATTTTGACAAGATGTACAGCTGTTCTTTAAAGAATTTTACGAAATTCCCAATATTTCCGAAAATAAACATAATAAATCATAATTCTTAAGTTTTTTTACGACTTTTATCATAGATTTTGTAATGAGCACGTCAAAATACGCAGTTATGCGAAGCTTGGTATAAAATCGGATACAGGTCTTTCTCAGAACTACACTCTTCAATTTACGCATTTGTAAATATGTAAGCAGATATAAATTAATAAAACGCATTTTAACCATCAGCTGTTTCATTAAAATCCTTAAAATCTGCAGAACTCCTCATAAACATCTTGCGCTAATACAGTACGGGAAACGATTTCGACTATGACGTTTCGGACACACAGAATAGTTCACTATTTCTTTTTACAATCCAGGCAATGTTGGGTTAAGAGCAACAAATTCCGTTAATGTATTTTACCTTTGTCACGAGCGTTGAGTAAATGATGTAAAGTCCGAAATATTGTATTTCCCGTCGAGCACAAAATTCTGGACCTGGATATCTTAAAAGCACATAATTCAAACTATAGTTTGTCATTGTTAAACTAGGAGCAACAAATTCCGTTAATGTGCTTTACCCTTGTCACGAGCGTTGAGTAAATGAAGTAAAGTCCGAAATTTGACATTTCTCGTCGAGCACAAAATTCGGGACCTGAATATGTTAAAAGCATATAATTCAAACTGTAGTTTGGCATTGTTAAACTAGGAGCAACAAATTCCGTTAACGTACTTTACTCTTGTCTCGAGCGTTCAGTAAATGAAGTAAAAGTCCGACATTTGACATTTCTCGTCGAGCACAAAATTCGGGACCTGGATATCTTAAAAGCACATAATTCAAACTATAGTTTGGCATTGTTAAACTAGGAGCATCAAATTCCATTGAGGTACTTTACTCTTGATCCCGCGGCGCGAAAATACTTGAAATTGCTATTATTTACATAAATAATGCAGCTGGAAGGTTGGGGTTTGCGACATTTAAGAGCACAAAATTCCCACGTGGTTGTAATTCCGAAATTTTGTTTGGAAATGTGATTTTCAGAGGTGGGGGTGCTAGCTTAATATTAAGCTAGGCCGGCCGCGGTGGCCGAGGGGACTGAGGCGCTCCAGTCACGGTCTGCACGGCCACTACGGTCGGGGGTTCTAATCCCCCCTCGGGCATGGATATTTGTGCCGTCCTAGTTCGTAAGTAGTTCATAAGTAGTTTGTAAGTTTAGGGACTGATAACCCCGTAGTTAAGTCCCATAAGCTTAACGAACATTTGAACATTTTATTAAGCTAGGACTGCACTCTTAAATTCCAATTCCGGCTAAACGGCTCGAGCACAAAATGTTTGAATAGAGCAACAAATTAGCACAAAATTCTTGTATAAATGTTTTTTTTTATTTTTTATGGTGGGGATGCTAGCTCAATTTCGGTTCATAATATTTGAATACAGGATATGTTCCAAAACCCTGCTGCAAATTGACGTCAATGAAATAGGCCTGTAGTTTAGTGGGTTTCTCCTACTGCCTTTCTTGAATATTAGTGTGACCTGTACAACTTTCCAGTCTTTTGGTACAGATCCTTCTTTCAGCGAGCGGTTGTATATGGCTGTTAAGTAAGGAGCTTTCGTATCGCCATAATCACATAGAAATCTAGTGGGTATAAAATCCGGACCAGAAGACTTGTTAAGTGATTTCAGTTGCTTCAATACTCCGATGATATCTACTTATACGTTACTCATTCTGGTCTCTGTTCGTAATTCGAAATCTGGAATATTGTTTTCGTTTTCTTTGATGGATGAATTTCGAAAAGCCGTGTTTAATAACTCAGCTTTAGTAGCGCTATCATCGGCGGCATCGCCATTTTATCACATATTGAGGGTATTGTTTGTTTTTTTGCCTCTAGTATAACATATGAGACAAATCTCTTTGGGTTCTCACTCAGATTTCGAGAAAGAGTTTCGTTGTGGAAAGTATTGTAAGCATCTCGCATTGAAGTTCTCGCTAAATTTCGAGCTTCTGTGTAGGATCGCCAAACCTGGGGATTTTGTGTTAGTTTAAATTTTGCATGCCTTTTTCGTTCTTTCTGCAACTGTGTCCTGACCTGTTTTGTGTACCAAGGAGTATCACTTCCTTCTTTTATTAATTTATTTGGTATAAAACTGTCAGTTGCTGTCGATATTGGAGGTCGATATCCAATGACATTACATTCGCCCCCCCCCCCCCGCTCCACAAACCAACCATTGCGTGGGTAGGTGGGGACAACTTTGTGATCTTCAGTGGAAAACCATATTTTTAATTGCAGATTCGGATTCTCAGTAGAAAAATATGTAACTTTCATATGAAAATTCTTTTTCATTTCATGGTATATGGCGTAATCGGCAAATTGTTGAAAAGTTTAATATCTTAACCAAATACACATCCCATTAGAACAATCAAAGTAATGTTTTTGATACTTTTGATAATGCTATAATGTGACGCCTCCCACAAACGAATGAAGCACATACTATAAGCAACCATGATCTCAGTGCGCGATCAGACTGTTCATTGTAGTTGAATGATCGGACTGTAAAACAACTTCTATACGCAATTTTTCCACGATGTTAACGATTGCAGAGAGAGTAGATATTATTTCCTCGTACTTAGCGGCTAATAGAAATGTTGGAAGAACCTCGTCAAAGTTGTGCTAATCTGTTCAACTCATTTTCATTTTTGCCGATTACAGCGCCGTCTATCATGAAACTAATATAATTTCACAGGGAATCCAAATTTGCAATCAAAATAGAGGTTCCCATTGAAGATTTCAAATTCTCCTCCCACCACCAAAGCACGTGGTTGGGTGGGAGGGGGCGAGTATAGTTCTCATTGGATGTCGCCCTCCGAAACAAATTATTGTATCCTTTTTTTTATCCGACATGCAGTTTTCGTGATATACGGATGTATTCAATAAAAATGAACACCCTGTATAATATAATAAATAAAATATATTCACGATTAGACCAGAAACAAACTTGTTTGTCACAATAGAGCGAGATCTCTCTGCCTTCATGAAATTTTTCTTGCTTTGTCTAGCCCCACTCCACAATTTGGCCTAAGACCGCTGCAAGCGCGAGGACTGTAGCGACCGCTACAGCCACTACACTCTCGCGACGATCCTGATTAGCACTCTCGAAATAGTTACATTACATATTTGACTTCGATGCTACATTTCTTGATATATCGATCCGTCACAGTCGCACATTGAAAGACGGCTGTCTGCCGTCTGCCCTAGGTTTTTAACTTTGTAAATTATCTATTTTCACTAGACGGGCTTTTTTGCTAAACGAGAACCCCTTTCGTTCGAAGGCAAGAGGAATAGCATTTCATTTCATTTTTTAAATGTTAGTTCTGTAATATTGCTGGGATTTTATTATGCTAATAATTTATCATTGTTTCTATGAATGTGGCAATATGAACGGTTTCTCCGTGACGCCCTTGTCCCTGTGAGAATGTGTACTTGCTTTATTCTGTATGTGCATGTATGAGCGTCTTCGAGCATGGGAGTCTGAGCGTATATATGTGAATTTTCGTCGTCGGCTGTTGGTTGCTCGCTACTAGTGTTTCTCTGCCTTCGTGTCGATAGGTAGTCGTTACCAACCTCTGCTTTTGATGCTACCAAGGAGGTTCCTGCACCCTTTCGTTACAAGTTGGCTTGGAAATGTCCGGTAGCGAGTCTCGGTAGGACGTGAGAGTCTAAGCTCTCCCCACCACCTCGTTTTTCTTGGGTGTTTACGGATTTCAGGTGGGTGGCAGGAGTCTTGCGGGCCGATTCTTAACGCTCTTGGCTGCGCTTCAACCTGGTAAGACGATCTAATTTTCTTTCCTCCCTTGAGATGGTAGCGATTCGTTGTCTGGTGTTCAAGTTAGATTTCAGTACTTAGGTTCATTTTGCAGAATAAGTTTCTCCGATCATGTACGGAAGTGTATTCAATTTCATTTCTGTGATTTTGCGTAGGTAAGCGTGGTGAATATGTAACTAATTTGGTTTGATAACGGTTGAGAATCGGTAACCTTTGTGAGACTAGGTGGCGGTGTACGAACTCGGTTTAATTTCTTTCTAGCTTTGTGGGATGCAACTAATGTGTGGGAATATTTTTATTCTGTGTGGTAAAATATTCTTTTCCGTTTTCTCCTTCCACGAGTGATATGTACTCCACGTGGTGTGTTCTTAGAACAAAGCTTTCAGCTACCCCTGTGTCTGTTTCTATGCCCTTCACGCAAGAAATTATGCACGTATCTTTCTGATTTCCATTAGTACCTCGCGATCTCCTCTCTAATTTTAAATTGCTGTTTCGTTTCCAGACTTGTACTTTGCCTTCAGACTCCATCAGTAAATTCTCTTCTAGCCTTGTACTACCCCCTTTATTAGGTTGTTTATGAAATACTGCGTATTTCTAAGGGCTGCATGCCGTAGCTTTTTTTCTTTATTTTTCGGAAATTGAATTTTTGTATTTTTTACTGGTTTTCGGAACCACGTGGCTCCGAACTCTGACTTCAAGGGTCTATAGCTAGCCACTTGAGTTCTCACCATTGCTCACATACCAGTGCCTTACTATTGTGTATTCTTGCTTCGTAATCTATGATTCCGTTGATTTTTGCTGAAATGAATACGACCTTTAAGCACTTCACCTTCAGTGGGGTGCGAATATGTAATGAAGCAGACACGTGCTGTGTGTCTCAGTAAGTCTGCATGCTCACGGTTTGGTTTAAACGGAAATTAATCTCGCTATTATCGCGTACCATCTCAGGTAAAGAAAGACAGACCAGAGCCAACTACGAAGTTTATTTCCCTTGTGTTGTGTGGTACATCCTGGTACGCTGAATTTCGGCTACGATAGCGGCGCCTGCTTCTGCTTCGTATCAACACGCTGAATTGGGTGAATTTTGCTTTGCTTCGCGCATGTGAGTGGCTGAATGCTTGTTGATTGTAAATCCGTCCTCCGACGATGTTCAGTTCAGATTACTTTATGTCAACATTCAATGGGATGCATTTCTATTGTTTAACGAAATTGGTTCCACCATTTGCTCATGTATGAACTGAATAAACAATTTATTGTCAGAGAAATTTTGTTCTAATTAGGAATATAAGTTAATGAATAACTTACCTTTTATTTAATTTTTTACCAGTGCTGAGAACAATTTCAGATGCATATTATCATATTTTTAATTCCGTTGCGCCATAAATGTTTTCACAACCACCTTCATGAAATGGTTTAGTTCGGGGTGGCTTGTATATTAATGATTGTGTGTAATTCTCGTGATCTACAATTTGTGTTGGCCACCGTCTCTTTGTCTTCCTGCTGCTAAAGTAAATTTTGAGTCAGTTCTAAATCCCGGGCCAGGGAACAAGATTCTGTTGCAGCAAGTAGTTAGTAGTTCACGCGAATCCTCTAACTGGTTTTTTACGGCCAGAATTATATTTTAAAGTAAGCTTTTAACTGGCTCCTTTCAGCCAGAATTAATTTTGCAATTAACGGTGGTTGTCGATTTTTAACATTAAGAAAAACGGACGGCGGATAATTAGTACCCATGTTCCAGATCTAACCGCATTGAAAACTTTAAAAACAGCGATTTTCAGAACATTTTCTTGAAACGAAAACACCCGATTATTCTATTTTTATCTCCCCCTCTTTCTGAGAGCTAAATTTTACTTACGGCGTCGGCGGAGGTGACGAGTTAATGTTGGAAACAAAATGTTCGCTTTTTGAGGATAATTAATTTGCTGAACGGTCAAGGGTACATACAAGAACCTGCCAAACATAAAGCAGGAAAAGCATTGATCTTTTATTTCACGGTCAACACGAAAAATCATTCCCTCTCATTTTATGTGAGCTCGTTATCAATGAGCGCTCAATGGCCGTTGCGAACATCAGCACACTGAGCCGCGGAGGCCGTAAGTACAATTTTACCTCGCTGACAGCTGCGGAGGAAACGTCGCACCTCCCCCTACAACCCACCTACTACTCTACTTACCAGACATGGACAAGTTTTAAACAGGGGGAGAGGACTGAGTACGGTACTGTCATATATGGTACACCAGTCTAGTGTTTCCGCATCTGATCTATCTCATTCAATTTCACTCTACATAATAACCTGTGAGCAACGTAAATTGGAAGCCACAAGTCTTTTATAGGAACGAAACAAGACAATACGGTAGTTATTTTAGTATGTGTAATTGCCTAGAAGCTGTGTACATCGAATGAAACGGCAGTGCACTCGATATATAAATCAGACGTTCTACTCTCGCCTCGCTAGCAGTGATGAGGGAATGTCTATTTGCAACCGAACGAGCCTAGGATAAACGCGTCATATCAAGGAGCTGATGAGCGTGGGCGGTGGTTCGCTTCCCGGACCCAATATATATATATATCCTGAACTACCTGCACATAAACGGAAGACACGCTATAATAATTAATGTTCTAAATGTCATGCTGATTCAAATAATTTTATAGGGTAGCCTACATACTAGAGTTCTGTGGTAAATGCCGTTTATTAATGAGACTGAAGCTCCTTGGTCTTTTTCTTTTTCTTTTTTTTTCTTTTTATTAACAGATGTTATACACATTCTTGCTTTCTATGTTCACTGTTTATGAGATAATTTTGCTAACACTGTAGCCATTTCACGGATCTCAACAGCTTTGTCGGTAAAACTTTACGACGCTTCTCGCCGAGCTCCAGTGCTTTATGTCGGCAACAGATGAACAATGAAGTGTCTATATTTCGTAGTCAATGTATGAAACTATTTGTTTGAACACGTCATTTGCAACATTTACTATAACAATGTGTCCGCACAGGAGACAATGTTTACAATTCGTTGGTCCATATTTCAGGACATGTTCACTAAAAAGAAGAAACACACTTTTAAGAAATAGCGGTTGTACTAGTAAATATGTCGAAATATCGCAGTACGTAAATTCTAAAGACAATGTTTACAATTCGTTGGTCCGTATTGTAGGCACGTTCACTAAACAGAACAATCGCACTTTTAACACAAAGTGCTTGTAAACGTAAATATGTCGTAATATCGAAACACGTAAGTTATATTTAATAAATGTGTCAGGAAAAATTTTGTGAGTCAAGATGGAAAATAAAAATATTGACAGAAGCGAACCACCGCCCAAACACGCATCTGTTCGTCAGCTTTACGCGTTTATCCACAGCACTACATGAAGCACCTATCTGAAGCGTCTGTTTCTCTTCACAAACAGTTTCACAGATTACCTGCCAAGATGGCATTTCTTTATTCTAGCTTACAATTAATCGTACTAAGAACGACGTGCTTTTGGTACCTCTTAATCCTGCCGTTATTTTGGAATAGTAACAGGTGGGTTACAAGGCCAATATGATGAAATACGAAAGGGAAGATAGCGTCTCTGCAAGACATAGCTTGCACCCGAACAAACCTCGAGATGTTTGACGGGCGGCCTGAGGCTCCGAGAGCGGCCGGATACCTCCTTGGCTCGTTCGGGGGCATACACTCTCTCCCTAAGAGGTGACGAGAAACTAAGATGGCGGAACAGCTGATATGTAGCTACTAGCTAATACCAATGTTGATTTTTGATGTGATAATTCTATGAAATTTCTTGGCCAATACAAATTGCAACCAGATCGTGGGTAAAACTTTACGACGCTTCTCGCAGGGCTCCAGTGCTTATGTTGGCAACAGATGAACAATGAAGACATGAAGTGTTGGATTGCGTTAATATTTTTCACGAGTTACAGAGTAAACCTGCTCTATGGTTGACAAGTTCTTGTATGTACCCTTGTCCGTTCAGAAAAAAAAAATCGTTTTAATTGAAGTTGTCAAGATAAAAAACATTTATTGCTTATCCGAGTTGCCACCATTAGCACTGGTGCCAACATAACCACTGCAGCCCGGCGAGAATCGTCGTACAATTTAACCCAGATTGTGAATCGGAAAAGTACATCGAGAACCGGTCACTACAGCGGTTTAACAGTTTGTTTTACGCAATGTAGATTCACTCAATAAACAATTTATACTATTGGTCAATGAAGACAGATTTTTCAACCAAAATTATGTAATTAAAACAAACTGTGAGTATCGAAACGATAGTTGCCGATTAAGTGAATGTCATGATTTTTACGAATATGTCACGATTTTAAAGGATGTGGGTAGGCAGAAACCTAAGAGCAAATGGTACCGCTTGTTCACTCGCAACAACTTAAGCTGTACTGTTAGGTTCCTGCCTAACCACATCATTTAATTTCTTGACATTCATATCAATCGTAACATTCGCTTTTTGGTTAAAGTGCAGTTTATGCGGCAGCGGCTAGCCGTCGCGCTCGCTAGGTTGGCAACGGCAGAGCAGCCAATCAGAAGTCGCGATGCCGCGGCCAATGAGATTGCGTGTTTCATGACGAGTAAATTTGGTGTCAATTTCGAAGTTTATTCGACGATATCGGTGCGGCGTGTGACCTATTATTAATACACCACACAGTCAAACATGTTATTTGTTTTATGACCAGTACGAAACATTGATCATTTTAAGTGAAGTTTGCAAGCATTCTTGGAAATTATCGCAATTACTATTACTGACCGGACAAGGGTACATACAAGAACCTGTCAACCATAGACCAGGTATAGCATGTTTTATTTATTTTATGATATATTCGAAACAGTGATCAAGTGACATCCATAATGATAGCAACTGTAACTTGTAGATCGTCAAAAACTTTTGCATACACCGCTTCGATTTGTTTTCATAATACAATTGTAACGCTCTTTCTTATTGGCCGCGGCATTGCGACTTCTGATTGGCTTCTCTGCCGTTGCCAACCTAGCGAGCGCGACGGCTAGCCGCTGCCGCATAAACTGCACTTTTACCCGCTTTTTCCCTTGCAACAATTTAAGCTGTATTTTTAGGTTCCTGCCTAACCACATCCTTTAAAATCATGATAATCGTAAAAATAATATACATTCGCTTGTTCGATACCTATCGTTTCCGTGTGAACCACCGTCCGATATCACACTGGCGTTTCATTCGATGTACACAGCTATCGATCACACTGGCGTTTCATTCGATGTACACAGCTCCTTTCAGAGACATTTAGAAGTACTGTTACTGTAAGACTGGATTAGAAAATGTTGACAATTGCTTGGTCTTCAAAGCCTGATGTTCGGGATTTGCCACCACCCCCCCCCCCTCCCCGTTTGTGTGTATGTAACACATCAAATAAAAAATTTCCTATAGTCGATACACAAGCTTGTCAGGAGAATGCTGCAGATGGATACAGACGAAAATTACGAAATCTACAAAAAAGAGCTGTAGGGTGCATAACATAGTAATTATAGACACTTGCAGAAATAATTCCAGGAGAGTACAGAGGTAATTTTGAAGAGATACACAGCACAGCGAAGGCGTCCAATCGTATCGAAGCGATACAAACACACTTGACACAATTATTTATATGTAAAAACTAATCGTGTTGAAACACCAATTAGTATTTCCAAGAAGACAGACAAGAAATAAAAATGATAATTGAAGGTTTTGTACATTTGTACATTGTACATTTTGTCAAATATCTCGAAGTTAATAACTAAAGTACCGTAATTGATTCATATATAGTTATACAAATATGGGTATATAATTTAGAATAGAATCAGTGACGTAATGTATGATAATTACACTTGTTGTTCCTATTCGAAAATTTTAAGGTAAGTTTGTTTACTATTTATAGATCTATTTATTTGTGTAACTGCCTTGGAATGCAGTGCAAGTAAGAAACTCACCTTTGATTTCGGATTAATAACTGATATTTTGACGGGACGCTTGCTCACATTTCGTAGCGTGAAATGCCCTGTTCTTTCTTCTTCGGTCCGTATATCATCAAAAATAATCGCTTTTGGAGAGAATCTCACGCCTTCAAAATCGAAATAGTCTTTCATATTGAAAGGTTTTTAAAATATTCCTATGCAATAATAGAAGCATAGGCTTTAATACAAAAAATAAAGTACACTGGTACATAAAACTCTCCTTAACGGAAAAAAACTGTCATAACTCTGATAACTAACTTGTCTTGGAACATGCATAACATCTTCAATTTGAATATAAACTCTGTGCAGTTCAATGGTGTACTGTGTGTTGTAAATGTTAAATGTTTGTAAAGCTAAGGGATTTAACTGCTGCGGTTATCAGTCCCTGTTCTTACAAACTACTTAAACTAACTTATTTTAAGGTTAACACACCCACCCATGCGGGTGATTCTATTTACACTTCGGTAAAATCAGACGTGACGTCATTATGACGTAACCACACTATCGAAGACGACTGGAGCCATGATCGACTTGTGTTGTTCTAGACGCAAAACTGCGGTTGCAATTGTAGCAGACGAATTAAAGGAATAGCTGATATCTTCAGTTGGTAATGGTATATTCATTACAGTTTCGGAAGGTACAACTTTGCTTTATTTTTTTAAAAGTAAGAAGCTATAAACTTTCCGAAAAAGGACCTACACTGTGAGCTCTGAAACGTTATTCAGTCAAATCCGATGTTGTCATCGTGGCCCATTTGTGAAGGTTGTGTTTAAAACTAATGGAAACTTTTTCTCTAAGCGAAAAATGCTACCGAGTTGCATTGTAGTACGGAAACTACGTTAAACTTAGAGGACAAAATACGGTTACCAGGCTATGAAGCGACAATGTGTACTTGGACGTGTCAAAATATGCGACATACAAACACAACCGATGATGAGGATGATGAGGATATAGAAGAAATATATGAGGAGCTAAAGGAAATTATTCAGACAATTAAGGGAGAGGAAAACTTAATTGTGATGGGAGACTGGAATTCGGTAGTAGGAAAAGGAAGAGAAGGAAAAATAGTAGGTGAATATGGACTGGGCAGGAGGAATGAAAGAGGAAGTCGCCTGGTAGAATTTTGCACGGAACATAATTTAATCATAACAAACACGTGGTTTAAGAATCACAAAAGAAGGTTGTATACTTGGAAGAGACCAGGAGACACTGGAAGGTATCAGATAGATTTTATAATGGTAAAATATAGATTCCGGAATCAGGTTATAAACTGCAAGACATACCCAGGGGCAGATATAGACTCTGACCATAACTTGTTAGTCATGAACTGTAGGCTGAAACTGAAAAAACTGCAGAAAGGTAGGAAAATAAGGAGATGGGACCTAGATAAATTGAAGGAACGTGAAGTTCTGGTGAATTTCAGAGGGAGATTTAGGCAACAATTGACAGAAACAGAGGGAAATAAAACAGTAGAAGAGGAATGGGTAGCATTGAGAGATGAAATAGTGAAGGCAGCAGAGGACAAAATTGGTAGAAAGGCAAGACCTGCAAAAAATCCTTGGATAACACAGGAGATACTAAATTTAATTGATGAAAGGAGAAAATATAAAAATGCAGTAAATGAAACAGGCAAAATGGAGTACAGACGACTAAGAAATGAGATTGATAGGAAGTGCAAAATGGCTAAGCAGGAGTGGCTAGAAGCCAAATGCAAATCTGTAGAAGAATGTATAAGAAGGGGAAAAGTAGATACCGCCTACAGGAAAATCAGAGAGACATTTGGGGACAAGAAAAGCAACTCTACAAATATCAAGAACTCAGATGGGAAACCAGTTCTCAGCAAAGAAGGGGAGGCTGAAAGGTGGAAAGAGTACATAGAGCAGCTCTACGAAGGAAATGAACTTAGAGATGATGTTGTAGGAAGGGAAGAGGAAGTAGATCAAAATGAAATAGGAGATACTATACTCAGAGATGAATTTGACAGAGCCTTGAAAGATCTAGGCCGGAACAAGGCCCCAGGAGTAGATGATATACCCTCAGAGCTACTAAAGTCTCTGGGAGAGCCAGCCATGACAAGACTATTTGAACTGGTGTGTAGGATATATGAGACAGGCGAAATGCCCTCAGACTTTAAGAAAAATGTAATAATCCCCATTCCAAAGAAATCAGGTGCAGACAGGTGTGAAAGTTACAGAACCGTCAGTTTGATAAGTCATGGTTGCAAAATTTTAACACGAATTATCTACAGGAGAATGGAAAAGCTGGTAGAAGCTGACCTAGGGGAAGATCAGTTTGGATTCAGGAGGAACGTAGGAACCCGGGAGGCAATACTTACCTTACGTCTTATCTTAGAAAGATAGATTAAGGAAAGGCAAATCTACATTTTTAGCCTTTGTAGATTTGGAGAAAGCGTTTGACAATGTTGACTGGACTACACTCTTTCAGATTCTGAAGTCAGCAGGGGTAAAATACAGGGAAAGGAGAGTTATCTACAACTTGTACCAAAGCCAGACCGCAGTTATTAGACTCGAAGGGCATGAAAGGGAAGCATCAGTTGGGAAGGGAGTAAGACAGGGTTGTAGCCTTTCTCCGATGTTATTCAATTTGTACATTGAGCAGGCGATGAAGGAAAGCAAGGAAAATTTTGGAATAGGGATTAAAGTTCAGGGGGAAGAAATAAAAACATTGCGTTTTGCTGATGACATTGTAATTCTGTCAGAGACAGCGAACGACCTGGAAGAGCAGTTGAATGGAATGGACAGTGTGTTGAAGAGAGCGTACAAAATGAACATTAACAAGAGCAAATCAAAAATAATGGAATGCGGGCTTAGAAAATCAGGCGATGCTGAAGGAATTAGATTAGGTAACGAAACAATGAAGGTGGTAGATGAGTTTTGTTACTTGGGTCGTAAAATAACATGCGATGGTCGCAGTACAGAGGATATAAAATGCAGAATGGCAATGGGAAGAAAAGCATTTTTGAAAAAGAGAAATTTACTAACATCGAATATTAATTTAAGTGTAAGGAAGTCTTTTCTGAAGGCATTTGTGTGGAGTGTTGCCTTGTATGGGAGTGAAACATGGACGATAAGCAGTGCGGACAGGAAGAGAATAGAGGCTTTTGAAATGTGGTGCTACAGAAGAATGCTGAAGATTAGGTGGGTAGATCACATAACTAATGAAGAGGTACTGAACAGAATTGGCGAGAAAAGTAATTTTTGGCATATCCTAACTAAAAGAAGGGATCGCTTGGTAGGACACATTCTTAGACATCGAGGAATCGTAAATTTAGCATTGGAGGGAAGTGTGTGGGGTAAAAATCGCAGAGGGAGGCCAAGAGACGCGTATAGTAAGCAGATTCAAGTGGATGTGGGTTGCCGTTCTTATGAGGAGATGAAAAGGCTTGCTCAGGATAGAGTAGGGTGGAGAGCTGCATCAAACCAGTCTCCGGACTGAAGACCATAACAACATAACAACAAAAACAACATATTGTCGCCGTAGGTATATGTATGTTTTCGCCGAAACTATAAATCAAATGAGCTGGATATTAATACACGCGTTTGTTACAGAGGCTCTGCGAACATCAGGTAAAACATTTCGTAAAACTGGGTACTCATCTACCGCCATGTTGCTGCAACATGCTAGTTGTTTTCTTTGAAAATGTGTGAAGTTGTCGTTCTCTTAAGGCTCGGTCTGCGTTATTTCTGACATAATTTTCAATTTACATTTACTGAAATTTCCGTCAGTGCTTTCGAAAACATGATACCAATATAAAGTAAGGCCTAGTTTTGTCACTGAACTACGAAGGAAAAAAGTATGCAGTTCAGAAAGAATGTCGAATTAAGCATGTTGTCCCACCGAAAAGCAGCGACTCGAACGATCGCAAAAGTCGATGCGCCGCTCTTCTGGATATCGATAGTGTGGATACGTCATAATGACGTCACGTCTGATTTTACCGAAGTGTAAATAGAATCACCCCACCCAATGCCTAAGGACACGAACCTCCGACGGCGAGCAACCGCGCGCTCCGCAGCAAGGCGCCTTATAACGCTCTGTGTGGTATAATCTTGTCAGAAAGAATATGGTCAAACGTCAGTTCAATATATCTATTTTTTAATTACAGCAACCTTGTTATAAAAATACAGGAGTCAAGTCCAGTATACGATACAACCTGTCAGCTTTGACCGATGACGTCATTAGTCAAAGATGTTTGGTCGTAACGTCTCTGGATAATCTATGACGTCATTGTTCGAAGCCGACGGGTGGTATCGGAAGTTCAAGTATTACCACTGATAATACTAATAAGATCTTTAAAATGAACCATTCTAGTTCAAGCAAAGCAGAACTATTTATAACTAGTCCCTACACTTTCTTTGTATGATTTCTTACTTTTCTCTATTTATTGGGCGTATTGTTTCATGGTGATTTTTTCAGTCACCCTCCAACTATTTTGTAGATTGATTCAATCCTACAATTTACTTATCATTTAGTTGATGTCGTTCCAAACTTGACAGCACTTCTCCTCTATATCCACATTGTGTCCGTGATATGGTGAGGTTTTAGGTAAAGTAGTCGTATCAAGCTGGAACCTCGTCTGACATAAAGGTCTGGCAATGACGTAAAAAGTTATTTAATATAATAAGGCCTACTTTTTATTTGGAACAGAATTACATGGAACTTGTTATGGCAGAAGTAGTTGGTAGGTACAATGTTTTTCGGAATATTTAACCTTTTTCATCAAGTCTTTTTTTTTTTTTTTTTAAGCATTTATAAAATTCCTTGTAAATCAGCTTGTAGTTAAATTGGCACTGTAAGATCGATTCCAGAATCCCTGGCAGCAGCAGATTTCTTTCATTAGTCCACTGGGTCAGCATCCAGTGGCAATGTTCACATGTTTGTTAAGCTTATGGGACTAAACTTACAAACTACATATAAACTAACTTATACCAAAGACAACACAAACATCCATGCCCGAGAGAGGATTCGAACCTCCGACCCGGGAGACCGCGCGATCTGCAACGTGGCGCTCCAGACCGCTCGGCTGCTTCCGCGCGGTCATCCAGTGGCGTAGTGTGAATTTCTGCTACTCTGGACAAACCCTGTATTTGGCGCCCTCCATTTTCGGACTTAAGCAATAATTGTCAATATTTCTTCATTTCCCCTCTAAGGAGGACGTGCAACAATTAGCACAGTACTTCTTGACTTTCTTGTACTTATTTCTTACTAAATATTCCTCATCCTCTCACCATGGACCTGTCTTCTTTCTTGAATCCATGCGTTTTTCAGTTTCAGATTCCTTTCCCTAGGGTTTTTCAAATGTTCAAATGTTTGTAAGGCTTATGGGACTTAACTACGGGGTCATCAGTCCCTAAACTTACAAACTACTTATGAACTACTTACGAACTAGGACGGCACAAATATCCATGCCCGAGGGGGGATTCGAACCCCCGACCGTAGTGGCCGTGCGGACCGTGACTGAAGCGCCTCAGTCCCCTCGGCCACCGCGGCCGGCCCTAGGGTTTTTGATTGTGAACGTACGAGAGTTGTACGCAGTCCGCGTGGTTATACTAGTGGGTCAATAATAAGTTCCGTGAGTTCATTTTGGGTTTCTGTTAGCCAGCGTGTCCTGGTTTTGGGAGTCCCTTTGACGATAAGGAAGATTTTCTTGGTTATTCTAGAGGAGTCACCTCTTGCTAAATGTCCGTAGAATTTCAGTCGACTTTTAAGCAAAGGTTGTCGGGGTTTTCGGTTCGGAGACTGGTTTGATGCAGCTCTCCCCACCCTACTCTGCCCTGAGCAAGCCTCTTCATTTCCCCATAAGAACGGCAACCCACATCCATCTGATCCTGCTTACTATATTCATCTCTTGGTCTCCCTCTGCGATTTTTCCCCCCACACATTTCCGTCCTATGCCAAATTTACGATTCGTTGATGTCTAAGAATGTGTCCTACAAATCGATCCCTTCTTTTGGGCAAGGTTTGCCAAAAATACCTTTTTTTTTCAACTACGTTCAGTATCGCTTCATTAGTTACGCGATCTACCCACCTAATCTTCATAATTCTTCTGTAGCACAACATTTCAAAAGCATATATCCCCTGCCTATCTAAACTATTTATCGTACGAGTTTCACTAACGTACAACGAACACACCACACAAATGCCTTTATAAAAGACTTCCTTACGCTTAAATTAATATTCGATGTTAGTAAATTTCTCTTTTTCATAAACTCTTTTCTTCCCATTGCCATTCTGCATTTTATATCCTCTGTACTACGAACCTGACAAGCTATTTTACTACCCAAGTAACAAATCTCATCTTCCACTTTTATTGTTTCGTTACCTAATCTAATTCCTTCAGCATCGCCTCATTTACTTAGACTGCACTCCATGACCCTTGTTTTGCTCTTGTTAAAGTTCATCTTATACGCTTCTTTCAACACACTTTCCATTCCATTCAATTGCTCTTCCAGGTCATTTGTTGCCTTAAACAGAATTACAATGTCATCAGTAAAACGTAATGTTTCTATTTCTTCACCCTGAACTTTAATTTCTTCTACAAATTTCTCTTTGCTTTCCTTCATAGCTTGCTCAACGTACAAACTGAATAATATTGGAGAAAGGGTGCAATCCTGTCTTACTCCCTTCCCAACCACTGCGTCCCTTTCATGCCCTTCAACTCTAATAATAGCTGTTTGGTTAAAGTACAAATTGTAAATAACCTTCCTTTCCCTATATTTTCTCCCTGCTGACTTCAGAATTCGAAAGAGTGTATTCCAAATCTACAACAGCTAGAAATGCAGGTTTGCCTTTCCGTAATATATCTTCCACGATAAGTCATAAGGTGGGTTTTGCCTCTCGTGTTCCAACATCTCTTCTGAATCCGAACTGATTGTCCCTGTGATCAGCTTCTATCCGCCTTTTCCTCCTCCTGTAAATAATTCGGGTTAAAATTTTGCAACCATGACTTATTAAACTGATGGTTCTGTTATTTTCACACATGTATGCGCCTGTTTTCTTTGGGATGCCGATTATTACATTTTTCTTAAGTTCTAAGAGTATTTCTGCCTGTCTCATATATCTTACTCACTGGTTGAAAATAGTTTTGTAATGGCTGGCTCTCTCAAAGACTTCATTAGTTCTGAGGGAATGCCGTCCACTGCAAGAGCCTTGTTTCGACTTAAGTCTTTTGGCTCTGTCAAATTCTTTTCTAAGTATAGTATCTCCTATTTCATTTTCATCGACTTCCTCTTCCCTTCTTACAATTTTGTCTCGAAGTTCATTTACTTTGTAAAGCCCCTCTATGTATTCTTTCCACCTTTCAGCTTTACCTCCTTTGCTCAGAACTGTTTTTCCATCTGAGTTCTTGGTATTCATACAACTGCTCTTCTTGTCTGCCATCGTCTCTTTTATTTGCCCTCGGAGTCTTTGCGACGGCATTCTTCCATAAAATATTCTCGGTTTACAAGGCGTGTCATGTCGGATAAAATCCTCGAGCTTTCGATGGCAAGCTCTGCCAACGTCATCAGGAGTAAAATCACTGCCAGTATTGCTTTTTTTTTTTTTTTTTTTTTTTTTTTTTTTTTTTTTTGCACGTTTCATTCCCCTCTCTGAGGGAGAGGGGCGAGCTGTTTGAGGCCTTAATTCTTACCCTTTTCAGCCTTGTGGAGTGGGTTACAAGTTTATTATTTTCACAATTTATTTACATATGGCAAATTGTGCAAAATTATTATTTTCTTTATAGCTTATACAAAAGAAATTTTCCATATTCAAATGCTTATATACATAAGGGAAAACAAAAGACAAAAGTAAATAAAAGACAAAAGGAAAATAAATAAATAAAACATAAATAAATAAATAAATAAATGTATAAAAACAGTAAAGGTCTAATGTGAAATAAATATCACATCATGTGTGTATATGGTTACAATCTCCTTATTGTTATTAAAAGGTGACAATTTAACTTATAATTGTGAGTAGAAATAATAATGTACAGTGTAGAGAATGAAGTACAATAATTGGTAGTGTATGTGGTATATGGTGGGACGTATGTTTTGAATTTTGTTGTGTTACATGTTCCTAGGTTAGTATGAGTGTGTGCGTGTTTGCGTGTGTGTGTGTTTCTGTTTTGGTGTTCTTCGCTTAGTTGTTAGGCCTTTTATCCAGGTGGGGTGGTAGTGGGGATGATTGTGTTAGGGGCTGCATGACGGGGGCGAGGTCTGGGTAAGCTGCGGTGGTGTTGTGTGCTACTGTACTCGTTGGTCGGGTATATTTGAACTTAGGTAGTCGCGATACGAGGGGTCTGGTTATCAGCATGTCTTCCATGTCTGGTCTTTTTGTAAGTATATGTCTTCCGTATTTGGCCCTGAGTTTGGTGAGTCTGGACTGTAGGGGTTCCACACCAGTGATGTATACTTCGTCACTGGGTGTTTCCCTTGGCAGTCTGTCTAGGCTGCGTAGCAATCGTCTTTCGGTTGAATATAGTCTTTCCGCTTGTTAACAATGCAAGTTACAAAGAAAAAGAATTCTCTCTCGCGCCCTCCTCTCTCTCGGTTCGCTCTTTGAAAATTAGTAACGACAAAGTCTGCCAGAAGCATCTTAGAACAGTCTGCCTCCATAGTAAAACTACATGAGGTGGGAAGGAGCGGGTTGCGCGAGAATGGCCGAGCGGTCTGAGGCGTTATGTTACGGCTCGCGCGGCTGCTCGCATCGGAGGTTCGAGTCCTCGGGCATGGGTGGTTTGTTGTCCATAATATAAGTTAGTTTTTAAGTCTAAGGACCGATCAAACATTTGGAAGGAGAGAAGGAAATTCTCAGTTTGCTGAGAGTCGTGAACAAATTGGCATGAAAGTTATCGATATGTACCAGTTTCAACTCCAGAATGAAGCTCACCTTTACTAGGGTATCCTGCACACACACACACACACACACACACACACACACACGCAGTAAAACGTTCATGACTCTCGCACCATGTTGGTCACCAAATGTCGCTCACATTCACATGCCTACCCAAAACGCCGGTCCTCTTTGATTTCTCTCGCACACAGTAGTGATCGTATCACTGTGGTACTCCAAAGCTATACTTGTATATTCCGTTTTTCCAAAAACACATTATCCGACGAAAGAGGTTAGAAAATATGCCGGTTTTCAACTGAAAATGATGGTTTATTTTATTTTATTTATTTATTTTTATTTATTTATTTATTAAATTTTGCGTGAGAAAACCGAAGGCCGTAATTTTAAGACGTGTAGCGCCCTCTTCACCAACGTGGAACCGACAGACCACGTACTCTACGATATGTGCAACAATCCGACACCTTGGGTTCGTACATCTTCCATACCGCACTGTTCTGGGCCGCTACCCGATTCACCTCTATTTTCAATACTTAAAGAAGTCCTTGGACTTTAATTTGATAGTGATATAATAATAATAATAATTTCTTGTGGCTCATTGGCCTGGTGCAAGTCTTTCAATTGGACGCCGCCTCGGCTACTTGCGTGTTCCTAGCCTACCCCTGTTATCCAACCGGAGAAAGGGGACCTACAACTTAGCGTGTAATCCGAACCACGAGTCGTTTCTGGCGACTCCTCACATCGTTGAGAGGTGAAAGATGAATTAAAATCCGAGGTCCGACTGGGTTTAGAACGCACGACCCTACGTTTTCCAGTGGAGCGCTTTACCCCAAGACCACCGGGCCCAAATTGATTGATACTGATGAATCAGTGCAAACAGAGTTCCGTCAATAGTCATTCTGAAGTGATTGTAAAACAAACTGGTCTCCTGTTGAGAAAAATGTGAGATTATGTTGAGAAACAAAAATGTAGACGTGATGCAGAAAAATGTAGAATGTTAATAAAGTTTGTTTTGTTTGTTTGAAACATATGTTACTTTTCCACTCACCATCATATTAACTTTACTGTTATTGGATCCATCAATCGTAATATTGAACATTGTTACTTTCCCTACTCTCAGATACAAAATCCGACAGTTACGAGTGTGATATTCAGATCACAACACCTAACAAGGGGTGGCAGATGACAGTTCAACACGCCGCCCTGCCTCTCCTACCGAGAAAAATATCCAGTCCACGCAAATCGTATTCGCATCGTGATCCGCCACCGACAGCCATAAGAATGTAGGAACATGTGAATATGGAGTATTAGGTGTTTGCCGCGGTGGAGTAGCCGAGCGGTCTAGAGCGTCTGGCTGCGGAGCGCGCGGTTGCTCGCCGTGGAGGTTCGAGTCCTCCCTGGGGCAAGGGTGTGTGTGTTTGTCCTTAGGTTAGTTTACCTAGGTTTAAGTAGTTTGTAAGCTACGGACTGATGACCACGCAGTTTGGTCCGATAGATTTACAGACATTTGAACATTTATTAGGTGTTTCGCCATTCGCCGTTCCAAAGTAACAAGCGTCATCCTACCCTCCCCCTCACCTCCGTAGTTCAAGCGCCAAGTAAACTCTCGCTTCCAAGCCTTCCTTCGCTGCGACAAAACAACGTTTTTTGCTCATTTTCTTTATTGTTCATTTCTTGCTTCACTCTCTATCTTTTCCTGTCTATTTATGTGTTTGTTTGAGAGAGGGGGGCCGGTGGAGGTGGGTTTGTGTACTAGAGAGAGGAAAGTGGGTGAGAGACAGTATATGTAGAACAAATGTAGCTGGATGACTGCATCTGTTTCAGTCTGTATACGATAATGTGTTATCTCTGAACTTGCTACCTTTTCCCTCTGTTCTATACACACGAAAATAAAGCCTGAGCTTAAATTCTATTCTCCTGCCAGGTTCATGTTATATAGTCGTCTGACGTCACACGTAGCTGATAACAAAATGCGACATGAATGCGAGAAAAGTCGTTTAGTAACCTGGGCGTGTTTCGCGTTACTGGTGGTAATCAACACGTTGTGGTGAAATTAATTTCACGGCTCTAGTTAACTGTTGTGAATACCACCCAAAATGACTGCCGAAGAAAGGAATTTGTCAGCTGTTCTGTACGGAGTAGATGATTTAAGGCTGGTAAGTTTTAAGCAGTTCTTTACATTTCTTTATTTATTCCTTTTAGAGGCTTTTGAAATGTGGTGTTACAGAAGAATGCTAAAGATTAGGTGGGTGTATCGCATAACTAATGAGGATGTACTGAACAGAATTGGGGAGAAAAGGAATTTACTACATGCATTGACTAAAAGAAGGGATCGATTAGTAGGACACATTCTTAGACGTCAAGGACTGGTGAATTTAGCATTAGAGGGAAGTGTGTGGGGTAAAAGTCGCAGAGGGAGACCAAGAGATGAATACAGTAAGCAGATTCAAATGGATGTAGGGGTGCCGTTCTGATGAGGAGATGAATAGGCTTGCTCAGGATAGAATATGGTGGAGAGCTGCATCAAACCAGTCTCCGCACTGAAGACAACAACAACACATATTTATTTCTTATTTAGTCTGACCAATTAGGACTTTAAGGTCGCTTCTTTACCAAGATGATGTCTTTCTAGTTCTCGAAGTGAAATACATATTTTTCCCCCAAAATTATCAGAATACTGGAATAGTTCACATTTTCTTTTGTACGAATTACAGGCAAGAAATATTAGAGAGTAATTAAATCTCTTCTTTTTTTAGGAGGAAATGCCAATCCCAGAGCCTAAAGAAACAGGTAAGTTAAATATAGAAGACTGTTTCGTAAGGTTTTCCACAGATCATATGTTTTTCCCACATAAAGAGTTGATCCCTTTTTGTACACATTGATGACATTTAATCTACCATTTCGCGTCGGGAGGGTTTACTTTAAAAATCTGACCACGACACACAGAACGGTCAAGAGCTGACAAAGGACGTCCTGCAATATTTTGAGGTACCGGTACAGACAGAATTTGATGTACGCGCTACTCTCGTCATTATTCTGCCATGAAAACAGAACACGGCAGTACATAAACTGTCTGATTTCACACTCCGTAATTATTTTTGGGATTGTCAGTGTATTAAAGAAGCAAGAAAAGGAAAAAGAATTCATTGAATGTTATATGACGAACACTAATATTTATTCTTACCGCTTCCTACAGTACACTAATAGATAACGGTCGTGAGATAACTACCAAATATAACATCTTAATAAGTCACTTTTAGTAAAGCCGTGGATAAACTAGAGTGAAAAGTTTTCAGTTGTGTTATGTGTATTGCAGAAAATTGTCGATTTTTATTCTTCCCCCAATGTTGTGTTTTCAGCGATTAATTTCCAGCGTTTGAGTCAGGATTTAGATTTTCTCGGTCAGTAGTCCGAAGTAGTATCTCACAAGGCACAACAATGTTCATTGCCCTGCAGTGACTGTAATGGTGTGTGCCTATAGCAGCACCATTATTCTAGTCTTTTCTGACTTCAGTTTATTGTTTTCCCTGGCCATGCTTCTTTCTAATGTTTAATTTTATTAATTTGCTTTCAGTACACTTACTTCGTGTGGATCGAAAAACTTACACCTACTCAACAACTGGGTTCTACTTAAATCAGAAGTGCTATAACTGTCACAAAATTATATTCGTTTGGTGGGTGTTTTATTCACAATTTTTGCAAGAAGCTTTCCTTTTTACATTTCTTAGCTTTAATACGGTCGACAAACACTTGGAAAATTTCAGGAAAATGTGAGGAACTGACTTTGGTTTCAAGTGCCAATTAATTCTGATCAATTATACTTTCTTTACATAAAGAAATCACTTTTTAATGTTAAGTTTTCAGCAAAGTGAGCATGTACCAGTTTGTTATAAGCTCCTTGTCTTTCCTTTTCGGTGGCTTGGAAAAGTGTCTTTCCTCCTTGCAGCTTCTCCTTACTTGAAACCAGGCACAAATCAGAAAGGCATCGTCACTTTTCCCAACTATCAACATCAATCGTAATATTTGCTTGGAACTCATGTCCTACAGTTTAATTAAATACGAATACTAATAACAATATGCACAGCTGAACAACTCTTCATATAAAATCCTAAATATTCCCAAATCAGCAAAATAACACACGTTGAAGTGTTTATAAAATAAAAACACAACAGCGCACAAAACTATTGCAGCACTGTGCAGTGGGAGTTTCCCGCAACTACCCTTATTCAGCCCATGTCATTGGAGACTGGAGATCACACTATCTACTTGTATACGTTATGATTTCAGTTTTTGCACGCACAGACCAAAAGCAGGATTAAAGTGCACAGAGGTAGCATATGCACAAACTTCTGTGCTGCAATTTCTCATACTCTTAGAGTAGGGTGACCGGATTTCCGAAATAAAAAAAATACGGTACATATATGGGTACCGATGCGTGTAACACTAAATGTTGCCTTTACCTGTAGCATTAAATCATACATAAACACATGAATTGATGCACACACAGTATAGTGAACAAAGCCAGTGTTTCTCCTTCCACCATCCCATTCCCCACTCCCCAAGCTGACGTGTCGTATTCGGTGGTTGTCGTATTCGCTTTTCTCGAAATCACATATTTTAAAGAAGTATTACCACAAAAGGAAAAGTATTTAATTTCTTAAAGAACATGAAAGCAACGGGGCAAGCATAGGAATTGCAGGTTCTAGGACGGGACAAACTACACATAAGGCAATCTCAATAACTAAGATATACCAAGTCAGATACTAATACGAAAATTAACCAACAAAATCGCCGCGGTAAAGTGGCCGAGCATTGTAAGGCGTCTTGCTGCGGAGCGCGCGGTTGCTCGCCTTCGGAGGTTCGAGTCCTCCCTGGAGCATGAGTGTGTGTATGTGTGTGTGTGTGTGTGTGTTGTCCTTAGGTTACTTTAAATGAAAGTAGTTTGAAGTCTAGGGACTGATAACCATAGCAGTTTGGTGCAGTAGATTTACAAACATTCGAATATTTTGAACATAACTAGTTACACAACTAAAAGTCAAATAAATTGCATTACTAATTAAATATATACTTTATTCTTTTATAGTTCTCACATGCAGACAAGCAAGAAAGAGTCATGACTGCCGCGGCGGAGCGGCCGAGCGCATTGAGGCGCTATGCTACGACGCGCGAGGCCGTTCCCCGTCGGGGGTTCGAATCCCCCCTCGGACATGGATGTTTGTGCCATGTTTAGTATAAGACAGTTCATTCGCAGTTTGTAAGTTTAGGGACTGATGACTCTACAGTTAAGTCCCATAAGCTTTACAAACAATTGAATTTTGAACAGTCATGATTACTTACGCACTTTACGTATTTCTCTGTGAATTATATTTTGCAGAAGAACGTATGTCATTCAGGAGGTCGGTATTTTCGCTTAATTATCACCACATGAAGTATAGTGAAAATGAGTCCTTATTATAATTACTTCTTTCACAGTTTGCACACTAAATGTGTTGCTTTCGCAGTCCATAAAATATTTGTGATGGAGAACAGTGTTTCCACATCATAATTTGGTGCACATACCTTCAGATGCAAGTAAGTAGAAAATGAGAGACCAGTTTTTACCAGCTCGCTACACAGTTCTCAATTAATTTGTTTTTCTTGTATATTATGGAGATGGATAACTTTCTCAATACGTTGATCTAAGGTGATCTTCACATCTTTCTCGCAAAATATTTTCATCAAACTCAGGTAAATTTTTAATTATTTACTGAAATATTTGACCTGAGACTATTTCATTGCGTTTAAATTGGTAAGCCCGTACGTCAAAAATCGTGACTCATCCCCTTTGAGTTGAAGCCTATTGATTATGACATTTGTTCTCCGTGACCTGAGACTATTTCATTGCGTTTAAATTGGTAAGCCCGTACGTCAAAAATCGTGACTCATCCCCTTTGAGTTGAAGCCTATTGATTATGACATTTGTTCTCCGTTGCGTTACACTACCATTACTTTAAAAATATTAATTCGAAATATATGGGACGGTTACTAAAATGCGGGACAACATACGTCCCATATTTACTTTGTCGGAACAATGGGACACTGAGGTTAAATAAGGGACGATCCCGTATAATATGGGACGTCTGGTTACTCTATCTTTAGGGCACTGGACACTTCAGTGGCGTAACAACAATGGGGGGGGGGTATAGAACCCCTCCCCCCAGAACAAAAAAAAAAAAAAAAAAAAAAAAGAGAGAGAGAGAGAGAGAGAAAAGAAAAAAGAAACTGCATAACAGCAATCTGGTAAAGATAGGAAACTTGGGGTGTTTTACCATAAGCTTTCATTGGGTGGGAGTGAATTAGTTTCATAAACGGGAGTGGTAGATGGTAGTCTGTCTGTAAACTGACTAAAACTTTGCTCGTCAAGCAGATCTATCCCCCCCCCCCCCCAAAGTCCAGTCCTAGTTACGCCACTGGGACACTTCCACACAATGTTGTGATATCCACAGTGCGCTATTGTCGTAGCTTCGCCATAAAATTCTCGTATTTTGCTAAAAATTCTCGTACGTTTTAAAAATATTATATTTGTGGCGTATTATAACATTTGTTTTCCAGATATGTGAGAATATTGTTTGAGCATTTTGAGATTCAGGAGGTCGCTCTGTTTCTGAAATTTAACCAGTTCAACAACAACGCGAACGATCAACCAGGTTGGAAGAGGGGAATACATTATGTCCAAACTGAAAGAATACGAAAAAATATATAGAAAAATTTGTTAATTTTTGTTGATTTACCGCAACAACAAACTTTTAAAAAAATATCAATATATCTTTTTGTACATACTCGTAGAAATACCAACGAACTATGGATTATGTGTACTACCGAGAAGGGAGCACCTTACGATCTACACAAAACATTTTAAAAATACATTTTTTGTTAATTGTTGCTGACATTTTCTTTCAGTATTATTTTTAAAGAGATACTGATGTGTAAATACAATCGTGAACCTAAAAATGTGGAAAATAAGGTTCCCTGGGTAGGTCGCATTTAGTACACAAATTTAAATTTTTGGGGTACCTTTAATCGAAAAATGTAAAACATTTTTGTAGTCTGGTAAAAGGCTTCATAATAACACTAAATATTTTGGCACAGTTTAAAAAACAATGTACCTGCCTAAATTACCTTATTTTCAGAAGATGGGTTAACGCTAACCCACAACCCCTCCTACACACCCCTTACTATTGGCGAGTTAAAATCCGAATGTAGGGAAAAAAAAAAAAAAAAAAAAAAAAACAGAGTGAATCGTTATTTTTCGCTGTCTTCATTTTTTCCGTGGTCAGAGTTTGAAGCTTCATTCAAATGTTCAAATGTTTGCATAGTCTATGGGACTTAATTACGGGGTCATCAGTCCCTAAACTTACAAACTACTTAGGAACTACTTACGAACTAGGACGGCACAAATATCCATGCCCGAGGGGGGATTCGAACCCCCGACCATAGTGGCCGTGCAGACCGTGACTGGAGTGCCTTAGTCCCCTCGGCCACCGCGACCGGCGAAGCTTCATTCTCGACTTCAGTTGACCGCTCGGTGCTTACAGTCTCTCCGCTCAATCTGATGACTGGCAAAAGACCGAATCGTCCACAATCATGAATCCACAACAAGTTATTAGCATTCCATTAATATACTCGTTGAATCAGTGGCAGATTTTCACATTTGCCGCCAGTAGGCTATTCATATTTTGCCACTCCTGCCGACCTCCAATGGTAAATTCACGATTCCTTGATTTCTAAGAATGTGTCCTACCAATCGATCCCTTCTTTTAGTCAAGGTATGCCAGAAATTCCTTTTCTCTCCAATTCTGTTCAGTACCTCCTCATTAGTTACGCGATCCACCCACCTGATCTTCAGCATTCTTCTGTAGCACCACATTTCAAAAACCTCTATCCTCTTCCTGTTCGCACTGTTTTCGTCCACGTTTCACTCCCATACAAGACAACACTACACACATATTCCTTCAGAAAGGACTTCCTTATGCTTAAACTAATATTCGACATTAACAAATTTCTCTTTTTCAAAAACGCTTTTCTTCCCATTGCCATTCTACATTTTCTGTACTGCGATCATCATATGTTATTTTACTGCCCAAGTAACAAAACTCATTTACCACCTTTATTGATTCTTTACCCAATTTAATTCCTTCAACATCGCCTGATTTTCTGAAACTGCTTTCCATTGCCCTTGTTTTGCTCTTGTTAATGTTCATCTTATATACTCCTTCCAACACACTGTCCATTCCGTTCAATTGCGTCTCTAGGTCCTTTGCTGACTCTATCATCAGCAAAACACAAGGTTTTTATTTCTTCACCCTGAACTTTAATTCCTTCTCCCAATTTCTCCTTGCTTTCCTTTATAGCTTGATCAATGTACAAATTGAATAACAACACTGAAGACAATGCTGTCTTACACCCTTCCCAGCCTCTGCATCCTTTCATGCCCTTCAACTTTGATAACTGCTGTTTGGTTTTTGTACAAATTGTAAATAACCTTCAGTTCCCTATAATTTACTCCTGCTGATTTCAGAATTTGAAAGAGTCTATTCCAATCAACATTGTCAAAAGCTTTCTTAAAATATACAAAATCTATCTTCTAAGATAAGCCGTAAAATGAGTACTGCCTCCCGTGTTCCTACATTTCTCCTGAATCCAAACTGGTCTTCACAAAGGTCGGCTTCTACCAGCTTTTCCATCCTTCTGTAAATAATTCGTGTCAAAATTTTACAACCGTAACTTATTAAACTGATGGTTCTGTAATTTTCGCACCTGTCTGCACCTGCATTCTTTGGAATGGGGATTATTACATTTTTCTTAAAGTCTGAGGGTATTTCCCCTGGTAAAATAGTTTTGCCATTGCTGGTTCTCCCAGAGACTTCAGTAGTTCAGAGGAAATGTCGTCCACTCCTGTCGCCTTGTTTCGACTTAAGTCTTTTAGTGCTCTGTCAAATTCTTTTCTCAGTATAGTATCTCCTGTTTCATTTTCATTTACATCCTCTTCCCTTCCTACAATATTGTCTCTAAATTCATTTGATTGTTATATAAACATTGTGCGCCTCGGTTGCACAGTGGTAGAGTGCCAGACTACAAATCCAAGGTCGCGGGTTCGATCCCCGCCAGGTCCTAGGATTTTTTCTGTCACTTTCCACTTCTTTCACCTCTGGCAGTATTGCTCATGTGAAAAATACCGAGTAGCACCGTGGTTCGGAACCCACGTTAAACTGTAGGTCCCCCTATAACTGGCTGGGTAAGTCAGTTCGAAGGTCGGAGGAAGGCAACGGCATACCACCTCCAAACAGGGCCATGCCTAGTAAAGCACTGTGGTGTTCAAACCAATCTTCGGATTGTTGACTGCATTACCATTAGATCATGAATACGACACTTCATAATGATGTGGAACGTGTCAGTTAAATGAAATGTGTCTATACATAATATTACATGACACTCAAAATTTGAATATTTTATTTTATTTTTATATTCATACAGCTCCTTTTCTTGTCTCCAAATGTTTCTTTTATTTTGCTGTAGGCGGTATCTATTTTTCCCCTATTTTTCACTCTTCTACAGACTTGCATTTGCCTTCTAGCCACTCCTACTTAGCTATTTTACATTTCCTGTTAATCTCATTTCTTAGTTGTCTGTACTCCATTTTACCTTTTTCATTTACTGCATTTTTATATTTTTCTCCTTTCATCAATTAAATTTAGTATATTCTGTGATATCGAAGGATTTTTTGCAGGTCTTGCCTTCCTACCTATTTTGTCCTCTGCTGCCCATTTCTGAATGCCAGCCATTCTTCTTCTACTGTTTTATTTCCCCTCGGCTCTGTCAATTTTTGCCTAAAGCTCCCTCTGTAATCGTCAAGAACTTCAGGTTCCTTCAATTTTTCCAGGTCCCATCTCCTTATTTTCCTACTTTTTTGCAGTTTTTTTTTTTCAGTTTCAACCTACAGTTCATGACAAAGAAGTTATGGTCAGAGTCTATATCAGCCCCTGGGTATGTCTTACAGTTTCAAACCTGGTTCAGAAATCTATGTCTTACCATTATAAAATCTATCTGGTACCTTACAGTATACAAACTTCTTTCATGATTCTTAAACCAAGTCTTTGTTATGATTACATTATGTTCCGTTTAAAATTCTACAATCTGATCTCCTCTTTCATTACTTTTGCCCAGTCCATATTCACCATATTATTCGATCTCCTCATCATCGGCAGAGCTAGTGGGCATATAAACTTGTACTACTGTGGTCAATGTTGGCTTTGTATCTATCTTGACTATGATAATGCGATCACTGCGCTGCTCATAGTAGTTTACACGCATTCCTATTTTCTTATTCATTATAAGACCTACTCCTGTAATACATCCAACTGATTTTGTATTTATAATCCTGTACTCGCCTGACCAGAAATCCTGCTCCTCTTTCCATCGAACTTCACTAATCCCCGCTATATCTAACTTCAGGCTATCCATTTCCCTTTTCCTGATTAGTACCTGCCCGCAGATCCGAATGGGGGACTATTTTACCAACGGAATATTTTACTCGAGAGGATACCATCATCATATATTCACTCAGTAGAACTGCATTTCCTCGGGAAAAGTAACGGCTGCAGTTTCCCCTTGCTTTCAGCCGTTCGCAGTAGCTGTGTGGCAAAGCCACATTAGCTGATGTTACAACGCCAGCTCAATCGAATCATCCAGACTGTTGGCCCTGTAACTACTGAAAAGGCTGCTGCCCCTCTTCAGGAACCACACGTTTGTTTGGCCTTTTCACAATACCCCTCCGTTCTGGTTGTACCTATGGTACGGCTGTTTGTATCGTTGAGGGCACGCAAGCCACCCCACCTCGGCGACGTCTGTGATTCATGGGAGTGGACTTATACACCAACAATCATTATAAAAAATTTATTAGTATAATATAGTTGTATATTATACTAATAAATTTTTAGTATAATTATTGTTGGTGTATAATTCAGCTCATTTTATGTAACATTTTATTTCTAACTGAAAAAATGAAAGGGGCCTCGCAAAGACGACTTCGCCGACTCCCAGTTTTCGTCTAGCGTTGCCACTAACAGTAGGCCTATATACGAAATCTGTTAAAAATATTCTAGAACATTCGTAATTTCTCAACAATGGAGTGTTTGCTGTTCACATCTGTGTTGATTAGGTAACTGCCGGAAGTTTCATTATTGTATGTCCGTTAGTTATTATTCAGTGCTGTATTGTGTAGAACGACGTCTAGGACAGTCGCGCAAAATGATGCAGGTAGCCTACGATGTTGAGTGTTTAAACCATAATTGGTGTTACGAATGGTTCATGCAGTTTAAAAATGGCCGGACGAAATTTAAAGATGACACATTCAGGACACCCATCGACTTCTACTATAGACGCTCATGTCAGGAACTTTAATGAAATTGTGCGTGCCAATCGAAGATTGACTGACCGAGATATTGCAGAAGAAGGTAACGTTTTATTTCAGTTCTCTCCTGTCATGAAATCCTGACACAGCATATTGGAATGCATCTTGTTGGTGCCTTGTTAGTCACAAGTGTCATGGAAACAATAGATCAGATAAAAGAAAATTCGCAGACAGCACTCTGCGGGATCCAGCAAGAGGTGTCCCATTGTGACTTTACCGGGTCGTAGTTCGTTGTAGTGTTCACAACCTGAAACGAGGCAGCTATCGTACTTGGGCCGTAAAATTATCGTAAATGCACCTGATTTTACCAAAATTATCGTACTTACCTGCAAAATGACAATAATACATAATATTTACTAGCAAACCTAATTTTGTATAACTTATACCGTACTGTAGTCTGTCTCTTGCAAAATATATTACTTTTTCCGAATGGAGAGCGGTTTTTAAAAAATTGTTTTATGCATGACGTATAAAATCGTTCCAGGAAAAATTGTGCGACTTCTCCTGGTTAAATTCCGTTAGATATCGGCTTCATCGGAAAGACTGCATTTACTTTCTCCTTCCTCCGATTGCTGCCAATGCCACCGATCTAACAATTGGGACGCAATATTCCGTAACGGAACCAAGTGTCGTTGTATTCCTTGCTAGTAAGTACTTATGCATTTGTAGACGATAGTCTGGGAAACGCGTGTTCATGAATCAGTGTTAGTTCGGTATAAATCTTAAATCTTTGCACCTGATCAGTGCGCGACATGTTAGGCGGACAAGTCGCAGGCACACTGTGGATTGTCATCATTTCCGCTCACATGTTTCCTTGCACGTACCGACAAATAAGTTATAGCACCTGATCCCTTTCCTTATGATCTGCTACAATAAATGAGAGAAAATATATAATACGCAGCCGAAGAACTAACGTATTTGAGAGATATACTTACTTCTCAAGCCAAAAGCAATCACTCGTCCAGTTAAAATTTCTTGTGTCAGAATGCCGCTTTGTTTAAGGAAATGCGTGAAACTTCATCACCACCAAGCACGACTCAAGCACTTTAACGTAGCTACGAGCATTGTAACGCAAATATATAAAGAGCGAATCAAATTATTTATCCCGACAACGGCACTACATTGTCGCTCACCCGTCGGTAGACGCTCACAGTCCCTGAGATTATTAAATCGACGAGCTGTATTACGAAAGTAGCCGTTCATAGCTACTGAGATGATTAAAGCGACAAGTTTAATTACGAAAGTAATTTACCAGTAGGGCTGCGAGAAAAAATCTTGGAAGAGACAATGTATTGTTACATTTTATTACGTTCGAAATTATCGTACATCTGCGTACGATAGTAACATTCTTTCGTACATCGTACGCAGGCACGAAATTATCGTACATGTACGATAATTATCGTACGGTTGTGAACACTGGTTCGTTGCCTCTTGAAGTTCTCGTCGATCGGCGCTCTCGGTAACGACTGGCTGAAATTCCATGGGGCAAAACTAATTTATTACAAATAATGTAGGCGACACGTAGAATTGCAGTTCAATTGACACTTTAATGACTCATTAGTGCCCAACTGTCCCTTTTTTTTGGCCAGCGTACAAGTCTCATTAATAACATATACGCCAGCCCAAGTATGCACATTCCATACATCAATAATACAAATTTGCACAATTGTATGTGGAATACAAAAGTTCGATGGGTACAATTTAGTGTGGCACGAATATTAATTATCAATTCATAATAACATTTTCTACACGACTAACATTAAAAACTTTTACATATTCTAATTAAAGTTCAGAGTGACGTGGATAGTATCTCAGATAATCACGAAACCAGACTCATTTACATGACGCGAAAGTATCCTGTTTATATCATCGAAACTATGTCACTGAAAATTACATATTGTTAATTGAGTCTATTAAATTAATTATCATGGAAAAGTAAACAATTACATGCAACTGGCTGTAGTATAAGGTAGCTTAAATAACACTGATTAAATTGATATACAAGTCTCTGTTATATTAGTAGTATTTTATATCAAAATATAACTTAATAGGGTTGTCAACACTAATAACGTAATTATACAGAAACTAATGAGGGCACAACTTCCCTAACATTACTTGTGAAACATAATAATACCTGCTTTAATATTATAAGAAAAGAATTTAATTAGTTTTATCAGAGATACTAATTATCCTAATACCCGACCTATAACAATAAGCACTTGCAGGAACTAATTAATCTTTCCTAATTAAACAAACATCTGGAGACGTCAAATAATAGAAAATAACTTCAGCTAGTCGCGTTAGAAAAAAGAATAACAAAAGTTTTAGGAAAGAAAATGATAATAGAATAATTACATTCGTACCTATTATTATGCAACGTTTGTACCGGGAGGCTCAGTAATGCAAACAGATGGGAATAAATCCCAACATGCTTCGTTACACCATGACTTCTTTTGGAATTGGAAATGGCGTTGGGAGCTCAGTGTTTCATTCGTGGATGAGACGAAGGAGAGAGGAGATAAGAGCAGAAAAATTTTGTGGACAAAGTTCTGTAATTTTTTGTAACAGACCATGTACACATTACGGCATTAATGGATATGTTCTGTGCAGAAACAGCATGATATTATTCTTATACTATTAGCTCATATGTCATTGTATACTCAATTGACATTTCAACTGGTTTAACCAAACATTTTTTTCCCAACAGTTGATTCTCTCTGAGAGAAACTAGTATAATATAATAATAATAATGACAACAATACAACAGTTGAAATGGTAATGTGCAATGAGTCATATGAAGTTTACATGAAGGCAGATGGCGTGGTCCTTTTGTGGTGTTCACAGAGGTGCTGGTGCGAGTGAAGTGCGTGGGCATCTGCGGCTCAGACGTGCACTTCCTGAAGCACGGCCGCATCGGCAGCTATGCGCTGGCGGGACCCATGGTGCTGGGCCATGAGGCCAGCGGCATCGTAGTGCGAGTTGGCGCTGCCGTCACACACCTTGTGCCAGGTATGCTACTAATGTGTATCTAATGGGCATGTAATGGGTATGATTCACAATGACTTTAGAAGGAATCTTCGTCTGATGAGCAGAACACACAGTGTAAACAATGTGCAAATGAAAATTCCTTCTTTCCCCAAAAATTTGGACTACATCCAGTCTCAACAGTAATTGATTACCAGCAGCCGTACCCAAAAGCTCCGCTTCTAATAGGGGACAAACTAGGGTGTCTGGCATCTGCCCTTATGGCATTCGCAGAGGGGCACCAAACGGAGACAAGATGATGTGCCCCTGATGTGAACAAGTGACATTGAGCAGGGGTTGGCACTATAAACAGGAATTTTGAATTGGGGAGGGGGCACCAAAAGGAGATGCAGAAAGGGAGGGCGGGAGGGGCAAAAGCTGCTTACCGAGTGGTGACAGGGCAGGGTGCGCCAACTATTAAGTCTGTGCCACAGTTGGGAAATGTTGTAGATCCAGCACAAGTATCCAACTACGCATTACTGTAGCTTGTGACAGATTAAATGGAAAAGAGAAGGCACGCACTTCTAACACATGTAATTTCATAATGCTTTTTGAATGGGACTCGGAGATACGTCCTACACTCTCTGCTGTGATCTTCTCTGTCACCCTCTCTCTGACCCTTTCCTCAGTCTCCTCTCTTCGTACATATCCTTCTCCCCCTTCCCCTGTCCATCTTTCTCTCCTCTGCCCAGCCTCTCTTTGTCCACCTGATCCTCTTGCTTACTTCTTTCCCTCTCCATCTCATCATCACACTCTTCCTGGTCATCTACTCCCACTCTTTCTACTGCCATTTCCTCCCCATTCCCAATCTCCTATTTGTCCCACCTATAGAGCTTTTTTTAGTGTAAAGGTTCCTGACGGAATGGTTTGACATTTTAACAAAACGTAGTCCTGCAATACAGAACAACATGAAGAGGTGTCCAGGCTTTCACCTTACCTGGGGCACAGTGGAAGAAGGCAATTGATTCCTTTTCCACTTCCTTAAAACCCATATCCTTCCTTTCTCCTCTCCTTTCTTCCTCTTTTGCTGAAGAAGCGAAAGCTTGTATGTGTTTTTGTGTGTATTTTTTTGTGTGTCTGTCAATGAGCCTGTCCTTTGGGTAAGTCATCCGTTTTCTATTTTTTATATTAGTAATATATATAGGTAGATGTGGTTGACTTACCAGGTGAAAGAGCACAGGTACGTAGATAGAAACACAAATAAAAACACAAACACACAAATGTTGAGCTTTTGCAGTCCTGGGTTGCTTCTTCAGAAAAAGAGCATGGAAGGAGAGGGGAAAAGGAAAGGATAAGGGTTTTAAGGGAAGTGGGTGAGGAGTCATTCCATCCTGGGAGAGGAAAGACTTGCCTTGGGGGAAAAAGGATAGGTAAACAAACAAACACACACACACACACACACACACACACACACACACATATCTCAGAGGTATGTTGCAATAGGTTATATATCACAATTTTACATAAATAATACAGACTTTCCTTGCATTTCCATGACCCAATTTTATTACACCTTGCTAAATCTCTAGTTTTGTAGTTGTGACTAAAGTAGCCATAAGATAATAGACCAGGGTGTATGATGGAAATTTTGAAACTGAAAATATTCAGTTTATCATAATTTTCTCTGTTTTTCTCTCTCTTTTTTAACTGATCATGTAGTAGATATTGGAATTGATAGCAACATTGTGTCAGTGTATTAAATGCAACTGTGTATCAGAAATTTCCAGCCCTGACTAGTGGGGGGGGGGGGGGGGGGCAAAATATATGGGGCCATTAAATAAATGAACAGTTTTTTGAATTTGTAGATTGTGACCAGGAAACAGGAGTTGCTGTTGCTCATTTACTGTAATTTGATCGTTACTTATGAAACAGTTCCAATCAGTGAATGCCACAGACAATGTTACGATAATGGAAGTAACATGAGTGGGGTTTATAAGGAACCTCAGACACAATTTCTTGAGTGGAATTAACTTCCAAAATTTTCTCCATGTCCTATCATAGCCTTAGCGTATGTGGTGTACTTGTAACTGACATTATCATGAAAAAGAAACTTTTTTTGGAGTGATTCAACGAGTTTATATAACCTATTCAGCAGCAGCCCACAACAATGGAAAATTTTGAAACTGTGTGTTTCAATTTCTTTGTGTTCTATGTCTAATTCACGCTGGAGTGCCCAGGTTGATACTGAGAGACCAGTTGCATGTCATTTAGATAAGATTGCTTTTGCTGTTGAAACATTCAGTAAATTAAATTTGTCAGCTGAAAGACGTTCTGTGGTATGGAGTTTTATGGATTATGTGAGATCTTTCAAATGTTCAATGACTGCATCAGTTTGGCTAAAGTTTGGAAACAAATTATTGCAAGCTCAACATATGATCACTGACGTTGAGAGTCTTTTAAATGACTTGAAATGCATTTACGAAAATTGGGACAACATTCTCACTGAATGTAAAGTTGCTGCTTCTGCAATTAATGTAGGACCCATTTCTCCAGAGGTGGATAGTAAAAGAAAAAAAATTGTTTCTTGATGAAACCAGGAAAGAAAAGATGGATATAAATTCAGAAGATCTATTCGAGATAAATGTTTTTATGTCATTGTTGATACTCTGGTGTCTAGCTTGAAAATACAATATGAAGAAATTAAGATTATTGATGAAAGATTTACGTTTTTGTGGAAACACTCAGTGATGACTGACAATCAGATCACTGAGACATTCAAGTTATTCATCAGTGAATATCATAATGATGTGACATCCAAAATAGAAGAAATGAAATATTTAAAAACAATTCATACTTCAAACTTTGAAAGTGTAGCCTTGGAACTATTTGATTTCGTGAAAATGATGCAAAGGTCAAAATGTAAAGCTTATTTTCCAATTTATGTGTAGCTTTGTGCAACTTTTGTATGCTACTGGTGACTTTAAATGTGACAGTAAGGTCATTCAACAGTTTGGTTCCTGTTGAAAATTGCCTGAGATCAAATATACATGAAGGATGTCTCACAGATTTGGGGACTGTGGCAATTCAAGCAGATTTGGTGAGGCAACTGGACTTTGATGCTTTGATTCAAACATTTGCTGAACAAAAAGCTCACAAAATGCCACTGACAGTGCTGTATGCAGATGGGGTGTTGTATACTACCGCTGCATGACCCATTGCAGTTTACACGCGAGTCTGATGATGACTCTTTTACTAAAATGTGCGCTCACGCAAGGGAACAAGCAAGGATGGAGCATTCCATACTGCAATGTACTGACTGACATTCTTCAATGTACAAATCATTAAAAGTATTGTGAAAGTCAATTAAACCAATTTATAAAATAAAATGAAATGCATACATATCATCCCACCAAGAAAAGTTATAATTAAAAAAATGACAGTTGTGAGGTCCCTTGAGACATATTTATGAAATGCCCCAATATTCTGGAAAATCTTCATATTTCCATCTTGCCATATATCCACCTGAGGGCAATTGTGCTAGTTTTATTGCAGGCAAAAAGTGTCACTTCAGCATTCCTATGTAAGGTGTTAAAGAATCAGTCAAAAGGAGCAGTATGAGTTGTCATTTTTCTTGCTCCTGAACTCCAGCTAGTAAACTCGTTAAGTCGTATCAGTTTTCCCTTTTGCCTTGTTGGTCATGGTCAAGATATAGTCCAGGTTCCTCACTGTGGTGATTCTAGGTTCCTTATAACTGTTTTCCTCAGTATCTTCCAAAGCAATATTCCTTTGAATGAGTCCTGTCTTCTGTTCCACAAAAGAGTTGTAGCCATGTTATTCTTTCTTGATTATTGTTGTTATTTTTTTAAACTTTCATTCATCTGAATGGTGTGTTAGTTATTTCCAGAGCACGAAATTTGGGACATGGTTACCGACTATTTTCTTGTTTCACTACATTCTAGATTATTTTGATTGTAATAGAATATTATAAAAGTTTTCTAATATAATAGGTAGCATGAAACCATTCAGTTTTCTCAATAAATCAACTCCCATAAATGGATTGTTCTGAACATGATATGAAGAAAGCTCTATATTGAGGGAAAGGAATTAAATAGGCATCATACTGGAAACAGGAGATTTAACTTGCCATGTAATTTCTGTAAGTAGTAAGTCTATCTTTCTGCATATTTTTAGAAAAACAATGTAATGTACTTCAACAACTGAAACAAATTTTGTATTAGATATACTGTGATCACAACAACAAACTAACATTGGCAGTTCATTGCTTCTATGATATCAGGTACATATTCATGTGTCTATGAGAATAGAAAACTAAAAAAAAGTTATTCTGATACACCTCTACATAAAATCAGTATTCTGTGTTTAAATACTGCAGATTTTCTTCAGTTGCTTCTGCTCTTTAAATATCATGCAATGACGTCACAATCTGCATAATTTCCTCAAATTTTTACAGGCTCTGTAGTACAGGATGTCACTGCATTCAACATACAGTCAAAGTTAGTACTATTAATAGTGGATCAACAATATGCGTGTGCCTACTACCAGACTGAGGATGAGGATTGAATCAGCTGTACCGTAAACAACCCTTAGTTTGCTCAATTTCTGCTGGCAGTATCCCATGCAGTGTACTACCATAGTATAAATTGATTTGTGAACATGTGTTTTCTTTTTAATAGGAAATTATATTTCACTCTACCCAGTGAGTATTTTTGTGTATCTCCAATATTCACCAAATTACCTGACATTTAAAACATGTCAGACCAGCTTCAAAATAACAATAAAATTGGCTTTATGCATTTGGAGATGGGACCCAATTACACATCCAGCCCTGTACCCAGTGCTGGTTCTCAGAGGCCCTGAAAAGTTCAAACATTTGGTCAAGAACTTTCAGTAATTAATGGTTTTGCACACATGAACCTTTAAATCTTTATTAATGTATACGCAGTCATCTACAGAATTGGGGCCAGTACACACTGGCTGGCACTTCACTGTCAAGTCAGCAGTATAGTATTGAAAATGAGAAACTAACAGTGATAAAACACATTGTTGACCAAAGCAAACATGTTTTCTTGATTATTTTTTATGGTTAAGTGCTAAGAAGAGAAAAATTTTAAAACATTGAAATTTATTTGCAAGTTCAAATATATGCATACCAGTACTTTGAAGTTGCAGCTGTCTCACCCAATTGTACAGTGTGCATTTGCTACACAGAATAGACCTTTTCAATTTAGCTGCCCCACATCGGTAGCACTAACAGCAGCACATTATTTCCAAATTAACACAACAGCCTCAACTGTCCAATTACAACTTTAAATTCAAGTATAAGCACGGAATATCAGCCATCTGCCAATTTTTTGGTAATAAATATTTTTGGGACATTATTTCTGACAGTAATTTAATGTTAATATGTTGGGTTCATGTGTGTTGAAGTGACACCTATTACGGGACTTCCTAGACCCAGACCCAGGTCTTATCCGTAAATACTTTGCATACTTTATTGGCAGCTACGTCAGTATGCTGTCTGTTGGCAGACACTGTTGATACTATTACTAGTACATCTACTATCCCCCAGCTATCATTCTGCCATTGTCAGTTCAAAATTAATGTTGTCTTTCCAGGTGCACTGATTTTTCTTTTTCTGGCAATTTACATAGCAACAGAAGAGGGAAAAATACAAAATAAGCCATTTTTATTTACTTTTCTTTTTCATGTGTTTTTTCCACTCATCTTCAGCCATGTTCTATAAAATATGGTGTTCAGGAACCAACTTAACAAGGTGTCATTTATAGTGAATGTTTCAATAATTTAATCTGAAGAATTAGTATAGCTATTGATGCCGTTACATGTGAAACTATTAATGAAGTTGTTGTCGAGCAGTTCACTGCAGATGAGTCTGAGTTCTTCCACTTCTCCAACCAAGCAAATCACTGCAGCCTATGATCAGACCCCTCTTGAGGCACACAAACATTTTTGAAAGGTATACAAAGCTCTGGTTTGGTTTGAATGAGTAGGGACTGTGGAGTCCCATGCATTTTACACAGCACATTGCGGGAATTTCCTGGAGCTAGGAAAACATCTCTTAAATTGTATCATATACCCAATCCGATATAATCCAGTGTTATCTTGAAGATATGCAATTTTGTTGTTGTTGTTGATCTAATAAGAATCTCTTTTCTTAGTATTTTTTATTTGCAAATGTTCAAAATTACTATCATACCAATGACAATAAATAGTCTGATTGTGAAAAGTGTCTCTTTGCCTTATTTGTATGCCTTAAAATAAAGTAGATAAATAAATAAAAAAACTGCAAGTTCCATATCAAGTCCAGTCGTAGAAATGGATTTGAGGTCATAATGGCATGTCAATGGAAGATGATTTATTGTTTCTTCCTTGGCTCTTTATATACTGCCAGAAATACAGCACAGCCTTCCAGAGTATGTGTGTATTAGATAGAAAGAACAAGATGCAGCTTAGGAATGGGAAGGTGGGTGGGTGAAGGAAAAAAATTAATAAAAAAAAAAAAAAAAAATTTAAAAAAATAATGAATTGAATGCATGCATGCCCTGTATGCACACACACAAACACACATACATGGCACTCAAAATAGGAAAGGTTTATGATACAGAGTTGGGAACTGTGGCGTGCAGAAAAAAGGGAAGTTATCGTAAGTTGAGGCCTGGATAATTTTGGGATCGAAGAATGTACTGTAGGGATAACTCCCATCTGTGCAGTTCAGAAAATCTGGTGGTGCCACAGGGTGGTCCACCTTGTTTTTGGCCACAGTTTGGCAGTGGCCATTCATTCTAATGGACAGCTGGTTAGTCATCATGCCAATATAGAAAGTTGCGCAGTGATTGCAGCACAGCTGGTAAATTACATGGCGGTACTCACAGGCCACTGATAGAGTAGGATAAGCCTGTGACAGGTGGAATAGGAAGTGCTGGGTGCATGGATTGGATAGGTCTTGTAATGGGATCTTCCACAGGGATATGATCCCTGTGGCAGTGGGCTGGATTTCAGGGTGAACTCAAGCTCGGGCGTTCAGTAATGACGGGAAAGAAATTTGCTATATCCTTTGAAAGGAACTATTCCGGAATTTGCCTAGAATGATTTAAGAAAATCATGGAAAACCCAAATCTGGATGACTGAAGGAGGATTTGAACCACTGTGCTCCTGAATGTAAGTATGATGTGTTACCATTGCGCCACCTTACTTGGTTGAAACATTGATGATTTCCAATCGAAACTGCTGTTTAGTCAAAACTAAATATCTCATCACAGTTTTCCTCAGTGCTCAGCTGTCTCATTTACTACACATAAAAAAAAAAAAAAAAAAAAAAAAAAAAAAAAAAAAAAAAAAAAAAAAAAAAAAAAAAAAAACCTGACTTGTGCTTCTTTCTCACGGCATGCCTTATGACCACTGCCAACGTTGCTGTGTCAGGACATGTAAGTTCAGTATGTATCTGCCAGTGTGCCAAACTTTCACTAATCAAAAATTGTTGTAACTTATGACAGGCCAGGAACCACTGCCATGGACAAATGTACTCTGTAAGACGACACTTGATAGGTCAACATCATATGTACAAATGACCATCACTGCTTTCATTGTTGAAGACCGTGTCCCATCATTCCAAGTGATCCACTGATGATACCAGTCAAGGTGCACATGTTGATGCTGTGGTGTGAGTAGAAGATGAGCTAGAGGCATGCATGCATGTATTCCACTGCTAGTAAACTGTTGGCAATAGCTCGTGTTGACACTTCTGGGCTCACAAACCCTCTTATCTGTGCTGTGGGAGGCATACAATCTGCCACTTCTGCCCTTACAATATAACGATATTGGCAGAAATCCACACTGCGTGGATGCCCAGAACATCATTTATGGGTGTGAGAAGCTTTATGTGTCCACTGCAACCAGCATCACTGCCCTGCCCTCCAACAGGGTTCACAAACACATCCTAAGATGTCATCCAAATACAGCATACTGCACCACAAGTGCCCCACACAGCCTGAAATGTACTTCTTTGAGCCATTTGACACCATCAAAATATTTGATGTCAGTGCAGTGCTCTGTAACATTGTATACATATGTTCCCAGGTGATCGAGTAGCACTGGAGCCTGGAGTACCATGCCAGCAGTGTGAACTGTGTCTTAGGGGTCGCTACAATCTCTGCCGTGATGTTCGCTTCTGTGCTTGCCCACCAACACATGGTGCACTCACTGCTTACTTCGCACATGCAGCTGATTACTGCTACAAGCAAGTTATTTTATTTATTTATTTATTTTTTAAGTTTTATTTATAATATTATTTCGAAGTTGGCACAACTGTAAAGCACATATTGTTGATTATTAGCCTAAATTAATTTGAAATATAAAAGCAATTTTTTACAACTAAAGCAAGTAAAATGATGATATTGAGGCACTTGTAAAATAATGTGATGCCTAATGTCATGTCTTATAACATAGCATAATGTCATCCAGCATGGTATTCCTCATATCATTCAATATGATACTACAAGCTGTGGTGGCTTTAGCCACCAATTTGAGTGTGTGTGTATCGACCATGGTCAAGAACTGAGTGGCACATTTTCATGACAATCTTTGGTCTCTTTCTTTGGTATCATCTCCATGTTAAACCAGTTGGTGTTTTTATTCTGCGTCAACAACATCAATAAAGCTATTGTTCTATAAAGTTTGTGGTCACTGGGCTCCACCGCCTGTAGTAGCCTCCACAGTGGTGACCCCAACATGGTGACCCCCATACTAAAACAGTTCTATGTGTTCGGTACAGTGTTGTTCCACAGTTTTTAGCATGTTCCTTCGACCGTAATTTGCTCACGCTCAGTATGCCAACAATCCCACGTCCAAGTGCAACATGTCGACATCCGTGCAACCGCTGCCCAGACTCGCACTTCCTCAGCAACTTGTGGTTTCCAGCATTCTCACGAATGTTAGCTCTTTGCATAATGCCAGACTGCTGCACTTGTCCGGACATTCGCCACAGGACATCTTCACATCGCTGCAAATCAACAATGCCATGCCTCAGCGATGTGATTCTGGCTTTGTCACTCCACAGATGCTTTCAAGTACTTCTTTTTATGCCACTCCACTGTTTGAGTGCTCTCAGCTCTTCCGTGCTTCGGACAATGCCAGCCACAACACAGACTTTGTGCAAAATTGAAACGTGCAACTGCCTGCCGCCACGCTGGGTGCTCCAATGTATCACTTATCCCTCTGCCAGTCACGCGCCCAGCCTTCAATGGCCAGGTGGGTTACAAAGTTTTGCTTCTTTGAGTGCTGTGCATCAAAATATACTGTTTGAACTTTGCCAACCTAATTGCTGTACACACGTTTGTGCTGAACATTGTGCTAACCTTGCTAGTGCACCTCCTTGTGCAAGTTTGTTTCCGGCAGCCCCCCCCCCCCCTCCCCAACCTCTGTACCAGTTCAGCTGCTTCTGTCAGTGCATCTTGTGAACATTCTGCACTACAATCCTTCCTAAAACCCCCACAGTTTCATCCACTGTGCCAACTCTGCAAACATGTGTGCTACACAGCATGTGCTCACGTGCGCCGCGCCTCCGGGTGTGCCTTCCGCAATGCGAAGTGGTCCCCTTCCACACCCAAACTTTGCTGGACTAATTCTGTTTTATCCTTTCAACTGTAATTGCTGTAATCTCTTGCTCTTGATTCCTGTGGTTCCAATACATTGATTTTTGTAGTATATTCATAGATCTATTACTTAAAGTTGGTTTTTAAACCTTTGTTGCATCTATCTTCTGGCATCTGCCATCTTTATGATATGTGTGCTATATAGAATCAGTTAACATTTCTGTATTCTAATATTTTACTGTTAACATTTTCACATAATATTTCATTTTATGTGTCAATATTTATGTTCATCATGATTGTATTTTTGAGATATTTGAGAGTGTCAGAAAAACACATACTTTCAACTTAATTTCTACTTCTGAAACAGGCGTGAACCATCACTGCTTACAACAATAGTTCGTTGTAGGAAGTA
Organism: Locusta migratoria; assembly: GCA_026315105.1. Classification (NCBI taxonomy): domain Eukaryota; kingdom Metazoa; phylum Arthropoda; class Insecta; order Orthoptera; family Acrididae; genus Locusta; species Locusta migratoria. The sequence continues at coordinate 132,348,473 of CM048747.1, forward strand.
GTGATGGAAGTGACAAAAACAACATTTACTTCAATAGCAGGATATTTATTTCAGCACTGTAGATTCTACAATAAGCAATTTGTTGGCAGATGTTTGTGTGTTCAACAACTGGTACAAGAGGGTACACACTCCCCAGCGATCGAGGTCATTGTTTGGTAGTGTGAGCATGGGGAAAGAGTGACAAATGTGTGTCTGGTACTATTGCACATCTGAAAACAGTACAAAGAGCACCATGTGTTTCAATGATGAGACTGCGAGTGCACAGTGCAGAAATATAATATTTGGATATGCATTTGTGGGGAGCTTATGTTTACCTTGAACCATGTGGCCCATGATAAATAGTTGAATCAGTGGATACCAAGACACACGTGCACAGTCCTGACTTGCAGTTTGCACTGGTTCTCGCTTTGTGTCCTGTGAGGGTGTGCATTTTCACACCATTGCCAAAATCTCATATAACTGGAATTTCTGAGTGTGCCAGAGAATTCTGGGAAATCACATCTTTGTGGTGGCTGTGAGTGAGTCTGCATTTCCACATTTCTCAGCAAAGCTGTCATACAGATTCCCCTGGGAGAGACAAGCACTGATTTGTGCACTGTGCAGTTTATGTAAGCAGGGTGTAATAGCTGCAGACTAGTGAGTTGAGATTGAGTGGCAGGCAGTGACTTCACTGTGCACTGGGCTGTCTGAATGCTGTGTGCAGCACTGTGGTTGTTGGTGTGTAGGAGATGAGGCATTGAGCAGTACACTGCATTTACAAACTGTTTATACTAACGCTAAAGTATTCATGAGGTGTGTTGTTCATTGATTACACAGCAGCATGGCACAGCAAATGATCTAGCCTAAATGATTGCAACAGTGGAGGCAACAAAGCAAGCCAGTGTCATGCCAACTCAATACGCAGGACCCAGAACTGCAATGGTCAAGGCTGATGACTGTCGAGCGATGTCCAGAGTTCGACGAGAGCACGCACCTGGGAACCGGCATGGTAGCTTTTGCAGCCTTGACACCTGTCATGGTGGAGTCACAGAGACACAAACGCGAGAGTCCATGAGATGCAACAGACAAGCTGTCAGCACAGGACTGGTCAGCTGAAGACATAGCCTGCTAGAGGCTGTGCCTCTACAGCAAGCAGCAGCTGGGGTGCTTGAGTGCAGTTAATGCTTAACAAGCACAATCCAGCAGAAAACCAATCTTGACACTTGTAGTAGTGGAGACTATACATGCTTTAGCAAGTGTGAATGTGATTTTTTCAGAGCTCAAACAAGGCTCCCAGAGCTGCAAAAGACAAGTGATGGCTGGATCTCGACAAGAAGTAAGGTGTCAGCTGTTGAGGAATGCTGCCAAAGACATGCAGCTTCTCAACAGCAGGCAGTGGGCAGTGTGAGTGAGGCATGGTGTCACGATGGCGTAACCCAAGCATTTGCATCTGACAGTCAGCTGGTGCATGTGATGTAGTCGGCCGACCACTGTGATGGGTGCGGTGTGGGTGGAGAGGGCATGTGAGGTGGCATGGCAACAGCTGGTGGCTTCTGGGTGGGGGCAGGCTGCAGGCACCCAGCTACATGCTTACAGCTAGCAGGAGACGTGCTTCATTGGCAGCTACGGGTGCAGGTTCTGTCTGATTGGTAGTGAAAGGAGCATCTTCTGTTGACTTGTTCTCTGCTGAGTCAAAAAACGAATGTAAGCTGGCTGCAGTTGGTCAGTGAAAACTGTTGACAACTTGCTGTTGTATTCTAGTGAAAATATCTTGTCACTGTGGGTCAGCATACAGTGTGACCCAGAATACAACAGGCAGAGTAGAGGCTGTACAAAGTCAGTCCACAGCATGACATGTACAGTCCTGCAGATTAGCGTGCACAAATACCTTCCTGATACTGTGCTCTGTCAGTGCATGTGGACAGAATTTGGCCATGTGCAAGTGCAGACATTTGATGAATAATAGTGCCCAGGCGTTCTGTAGCAGTGGTACTTCCTCCATGAAATCCCCTGAAATGGAGAGCTGCTGTCCATAGGGGAGGTCATCATGAGAAGCACCGACATCTTCCTTAGGTGTGGCTGACAGGCCCAGGAGAACTATCGGAAGTGCTTCTATTGAGGAGGAGTTGTAGCACAATAAGACTTCTTTTAGCATCCTATGCAACTGCTCCACCAAGCCGTTAGAGGCTGGGTGGTTACTCAACGTCCTGTGCAGCCTTGCGCCACACAGTTGGGCGATGTGGCTAAACAGTGCACAGTTGACTTGATGGCAGAGATCCATATGGTGTGACTGGTGCACTAAAAAAGCTTGCCAACCAGGTGTTTACAAATGCAGTGATGATGATTTCTACAGTGATGTTTGCAATGGGTGTTGATTCCAGCCAACGGATAAAACAGTTCACCATGGTCAAAAGGTACCACTTGTTCAGGGACAGAGGCAAGAGGCCTACAATATCCACTTGAACATTGGAGAAACAGTGTTTCCCGATGAGAAAGGTGCAGATGAGTGCACGAGTGCATGCTGACTTCAGCGTGCTGAGAAGCAGTACAACAGGTTGGCCACAAAGAAATGGTTCAAAAATTCTCTGACATTTACAGATCTTTCAGTAAAATCTGTAATACTTTTCCATGATTTGAAATTTTATTCAAATTATACATATATAAAAAATTAATTGTTTTCTATTGGAAACAATTAATTCTTGCTACAAAACTTACAAAAATGAAGGCGACATATTTGACACAGTTAGCTATGTTTATTTTATTTATTTTCTGTATTTTGCCATAGTTGGTACTTTGTAAGTAATTTGACAATCTTCTAAAATGTAAATAATTTAAAATGAGCAATACACAAGCAAGCTTATGACTTAGCATAAGCTAGTGCAAACTAAATTTTAATATTTGGTAGATCTCACTATTGAAGATTTGTACACTGCTCGTCAATAGCTTGAATCTCAGCTAAATTTAGCTTTTTGATGCAATTTTTTTCTTTCATTCTTTTCATTTCCTACACTTTTTCTTTTCAAATCTCCTGATTCAGTTATCATGGCTTCTTTTTTCTGACATTCAGTTTCTTCTGACAATTTGAACACAAATTGCGGTGAGAATGAATTAAAGATTTTGGAACTTCAAGAGTTGCAGCATATCCATTTAATTCATTAAGTACTTTAGGGGTTGGCAGCTTCTCTTTTGCATGTAGTTGTTTGTAGTGGCATGATGATTCAGTGTAAGCATACATGACCAATCATGTGCATATGCAGACGGAGTTAAGTTTTTCCAAATCTCAACAAATCTTCATTTTCAGTCTAACCATGAACTCAAAAAATGTGAAATGTTTGTAGCAAAACATAATTTCTGACATGCAAGAGTGTCAAAGTGTCAGCTGTTTTGTGCACAGAATGAAATAGAAGAAAGATGATGTGGCGCACACACACACACACACACACACACACACACACACACACACACACACTCACACCAAGCAGTCTCCATTTCAAATGATTTATCTTTTGTAATGAAAGCTAATGGATCATTAGTTGTGGAATTTATATTGTTGCTATAATCACATGTAACTATGACAATTGCAAATATGCACAGCCAAAAGTACAACCAGGATGTCCCTTCAATTTCAGCACAATAAATTCACACAATCTTTTATCGCCTATCATTGGTTATGTGCAATACAGAGAAACAAATGATAATATTTCTGAGATGCAAATCTGTGTATTTTAAAGCTTACTACCAGGCTCCTACCTAATCACATATTCAAAAATCATATTGTCAGCAACCAAGAATCCTGAAGCTTTGAACATTGTTGGTGTTTACGCACAGAAATTTATTATAGTTGCTACCAATATTTGAAAGGCTGCTACATTTGAAGATTAACAATGATGCACTTCCCATTTCTCCACATATAATATATTAAAAAATCAGTGGTCAAAGCTCAGATAAAAGTGTACTCCACATTTGCTGACAACTATTTTTGTGCTAGTATTTGAGAAGTTTAAAATGCATATGTAGTCCTGCTTAAAGTAGATGGCAAAAGCTAGTTGTGGTGGCTCATAGTGCCATTTTTCAGATCCTCTGTTTGCTTTGCACCTGATTCTAAGATGATGGTTCAGTAAGGAGAAAAAAATAAAATTAAAATAAATAAACAAAAAATATATAAAAAAGGATTCCCCAGTTTGTAACAACTCAGTGCAAGTGTGTGTTCACTGAAGGCAGTCTTTCTGTAGTCCCGGCTGGATGAAGTGTGCAGCCACAAGTGACCTGGTGTTATTACCAGTCGTGACAGCCTGTGGGTGGGATCAAATGTGCTGCAGTGAAATCTCTCAATTGCAGAAACAGGCAGTTTGTCTTTGTAGACACTGTAACAAACATTATGGGAAAGGACACAAGCTCCAATTGATGGCGGTGAGAAACCTCATTGAAGTGGTTATGGGGTTCTTTGTCACTCTCCTGTTCCTTACCAATGTCATCAAAGTGTTCAGGAGGAGACACAATGACACATGCATGGGACAAACATTGGATAACAATATTATCTATTCCTGATACAAGATGAATGTCAGTGGATAACTGCACCTCATAGTCCAACTGCAGGTATCAGTCTGGCGAGCACTTGGTTTTGTTGACCTGAAATGTATGACTGATGGCCTCGTGATATCTGAATGACCAGTAGTACTTCACCACCTCATACACTGCTTGCAGCTCCCCAGACATAGGCACTCCAAGCGTGCTGTGACGTTGATAACTTCCACGAGAAGGAAGCAAGAGCCTGCCAGGTATCACTGGCATGATAAAGAACCCCACCAGTGACATCCTGGCTGGCATCCACAACAAAGACCAGTGCAGCATCGTTTACCAGTTGCATGAGCAGCATTGCTTGTGGACTCTGTGTAGTTGCCCTCCACTGTGTTTGTCCAGATCACCGGAATCCATCCTTTTGATTTGAAGCTGCATAGCACTGCAGTGTGTGGTTCTAACAGTATGGCAGCCTGAGGGACATTTGTGGTATGTCCATCTGAACATTCATTAGAATGTCTTGTAAACATTGTAGTAAATCAGGCAGGATCTTTGATAGATTTTTGGTAACAATGTTTCCCCTTCATATATTACATTCCTATTTATATATTATGTGTATATTGTAAGTTAATTCTACTATGCCTGTGCAAGCAATATATTTAAAAAGTTTTACCACAATTGGATGACTGGTAAGGCAGCTCACAAAATATGAACAAACAAAAATACACACACACACACACACACACACACACACACACACACACACACACACACACACACAAATCATTTCCATGTGTTCCTGAAAACAGGTTAGAAATTATGATACCTCAAACAAACAAAGAAATATGTTCTGTCATAGCTATGATTATTCACTTCAAACTAGAATTAAAAAGAAAAAAAAAAAAAAAAAACATACAAACAAACTTTCAAAACACAGTGTTTAGTGTAATGGCACAATATTCATAGTTTTGTTTTCTGGCATGTACATTATGGATTTTCATGATTGAGGCCACAAACAGTTGATGATAATGTCAGTTTGACATGGCAATTGGCATTACTCATTCCACGGGCTTCATTTTATTATGTACAAAAATGCACAGGGAAATTAAAAAATAAAGAAATCTGTCCAATAGTCCAATTTTTTTCTATTTATCAAAAAATGAGTTTCTTAAAAAAAAAAAAAAAAAAAAAAATATGTACACAGATTCACATGGAAATTTTCAAAAACCTTCTCCATGAAACCATACATACATGAACCAACTGTCATAGTAATTTAATCATGTTCAGAATGAAAATATAGATTTGTTGAATTCCCTTAGGTAAAGTACTCTTCACCATGTACCATACAAAATTTTATGTAGACTGTGGCTTCCGCTTGGTTTAACCCTCCGTCGGGCGCACCTCCAGATGAAACAAAATCAGGCGCACCCGGCCTGAGAGGCCACCCACATATTTTCATATTTGGTGGACTAGCTCCGCCATGTTAAATCAAATTCAAAATGCGTGTTGGCTAGTCTTGAAGAGGATCTAAAGGAAGGAATTACAGCAAACTTAAAGCATAATAATGGATTTATTGAACACAATACACCTTAAACTAAAGTAACCAAAATTACCAATTTCCCACAAAGAGCATTAAAAATTGGTCAAACAGACATCCATAAAAGTAATGAAGTTATTTTTAAAGGACATTAGGCAGTCTATTCTGACATGGAATCATCTTTTCTCACCACATTTGCAGCCAAAAACCGATGCTATAGCTCCCAAATCAACAGCTGAAACACAGGTATGGCAAAGAATGTATACGTCGCTCAAGCAGATTGGTCGATGACAAGCTGAACATTCGTGATTCTTCATCCTTGTAACTCTTGTTTCAGCCATGCATGGTCGACGTTTTAGCCATATGGGAGGTAATGTGGGAGAACTTTCCCGTTCCTTGTGGGGTAAAAATTTTTTCAGACGAGTTTGCAGCCGAAGTGAAATTCGACATATATTCATAGCATACACAGGCTAAATTGTCCAGTTAGAATTTGATGACACAAGGTTTTGCAATTGGTGGCATCATTTGTAGCAATATCTTTTACACTGGATGTTGTGTAATAATGATGTGACTCTTCACACTATGAGTAGTAGAAGGTATCTACTTAGACTACTTCGTCGTCTTATCATTTCCAAAATAAAAACTCCTCAGATATTTTCTTCTCTTCTTCATATTCCCAAGCTGTTCCCTAAACTTCCTGTTCAGTTGCTGAGTCCTTCTTGCCTTCTCCTACTTCATCCTGAGAGTGTGTGTCTCTCTCATCGACTAAATCTTTGAGTACGGCTGGATCTTAAGCAGTTTCGTCCTCGAGGAGGCGCATTATTTCCACAAGAGGCATAATATACTTTTCTGGACATTTCAGCAGAAAATATGGATGTGATAACGTAGGAAAAGAAAGGAAAACTGAAATTAGAACTCGATCAGGCGCACTCAGTCTGAAGGGCCAGGGTCGTCAAAATCTTCTTTTTTTCCGAAGGTAATGGTGAAAATCACTGAGGACAGACTTAGTTTGATTGAAACGAAGTAATAAAATAAAAATATCTTGAAAAACCTCACCTTAAAAACTATAACGTAATCGGGCACAGACGGCCTGTGAGGCCCTGTGAGTTCCCCGTGATCCGCGTGGAAATCGATGGCAGCCTGCAGATTGGCACTGTGTGAGGTTTCCAAAGTTCCGCGAGTAAACGGAGAGGCAGGCCACTGGGTCACCACTGTTAAGCACGGGAATCAAAAAAGTGTTTTGCTGGCCTGTGAGGCCGACTGCGCCCGACAGAGGGTTAAAGGTCAAGTGTGCAAAAATTCATAAAGATGGAGCAAAACTACAAATTTTGTCAAAGTCCATAAGTAAACTACCCCCTACCATGTACTGAATAAATTTTTTTGTAGACAGTGACCTTGCTTATGTTTTAAATGTCTAGTGTACAAAATTTAATCAATATTGGGACAAAACTATAGATTGGATGCAATAGAAATTTTCTCAAATTTTCTGGTAGATTCCCCCAAAATTTTATTTCATACAAACCTCACTCTGGGACTTACAGAGTAAAGAAAAACAGTAAAAAGAGGTGGGGTGGAGGGGAGGGGGAGATCAGCCAAATTGGTCAAACCTTTTTCAAATTATGGTGCGATCAAAGGAAATATGGATTTATTTTATTTTTATATTTCCTGTCTCACTACAGATCAACTAATTCAAGCTGCAGATGAATGTGAAAGTCATCATATTCTCTAAATATAAAGATGAAAATCACTCTTTAACATTGTCATGTATTTTAATTTAAACTGGAATGTCAACAACAGAGGACAGGTAGCAACTCACCGTACAAACGATCACTGAACCACAGTCAGACATGTAGAATATAGACAATTACTTTCACACAACTTTTTGGACATATCTTCATCAGAAGAAGACAAACATACATTCACAAAATCACTCAGACATAAATTATGCACACTTGACCTTCCCTGGCCACCCCAGCATTAGTCATGTGTGCATGAGTTATATCTGAGTGATTGCGTGAATGTATGTCTGTCTTCTTCTAATGAAGGCTGTGGCCAAAAATTAAAGTTGCTTCAATGTGATTGTCTATTCTATGTGCCTCTCAGCTTCTCAGCATCTTTACGAAGAGTTGTATAATATCCTCTGTTACTGACATTCCAACCTCATTGTTAAATTCAAACTGGGTGTTTGCCTTAAAATTATGAAGGATATGTGCATGGCACACAAAGTCTTATGGCAATATCACATTCCTTCGATGAATTTAGTTTTGGAAAGTAATTGCATTTGCGTTGTACAACTAATTGTTTGTTAGTGACAATTTCATTTGAATACTTGCATCTTGCAGACTCTCGGTATCTTAAAGAGATTTCTTGAATTTCCACTATTAAATTCATGTTTTCATATATCAAAAGTGTTAGCCATATGAACCAAACACACTCAAAGTTTTTCAACATGGTTTTTGCGTTTAAATTCTCCTGGTGAGTCATGCAGTGAACACCTCTGATTACACTGAGTACTAATGTTTGTTTGCTTAATTTCTCATCCTTTGTTTCCAACAAAGGTGGTGCTCTATCTGAAAATCAGTTCCAAGATAAGCCTAATTTTAACACTTTTTCAGCAATTCAAGGATGTTGTTCATTGATACTAACAAGGGAAGGCCACAAAATTTGGATCAAGCATTTTCTTCAGAGTTTGTACTCTCTTAGCAGACCATTAGGACAACATAATGTGCAAGGACTAAGGTGCAATGCTTAAATGATGTGGAGAAAATCAGTCATAGTTTCCCCTGTCGAACATGTAATTGTGTGTTGCAGCTATAAGTAAACCATAAGCAAGAGAAAGCAGTGGTCTAGCGGATACCATTCTGTATTTTAACTGCTGAAGTGCCACTTCAATCCTAGCTCATAACGCCATTTGTTTTTATTATTTTTTTCTTTCTTAAACACTAGCTATATTACCAGAACTAAACTTCACTCTGCAGCGGAGTGTGCACTGATATGAAACTTCCTGGCAGATTAAAATTGTGTGCCGGAACTGGGACTCGAAGCTGGGACCTTTGCCTTTCGCGGGCAAGACAAAGGTTCCAGGTTCGAGTCCCGGTTCCGGCACACAATTTTAATCTGCCAGGAAGTTTCACTAGCTATATTAGTTCTTATATATAACATTTCAGTGGTAATATAATGAAAAAAAGAAGGAATTTTTTAACTGATGTTTTGAAACCGCATTATGCACATGGTAATCACCGTCCACAGCAGTCGAAACAACCAAGAGTCATCTCCATTTTTGCAGGATAATGCAAATCTTGTGATTGTGAAAACTTCGTATGTACACTGCTCATTCTTGCTACACTAGGAATGTCTCACTATTATGCAGGTTCACTGCCGAATGGGGCCTGCCCCATCCCTTGTTCTTAAGTGCAACCTGTGTCTGCAGGTCGTAGCGTCCATTGCGGTCCAGAATGTGCATGCAAGGGATTTTGCAAATTAACACAAGTATTCAGTTTCTGGAAAACCTTATGCATTTGGTTCTTTACTTGTTGAAAATTATAAATATGATATTTGTTGAAATAATAAGTGTATGTAAACAGACAAATAGTATTTATCATTCAATACATGTCCCTGCAACTACAGGTATTTTTTTCATTATATTATGTTTGAAATGTAACATATATGAACTAATACGACCAATGTTGGAAAAAAATAAAATAAATAAAAGCAAATGACTGTGTGAGCTAAGATTGAACTTTTCATGAACTAGAATGAACTGGCAATCCACCAATTAAAAAGCCAGGACTCTAATCACTGGGCCACTACTTTCTCATGCTTGTTGTTGTTGTTGTTGTGCTCTTCAGTTCAAGGCTGGTTTGATGCATCTCTCCATGCTACCCTGTCCAGTGCAAGCCCCTTCATCTGAGTATATGTATGGCAACCAACATCCTTTTGAATCTGCTTAGTGTATTCGTCCCTCGGTCTCCCTCTATAGGTTTTACCTCACCACTTCCTTCTAACTCTAAATTGACGATTCCTTGATGTCTCAGAATGTGTCCCACCAACCTATTCCTACTCTTAGTCAGGATATGCCAAAAACTCTTTTTCTCCCCAATTATGTTGAGCACCTTCTCATTAGTTATGTGATCTACCTATCTAATCTTCATCATTGATCTGCAGCACCACATTTTGAAAGCTTCTATTATCCTTATAGTCCACATTTCACTCCCATACAGTGCTACACTCCAGACAGATGCTTTCAGTAAGGACTTCCTAACATTTGAACTAATATTGAATGTCAACAAATTTCGCTTCTTCAGAAACGCTTTTCTTCCCTTAGCCATTCTGCATTTTATACCTTCTTTCCTTCAGCCATCAGAAGTTATTCTTGCTACCCAAATACCAAAATTCATCTACCACTTTTATTGTCTCACTACCTAATCTAACTCCTTCAGCATCACCTGATTTTCTGACACTACATTCCATGACCCTTGTTTTACTCTTGTTAATGTTCATCTTATACCTTCCTTTCAAGAGACTGTTCAGTCCATTTAATTGATCTTCCAGGTCCTTTGCTATCTCTGACAGAATTACTATGTCATCAGCAAACTGAAAGGTTTTTATTCCCTGTCCAAATTTCTCCTTGCTTTCCTTCATAGCTTGCACAATGTACAGATTGAAAAACATTGGCGAAAGGCTACAACCCTGTCTTATTCCCTTCCCAATCAATGCGACCCTTTCATGCCCTTAGACCCTAATAATTGCTGTCTGGTTTTTGTACAAGTTCCCTATATTTTACTCCTGCTACCTTCATAATCTGCAAAAGTGCATTCCAGTCAACATTGTCAAAAGCTTTCTCCAGATCTACATATGCTAAAAACATAGGTATCCCTGTCCTTAATGTATCTTCTAAGATGAATTTTAATATGAGTATTGCCTTACATGTTGCCACATTTCTCCTAATAAAATTTATCTTCCCCAAGGTCAGAATCCACCAATTTATTAATTCGTCTGTAAATAATTCATGTTAGTGTTTTGTAACCATGACTTATTAAACTGATAGTTCTGTAATTTTCACTTTTGTCTGTACTTTCTCATACATCCTGCATACCAGGTGGAACAGTTTCTGCATGACTGGCTCTCCTAACGATGTTAACAGTTCAGACTGATCACCACCACCTCCAGGGGCCTTGTTTCTACTCAAATCTTTTAGTGCTCTATCAAATTCATCTCACATTATAGTATCTCCTATCTCATCTTCCTCTACTTTGTCTTCCATTTCTAGAATCCTACCTTCAAGTTTATTCCATTTGTACAGGCCTTCTATATATTCCTTCCACCTTTCAGCTTTCCCTTCTTTGCTTAGTACTGGTTTTCCATCTGAGTACTTGGTATTCATACGGCTGCTTTTCTTGTCTCTACATGTCTTCTTTCTTCTCCTGTAGGCGGTATCTATCTTTTCCCTAGTTATATGTTCTTCTAAGGTCTTGCATTTGTCCTCAAGCCACTCCTGCTTAGCCAGTATGCACTTCTCTTGCTTATGACTTACTTATAACTACAACACATGGTCACATGTTCGACATGTGAAATTACTACTGTGATTTTCCCTGAATTGTTGAAGTAATGCACCCTAGTCCTTGCACATTATGTTGTCCTAATGGTCTGCTAAAAGGGTACAGTGTTCAAAGAAACTCCGTGATCTGAATGTCGTGGCCTCCCCTTGTAAGTCAAGAAACTTTTCCTTGAATTCAGTTTCACTGTTTACACTTCTCACAAAAATGTCTTAGCAATAAACTTATTACAAAGATCTAGTTGCAGATTCTCAGTGTAGACTACCATATCTTGTATGTGACACTCCATTGTCATGTTTTATGATAGTGCCAAGTGAAACAGTTTCACCAAACAATTCACCCCACTGTGGATTGATATGTGCCTCACCATTGCTGGTATTAGGCTGTCAAAACTGACCCCCCACAATTACACAGCTGGCTTTTTGCTAAAGTTGTCATGTCCACATGGTTAATGTACATATCTTCACTTCCCACAATGCCAATGCTGATCTGCTTACAAGTACCAGCCTGAGGAAGCTTGAGTGCTCCTCCTTACAATAAGTGAGTTGTCAAAACCCTCCTCTAGATATTTTTGTCAGAGATGTAAACAGTGAATTTAAATTCAGATCTTTCTAAAAGCCTATGTGTTCTGTGTTCCACTCAAAAAACCTGCAATTTAAGATAATGTTAATAATGGCAGATAGGTAACAACATGCTTTAAAGAGGCTTGCTGAGCTGCTGACAGGCACAAAAATGATAATCACATTCACACAACTTAAATTTTCGCCCATGGGCTTCATCAGAAAAAGAAAGACATACATTCACGCAATCACTCAGACAACTATATACACATAACCACCATGTCTGGCCACTTCAGTGCCTGAAGCATCTAGACTGTGAATGAGGTGGGGAGTGGAGGAGGGAGGATGCCAGGTAAAGGTGGGGATTGAAACTTCTGTGAAGCATGATGGATTGTAACAACTCTGAATTTGAATTGCGGCAATGAATACAGTGAAGGGAAGGTGTGGGATAGGATAAAACAGAAGTGTAGAGTAGTTTAGGAGGGGGGGGGGGAATGGGGGGGGGATTTGAAATTATAAAATAATGAAAAATAAAAATAGGAAAAACAAGAAGAGGATAGGCAAAAATAATAAAGCAGGAAAATGATAGGAAAAAATAGTGACAAAATAAAATAAAAGATAAATAAAAAGTAATTAATTAATGTGATACTGTAAGGGGCAACGCACAGTTGCAAGGAAGACACGAATTGGAGAGATGCAGGATATTGAGTGGGGAAGGAAGAGAGGGGGTAGAGATATTAGGCATAGGGTGTAGGGATGGGATGTTATCTTGGGTTGAGTCCAGGATGGTTGTGGGACCATAGTATCTGTTGAAGGGACAACTCCCATCTGCACAGTTCAGAAGGGCTGGTGGTGGAGGGGAAGATCCAGATGGCTTGGGTAGTGAAGCAGCCACTGAAATCCTGAGTGCCTTGTTCAGCCACATGCTGTGTCACAGGATGGTCCAACTTGCTTTTCACCACAGTTTGGAGGTGGCCATTCATCCTGACGGGACAGTTGGTTTGTCGTCATACCAGTATAAAACACTGTTAAATGATTGCAGCAGAATTGATATATCACATGGCCCATACTCTGATGGGATAGGATAAACCAGATATAGGACTGGAATAGGAAGTGCTGAGTAGGTGGATTGGGCAGGTTTCGCATTGGGGTCTTCCACAGGGGTATGATCCCTGTGGTAAGGGGTTTCAAATGTTTGTATAGCTTATGGGACTTAATTACGGGGTCATCAGTCCCTAAACTTACAAACTACTTATGAACTAACTAATACTAAGGATGGCACAAATATCCAAGCCCGAGGGGGGATTCAAACCCCCGAAAGTAGTGGCCGCGCAGACCATGACTGGAGCGCCTCAGTCCCCTCGGCCACCGCGGCCGGCTGTGGTAAGGGGTTGGGGTTAGGAGTGGCATGGAATGCACTAGGATATTGTGGAAGTTGGTTTGACGATGGAACAGCACTTTAGGAGGGGCTGGAAGGATCTTGAGTATCATCCGATGTTGTTCAAACAACTTACGGGTATGCTGCCGGGTGACGTCGTCGACAACCGCCGATATTTCTGCAGAAGGACACCCTGCCATTCTCAAGGCACAACTGCATTTAAGGAAGTAATGTGCAAGCGTATTTAATACCTCAGTTTGCAAAGGGTAAACAAGGAAGATAACACACACAGTACAAGTCACAGCAGAGTCAACACAACCAAAGATGACCAAACGTAAAAAAGATTGATAGTGACTGTTAATCAACAGGTGAGGCAGCAATAATTTTGTCCCTCTGTTTTTTGACGAGAGACAGTGCCGCATTCCAAGCAGAATTTAAACAAAAACCACGATCTCTGTTTATAAGGTCGCTTGCTAGTAATTTTAACAGCTTCTTTAATAACACTATCCCAATAGGTGGAATTGCATGCAGAATCTCCGTGTTGTTGTATTCCATAGGATGACCGGTGCCAAGACAGTGTTATACAACAGCGGATTTGTTTGGCAGTTGTAAGTGCGTGTAATGTTTATGTTCAATACACCAGTCTTCCACAGTCCTGATTGTCTGACCAATATATGACATGCCACAACTGCAAGGAGTACGATATACACCTGCCTTACGCAAACCAAGATCATTTTTTTAAGGACCCCAACGGGGCCTTTATCTTAGAAGGTGGTTGAAAAACACATTTCACATCATATTTCCGCAAAATACAACCAATCTTGTTGGAAATGCTTCCTGCGTAAGGCAAAAAGGCCATAGATTTAGGTGCCACTTCATTACTATCATCACTCACCCGTTGCACAGAAGGCTGATAGCACAATGCACATTTCATCTGTTTCTCACTATAACCATTTTGACAAAAGGTCTCCTTGACATGGGACAACTCAGCTGACAAACTTTCAGTGTCTGAAATGACATGTGCCCTGTGAAACAAGGTACGAAGTACTCCTTCACGCTGAGCTGGATGGTGACAACTATCAGCTCGCAGATACAAATCAGTGAGTAGGCTTCCTATAAACAGAATGTACCATCAAACTTTCTTCTGGCCAACACATCAAGGAAAGGAAGACAGCCATTCTTTTCCACCTCCATAGTGAACTGAATATTCGGGTGGATTGAATTTAGGTGTTCCAAAAAACCATTTAAATTCTCACTACCATGAGGCCAAACGACAAAAGTGTCATCTACATATCTGAAAAACATGCAGAGTTGCTGACGCTAAAGCACATTCCTCGAAATCCTCCATAAACAAATTGGCCACAATAGGTGACAACGGACTTCCCATTGCAACTCCATCAGTTTGTTCATAGTACTGACCATTGAATAAAAAGTAAGTGGAAGTCAGCACATGTCGAAAAAGATTTGTTAACTCGACACCAAACTTAACCTCAATTAGCTGCAACGAATCTGACAGAGGAATGCACTTACAACAGCCAAACAAATCCGCTGTTGCAGAACACTGTCTTGGCACTGGCCATCCTATGGAATACAACAATATGAAGATTCTGGCATGCACTTCCACCTATTTGGATGGTGTTGTTAAGGAAGCTGTTGAAATTAAACTAGCAAGCGACCTTATAAACAGAGATTGTGGTTTTTGTTTAAATTCTGCTTGGAATGCGGCACTGTCTCTCGTCAAAAAACAGAGGGACAAAATTAATGCTGCCTCACCTGTTGATTAACAGTCACTATCGATATTTTTGATGTTTGGTCATCTTTGGTTGTGTTGACTCTGCTGTGAGTTGTGCTGTGTGTATTATCTTCCTTGTTTACCCTTTGCAAACCGAGGCATTAAATACGCTTGCACATTGCTTTCTTAAGTGCCATTGTGCCTTGAGAATGGCAGGGTGTCCTCCTGTGTAAATATCGGCGGTTGTCGACGACGTCACCCGGCAGCATACCCGTAAGTTGTTTGAACATTCATTACGCCAAGAAAAGTTAAGGTCTCACATCATCTGTTGTTGTCCCTTCAACACATTCTATGATCACACAACCATCCTGGCCTCAACCTAAGATCACTTCCCATCCCTATACCCTATGCCTAACAGCTCCCCCCTCCCTCTTTTTTCCACACTCATTATCTTGCATCTGTACAATTCATGTCTGTGTGTTGCCCCTCACAATATCATATTAATTCATTACTTTTTATTTAATCTTTTTCCTGTTTTATTATTTTTTTTTCGCCATCCCCTTCCTGTTTTTCCTATTTTTATTTTTCCTTATTTTATCCCTTCAAATCCCCCCACTCCCTCCCTAAACTCCCCTACACTTCCATCTTATCCTTTCCCACCCCTTCCCTTCACTGTATTCATTACCACAATTCAAATTCCCACCTATCAGAGTTTTTACAATCCATTGTGCACCCTGATACTTTCCATCTCCTCCTTTACCCAGCATCCTTCCCCCTCCACTCCCCACCTCACTCACAGTCTACATGCTTGTGGCGCTGCAGGGGACAGATATGGTGGTTATCTGTGAGTAGTTGTTTGAGTGATTGTGTGAGTGTATGTGTTTCTTTTTCTGATGAAGGCCATGGCTAAAAATTTACGTTGTGTGTATCTGATTATCTGGTTTCGTGCCTGTCAGCAGTTCAGCGACCCTCTTTACAGTTAGTTGTTACCTAGTCTCCATTATTGATATTTCCAGTCAGATTTTTGTTGTTAAAATGTAAGATAATGTCATTATAATTATTGTTATAAGGTAGGAGCTTTACAGGTGTCAAATTCTTATAACCACATCACAATTGAAAATCTTTGACAAGGAAGTAGCCACATATTAGTGCAGTGTTATTTGTTTTACTTTTCGCGGCGACCGCTCGCCCACCAAATCAATAGAACCAAAGTATGACATATCTGTGTAGTGGGCATCTATGGCATTTCAGTCTCGCTGGGCCTGCCAGCTATCCTTAATCTCAGTTCTGATGTATCAAGTACATGTGGTTCTTACTGGGACTCCAACCCCACATAAAATCCATCCTGGTGACCCCGAAGTCAAGGTCACCACTGACTTAAGTGAAATGTGCAGTGGCATCCGGTCTTTTGTGTGGAATTTCAACATAAGATACAGAAGTCATTGTCCTTACAGTTGCTACAATGATCACGACAGTGCCACCTCTGCCGGGATTCCATGCTGCAGCAACTTCATTGCCACGAATTCAGTGTATTCCTGCTTCTAATGTATCAAATTTGTGTTTACAGAACAATTTCTCACAGGATATGTTCACCACACTGAGTGCCTCAAGTGCTGCGAGGAATTTAACAGACTCAGGCCTCGGCTTGCCAGTCAGGTTTCTTGTGTTTCGTCCATAAAGAGTGTTATTTGATACCACTCCACATTTTGTGTGCACCTACTGCTCAGATTTTGCAGAACATGAACTTATCAAACATGAAAGATTTGAATTTCAGACTGGCAACTGCCCTGCTGAGCATGTGCGTGTATCCTTGCTTCCAGCCACGTGCTCCGCCAACAAAGTGTAGTTGATTGCAAACGTAGGCTTCCGCGGCTGTTGTCACTATCAATAAAATTCTTCTGGGTATGAAACCGCGTTGTCATTTTATAAGGCCAGCCTGCAACAGTGGCCGAAACGTTGGTGGAATTTATAAAATGATGACGCGGTTTCATACCCAGAAGAATTTTATTGAAAGTGTAGTTGCTTCCGATAACTTTGTCAGTGCTACTGTTCTTGGACTTGCCTCTCATGGCATTCACCACAGTTCGTGCATCAACCACCCAATCAATTATGGAGAAATTTTGTGTGTTGCAAGTGCACCCTTTTCTGCCTGCACAGCCTACTTGGACTATGTTGGCAATGTGTTGGCCAGCTAGTGCAGTCTACCCCACCAAGCATATGTAGTGACTCTCCGAACAGATCTGCTTGCTCTGTCAGTGGTGATGTGAACTTTAACGATTCTCAAAGTGCTAGTGTGTCCTTTGTGCGTCCCGCATCACTTGATGCATCTGCCACATCACTTGTTCAACACTCACCTCCATCATTCCACACTGTTGACACACAAGAACATGTGTTGCTGCACCCATCATATATACAACCGCTTTCATGGCACACACCAGTGCCTCTTCCATGTTGGTCACCTGCGTCGTCTTGCCACTACCTGCAGTGACCCGCTCGCACATCTTTGAAGCTCCATCTGAAACAATGGCCGTGTCGAGCTCCCTCATGATGCCACCGCAAGTTGGCAGCTCCACCATCACAGTTGTTCCACAGGCACTTCCATCACCACCACCTGGGTGCCTTCCTAAGCTGCCACTTTTCTCCTTCGAGGCTCCCACAATGTGGCTGAACAAATATTCAACCAATACTCACTCGACAGCTCAGCTCCTTACCTGTGCATCATCATGCACCTTCATAAACATGTCAGTTTGAGCTGTGATCTCTCCTCCAGAAACGACTGGTACACCATCACCAAACAGACAATCCTTGAGAGGGTCACTCACATGCCGGAAGATACTATCTGACACATCATCCATGAGGAACACTTGGGGGACAAAAAACTGTCACAGCTTTCACTCACAGTCCACGCCGCCCTCACGTATAATATTCTCCAGACTCTGAGGAAGCATATACATATCGCTGACAGGGTTTACAATGTCTACCTAAGAGAAACATGGGGGCAGTAAGCTTTGACCAAGATGCTATCGTGCCAGCATGCACCTGCAGCTGGGTGGGGCTGCTTGCGCATCAAACACTCTGCTGAGAAGAAACTGGGCATCCACGTCCGCCTACACACAGACCGGGTGTCAGCTTCGCTGTCTCTGTCATACCCTCCTCCACTACCGAGGATGGCCCACTGCTGCTTGTTCACTTCCCACAAGAACAAGCTCCATACTATCCCTAATGCTATTTCCACAGCCGGTTCAGTGACACCATTCACCATGTCACATGACTACATTTTTCAATTCACCACCGACGTCTGCTATATCAAGGACACGGACAACGTCAAGGCCAATTTCCTTTCGCACACTGATGCAGTTTCTTCTCTTTTGGATCTCTCTCAGCTCACCACTTTGCAAGTGGCTGATGATGACACTATGCAACTGATTGAAGTTTCTTCATCTTCTTTGCGACCTATCTGCACCAACTTCCCTGGTGTATCGGGCATGGTTTGGTGCGACAAATCCACAGGCATGCTCCGCCCCTACATTCCTTGCTGCCTACGATGAAAAATCTTTAACAAGCTGCACAACCTTGCTCATCCAAGAATAAAAGCCTCCATTTAAGTTGGTCACAGACCGATTCATCTGGTGAGACATAAAGAGCAATTGCCAGGCCTGGGCCCCCACCTGTGTTCCCTGCCAAATAGCTAAAGCTCATACTCACATGTTCCCTCCTCCAGTGGAAAACTGGAGGGGGGGGGGGGCAGAGGGGGCAGACTGCCCCGGGCCTCTCGTCTTGGAGGGGCTTCCAAATAGCTAGAAAGCACGTCCTTAATTCTGGGGCCTCAAAGCAAGTTTTTTAGACTGTTCCATGCCTCTCATCCAGGAGGGGCCTACAAGTCTCAAAAGTTACTTTTTTATAGTACAGTAGAACCTCTCAAACTCGATTCCCGAAAACTCGACATTCCGTAAAACTCGACAGGGCTGGTAATTTTTTACACCGCCCGTAATGTAAAGCTTTCCATCAGTACATAGGCCGCCCGAGAGCGCTAGAGACTCACACTAGGTTACTGGGTTTTGCAAGGTTCAACGCACCCTTGCACACGTTCGGGGATTTCTGTGGCCACTTTCCTTATCGTAAGGCCGCGCGTTGACCTGGGATTCTCGGGCAGGTCATAAACTACCCTCGCTACATTGTCGTCACTGGGCGTTCAGTTTAGTGTTTGTTGAGACACAGCTGTGGTCAGTTGCTTTTGTTCGAGTGTGGTTGACAATTGTTTAAACGAGTTTTGTGCTGCAATATAGAGTGACAGTATGGCGGAGAAGAATAGGAAACAAGTGTGTGTCAATGGAAGAAAAGTTTGGTGCCCTAAATAGACTTGAGCGTGGTGAGAGCATAAATAAAATTGCGTTGGACTTGAACATCGGTAGGTCTACAGTGCTCGGTTGGAAGAAAAATAAATCTTAAATTGAATCGTGCTATTTGAAAAGACAGTTTACAGAATCCATCGCGGAACGAAAAACAATGAGGAAACCCTTTACCAATGGTTCCGTGTGCACAGGGAGAAGGGAACGCCTATATCTGGACCCATCCTGCAAGAGAAAGCTCTTCAGTTTTATGAACAATTTAAGGACGAAGGAGGCGGGGAAAAACTGTCAGCTGACCCTAACAACGTGAGTGACTTCAAGACCAAACTACACGAGTTTATTGAAAAAGGACTGACAGATCATCAAATCTACAATGCAGATGAGACAGGACTAAACTTTCGAATGCTTCCTACTAAAAGTTTAGCTCTGAGAGATGAAAAAACTGCACTAGGTTTTAAGAGAAGTAAGGAGCATGTGACTATTCTTGCCTGCAGTAATGCAACAGGAGAGCACAAACTCAAAGTAGCGCTAATTGGAAAAGCAAAAAAAAAAAAAAAAAAAAAAAAAAAAAAAAAAAAAAAAAAAAAAAAAAAAAAAAAAAAAAAAACCAAGAGCATTTAAAACTGGCAGATGCACAAGTGATGGAAACTTTGAACTCCCAGTTTGGTATAGAAATCAATCTAATGCATGGATGAGCAAAGCAATTTTTAAAGAGTGGTTTTTTTCAACAGTTCGTCCCAGAGGTTGAGAAGTTTCTGAAGAAAAAAAATCTTCCCAGGAAAGCTCTACTGATTCTCGATAATGCTACGACTCACCCTGATGTGCAATACTTATGGGACAAAGACATTAAAGCAATGTTTCTACCGCCGAATGTCACATTTGTCAACCGATGGACCAAGGAGGTTTGGCAGCATTAAAGAGAAGGTACAGACGCAAGCTTTTGCCATCCTTGGTGTTGTCCTTGGAATCGGGTGAGGAACTAACGGCTAAACTAAAGAAGATCAATTTATTATATGTCATTGGATGGGTCTCTCAATCGAGCTTGAGACCATAACCCTCATTCGTTCTTGGAGGAAACTTCTAGATCATGCAGGCAATGGTTCGTCACATGATGATGGAATCAATTCTGGAAATAGCGACTTGATTGAACTCATGAAAAAAATCCCAGGGTGTGAAGAGTCTTCAAGCAATGATGTCAATGAATGGATGGATCTCGACAGAGCACCAGAACCATTAGCAGAAGATGAAATCATCGCAGCTGTCAAAGGGCGTGACGTAGAAGGGGACGATTTGGAAGAAGAAGAGGAAGAGGACCATCGACAAGAAAGAAAAGTTAGCCACAGTGAGGACGTGAAATGTATTGAAGGGACATTGCAGTACTTAGAGCAGCAAAATGCGACTGGAGATTCTGTTCCTCAGGCGACTCCGTGATCAAGCTGCAAGACCCCATGTGGAGACAGAAAAGCAGTCTTCAATCACATGGTTTTTCAAATGACTTCAGTAAGTTTTCTTTTACACTTTTCTTCTATTGTTCAGAAAACTTCCCACAACTAACTGTAATGGACTTTTTATAAGCAGCACAAACAACTTCAGTTATAATTGTAATGAACACTGTATTTTCAAATTCTACTAGGTCTTTTGTCTCAAAATTTTTTTGATTATAAGTTATAAATGTTGATATAAATATATAATTGTATATAATAAATGTACAGTTTTAATACTCTAAATAAGCGTTTTTATTCAACTCCTAGTTATTTTTATTTAAGTTCCCTAAAACTCGACAACCTCAAAACTCGACAACCTTTAAGTCCACATTGTGTCGAGTTTGAGAGGTTCTACTGTATATACATGACAGGGGCCTAATTTTTTGTGCCTCCGTTCTGGGCCTCTGATGACCTTAGTCCACCACTGCCCTTCTGTCAGCTGTTTCTCCAGCCCACTCAGCCACTTCCTACATGTTCAATTTGATCTAGTCGACCTCCTTTCCCCACCTACATTTTTGCTGTATACTATCCTCCAACAACCACACCATGCGCTGGGTTGAAAATAGTTCCTATTGTATGTTGGCTATGGTCAGTGGCATTATTTTGTCAAAACTGATCAGCTGTAATGTGGTTATAAGAAGCTGATAATGCTCTGTAAGTAACATTTTATACCTTAAATTTTCATTGTTGTTAACATATTGTAACATGTACATTTTGAGAAGTTTCAGCTTTCCATTAGGCTCTGGCTTGAAAGTGTTCTACTATCAAAACTGGTAGCTCTGAGCCAAATAATGAACAGTTGACGGTCATCAACAATGGAATTTCAAAATTATATCATTAAGTGAAACATTTCAATTGTGAAATAATATGAGCTTTTGCACTATTCATTTGACAAGTGTTTCAAACAGTTTTTGAGACATTAACTTGTATTCAACAGACTACCAAAAAATGTGTCATTGGAAGAAGGTGCCATGCTGGAACCCCTCTCTGTTGCAATTCATGCATGTCGTCGAGCAGGTGTTACTTTGGGTTCCTCTGTTCTTATCGTAGGAGCAGGGCCGATTGGTCTTGTGACTATGCTCACAGCCAAGGCTATGGGCGCCACCAACATACTGATCACAGGTAACATTTATTTCCACACTGAATGGAGTATCTGTATGTGATTTAGTATAGTACACTGTATGACAAAAAAGTGAATCACCAATAAGGGGAGAAGAAACTGAAATGAAACTTCACACTTTGAAAGGGTAAGTAATGTTATCTAAGTGATTACAATATTTAGGCAAATTTACATAGAACTTGGCATGAGCTAACTAACTATTATGACATTGCAGCCCATCTGGTCTGAATGTATACCGTGATTTGGCTAGGAATAGTGTCAGGAAACATATTGTACTCTCCCCTGAGGCAACAAGGTCTACAACAGTCTTAACTGTTACTTGTATTATGGATACTTGTAGTGTGGCAGCCTTAATGTCTGGGCTGGTCCCATACATATTCTACCCTGGGGAAATTCATGTGTTAATTGCCATGGAAAGACCTCAATATCATGCACACGGTTCATAGACACATGTCATACATGGGTGAACAGTGTCCACTTGAAAAATTACAACTCAATACTGCCACATAATAGGTAGCACATGAGGATATAGGATTTGTGTAGTGTATTATTGTACCAACAAGTTCTTTCAATCACTAACAGCCATGACCGGAAGTCATACATGATGCCACCCTCTCACACCATGGCATAAGGAAAAACACAACTGTGCCTCCTCAAAACATAAGAAGTGCCACACTCCCTAGATCATGCAATACTCACTGACAGTCATCATCCGGGATTATGTAGAACCATGATTTGTCACTAAACGCACTGTAACTATTTATCATAACAAAATTATTCCTAATAACGTCATCAATCCAAATAGCCATTGGTATAGTGGTGAAAGAAAAAAAAGGTCCGAATAATTTAAAGTCCAAGAACAGAGTATTGTACATGCCCTGGTTCCGCTGCCACTACAATAGTTGAGGATGGCTGAAAGAGGGCTAGGCAGGGGGCTGATTGCAAGTACTTTTTTAGCGTCTTACAAGTCAGGAGTCCAATGGAAGGCCGCACACTTGCAGTGAAGCCCGATTTAAGGGCTGTGCAATGCCTGCCACCTTGGGGAGATCTTGTTGTAATATGTGATTTTACCCAAAAAAGATGCCTATTCATTCACATTATTACACTAACACTTCAATGTGGAAGGTCATTAGTGTGATGTCTGCCTGAGAAATGGTGAGTTCCAGATAATCAATGGAGGGCTGAAAAAAATAACACTTCTCGAGATTGCACTTCAGGCCCTCTACCTGTAAGGTTTGAAATAAAGTGTGGAGATTATCTCAGTGATGATCAGTGGTGGGGCCCGTCACCAGTATGTCATTTAGATCATTTACACAATATGGGATGTTCAAAGTCAGTTGCCCTAGAAAACACTGGAAAATGGCCAGGGTGCTGCCTATTCCAGAAACCAACCACTTGTACATGAATAAGCCACGGGGAATGTCTACCTCCATCACTTGTTTGGTCTCTTAATCCATGGATATCTACAGGTCAGCCTCCGACAGATCTATCTTTGAGAAATACTGTCTTTCCACATTCTTATATTTGGCCTCTGCTAGCTGTACCAGTTGTGCATTGGATGGAAAGGTTGATAAACATCTTATATGAAATCACCGAGTGATTCAGATTAATGTTGCCAGGCTGCTCTTGCCGTCTCTTCGCATGTGATTGTGAAGAGCGGCTGACCGTTTTCCAGGACTAGATGCAGCCTGGGCCAGGGGTTGTTTATGGGTGCACCTAACTGCTGCTATTTTCATGTTGTCCGGAGTGAGGGACCCATGCTATTGATCATGCATCACATTTACCACCGCAACTTCTGCCCATGTGTCAAGCCGTTGTCCTGCCAACTTAGAAACTTCATAAGCCTGTGCCAATGCAAGAACCTGTTCAAGGGAAGAATCATCCATCTGCAGTGCCTGTAGTTGACATCCTTGTCCAGGGCGAAACAAATAATAGTGTCCCTCACTATGACATCTGCATATGATTTGCCATGTTTAGCTATAACAAAAGGACAATTTTGGCGCAGCTCCTGCTGTTCCATTGCACATGCTCTGAATGATTGATTAGGTTACTTCTCAAACTGGTAGAATTCCACCAATGATGCAATTACAGGCACCTGACTTTGATATTAGGATGACAATAACTTACACATAATCAAATGAGAACTGCAATGGTTCCATCAATGGGGCCAGTTTGCAAAGCAAGTGGTATGTCTGCAGCTGAATCCAAGATAAAACAAGGCCTTCATCAGAGCGGCTTAAGTTACCTGAAAGGCTGCAAAATGTTGCCGCAAATGCTTCTCGTATGACTCCCAGTCTTCGGCTGCCTCGTCATAGGGGGAATACGGGAGAGGGTGTACCACCTGTGTGGGTTCTTTCCTGTTGAGCAGAGACCGGACCTGCTATTAACAGTTGCAGCTGTGTGGTGTTGTCTCACTGCATCTGTTCGAGACAAAGCTGTCTGTCTGTTAGGCTTTGTAAAAGCATCTGGATTCACACTTTCCAGTTAGCCTGCAGAGATACTGTGGTACAGAACTGACAGTCCTGGTCTGCTGAAGGAACTGGCACTATTCACCTAAGCATGTAGAAAATGACATGCAAGTTCCCGAGTGACCATCACCTTTGTAAACACAGTCTGGGTAAATATGCTACATGGAGCTCATCACTATTCAAGATGCCCTAAAGTCACAAGCAAGAACTGCACTAGACTATCACAACAGCTGTGTTCCAAGTGATCTTACTCGGGCAAAAGCTCATGAGGAAGACAGCAAGGTGCAGTGGTCTGGTGCCAAGGGTAAGTGGCCTTTGAGGTTGCACCAGAATGCAACAGCGCGCACAGCTCATCTCGCTGGCATGGTGTTGCCACAGGGGTAAAGAAAGATATAGTGGCATTGTAATTGTTCAATATAATTCTGTCTACATTTGTGTTGGCAATTGTTGGCTTATTTATATCATATTATGTGTATTACAGGATGACACACCAGCTTTGTTCTGCATTGGGATTCAGAAGAAGAGACTATGAAATTACAAAAAATGATCAAGACACTGAAAACGAACAATATTACACAGATGATGAAACAATGACATATACTCCATGACGCTTCAGCTGGGCGTCAGAATTGTCTGGGTGTCTGTTGTTGTGAACTTCAGCTCTCCATGCTACCCTGTACTATGCAAGCCTCTTCATTTGAGAATAATAACGACAAACTACATCATTTTGAATCTGCTGACTGTATTTGTCCCTCGGTCTCCTTCTACAATTTTTACCCCACACACTTCCTTCCCTAAGTTGATGAGACCTTGCTGTCTCAGAATGTGTCTCACCAACCTATCCATTCAAGAAATTCCAGAAATTCCTTTTCTTTCCAATTCTGTTGAGCACCTTGTAATTAGTTATGCAATCTACCCATTTCATCTTCCTCATTTGCCTGTAGCACCACATTTCAAAAGCTTGTTGTTGTTGTTGTGGTTGGGTTTTGGAAGGGACTAAACAGCGACGGTTATCAGTTCCTTGTTCCAGTCAAAGAGATACAACATTTTGTGAAGTGATCCGAAGTGAATGCTTTAACAAGTCAAAGTTTAAAACTTTGAGACTAATAGAAAGAAAGGAGATGATTAAAAACGAAGAAGGGATCAAACAGCTGGGTGGTCACAAGGATATAAGGGACACACCCAGCCACTCTGGAACACATTAAAACCACCTACCTAACAGACTTAAGCAGGTGGAGGACAGAGCAATGACAAACACAAACTTTAAATTGACTTGTAAAGTTCACATTCACGCATAAAATTTAAAAGAGAGTCAACTATGGAGGTATTGTCAGCTAATGCTAGCTGCAAAGTGTCAGGAAGATTAAAATACCGTCGTGCTGCGGCTAAATTATGGCATTCAAGTAAGATGTGGGCGACCGTCAAAGGCGCACCACATCGACACTGAGGAGGGTCCTCGCGACGCAGGAGGTGACCATGCGTGAGCCAAGTATGGCCTATACGGAGTCGGCAGAGGACAACCGACTCCCTGCGAGAAGCCCTCAGGGACGTCTTCCATGCAGCGGTAGATGGCTTGACAGCACGGAGCTTATTTGGTTCAGTGGAATCTGCCCATTCAGAATTCCAAACCCTTAAGACCTTGCGGGTCAACTGGGTGTAGAGGTCGTTAACTGGGAGGCCAATATCCAGGGACCGCGAAGTGGTGGCCTGCTTGGCCAGCTGATCAACACGTTCATTGCCCGGTATACCTATGTGCCCTGGCGTCCAGACAAAAACGACGGAACGGCCTGACTCGCCAAGGGCGAAGACAGCATCTTGAATGGCTCGCACCACTGTTTTTTTCAGTAGAAACTGGTCGAGGGCCTATAAGCCACTCAGGGAGTCGCTACAGATGACGAACGACCCCCTGGGGCGAGCTCTGAGGTGTTCAAGAGCTCTCAAAATACCGACCAGTTCTGTGGTGAAGATGCTGCTTCCACAAGACAATGACCGCTGTTTGATGTGGTCACCATAGATAAAGGCATACCAAGCATGGCCATCGACCAAAGAACCGTCCGTGTAGATGATGTTTGCTCCGTGAAACGTATCAAGCAGTGCATGGAACCGGCGACGGAGAAGCAGTGGTGAAATTGAGGCTTTCGAATCCCGGGACAAGTCCAGCCGAAGCTCCAGGCGAGGAATTTTCCAGGGGGGGATACGGAGGGAGTAATGGTAAGGTGGAGGAAGGGGTAAGGAATCAAGTGAGGAGAGAAGGGAACGGACACGGACCCCGACGTCGTGGGGAAGGGAGTGCAGAAAGTGGGAAGAGAAGCCTGTTTTTATGTAGCGTACGTCGTGAATAATAACACAGATTCACTGTTTACGTTCTGTATTTTTCAAAGATAAAACTACATCAAAGATTCAATTATTAATCCAGAGATATTTACAAAGACATTACAAAATAATATATTATCAATTCCTAACATCCTCCCCACCCTGGTCAACCTCCAGGGTGATGACCAGTTGAACGGGACGAACTATTTGGTGTCCTTCTGGTGTGCATAGAATTACTGTTCGTACTTTCTGATCTCTTCCTTCGACTAGTCTCTCTATTCTTGCTTTCTTCCGTAGGTGGCGCGGGCGTCCATCCTCTTGTACCAGAGCAACATCACCGGGGCGGAACTTGATGACTCTTGTCGAAGTACCCCGAACTTCGTGGAAGCTTCTAAGTTGCAATAGATATTCTTTAGTCCATCGCTTCCAAAAGTCATCTGTCAACTTCTGTTGCAGTCTGAATTCTTTTGTCAAAACAGATTTAGTCGACGGTTCTGGTCCTGTTGGCACTGTCAGTAGTCCTTCACCAATAAGAAAGTGGGCTGGTGTTAAAGGTTCATCGTCGTCTCCTTGAGAAATTGGTCTCGAATTCACTGCGGCTTCGATATTAATCAGCGTGGTATTGAGCTGCTCTTCCGTTAACCTTGTTTGACTAAGTACTTTTCGTAGGCATCGTTTGATGGTACCCACCATCCTCTCCCAAAACCCTCCCCACCAAGCCCCACGGGGGGCGATAAAATTTCCATGAAATGCCATCTCTGGCTAGGACACGTTGAGTCTTTGGGTTAGATAACACACTCCATATTTCAGACAGTTCAGCATTAGCTGCATGGAACGTCTTTGCATTGTCTGTGTAGATTGTATGGGGTAGTCCACGTCTACCAGCGAATCTTTGAAGAGCCATGAGGAATGCGTCTGTTGTCATGTTAGAGCACAATTCCAAGTGCACTGCGCGTGTCGTCGCACAAGTGAAGAGTGTTATGTATGCCTTTTCCATGGTAGTGCCAACCTTTACATAGAGAGGGCCTGCAAAATCTATGCCAGTTATAGAAAATGGCTTGGATGGTCTTACTCGATCAGCTGGTGGGGGTGCTTCAACTTGTTGGCCCCGTAGATTGTGTAGAATTTTGCAGGGAAGACAGGAGTGCAAAACTCTCTTGATAACTTGACGGGCACGCAGGATCCAGAACTCTCTTCGAAGCTCTGCCAACACTATTCTCACACCAAGATGATGTAGTCGAATGTGCGTTTGCTGAACCAGTAAAGTTGTGAAGTGATGGCTACCGTCGAGGAGTAATGGATGACGTTGCTCGTTAGGGACAGCTGCGTAGTGTAAGCGTCCTCCAAGTTGGAGAAAACCATCTTCTAGGTAGGGATTGAAACATGCTATTTTAGAGTCTTTCGGGACAGGTTGATTGTTATTGAGTGCATGGAGCTCCTGTGAGAAACATTCCTGTTGAACAGCTCGTATCCAATAATGACGTGCTTGAGCAAGTTCCACTGCCTTCAGCTCTCTCTCGAGTTTCGAACTTTGTCGAATGTTGTGAATGAATCGTAGTATCCACCGTGTTACGCGAATCAGTTTCCAATAGGAGCTGAATTTGGAGCAGTCCATAAGGTTAGAAGAAGTGGCTACTGCCATCACATGCCGTAAGTTCTTCTTTTCTTCTGGTAGGTTATCAGTCACGAATGAAGCGTTAGATGGCCATCTTGATTCTGCAAGTGCAAGCCATGGAGGCCCCTTCCACCAGTGGTTCACAGATTGTATTTGGTTACCATAAAGTCCTCATGTAAGATGGTCGGCAGGGTTCTCACTCCCAGGGCAATGTCTCCATTGACTGGGATTTGTATGGGTGTGGATCTCTGTAACTCTGTTGCATATAAATGTCTTCCACCTGTTTGGGTCACTGCGTATCCAACCTAAAGTCACCATAGCGTCTGACCACAATACTGCTTCAGTTATTTTATGCCCTGTTGCTGTGCAGTAGTAATACAATAATCGTGATCCTATTAATGCTGATAGAAGTTCAAGCCACGGAAGAGTTAACTTCTTGATGGGGGCGAGTCTGGTTTTGCTACATGCCAAATGAACAACAATATGGTCTTCCACGGTCCTGCGAATATATAAAGCCGCTCCATATGCTCTCTCAGAGGCATCGCAGAAGACGTGGATCTGAGTATTGCTCTTTGTTGAAGTTGCTAGCCATCGTGGAATTTGTATTTGAGACAGTGAAGGTATGGTAGAAAACCAAGTGTTCCATCGGGATCCAATATCGGGTGGTAGCAACTTGTTCCAATCAATACCTCTGCACCATGTATCCTGAAATAACAATTTTCGAATAAGAGACACTGGAGAGAAAAATCCTAATGGATCATAAAATTTGGCTGTAATCTGCAACAGTGTCTTCTTAGTAGTGGGGCCTGCAGGAATCCTACTAGTAATATCCATTGCGTTCATGTAGAAGCAGTCTGTTTCTGTATTCCAGTAAACACCAAGAACTTGTGTTTCCGGGTTTATGTCTTGTCCTTCAGCCCTCCATATGGTCTTTAGTTGATCCGAATTGGTGGGCCATTTCGCTAAATCGAAACTCAGTAGTTTCATCATTGCGCTGAGTTCATAGTACAGAGTTATAGCATCATTATCATTCTCCGTGCCAGAAACGAAATCATCCATAAAGAAGCTGCTCTCAACAAGAGGTGCTGCAAGGAGAAACTTAGTTCTATGTCATTCAGCTAGTTCTCTCAGTGTTGCGAAGAGTAAAAATGGACTGCATGTTAGTCCAAATGGCAGTCTAGTGAAGCAATAAGTCATTACTTCGTCTGTCGTCTGGTAATTCCCATCACTGTCTTTGATTACGCAGTACCATAAGAATCTGGTTAAGTCCCTGTCACTTTCATGTAAGACTAATTGCAAAAATGCTTGTTTAATATCACTGACGATTGCTATCTGATGTAGTCTGAATCGTAACAATATGGCGAATATTTCTGGTAGAAGATTCGGTCCCGCTTCTAATGCGTCGTTGAGAGAAGGTGTATTGGCTTCATGCGATGATGCATCAAAGACTATCCTCCACTTCGTCTTACCAAATTTCTCTCTTTTCACTGCTTGATGTGGAAGATAGAATATGTCATTCCCAAGATCTTCCGTGGGGGCACATTCAATATGACCTTTTATAATGTAGTCCAACATGTGACTGCAGTACATGTCCTTAAGGTTTTCGTTATTGCAAAGTCTTTTATGTAATGTGTTAAATCGACGTTCTGCGTTGAGTCTGTTACTTGCCAGCGGAACATCTTGTTTTCTTGGGAGACGTACGACTCTTCGGTGGTCTCGCACACAATAGGATGAACGAAAATCCTCAAGAACTGCGGAATCACTTTTACTCAAAGCTTGAGGAGGGTTTGCCGTTATTCCAATCGTTTCTAAGTCCCAGAACTTCCGTAATTCATCATCAGATGGTGAGTATGTTTCATGGATGAGATTTACAGCAACTGAATTAGCACAAACTCCCGAACGATTTCCACTTAGGACCCAACCAAATATGGTGGGAATTAGAACAATCGACGGAGAAATACGGACAGGTGAACTAGCCTTGACTATCCTCCAGTAATGGTTACTACTGATTAAGATCTCTATTGGTAAGTCTTCTTGAGATCCAGTTTTAGGATCAGCTAACTGAACTCTGCAAAGATTCACTTTGGTTACAATGTCCTTTGAGATCACCGGCTGAGGTGAGAAAGAGTGATCACTTTCGTAATCAGTAATAGAGACAGTCGAATTTGCCCAGGCTCTTTTAATATTAAAACGAACGAGTTTACGGTGACATGAGTAACTCTTTTCTGCCTCAAAAGTACAAACAGTCATCTCATGTTGATCAGTGATTTGTAGTTTTAACTCTTCTATCAGAGACTTTGATATAAATGTAGCTTGGCTTCCGCTGTCTAGTATACACCGAGTCAAACGCCTTAGGCCTGTCGGCCCTATGATGCAAACCTGAGCTGTTTGCAGGAACGTGAAATTTCTGGTCGTAGCATCGATTTGACTAACAGAAGCGACATTTATCTGATCCCCTGTTGCCTTAAGGGTATCCTGATTCGTGCACAAAGACCTATGATGTGACTTTTTACAGTTAGTGCAAAGTGCCTTGCCTTTCTTCCCACAGTTAGCTGCTTTATGTCCTCTGTTCAGACATAAGAAACACCGGTTAGAATTTTTTAGTGTCTCTTTTCTTTTCATGACGTTTGTAACTGTCTTACAATCCTGAGCCCAGTGGTCACGAGATTCGCAGAAAACACAGAACGGTACCGGTTGTTTAGTTACCTTTGTTAACTGTTGCTTGGATTTAGTGCGAACATGGAGAGCTGCTGCGGTAGAGGTGTAACTTGATGACGTAGGCATCATGCAATGGATCTTTTCTGTGGTGAGAGCTGCCTCAACTTCTTCTCCTATAAATTCAATGAGTTTAAGAATATCACCCTCTGACAGACCTTCACGTTTTACATGTATGATCCAATGCCGACACATGTCGTCTGGAAATGCTCTAAGTATTTTCGGTGCGAGCACTCGGCCATAGGCATTTACATCTTCTCCGAGTGCACGCAGAGCTTGAATACGGCGATTGCAGTCAATAAAGATGGAGTTAAGCACATCTGGAGTCACAACCTGTATTGGCTTAATACTTTCGAGATAATCTAAATGAGCCTGTATAATTCTATCTTTGTTACCGTAACGAGCCTTAAGCATCTTCTTTGTCTCCTCATATGTTTCGGCTGTCACAGCGATACCTTCCACCAAACTTTTTGGTTCCCCTTCTAAATAACCGCGCAAAAATATGTGCTTGTGAATGGTTGACAATGAGGCGTTCTTATCAACTGATTGCTTAAACTGTTCCCAAAATCGAGTCCATGATTCTATATCTCCTGAGAATGACTCAAGCTTTATGGAGGGAAGCTTAACTGTGGTTACTGGAGCAGCAGAGGCAACTGTTGCTGCAGGTTGGGCGTCGTTAACTGAAACATGCGACATGGCTCTAGACAATTTTTTCTCCATTTCTTCAGAAGTTAGTATGAGGACACGCTTGGCAGTATCTATGTACTCATCGCATTTGGATATGTCAGCGGTGTAATCATTATCGTCAAGAAGGCTGTGAATTTCGTCATCAAGTCGTATCAATTTATCTAAGGTCTCCTTTAATCGTTCCCTACAGTACTCCACGTTCTCCACGGATGAAGAATCGGCAAATTCTTGTATCTCTTTGACAAACCGCGTAATATTGGCTCTTTCTCCAGTTCGTCGTCTTTTCAGATGATGCAAACGTGCGCTTGCGTCAGCAGTTTCGACGTCAGACATCTTGGCTATGTTATACGGTACTTCGCAATGTATGGAATGCGTAACTGAAGCAGAACAGATTTACTTTACTTCGTAGTAATCAGTGAATATAGCACCACTCAAAGAACTGCGTAAAATATTAACGCACGTTGCGTACGCTACTTTTAATAACTTCGTACTACGATACTGTTGTGAATGCCAAACAAACAATCGACAGCGCGTGTGACGTCATCAACTGCAATACCTATCTGCTGTCGGAGATTATTACGTATGGTATTCAAGTTACAACAATATTTATTTCTGTGAGGCTTCTACTATTCTTTGCTACTTCAATAATATCTCGCCGTGAAGC
This sequence comes from Locusta migratoria, assembly GCA_026315105.1. Classification (NCBI taxonomy): domain Eukaryota; kingdom Metazoa; phylum Arthropoda; class Insecta; order Orthoptera; family Acrididae; genus Locusta; species Locusta migratoria. The sequence goes on from CM048747.1 coordinate 132,381,147, forward strand.
AAGGCTACAAATAAGTAGTCATTGTACTTATCTCAGTCAGCTGTTGAGACGATGTCGAAGTCGTGACGTGATTCCTCATTCACAGCTCCGTATTACTCTGATACGGCGTGCAGTTTGCTTACATAATTATCACTGAATCTTGTGTCTGTGTTATTTTTTCTTTTCTTGCGTTCTCTTCCCGGGTTTCGGCACCAATTTTTTATGTAGCGTACGTCGTGAATAATAACACAGATTCACTGTTTACGTTCTGTATTTTTCAAAGATAAAACTACATCAAAGATTCAATTATTAATCCAGAGATATTTACAAAGACATTACAAAATAATACATTATCAATTCCTAACACCTGTGATTCGGATGACGGGGTGAAGCATAAACCCGGGCAATATAACTCACCAACAACCATTGCCGGCGATACCGCAAAGGGGGAACACCAGTTTCAGCTAGAAGGCTCGTTACGGGACTGGTGCGAAGAGCCCCTGTTGCGAGACACACACCTTTGTGGTGGACGGGGTCTAGGACTCGCAAGGCAGAAGGGGCTGCTGAGTCATAAACCAAGCTTCCGTAATCAAGCCGAGATAGAATAAGTGACTTGTAGAGCTGAAGAAGGGCGGAACGTGCTGCTCCCCATCCAGTATGGCTGAGGCATCTAAGAATATTTAAATGCCGCCAACACTTTTGTCGCAGCTGGCGTAGGTGTGGCACCCAAGTCAGCCGGGCATCGAAGACCATGCCCAGGAAGCGATGTGTTTCCTCAACCTGAAGTAGTTCACGGCCCAAGTAGAGCTCTGGGTCAGGGTGAACTACTCGACGGCGACAGAAGTGCATCACGCGGGTTTTCTGCGCGGAGAACTGAAATCCGTGAGTAGAGGCCCATGAGTGGGCCTTTCGGATGGCACCCTGCAGCCGTCGTTCAGCTACGCCGATGCTAACGGAGCTGAAATACAGGCAGAAGTCATCGGCAAATAGGGAGCAAATGACCGATGACCCCACAGCCGCAGCAAGACCATTAATTGCCAGTAAAAACAATGGGACACTGTGGACAGAGCCCTGTGGGACACCGTTCTCTTGAATACGGGGGGAGCTAAAAGATACCCCAACCCTCACCCGGAACGAGCGGTGGGAGAGGAAATTGCGAATAAAAATAGGAAGGGGGCCACGTAAGCCCCAGTCACACAGTCGTCAAAATATGGTGGCGCCAGGTGGTGTCATACGCCTTTCGTAGGTCGAAAAATACAGCTACCAAATGCTCACGCCGAGGAAACTCCGTGCAAATGGCCGACTCCAGTGACACGAGGTTGTCAATGGTAGAACGGCCCTGGCGAAAGCCCCCCTGTTGTGGAGCAAGGAGTCCACGCTCTTCAAGGATCCACATAAGCCGCCGACTCACCATACATTCGAAGAGCTTGCAGAGAACGTTGGTGAGGCTGATCGGACGGTAGTTGTCAGCCAGCAGGGGATCTGCACCAGGTTTCAGCACCGGGATGATAGTGCTTTCCTGCCACTGCGATGGGAAAGTGCCCTCTGCCCATAGATGGTTAAACAGGGCAAGAATGCGGCGTTGAAACTCTGGTGAAAGGTGTCGGAGGAATTGGCCGTGAATCCTATCTGGTCCTGGATTTGTATCAGATCACGCAGCAAGGGCAGTTCGGAACTCCCACTCGCTAAACGGGTCGTTGTATACTTCCTGACGACGAGTGCGGAAGGATAACTGTTTCCGCTCGGCCCGCTCTTTGAGGGAGCGGAAGTCGGCACTGTATGTGGCAGTCGCAGAGCATCGTGCGTAGTGCTCTGCCATGTGGTCGGTGATAGCTGTCGAGAGCATGCAGAGCACACCCTGGATGGAGAGGGATGGGATTCCTGTCGGTGGGCGGTATCCAAAGACGCGTCGGAATTGCGTCCAGACCTGAGTCAGGGAGGTGCGGGAGCCGATACTGGCTACATACCGCTCCCAGGAATCCTGCTTGCTCTGATGTATCAGTCGTCGAGCACTCGCACGGAGCCGTTTAAAGGCCACCAAATTCTCTACAGAAGGATGGCGTTGATGGCACTGAAGCGCTCGCCGATGTTCCCGGATGGCCTCAGCAATCTCCGGTGTCCACCATGGCACGGACCTACGCCTAGTGGAACCGGTGGTTTGTGGAACTGCCGCCTCAGCGGCCATGACAATACTATCAGTCACCTGCTGGACTGCGTTGTCAATGTCATCTGGCAGTGGTGCAGCGATGACAGCGGTTGAAGCATACACAGTCCAATCAGCCCTACGGAGACACCAGCGGGGTAAGCTGTCTGCAGCTTGGTACTGCAGGAGCGACACAAAGATTGGAAAGTGGTCGCTGCCACACAGGTCCTCATGCACACGCCAACCGAGGTGTGGTCGAAGGCTGGGGCTGCAGACGGAGAGGTCGATCGCTGAATACGTGCCCTGTGCCACGCTAAAATGCGTGGGGGCACCTGTATTCAGGAGGCAATGGTCTTGGTGCGCCAATAAAGTCTCAACATCCCTACCGCGGCCTGTGGTCTGGAGTCCACCCCACAGAGGGTTGTGGGCGTTGAAGTCCCCCAATAGGAGGTATGGTGGGGGAAGTTGGGAGACCAGAGCAGTAAGGTTGTTGAGAGACACGGCCTCATCTGGAGGAAGGTACAAGCTGCAGACAGTGAATTCCTGCGTTGCCCGGAGTCTAACAGCCACTGCCTCAAGAGTGGTGTTGAGCGGCACCGGGGCACTGGGTACAGTGTCCAGGACGTACAGACAGATGCCACCAGACACCCTATCGTATATGGGCCTGTTACGGTAATAGCCCCGATAACCACGAAGGGCAGGGGTCCGCTGTGCTGGAAACCATGTTTCCTGTAGGGCGATACAAAGAGCAGGGGAGCGGTACAGTAATTGTCGCAGCTCAACCAGGTGGTTAAAGAAGCTGCTGCAGTTCCACTGGAGAATAATTCGTTCTCCACACACTAAGGCCATAAAAGGAAAGAAAAGAAGAAGATCATTCCATAGAAGCTTCTGCTGCCTGATGGTCAGGCTCAACAGAATCTATGACCATAGAATCAGGTGATTCTGGTTGTGCAGATCTCCTATGGACGCGTGAATCAAGAAGTGCGAGATCCTCAGCGGAAGCAAGGATCTCGACCTCATCCTCTGAGGCAGAGGATGTGGGTGTGGGTGGCTTGGAAGCCACCAAAGAATCCTTCTTCTTCTTTTCTCTTTTCTTGCCCTCTCACTGACCCTTCGGTGTTGAGGGCCGTGGGGGTTTCTCAGACGGGGTGGCAGGAGCTGACGAAGAGCAGGAGGCCCTTTGATCAGCAGCCGGTGGATCCTTCAGCCATTTGCTGGGATCCACTTTCCCACGAGGAGAAGCCTCGTAAGGGAGAGTCCCGTGGGACCCCTTCCGGGCGAGAGGAGCCGGAGAGGACTGTTGTTTCTCCGGCTGTGGGGTGGGGACCAACGTCCCCTGTGATGGTTTATCTGTTGCTCCCAACGTGAATAGTGTGGGAGCAACCGAAGGGGTTGGGCCCCCAACTGTCAAGGGGGCAGGTGGAGTGGATCGGGCCTGGGGACCCGCTGGCATTGATGGTACACTCTGTGGTTTACCAACTGTGGGGATCAAAAGTGAAGCTACTGTTGAGTATGGGGTCATCATGGTCACTGGGTGGAGTTTTGCATACTTGCGCCTGGCCTCTGCATATGTCAGCAGGTCCAGGGTCTTGTACTCCATGATCTTACGCTCCTTGTGGAGTACAGAGCAGTTGGGAGAACAAGGAGGATGCTGCTGATTACAATTGACGCAAACTGGAGGTGGGGTACAAGGGGCGTCCGGGTGGGATGCCGCCCGCACTCCCGACATGTTGAGTTGGCATCACATCGGGAGGACATGTGCCCAAACCTCCAGCACTTGAAGCAGCGCATAGGGGGAGGAACATAGGGCTTTACGTCGATCCGGTAGACCATCACCTTGACCTTCTCAGGCAATGAATCGCCCTCGAAAGCCAAGATGAAGGCACCGGTGGCTACCCTGTTGTCCTTCGGACCCCTATAGATGCGCCGGATGAAATGCACACCTCGCCGCTCCAAGTTAGCTCGTAATTCGTCATCTGATTGCAGCAGCAGATCCCTGTGGAAAATGATACCCTGGACCATGTTTAAGGTCTTATGTGGCATAATAGAAACGGAAACATCACCCAGCTTGTCAAAGGCTAGCAAAGCCCGTGACTGCGCTTGGGATGATGTCATTATCAGAACCGACCCAGATCTCATCTTTGACAGACCCTCCACCTCGCCATATTTATCCTCTAAATGCTCGACGAAGAACATCGGCTTCGTCGTCATAAAAGATTCCCCATCATTTCGAGTGCAGACCAGATATTTCGGGGCATAAGCCTCACCCTGAATTTTCGCCTGACGTTCCTCCCATGGTGTGGACAAGGAAGGAAACGTTTGGGGATCATAGCTTACAGCGTTGTAATCGCCTCGACCACGCTTAGAGATGGCGGTTGTACGTCCGCCAACGTTTCGTGTTCGTTTCATGGTGTTCCCACGAGCAGCTAGGGAAATAAGCGTCCACCCAGACAGAGTCCCGCTTGCCTGGGTAAGCCTTATACAACTGAGGTGCGGCAGGTTCCTCAGAGGTTGCTCGCTAGCGGCTGTTCAACCTCAATAGCCATGCATCTCCTCGGCACGTAGCACACCTTGAGATTGAGTTTTTTTTTTATAGAGGTTTGTACCGTCCTCGCAACCCGGGCGATTAAGCCAAGATCCCCGGGCTCTGAAACATACAACGTTCCACCGTCGCACCGAACGATGGTCGTTGAGGCACGCACAGAGCTTACGTTGTAGCGGACTGTTGGCGCGACACAGCCCACGGTTCAGGACCCCGGGTTCGCCAAGCCCGTACCCAGCAAATTAATGCTGAGCCCCTGAGGGGCAAAAGCTTCTATCATCTTTTTGTCTGAACTCCTTATCGCCCATGTTTCATTCACATACAATGCTACATTCCAGACAAATGCTTTCAGAAACCACTTCGTAAAATTTAGATTAAAATTGGATATCAACAAATTTTGCTTCTTCAGAAACACTTTTCTTCCCATAGTCATTCTGTATTTTATATCTTCTTTACATTAGCCATCAGAAGTTATTTTGCTACCCAAATAACAAAACTCATCTACTACTTTTACTCTCATTAACTAATGTAATTCCTTCTGCATCATCTGATTTTCTAACACTACATTCCATTACCCTTCTTTTACTCTTGTTAATGTTCATCTTATACCCTCCTTTCAAGCCACTGTCCATTCCATTCATTTGCTCTTCCAGGTCCTTTGCTGTCTCTTATAGAATTACTACATCATCATCAAACAGCAAAGTTTTTATTTATTCTCCTGAAACATTAATTGCTTTTCCAAATTTCTCCTTGCATTCCTTCACAGCCTGTTCAATGTAAGGATTGAACAACAATGGGGAAAGCCTACAACCCTGACTTAGTCCTTTCCCAACTACTGAGTCAATTTCATGCCCTTCAACTCTCTTAACTGCTGTCTCATTTTTGTACAAGTTGTGTATAACTCTCCGCTCCCTATATTTCACCCTTGCTACCTTCAGAATTTGAAAGAGTGTATTCCAGTCAACATTGTCAAATGCTTTCTCCACATCTACAAATGCTAAAAAGGTAGGTTTCCCTTTCCGTAACTGTTCTTCTAAGAAGTCGTAATGTAACTTTCACTCTACAGCGGAATGTGCGCTGATATAAAGCTTCCTTGCAGATTAAAATTGTGGGCCGGAACTGGGACTGGAACCTGGGACCTTTGTCTTTTGGTAGAGCACTTGCCCGCGAAAGGCAAAGGTCCCAGGTTCGAGTCCCGGTGGCTGCGAGCATTATAGAATAAATACGCTGTGGTATAGGAAAGAGACAGCATGGCGAATGGAGATTTGTGTGTGGCGGGACATGTGCAGGGAAGAGTCCTCTGCAGTCGGGCTGGTCACTGTGTCCTCGGTGGCAGAGTGCTCAACGCATCTGCCTAGTAAGCAGGAGATCCCCAGTTCGAATCCTGGCCGGGCACAAATTTTCATTCGCCACAATTTGGTATTCCATCTAAACCTAATACAGTGATGCCATAACATTGCAAATTGCGATTTATTTCATTCAGTTGGACGTTGTAATTCGTCAAAAAAAAAAAAAAAAAAAAAAAAAAAAATATATATATATATATATATATATAAAATTGCACAGAGCTGTAACAACTGCATCTCATTCATCCGAAAGCTCACACAGAATAGACACTAATAAATCCCTATCTTCAATTTAATCACAAATATCCGATAGATCAGCTACAGTTTTGTTAATCAGTTCTAGATAATTTTCCACAGGTTCACAATTCTTGATCTTTAAGGAATATAAATTCCGTCTCAGTTGCACACTGCAAAATGTGCTGTCCCTTTAGGTGTATAATTTATGAAGTTTTTCCCACACTATTTTTCGATTTTACAAAGTTTTGTAGTTGCATTTGCAGCTCATCACATAGAGAAAGTACAATTTTTTCTAGTTTCTTACCTTGACATGAGAAATACGTCTGATTTTTATTAGCAACTGATGGCACCTTCGCCGGGTTATGTCTCACCATACTCAATTAGAGTTCACAAGTCACAATTTATAAGGATAATTTTTATTTGATAACACCAGGAACCATAATTAACTCCATCTAGTTTCTCAATAGTGTGTCTGTTCTCCATTATCCCTCTATGTATTTCACTACCTTTTTTCCCGGTGTTCATTTTTTATGAGATTCATGAAACAGGGGTTGTTGTTAATTAACGTTTTCCAAATGCGTCAAATGAAAATTTGTTGTTATTGTTTGTGGGTTAGAGGGGCACTCAACAGTGAGGTTATCAGCACCCATACAGAAATCTCATGAGGAAATGTAATGAAAAACACATGAAGAAAATTGGGAGCCATCTAAAATTTTCCCCCATTTCCCTTCTGATCTACCTACAAAAACAAGCACATTTAAAATTAGCTCAATTCATGAAGTAACATGGACATGTGCGCCCATTCTAAAACTGATCAAGAAGCCGTGTGTCATGGGACAGTGAAATATATGAAGACGAGTGAGGAGGACTTCATTCCAAATGTGTGGTTAGAAGGAGGTCCACCACAGTCTTGTGGTGAACTACACAACATGCAACTTGTTGATCATTATTTTGTGCCACTCATCCTCCCATCGACACATGACTTTCTTCCTCAACGGCGAGGCCAGAGCGTGCAAGGGAACAGGACACTGACGTCCACCCTTTTGTTCCCTTTAATTCCTATATGACCTGGGACCCAACAGAAAGACACCACCTTCCCCAAACTTTGTAGGTGGGAAAGGGCATCATGCATAATCTGGACTACTTTATCCAGTGGGTACAGGGATTGAAGGGCACTCAATCAATCTCAGCAAATGAGGAATTTAATACTTGCTACATATCTCATCTGCTGCACCGCCCACAGAATGGCATGAAGTTAACGATAGTTAACTCTGGCGGTAGTCATATCTTGATGACTCAATCAGGGAAAATGACAGAACAACCAACAGAGTCCCCTTGTTTGGATACATCCGTGAATACAGCTACATAGTCACGATGCTTAGTTAAAACTGTATAAAATAATGAGGTAATAAAAACATTGGCTAGAGTACAGCTTCTGCTGTACTGCATTAAATCTAAAATTGCTCTGGGCCTCTTCAGTAATCAGGGTGGCAGGCGGTTAAAACACTGGGTTTGGGACCATACTTGAGCTACACCAAGTGACTCCAGTACTTGCTGCATGCGGATTCCTAACAGCCTTGTTGCTGGTGGATGATTGGAGAACAGGCACATATATCAGGGCAAGCAACAGTTTGATAAACTGGGGAATTTGTATTAGCAAGAAGCTTACTGGCCTGACGCACTATGATGAGTTGCTGCCAGATGGTGAGTGGCGGTTCGCCAGCCTAGGACAGAGACTGGGGTTGGGGCTGATCCTGTAAACACCAGAGGCCAGCCTAATCCCCTCATGGTGAGCAGCATAAATGGTTTTCAGATATGAAGGCCTCGCTGATCCATAAACTATGTATCCATAATCTACCTACAAAAGTCCTGTAAAACTTGAGCAGACATGCCCTATCTGCTCCCCCCAACCTGTGGCTAAGGCATTTTTAAATGTTCAGCACCTTCTGGACCTTGGGTTTTTCAGATCCCTCAGATGTGGGAGCCACGAAAGTTTGGAGTCGAAAACGAGGCCCAGAACTTCACTGATTCTTTAAAAGGGAGAATGGTGCTGCCCAGTTGTAGATCAGGAAGATTAAAAATACAACAAGGATGATTAAAATGGAGACACAAATACTTATCAGCAGAAAACTGAAAACCCATCTTTTCAGCCCTTTCCTCCAGCTTCTGCACTGTCAGTTGCAAATGACGAGTTATGGCAGCAGTACTGAACGAAGAACAGAAAAATTCAAAATTGTCCATGAATAAGGTGCACTGTACAGGACTCAGTACAGTGGACGTAATACTACTAATGGCTACACCAAAGAGGATAACACTTATGACACTCCCCTGAGGGATACCATTTTCCTGTTCAAAACAATCTGACACACATGCCAACTCGGTACCTAAAAACAACTTACACAGGAAGGACTGTATGAAAATGGGGAGCTGACCGTGGAAGCCCCACCGATGGAGCTGGTCTAGAATAAGCAGTAGAGTCATACGCCTTTCTGATGTCGAAGAAGATCTCGATACAGTGCCGTTTATGTAGAAAAGCCTGCTGGATAGCAGACTCTAATAGGGTCAGGTTGTCAACAGTGGAGCAATATCTCCTGAAACCACACTGATAGCTGCTAAGCAACTGCCTGATCTCTAACATCCAGGCCAATTGGCGACTGACCATTTGTTCGAGGGAGTTTCCTATACAGCTCGTTAGGGTGACACTCCAGCAACTACTAGGAAGTGTTCAGTCGTTTCCTGGTTTGAGAAGTGGAATTAAAAATTGCATCCCTTCATGTGTTGGAGAAATGTCCTACATGCTATATCAAATTAAAACATTCGAAGAGGTTTTCCTTTGATTCTCCAGACAGGTGCCGAAGCATGAAGTTCTGTATACAGTCTTGGCCAGTTGCAGTGTCGTGAGACACAGACAAAACAGATTCCAGCTCCCACATGGAGAAAGGGCAGTTGTAAGACTCATCATTGTTGGACATTAAGTCCAAATTGCTCCTCTCCATGGTTGCACAAAATTGTTGTAATGCTAGATCCTGGCTAACCATGGCAGTAGTATTTGCAAGATCCTCTGCCATTGTCTGGACAATGTCTCCAGGTTTTGTTTTTAGACATCACTGTTTCAGCACAACTACAATAGGTAAACGACTGCCTTTACCAGATACCCTACTGATGGCTTCCCATACTTTTGTGGAATAAGTGCAGCAATTGACAGAGCTCAGGAAGGCTTGCCATGATCTTTTCTTGCTCTCCTTAATAATGTGTCGTTCCTTGGCTCTTGCAACTCTAAGGATGCAAGGTTGTCAGCTATTGGAACACCCTTAAACCATTCTAGGGCAGCACACCTGGCTTTAATTCCTATGTGGCACTCATCTGTTCAACAAGTAACAGGATTCCTTCAAAGACAAACTGATGACTTAGGGACTGAAAAATCAGCAGCATGGTGGATTACTTGTGTTATGTGGTTCACCCAATCATGGATGTAATTTAGTGTTCAAATACAGCCAGATGACTCAACAATGTCCAGTTAGCCCTTCTAGTTTTTCATCTCAGTGGCTGCTGCCCTAATGATGGGCCATCTTGTAGGTGGATCCATGGTAGAAAATGGTCTCTGAGCAGAGTCTGCAAGAGCTGGAGAGCAAAAAGAAAGATCAGTGACAGAGAAAATACCTGTGGTGGCACAAAAATGTTTGGGATTGCCTGAGTTGAAGAGTTCCTGCGACGTCACGAGGCACTCTACCATCCAACCCTTTGGACTAGTAGAATCTGAGTACCGTAACACGTTGTGGGCATTGAAGTCTCCTAGCAGAAGATATGGACAGGGGAGTTGCTTGATGAGACTGATCAGAGCCTCAGAGTCTATCAGTTCTTGGGGATTGTAAATACAAGGAACACACTGTGATCCTCAGAACCACATGAACTGCCACTCCCACAGCTTTGGAGGTCAGTATCCAAAGGAATGGCCGAGGAGAGATATGCATCACTGACAAACACAGCAATTCCTCCCTTGGCCCTCTCGCTGGTAATGTCATCCTTACTATAGATGGTACAGCCCCTGAGTATAGGGGTGTCTGAAGCCTTAAAATATGTTCCCTGTAAACACAAACACAGTCTGTGTTCCATTGTTAGTTGTTTTACTTCTTATAGGTGTGTCCTGAACCCATTGAAGTTCCACTGTAATATGGGAGGTACGGATTATGGAGGTTGCACCTTTACTTTTTCCTTCCAGTGATTCGGAGATACTGAATAAAGGTGGAGATTCAGTTTTGGCGTGAGATGATTGCCCTCAAACATCCATCAATCTCCATGGGCTCTGGAGATGAGTCAGATGAAGCCTCTGATATAACAACTTCAACATGTTTAGATGGTTTGGTTCTTGTTTTTGCCTGCTGTTTGATTTTCCCAGTAGCTTTTTTGTTCTTGCATAGTTTTGTAGGGGCTGCAGTGGATGTGGTAGCAGTGACACTGGATAGGTGAGCAGGTTTTGCAGAAATGGTGGAAAGGTCCCTACAAAGATTGCAACTGTTCCTTTATCAGATGTCTTTGGGGGGCTATGGGTGCTGAAGATTCTGCTGCCTGGCAAGTGCACTGACGTGTGCAAGTATTTGTGCCTGCACTAACAACCTCGTTTGTGTGGAGCCATCAGCTTTGGCAACCGGCTTTTTCAGAAGCAGATGAGAAGGAGGTGGTGAACACAGGAGGCTGCATTGCCTTAAAGGTCTTTTGGGCTTCAGCATAGGAGATACATTTAGTTGTTTTGATCTCCTGTATTTTTTCTCCTCGTGATAAAGTGTACAGTCCCTACACCAGACTAGATAATCACCTGAGCAATTAATGCACTTTGGAGGTGGCGTGCTGTTGAACCCAACATGTGCAGCTTTACCACAAGTAGCTTCTCCCTTGCATCCCAACATGGTGAACCCAAAGCCCTGACACTTAAAACAGCACATGCGGTTAGGTACGTACATGTAAACGCAGAAAATCTGCCTTCACATACTCAGGTATGGCCACCGCCAAACTGTGGCAAAAAGCAGGATACACTACCCTGTGGCACAGCATGCAGCTGAGCACAGTACTCTGATTTCAATGGCTGCTTCACTACCCGGCCATATGGATCCTCCCCTCCACCATCAGCTCTTCTGAACTGCACAGATGAGAGACGTCTCTTCAACACATTCTACAGTCCCACAACCATCCTGGCCTCAACCTAAGATAACTTCCCATCCCTGCAGCCTATGCCTAACATCTCCCTACTCCCCTCTTCCTTCCCCATCCATTATTCTGTATCTTATGTCTTCCTTACAACTGTGCATCTCCACTTGCAATATCCGGTTAAGTCATCTTTTTTTTTTTTTTTTTCTAACTTCATTTTTTCCTTTTTTGTAAACTTTATTTTTCCTTTTTTCCTATTTTTATTTTTCTTTATTATTATAATCATTTCAAATCCCCCAATCCCTCCCCATACTCCTCTACACCTCCCTTTTATCCTTTCCCACCCCTTCCCTTCACTGTATTCAATGCCGCAATTCAAATTCCCACCTTTAAAATCCATCATGCAATGGGGAACTTTCCATATCCACCTTTACCCAGCATCCTTCCCCCTCCACTCCCCACCTCACTCACAGTCTACCTCGTGTTGCTGGAGTTGCTGATAGTTGTGTGAGTATAGTTGTCTGAGTGATTTGGTGAATGTATGTGTTTCTTTTTCTGACGAAGGCCATAGCCGAAAATTTAAGTTGTGTAAATGTGATTACCTATTTTCGTGCCTGTCAGCAGCTCAGCGAGCCTCTTTATGGTGAGTTGTTATCTATCCTCCATTATTAAAATGATGGATGTGTTGCACAAAAAGTGTTGATGCTTCTTTCACAAAGCATTATTGAGAATTGTAACTTTAACAAGCTTTTTCCCAATATGATACTGTTTCAATTGAACAGAATAAAACTGAGACTCCTATTTTGAAAGAAAAGAGAGAATAGGAAAAAATTCGCAATGTATTTCCACATTTATGCTATTTAAATTTAAAAAGATATTTTGATTCCAATAACATAAAAACATTCATAAACTTTAGATCTGCTGCCACATCGACTGGAAATGGCAAAGAAGATTGGAGCAACATCTACGCTTCATATCTGTTCTGCCGACAAAAAAAATACTGTCAAAGAAATAGTTAGTCACTTAAAATGTGAACCAGATATTTCCATTGAATGCAGTGGATCAGAGAATGGAATATGCTTGGCTATATTGGTACGTAAGTAATTTAATTCATATATGGTTATTTTTTTAGAAATGGTGACTTCACACAACTGATTATGAGTATACATAATTATTAAATGAAGTCTTGTAAGCCATAAGTGTAATAATCATCAGATATAATATAATCATAACTAATGTAAATTATTGGCCAATTCCAGAATGAAATTTCCACTCTGCAGTGGAGTATGCACGAATATGAAACTTCCTGACAAATTAAAATTGTGTGCCGGAAGTAGGAGACGAGGTAGTGGCAGAAGTATAATTGTGAGGATGGACTGTGAAGTGTCCCGGGGTACCTGTGATGGTAGAGCACTTTCCCGTGAAAGGCATAGATCCCAGGTTCAAATCCTGGTTCCAGTACACAATTTTAATTTTCCAGGAAATTTTATTGGCTAGTTCTTTGTTCTGTAAGTAATGTAAGAAATCACAAACTATACACAGATAAGAATAACAAAGTGATTGATTTATAGCTATTTACATGGCCACAATCATGGCAAGAATCAATCAGTGAACACACAGAGTTTCACCTTCTGTTACATTGACTGTTGTCAAATGGCTTTGCTTCTACATGTAGTGGTACATCAGCATTACAAAACCAGTACCAGTTTGAAATCTATTTTATTACGTGCTTTCTCCCTTTGTGGAGCAAGAATATCAAAATCAGCCAGTGGCAGTGTACGGAGAAGTGTGGTTAGTAAATGTAAAGTTCAGTGATCTGCTCATGTTTTGCGCCTGACAGAGTTTATATGCTCAGTACGTTTTTTGAGAAGGAGAGAGACAAAGGCAATAGAAAGAACTGCAGTAGCTATAGAGATTCAAATGTTCAATTTTTTTGTAAATCTAAGGGATTTAACTTCTGAGTTTATCAGTCCCTAGGATTACAAACTACTTTAAGTAACCTAAGGACAACACACACAAACACACACAGGACTCGGACATCTGTCAGCAAAAAACCACACACTCTGCAGCAAGATTCCTTAGAGCACTTGGCCACTACACCACAGCTATAAAGATTCATAAAAACACTGTAGTCAAAAACTGTGACAAAAACACTGTGCAGAAGAGTAAGAGTCTGGTTCATCTGAGTTATGTATAAATGGAAAAAAAGGAGGACAGATCCATGAGTAACAAAGTTGGATTCATTCCATTACGTTTATTGTTACATATGGGGATATTACAAGAGAAAGGAACACCCTACTATAAAGAAACTGTCTTTTACTCTTTGCGAGGCAGAATTATTTAGTGGCAACAACACAGTAGTAGACAAATGGGCAGCTTTAGGCAGTTCAGGACCAAACTGATAGAAAGACAAGACCTAGAGAATACCTTATCATGACAAAACTATTTCACGTGGTGCACAAGATGTACAAAGCAAGCAAAATACCTTGAGCCAATTTTTTTAAACCTTATTATTCCCAGAAAAATGGAAAATCTGCTGCATGTTGACCTTGGGGAAGGTAGTAACACATGAGACAATATTCACATTACAGATTATCTTGGAAGATAGATTAAACAAAAGGAAACCTACATTTCTAGCTTTTGGAGAGTTGTAGAAAGATTTTGACTGGAATAAACTTTTTCATGTTCTGAATTAAGCTGGGGTAAAATGTACGGAACAGAAAATTATTTACAACTTGTACAAAAACCTGACAGCAGTTATTAGAGTCAAAGGTCATGAAAGAGAGACAGTGCTTCGGAAGGGAGTAAGATGGGTTGTAGCGTTTCTCCAATGTTATTCATTACATACAGTGAGCAAGCTGTGAAGGAAAGAAAGGAGAAATTTGGAGAAGGATTTAAAGTTCAGGGTCAAGACATAAAGATTTTGTGATTTACCAATAACATTGTAATTCTGTTGGGGACAGCAAAGGATCTGGAACAGCAATTGAACAGAATGGGCAGTGTGTTGAAAGGAGCATATAAGATTAACAAGAGGAAAATGAGGGTAATAGAAAATAGTCTAAGAAGATCAGACGATGCTTAAGGAATTAGATTAGGTAACAAAACAATATAGATGGTACATAAGTTTTGTTACTTGGGCAGTAAGATCAGACGATGCTTAAGGAATTAGATTAGGTAACAAAACAATATAGATGGTACATAAGTTTTGTTACTTGGGCAGTAAAATATCATATGATGGTCACATTACAGAGGATAAAAAATGCGGAATGGCAATAGAAGAAAAACATGTTTGAAAAGGATAAATTTGTTTACATCAAATATTAATTTAAGTGTAAGGAAGTCATTTTTGATGGCATTTGTGTGGAGTGTCACCTTGTAAGGGAGGGAAAAATAGACGATAATTAGTTCAGACATGAAGAGGGTAGAAGCTTTTGAAATATGGGGTTTCATACGAATGCCGAAGATTATATGGTAGTGTAGTGTCACAGTCGATATCCAGAGGTTTCAAAATACTAGTTCAATCGCATCAACTAGTACTACATATAAGTTTTCAATTCTATGCCTCTGCAGTGTCCACTCATGCGAGTTTTCTTCGTCTTTTTTATGTTGGGCCTGCTAGTTAACTCTGAGCACATGTAACCCACAGATGAGCATCTTCTTCTTCTCAAAAAATGTGTGGTGTGCATGTCTCCATCAGGCTCAAAGTTGGGTAATCTTTTTTAGGCACATTATCCCTGTACCCAAAATTAAATACTCCCATGAATCATCTGCAAGTAATGCAATTATACACACAGGGGTTTCTTTCTTTCTTTTTTTTTTTTCTTTTTTTTTTTTTTGGCTCAGCCCACCACGTTTCAAATTGTTGTTGTGCAACAGACACCATACTAGAACTTGATGAGCTAGCAGTCGCCTCCACGCGCATTTGTACTTTCGTTTCAATCAAACCCATGATTTGTTATACTGGCAGTCATTACTGGATCTCCTGCTATTTCAGCAAAATCTTTATTTCATTCTGAAGTGACTACTTGTTGTTGCGTTTCCTTTACCTTCAAATTGCACGTGTGATTTTACTTGTAAAAAAAAAATTACACAATTCAGTGGCATTATGTTTAAATTCCATAAATTGTTCGTTAACCTTCCAGTGTACTAGATAGTATAGTGCCCTATGGTCATTTGAGAATGTACTCATAAACTACTTGGAAAACAATTCTATTTTCGTGACTAGTTCGTGTAATACACACTTTTCCTCCTGGAATGTACTGATGTGTTTGATCTACTTTTTCATTAGCTTTAGTCAAAGATTTATTTATCTTCTTTTTAAGATTTCAGGGTAGTTCATTCTCAAGGCTTTTTGTTAAATCACCTTATAGCGACTCTATGTTCTTTAAATTTATGACTTATTTTGTGCCTAGACTAGAATTGAAACAGGCTAGTAGCTTAATATCCAACTCCTCTTTTAGCTTATTTAATTTTTCATCTTGCTGTTTGAACATATCTACTATTTATGCTAACATTTCTTTGATTGGTAGTCTCAATTCTTCTAAAGCTAATGCCATTTTTCATGTCTGCACTGGTATCTACAATTAACCATACACCTGCACTGGCATCTACAATTAACCATACACATATCCTATTGTTGACTCTCAATACAGAAAGTATAACCTTTTATTGAACAATGTGCAGAAATTTTCTACACACTGTACACTACCTATCTTCTACACACTGTACACTACCTATCTTCTCACACAAAAACAAGGAAACAATTTGCTTGTGTACGCTCACACAGCGTCTCAGTGTGTTAAGCTTATTGCATTGTGGTGCATGACGCGATCCGATGATAGTAACTGTAGCTTAGTGCAGCTGTATTAATGACACCCAGCAAGAATGTGGGGTTGCAGTAGGCCATGTTATCTCAAACCGCAGCAGGTTGGCAGCAGTACATGCCTTCTTAGTAGTGCGGTGGTCGTTTGGAGCTCTTCAGAATGATTTCTTCATTAAAATAGTGTTCTGGTTACTTTCAATTGCATTCCCCTTATAAATATCATTTCACTTCAGAGTATGTGTGATGTTTACTACAGCTCTCCATCCGTTTTTACAGGTGGTTGTTGTTGACACATTACTAGGGGCAACTCTCACTTTTAACGTTTTTGATAAAATTTTCTGCTAAGTGGTATTTTCTTATGCAGTTCTCACTTTTTTTTTCCTTCCTGATCCTGAAATCTCATCACTTTTGAGGTTAGCACACTATGTGGTGTTCCAGCCGATATCCAGAGGTTCCAAAATACTAGCATGAGCTCATCGACTGGTACTACATGTAATTATAAGTTCACTTCTGTGTTTTAGCCGTGTGCACTTACCTTGCGCGAGTCCTTTACTCTTCTTTGTGTTCGGCTCTGTTAGTAGCACATGTAGTCCTCAGAAAGGCATCTTCTTCATGTACTTGCAGGCAGGCTATACTTCAGGAAGAGGGTTAGAGAAACTGTGCTACAAAATAACCAAACAGCTCACACCTGACAAGTATATTTGCCTTTGCATTTTAGTTACATAATGCAACATACAAGTTGCTCAAGATAACAACAGACTGTACATCCCTTGTCAGCTTGACTAACAATACTATTAGTTACGAATATTATAGAGGAAAAAATTCCTAACAGGAAAAATATATGTAAAAAAAAAGATGAAGTCTACTTACCAGGCGAAGGAGCACAGGCAGTGATAGTAACAAATAAACACACACAGACACATACATACAAACGCTAGCTTTTGCAGCCTAGCTGCTTCGTCAGGCAGAAGGGAAGGAGAGGGAAAAGGAAATGATGAGGGTTTTAAGGGAGTGGGTAAGGAGTCATTCCACTCCCCGGACAGGTAAAACTTACCTTGGGGGGGGGGGGGGGGAGGAGGGTAAACAAATGCACACACACCCACACAGACACAAGTACACCTAAGCAGACATACTGTAGAAAGCAAAGAAGTTAACTTCTATAAACAATATCCTGTGGCTGCACGAAAATCGTTATTCAGCATGGCAGCAATCTCCTAGTGTTTCACCGATTTGACATCAGTAAGTAACACTCATCAACTGCTGTGGTACCCTTTGGATGACCAGAGTGAGGCAAGTCATTGACAGTTCCTATCTCTCTGTACTTGTGAACAACATTGATTTGGTTCACTTTGAGATGTCTGCAAATTTCCCTTGATAACATTCCCTAGCGACACAAAGTAACAATGCCAATACGATACAACTGTGGAATTGACCTTCTAGACATGGCAGAAATACATTCAAAACAAGCAGTGTACTTCCTTCCTGTTGTTATGTCTGGAACTGATTGGCCAGGTTACCCTCTCCATTGCATTGGCAGTGCTCTTGCATGGTTGTTTACATTTTTGTCCAGATTGAGTGACATTTATGGACAATGCCTCATGCAGTCCGCATATATAGACATTTCACCAACATACACACATCAAAAAGAGTTGCATCATCTTGGTCTCAGGTCTCCTGAACACTGACACTGAATGTGTATATTGCATCAAGAACACAGTTACTATAAATTGTAACGTCATACCAAATGCCAGTTTTGCTCCATGAACAGCGGAAAAGTAGTAAGCAAGATACTTTTTTCCTTTCATTATTTTGATGTGGTTGTCTATGAGAAAAAGTTTAATAAATGTTTGAAATTATGTTTAAAGTTTGTAGCAAGTCGCCAAGTACTGTCATTCTCAAATAGTGTATTTATAAAGTCTCATCGCATTATGTAGCAGTTTTTTTGTGATTCCTATTGTTCATGACGTTATATCTCCTGAACCATGTGTCGTATGTGGTTCATACTCCTACAGTAATTGTTATCTTATGTAAGGAATATGTGTATCAAATTAGTTGAGGAGGAAATTTGCAGCATTGTCATTTTACACAGCAGTTTTTCGCACCTCTTCTTGTTTATGACTTCATATCTCCTTACATATGCGCCGTAGGTGATTCTTACTCTGACAGCGATTGTTGCCTGATATTAAGGAACATGTGTACCAAGTTTGGTTGAAATCGATCCAGTAGTTTAAGAGGAGATGTGGAACATACATACATACAGCATATTTTATAAGATGTAAGATTAGACCTACTCCTGTAATATCCCCATCTGATTTTCTATTTATAATCCTGTACTCACCTGACCAGAAATTCTATTCCTCTTGCCATTGAACTTCATTAATCCACACTATATCTAACTTCAACCTATCCATTTCTCTTTTTAAATTTTCTAACTTCCCTACCTCATTAAGGGATCTAACATCCCACGCTCCGATCTGTAGAATGTCAGTGTTGTCTTTCCTGATGACGACATCCTCCTGAGTAGTCCCCACCTGGAGACCTGAATGGGTATTTCAAAACAAGTCAGAGACCCTTACTACAGCTAGTTATTAGTCATTCTACTGCCAGCTGCTGCCACTGTCACAACATTCAGAGTGCAAAGTATCAGAATTTAATTTGTGTGAAATTTCAATGCCAGTCAATTTATTTTTGTTAATGCTTCTGTTTTAACAGGTTTATTCTTGTGTACTTCACAGATTTTGTTTGTGCTGCAAGCTATGTAATTTAAGTATCACCTGCATTTTTCTTACTTGTCACTTCTTTATTTAGTGTATTTAACTTTTAGGAAGCATTTATTCTCGCATATTTGATAATAGTGTGCCCCATAGATTTTCTTGTTTATTTTGAAAACAGCCAGAGACAGTTTCATTGTTTTTGATAGTATAGTTAGCACTGACCATAGTTCAGTAAGCTGCCTTGTGCTCAGATACTTTTAGGCACCAAAAGCTAGCTAAATCATGATGTTGGTAGCCCAGAAATATTTACTGAGGTGTGGAATGTATGACAAAAAGACATATCAGACACAACTGGAGGGGGAGTTCTCATCACAGTGGGCAAAGATATTGTTTCTACCAAGGTCAAGGTTGAGAGTAACTGTGAAGTTATCTCGGCACAGGTCTAAGAGAAGTAAAGTTAATAGTTGGGTGTTTTTACCAGCCTCCCAGTGCTGCTGTAGAAGTTTTAGAGCCTAAGTCTATGCCAGGTAGTGCGTAGGTATCTGGGCCATGCAATACGGTATTAGTTTGAAACTTTAAGAGTAGATTGGGACCTCTCTAGTTTCATTTCAGGCAGTACAGACAAACAGTCTTGTGAGCTACTATTGGACATGTTTTCTGAAAACGGTCTTGAACAGTTAAACCGACAGCCCACATGAAATGGAAATATTTTAGACCTTAAAGCAACAAACAGGCCTCACCTTATTAACTATGTCAGTGCAGATCATGGTATTGTCAAAGTGTTAATGGTGACCAGGCAAGAAGGCTAGAAGCTTGTTTTTATTCGAAAGAGCTAATAAGCAATTGTTAGCATCACAGTTAGTAAATGAATGGCCATCATTTAGTTCTGATACAGGGAATGTAGAGGAATTGTGGACTAAATTTAAATGCATTCTAAATACAGGGTTAGAGAAATATGTGCACATAAAGTCAATTAAGGATGGAAAAGATCCACCGTGGTGTAATAATAATGTTAAAAAGCTACTGAGAAAGCAAAGGCTGTTGCACTCTTGGATAAAAAAGGAACAGGCAAATGATGACAAGCAAAAGTTAGTAGAGATTCGTGCATCTATAAAAAGATCGATATGCGAATCGCACGAAAATTACCACAGCCATACCTTAGCAAAAGATCTTTCCAAGAACCCACAAAAATTCTGGTCCTATGTAAAATCGATAACCGGGTCAAAGCCCACTATCCAGTCACTTGTTGATCATTCTGGGGCACTAATAGAAGAAAGAAAACAGAAAGCTGAAGTTCTAAATGTAACCTTTAAGAAATCTTGCACACAGGAGGACTGTACAAACACACCAACTCTCAAATGGAGGATACAGTAACAGGTATTCCCAGTGAAGAGAAGTAGCTGAGAGAGCTAAATACAAAAAGTCTCCTGGTCTGGATGGAATACCAGTTCAGTTTTACAAAAAGTATTCTGCAGTATTGGCCTCTTACTTAGCTTACATTTATCGCGAATCTTTAATTCAGCACAAAGTTACTAGTGATTGGAAAAAAGCGCAGGTGACTCCCATTTATAAGAAAGGTAAAAGAACTGACCCACATAATTACAGGCCAATATCATTGACATCAGTTTCCTGTAGAATTTTAGTGCATATTCTCAGTTCGAATATAGTAAAATTCCTTGAGACAGATAAGCTTCTTTCTATGAATCAGCATGGGTTAAGGAAACATCATTTTGTGTCAAACACAACTTGCCCTTTCCTCACATGACATATTGCGAACCATGGATGAAGGGCAACAGGCAGATTGTGTTTTTCTAGATTTCAAAAAGGCATTTGACGTGGCACCACACTGCAGACTGCTAATGAAGATACAAGCATATGGAATAGTTTCACAGATTTATGACTGGCTAGAAGACTTTGTAAGTAATAGAATGTAATATCTTGTTGTCAACGCTGAGTGTTCATCAGAGACGAGTGTATCATCAGGGATGCCCGGGTGGAGTGTGAACTGCTATTGGTTTCTATCTCTATAAATGATCTAATGGAGAGAGTAACTTGTAATTTGTGGCTGTTTGTTGATGATGCTGTGGTGTATGGAAGGGAATCACCTTTAATTGACTGTAATAGCAAAGAGAATGACTTGAAAAAATTTCTAGTTGGAGTGAAGAATGGCAGCTAGCTCTAAATTCAGAAAAATGTAAGGTGATGCACATGAGTAGGAAAAACAATCCCATAATATTCGAATACAGCATTAATAGTGAGTGTCTTGATGCAGTCACATTGTTTAAATATCTACGTGTAACATTGCAGAGCAATATGAAATGGCACGATCATGTAAGGACAGTTGTGAGTAAGGCAGACAGCTGACTTTGGTTTATTGGGACAAATTTGGGAAGATGTACTTCATCTGTAAATGAGACCACATATAAAACACTTGTACGATCATGTCTTGATTACTGCTTAAGTGTTTGGGACCCACAGCAGATTATTTTAAAGGAAGACATGGAAACGGTTCAGAGGAGAGCAGCTAGGTTCATTACTGGTAGGTTCCAACAATGCGCGAGTATCACAGAAATGCTCCGGAAACTCAAATGGGAATCGCTGGAGGAAAGACGACGTTCTTTTTGAGAAATTCTGCCGTGGAAATTTAGAGGGCCGGAATTTGAAGCTGAGTGCAGAACTATCTTCCTGTTGCCTACTTTATTTAGTGTAAATAAGATAAGAGAAATTAGGGCTCATACAGAGGCGTATAGACATTCTTTCTTCCCTCGTAGTGGTAGATTGAACCCTATGCCACACGCTTTATGGTGGATTACAGAGGAGATATGTACATGATGACGATGATGATGGGGGACTATGGAACTCTGGAATATTTTACCCGAGAGGAGTCCTTGGGAAAAGTAACGACTGTAGTTTCTCCTTGCTTTCAGCCGTTCACATTAAGTGCACGGCAAAGCCATGTTAGCTGATGTTACAAGGCCAGCTCAGTCAATCATCCAGACTGTTGCCCCTGAAACTACTAAAAGGCTGCTGCCCCTCTTCAGGAGCCACATGTTCCTCTGGCCTCTCCACAAATACCCCTCAATTGTGATTGCACCTACGGTATGGTTATTTGTATTGTTGAGGCAAGCAAGCCATCCCACCTCAACAATGTCTGTGGTTCATGAGGGTAGTCTTATTGTAATTGTAGAAGATTGGAAATTTTATAATGAAATCATTGATTTATAGAACACAGCATCATTTTATACAGGTATGTTCAAAAATTCCAGTACTTTGTCCGCAAAATTTTGTTATAATTACCTTTTAATTACTGTACACGGTCTCCTCCACAATTCTGTTCCCACTACTGGAAGTAATCTTGGTATGCCTCTTGCTGGATCATGCAAAGTGCCATCTGTGAATTTTCTTTTATGTTGTGTATTGTTGCAAATCTTCATCCTTTCAATGGGGTTCTCAACTTTGGAAATAGAAAAGGTCCACGGGGTCCAGGTTTGAAGGTGTGGAGACTACAGAGGATGAGGAACACAGTTATTTCTGTTTTTGTGGAGTATGTCACACACCAACAGAAATGAAAGTGTAGGTGTGTTACCATAATGCAAGAGCTATGAACTATATCATCAAATGTCAGGCCCTTTCCCTGACATTTTCTCAAAGGTTTTGCAACATGTCCTGATAGTACCAATGTTTAACAGTTTGTCCCTGTGACACAAATTTATGGTGAACTAATCCTTAAAATTCAAAGAAAACTATCGGAATGGATTTGACATTTGACCTGACCTGGTGAGCTTCTTTTGGTCTTGGATAACCTTTCCAGAGCCAGTGTAAAGACTGAATTTTGATCTCAATATCATAACTGGTCACACCATCCTCACCAACTTTCTCTCTCTAAATGTTTTCTTGAGCTTCACGCAAAATTAATGTAGATCTTTTGTATCTCTAGCCCTGCCATCTCCAAATTTGCCAACATTCTACTCAATACAGCACTGAACTATAACACACCAACACAAGAATGAAACTTCCAGCAGTTAAACATTTAACACAGGTATGTGCAGGGATGACAACTGCATTTCTCTGCAACATTCTATTGTAACAAAATTATTAATGTTATGGAATTTTTTTAACACACCTCGTACACTGGAGTGCTTCTGTAGCCAGCAAAGATATTACAGTCCTTCAAACTGAGCTTAACACTGCTCAATGAAATATGACATGAGAAGGTAACTAATACAGAGACACAAAACTGTTGCTGCTGCAGCAATACTGCGTGCGCACACATCAACGAACTGACATCCCCTCTATGCTCAGCTCTACTTCACTTTCAATCACTTTGTTGGTTATAAATGTAGACTGTCTAGCAATGTACCAAAATACATATTATTCTATATTTCATTATTAATTTTTATACATTATGATGCTGTGCCACATGTGTTTTGTTGTTGTTAAAAAAATATGAAACTTAATACTGGTATAAAGTAAAATCCTCTCCAGTAATATCAAGAAGCCAAAGGCCTCACACCACAATCAGTTGGCAAGAATGTAAGATTTCCTACACCATGATAAACTATAAGGAAGTATTGGACCTACCTCTGGACACTGACACACTATCTGGTAATGAGACACCATATGTCACCTCCTCTTCTCTTTGCCAATCATATTTTAGTGGTAATTTCTATTACCACAATGAGTTGAATCGGTTACATCCTCAACCTACTCTACATCACTTACACATGGAAACAAGTTTAAGACAACTATCATTTGAAAACTGAACTAGCAGAGAAGTCATACATTAATAAGTAGGACAAAAGGTACAACTATGGGAGAAACACAACTATACCCTTAATCATATATAAATATTTAAAAAATTCTTAGATTAACAAAGAATTTAAAAAAATCAATAATAATTTTTAATATTTTCTACCAGGCAACAGCACCTACAGGAGTAGTTTTGCTGGTTGGAAACAGTCCACCAGAAGTAAAAGTGCCTCTGATAGAAGCCAGCTTGAAGGAAGTTGATATTAGAGGCATATTTCGTTACAGAAACACGTAAGTTATTCCTACTGTGTCATCAGACTGAGGGGATGTCTGGAATTGTTTGAATTGTTTCATATTTACTTTTTATGACTGCTACTGAGTGCCCTATACTGGTCAAAACAATTAGGGGATCTGTTGAGATATCTAGGTTCTGAAGATTGTCATCGTCAGAATGATCTAAAATGGTACATCTTTCTATCTGTTGCACAGAAAATGGTATGACATCTTTCTATCTGTTGCACAGAATGGAGACAACAACATTATGGCACTAGAGATGGTGAAATAAAGTTGCTGCAGAGGGGGTTGGTGATGACTTGTGTTTACTATACCAAAATCATTATACAAGCAGTTTGCATTCAGATAGTGTAGTCAGCAGGTAGTGCAATGCAACAACAATGCGAATTACCTGAAGCTATGACTTGGAGTGCCATAGGAAGGTTGGATGTGGGACAGACACAGAGGGAGGTGGCTACAGCTTTTGGAGTGTCCCAAGGTGTAAATTCCAGGACCTGGACTTGATTTCAGACAACAAGGACTATTAAAGGAAGGCAAGGCCAAGGTCGTTCTCGGGTAACATTAGCAAGCAAGAGATGACTTATATCCAGTTAACAGTCTGTCAAGACAGAATGCTGAATGCAACTTGGCTGCATGAAACCCTTCAGGCAACAACAGGATGCACGAAGTCAACACAAACACTCAGACTAATGCTGTTCATCTGGAGAGAAAGTAGAACTCAAAACAATCCTACTTACGTGCAAGAAACATCATCATATCTTGGTGGTGGTCAAATGGTATGGGCAGGAGTCAGTATTGGTGAACATATGGACCTCTATGTCATTCAGAATGATGGCTTTGACTGCTCAGAGGTGTAGAGATGTGATACTCTGACCTTTCATTGTGCCCTATTCTGATGCCATAGAAGGCGGGTTCCTTCTCATGGACAATAACACTCATCCCCACAGAGCTGCACTGGTGGACAACACGCTTGAAGCTGAGGAAACTGAATGAATGGAGTGACCAGCTTGTTCACCAGACTTAAACCTGATTGAGCATGTCTAGGATGCACTTGGCAGACACATTGTAGCCAGACCAGCACCTCCCACAACAATTGCAGAGCTGAATATTGCACCTATGGAAGAACGGCCAAATATCCCTCAAGAGCTGATTGATAACCTCATACTTCCCATGCCATGCAGGTATGCAACTGTACTGGTTGTATGAGGTGATCACACCTCATATTTGAGAGCAAAGAGAATGACTTTTTCACTATTATGGAAGCCCCATAGTGCCTCACTCTAAGTAAACACCGTGCAAACCTCAAGTAAAGAATGAGACAGCAAAATCATACTGTATCACACACAAATTACAACTGTAACAGATAAGTGAATAAATAATGTTACCATATGTATATTGTGTATGATATCTAACCTGATACTGTAATTGTTTTGAGCAGTGTAGGTGCACATATTGTTTTTTTGCTGAAGTAATTTTCTCATATGGAACATTTGTAATCCTAACAAAGAAACATATATGTCTCTCCCAGTTGACACTGTGAATGGTCCATCTCAACCTAGGGTCTCAGAAACCAATCTCTCAAGAGTCAACTGGGACCTTTGTATCTCTGTAAGATATTTATCGTGTAGTTCTTATGTTAGGGTACTTTCCATTTATGGCTTTCCATTGTCAAATCTCTGTTAACGTGTTATTATTTAAATTATCCTTTTTTGCTAGTTCAGATTTGGTTTTCTCTAGCACGTTCAATATTTTCTGCACTTCAGATTGATGTTCTTTAGTATCCATCATAGTATATGGTACAGAATTAACATATTTAATTTTTTCCTCACTTCTTGTACCCTGTCTTCCAAACTAGGTAAAGTATAAGTAAATAGTGCATCCCACATATCTTTCAATTTACTTCCTTATGAATTGCCAAGAAGGTTGTTTGAGGATACACCAGACACATTATGTAGACCATATTCTTAACAGATTCAATCTGAAAGATGATATCTGTACCAGTAGACAGTAAACAAGTGCTCAATAGAGAAGAGCAAGGAACTATAAAGAACATATTGTTTCATGAAGTAACAGGATGTAAATGTATGCTTAAGAAGAACACTGCAGGATCTAGCTTACTTGATAAGATTTGTCAGCTACTTTGTAACGAAGCATGTTGGGATTTATTCCAATCTGCTAGCATTACTGAACCTCCTGATACCACTGTTGCATAACAGAAATGAACCGTATTTGGTCGAATATAGGCCGCACTTTTTTTCCCAAATTTCAGCGTACAAAATCGTGGTGCAGCCTATAATCGAGATTCAGTCTCCCCCCCCCCCCCCCCCCCCAACCGCTCCTTTTCCCAAAGTCGTTAGTTTCAAAAATTGCACGCTCACTTTTATGTTGGTTTGAGAAACGTAATAAACTAGATAATTTTCAAAAATGCTACAGTAACAGTTTTGCAGAACTACATATACGTTTTTGTACATGTTCACGGAAACGGCGCGGGAATTCGTGGAAGTCGATATTTCGATATAAATCGAATGGTGTCATTCTGTACCGCAGCCAACAAAAGCTGACAACTGTTTTTCTTCAACACGTCCGCGCGGCCTTAAAACAAAAACTAGTACGTAATACACACTTCCTAAGCACTCAAATGATTTTAATTTGATGTAGTCAGTGAAGCTAGTTTTCACGATAAAAGTTTAGTGTGTGTTGCGAGAGATTTTACCGTGAAGTTTACGTTGGTACAGTAACGCCTACCGTGAGCGGTGATGGGAGGTTAAGATAGCGGAACAACTGATTTGTGTAGCTAATGCTGATGTTGAGTTCCAATGCTACGACCAGATTCACTGGTTTCACATTCATTGGGGGTTATTTCCATGAAACGATGTACATGGAACTCGGGGCTAATTTGCAGCCTTGCAGTTGAATCATTTCTGTTGTAACGGCAAAACCACAGTTCCTGTTTAGAATTATGAAGTCAAGCAAACATTGATATATTTACATTTTAGCCCTTGAAATGCATGACGATTCTTTGAACATTTTAATAGTTTATCCTCACTTACACACCGGTGTCGAACGTTTTTTCGTCAGCGTCAAATTTACGTCGAACTTCCCGTTTTCCATGTCCATTACTGTGACTAGGCTTATATTCGGCAGTGTAACCCGTACGTTCGTTTCCCGCTATAAAGT
The DNA here is from genome assembly GCA_026315105.1 of Locusta migratoria. Classification (NCBI taxonomy): domain Eukaryota; kingdom Metazoa; phylum Arthropoda; class Insecta; order Orthoptera; family Acrididae; genus Locusta; species Locusta migratoria. The sequence goes on from CM048747.1 coordinate 132,408,292, forward strand.
TGCAAGCCAAAGCATCATCACACACACACACACACACACACACACACACACACACACCGAAAAATACTATATTTTCGCAGCACAGGCCTACGCTTTATACAACACTTGAAATGCCCGGTAACACGCCTTGGTTCAGCATCCCCTCACTTGGGGCACCCAGATCGGCCTGTCGTCTCGCTTTCTTATTCGTTTGGTTAAATTGTACGATGCTTCTTGCGGGGCTGCAGTGGTTATGGTAATGACGGCAAGGTCTTTGAACTCAGATGACCAATAAATGTTTTTTCATGACAACTTCAATTAAAACGAAAATTATTTTTTTTCTGAACGAACAAGGGAACATACAAGAACCTGTCAACCATAGAGCAGGTACAGTATTCATTTTACTGCGAGCGAAACGAGCAGCAATAACATTTACGAAAAATATTAGCGCGATTCTACACTTCATTGTTTATCTGTTGCCAACATAAGCACTGGAACCCGGCAAGAAGCATCATAATATTTTACCTATTCGTTGATTTACAGTTTTGCATTTTTGTATTGAGTTTATTGAAAAGAGAACATTATTTCGTTAACATTGTGTTTCTGATTGCGAAAAAAGTTCGATTATACAAAAGAATAAAAATAAATAAAATAAAAATTAAAAAACCTGCGGCCTATACTCGAGATTTTTTTTCTTTCTATAATATCTTGTCAAAAGTTTAGGTGCGGCCTATATTCGCATAAATACGGTAGTCAATTATCATTACTTTTCCAAAACTTGTATTTTTTTTTTTTATAATGTAACTACCTGAAGTCCTTTTCTATTATTTGACATCCGAGAAGCTTGTTTAATTAGCAAATATTAATTAGTTCATGTCAGAGGTGTATTGTTAAGAGTTCAGATATTATGCTAATTAGTATTTCTGATAAAAATAAGCAAATTCCTTACTCTTAATATTATAGTAGGTATTATTAAGTTTCACAAGTAATGTTAGGAAAGTTGTTCCCTCATTAGTTTCTGTATAATTACTGTTTATTATGAAGTAATTGTTTGAAAAGCTATTTAAATATATTTGAAAGTGAGGCAATATTAATTTAACTGAGATTTATACAGTAATTTTCTCAGTATTATTTATGCTATCTTTTACTATAGCTAGTTGTATGTAATTGTTTACTTTTCCATTATTATTAATGTAATGATCTCCATTAACAATAAGTAATTTTCTGTGACATTGTTTGGGAGATATAAATAGGATGTGTTTGCACCATGTAATTGAGTAATGTTTTGTCTGTAATCTAAAGCACAATCCACACCAGTTAGTAGAATTGTTTCATCCTTGATCTGATGCACAATCCATGTAACTTTTAACTTTCATTATAAACAGTTATGTAAAAGTTCTTCAATGTTAGATGTGTAGAAAGTGCAGCTACAGTTATTAATACATATTTGTGCCACACTGTACACCTCAGACTTGTGTATTCCACACACAAACTGAGTAAATTCGTAATTAATGAGACTTTGTAAGCTGGCCATAAATGAGGACAAATGGGCACTAATAAGTAATTAAAATGTCAATGAATTGCAATTCTGCATATTGCCTGTGTTATTTACAGCAGATTAATTTTGCCCCATAAAATTTCAGCCAGCCACTACCGATAGCAACAATCTACGAGAACATCAAGAAATAACTAACTACAACCTACTGTAACAGCTGACACTAATCTTATACACATCTAAGGCAAAATATACGGTCTAGAGGCTCTACAATTTCAAAGATTAAACAGTGTAATATCTCCAAACCCCAAGATTAGAAGGACTTTTAATGAAACAATAAGGCACAAAAGACTTATCTAAGGCTGGAGGGTTTACGAGTAGAACCAACTTTACAACAGAAAAATAATTAGTCGGTACAAATCACCATGAAGCACATAATCTCAGACCTCATCAGAAGTTACGAATGAACATACTTATTGCACATGTATTAACAATATAAAACTATTACACAATTAAATACCATCTGTTATTACCTTACAACACCTTACAGTAGCAGTAATTTGTGGTTCAATAAATCTGTGACTAAATAATTATGTGAATTCTAACTTAGTAAGCTAATGGTGAGTTAAATAAAGTAACTGGGTATTTTTTTTTCTTCAGATATCCAACAGCTCTGTCAATGGTAGCTTCGGGTGATATTGACATCAAGCAACTTATAACCCATAACTACCCTCTGGAAAAAATTGCTGAAGCATTTGAAAAAGCTCATACAGGAGAAGGCAATCCAATTAAAATTATGATACACTGCTCTGACAGCAGTAAGGATTTTACTTCTCAAGAATAATGTAAACTTTTCAACAGTCCAGTGCATATATAAGTTAACTTTTAAAGACCAAAAACACTGACATGTTGTTACAGATAAAAGCTGTGAATGCCTGCTTAACAACATATGTAATTGTATAAGCAACTGTATTAAAATAGGAAATAACTAATTGAATGTTTACATTATCTATGAATTTTTTTAATGAGGAACAACTGTTACAATATCACTGCAGGTACATGTTCTTTTTTCATCACAGCAGCAGTTATTATTGCTAGTACAGCAACACTGTGTCGGTGTTAACTCACTTGTGCAGGTTTTCAGGCATATTAATTGATATTTCATTTGAAACTGTTCAAAGAAGAGCTTTAATTATGTAAAATTTGTACAGTGTACAGCATATGTACATATATTTTACATTTACAGTATTTAACACTTTACAAAATAAATGCCTCATGGCATTATGTCTCAACATTATTCATAATCCTAGTTTTGCTGTTTGAAACTTTGTCCAAGTGATGACAATTTTCCAAAACTTTCCTTGTCCCTTCTGTTAAAAGATATTTAGCTCAAATTTTTCTATGCAAGAAACAAGCCAGTCTACTGGCAAAGTCTTGATATGTTGCATGTTGTATTTAAGTTGAGGCTCCGTTTTTCCACGCTTATAAATAATGTAATGTGAACACTTTGCCAGAGGACCATCAACAGCAGCATGGAATGGAACTGTACGCTCACTATCAGGTATTGATTCTGGATTAGGTTCTCTGTACAGCACTGTTCCACCACCCATCTGTATAAGTGTTGTAAGATCTTTTTTATTCAAGTTCAGTCCATGGACAGTGTATACTCCACCATGCATAACATAAATGTAACATCCATTGAAAATACTTGGAACCTAGAAAGAAAAAGATTGTTACCAATGTTGGAAATTAATATGTCAGCACAGAAATGATTTCAACACCACATATTTCTATTTTATACATCTAAATTATTAACGAAAAAATAAATGGCCACTTCTACTCTTCAACAGTCAAGTGAGTCATCTTTAGATAACTGTTATGAAAGTTATGGATATCACCATAGACCTTTCTTAAAACATCCGTTTTGGTCTCTTTCTTAAAATGTGTCCATAACCAGAGATCACAGTTATGTGTTATTGAGTGAATTGGAGTATTTTTATACTAATGTGCATTTTGTGTAACTGTCTTTTTTATGTGACTATTTGTAGCTCTGGGGCGAGTTACAATATACCCTCATTTTATTGTTATTAAATAACACACTTTATTAAAGACACACTCTGAGGAATATGTAAGATCTAAAGTAACAATAATGACTGAAACAGGAGTAATAACCCTTTTGAACATGACTGAAAGAACCGACTCTGCTGTTCCTAAATTGTAATCCACCATGTTGAGGATATTCCTGGCAGGAACACAGGTTAGGTTGTGAGACATGTACTATGGTTGAAGTAGGAAGACAAATGGGAATTTGGCTCAGATGAGGTATGTACTCGACTAGCAGAAATTTCAACTGTTGTATATGGCAAATAGTAATGTGTGTGTAATATGTGCGAGTGTGGAGGTGGGAGGGTTAGAAAGGGTCCAAGGGGAATAAGGAATCAAAATTGTGAACTTGGTTTTTGTAAGGTAGCAGATGAGATAGGGGCAACACATTACTACATCATTCTGATGTGTACAGTAGGAATGTCTGTGGGGTGGGGGTCAGGGAGCAGTACTTAATAACTAATTCCTTCCTTCCTCAGAAATGAAAATCTTAGATTTTGTGATTTCCAGGTTAATATTTATTTACATAGGCTATATATTTATATATAAAAGAATATACTCATTAAAAATTGGACACAAACACAAGATCACATAAAATCATAACTTATAGAGTGCAGGTTAAGATACTACAGTGAGTTGCAAGTTAAGAAAGTTTAAAAATTTTGATATCTCCATCCGCATCCGCTTCTTCCAACATGTCACTAGGCCTAATCATTTAATATGTTTATTTATTTATTTATTTTTGAAGAATTAGCATTAGTTATAAATTCAATGTTGAAGTGGTAAGAGTTTGTTGGAATTCTGTTTTGTTTTTAGACACAGCGCACTCTTTCAGTGGCTGCATTACTATGGGGCACCAACAGAGTTGTCATAATCACTTTGGACAATCTTGCAAAGTGTGTTTTGCCTGAGGAATCCTCCAATGGGGATATGTTATACAGGATTTCCAGCGAAACTTGAAATCTCGAAAACCGGGAAAAAACCTGGAATTTCGAAATCAGGAAAAAACGGGAAAAACCTTGAATTTTTTATATTTTCTCCAATTTCATGTACAGTGGAACCCTGCTTTTACGTTCCCAGATTTTACGTTTTCCCGTCTTTTACGCAATTTTTTGTCGGTTCACAATTTTAATTCGGCCCGGCTTTTGCATTAAGATATTTACTTTTCCCGCGATTTATGTTTTATGAAACCATGTTTGAGGAGTAAAAACTTACGTAATTCATATAAATTGAAGCTACACGATTTTTGCCTTAAAGTTGTGTTTAAAATGTTACACAGTAAAGTTGCTTGACATTATTGCGTTTATTGGAATGCATAGTTTGGGTTAAATTGCTTATAGTTTGCGCTAAGTTGCTATATGGTGCAGTGACTGATGGGGCAACTGTAATTTACGATCGCTACCATCAGCCTTTGCACCACTGTTTATTCAATTTTTTTTTCTTCCCCCGCACTTATTATGATGAGTTTTGAGAATGAATTTACTCTCATTGTGAAATGAAGATATTTATGTAATTACTTTTGTGACATTTCATAAACTGAGTGATGGATAGTTTGTGTATGTGTGGTTTTTTCCACATTGAAAAAGGCAAAGTACACTGTAACCTCAAAAAGACAGTATGGTGCAAGAAATATTTGCACTTGACAATGCGATTAAATTATCAAAAATCATCATCCAAAGTGCGTGGGGGGGGGGGAGGGAGGAAATAAAAATAAAAAAATAAAATACGAAGCATGAAATAAATTTGTAACTGGTGCAGAGTTTCATTATTTAAAGAATGAATGACACAGATGAAGCCTTCACGAAAACATCAATTATGATGAATAAAATTAATGTCAAATGTTTACTATGAAGTTAGCAGTTCAGTTACGCTTTGAAATTCAGATAACATCTATTACATAATAAAAACAGGCCCTGCCTAGTATTGTGATGTTTATTACGTTATATATCGTATAAAAAGTACAAAAGCTATTTTACATGCCCCCCCTCCCCCCCGGCATCTGGGATTGAAACTGATGCTATCAACACAACAACCGGAATTTCAAAATTTATTACTGTAATCTAAACTCTGGATAATGATGATTTCAATTAACATTCAAATGACATAAAAAAAAAATTCAATGGCAAAATTTTGCCGCCCTGTGCAGCTATACATGTTGCACCTGCCCAAATATGGCCCTGAACACGAGTATACTTTCTGTTGTTGTTGTTGGATTTTTGAAGGGACTAAACAGCAACGGTTATCAGTCCCTTGTTCCATTCTGAGAGATAAAACAGTGTGTTAGGTGTTCCTAAGGGAACGCATTAACAAGTCAAAGAGTAAAAATCATTGGTAAATACGGGGAAAGGATACAAGTAAAAACGAAGAAGAAAACACAACACAATTAAATCACATGATAAAAACCAGCTGCGCGAATAAAATCTAAAACACGTGCAACCATAGCAGCATCGTCTCCTAGCATAAAAGAAAGCGCAACTGGCAGATTAAAAGATTGTCGCAGGGCAATAAAAAGTGGACAATCCACCAGAACGTGGACCATTGTCAAGGGGGCGCCACAGTCACACTGTGGTGCGTCCTCTCGCTGAAGAAGGTGGCCATGCGTCAGCCATGTGTGGCCGATTCGTAGGCGACAGAGAACAACAGATTCCCTACGAGACGACCGCAGTGAGGACTTCCATGCGACCGTAGAGAGCTTCACTGCACGAAGCTTGTTGGGGTGAGTAGAGTTAGCCCACTCGTAATCCCACAGGCTACGGATCTTCCGATGGAACTCCAGTCGGAGATCGCTCTCTGGAAGACCAATAGCCAATGGACTGGAGGAAGTAGCCTGCTTAGCCAGCTGATCCACACGTTCGTTTCCAGGAATGCCGATGTGGCCTGGGGTCCAAACAAAGACCACCGAGCGACCAGACCGAACAAGCCTGGAAAGAGACTCCTGTACGGATTGCACCAAAGGGTGTTTCGGGAAACATTTGCCGAGGGCTTGCAAACCACTAAGGGAGTCAGAACAGATGACCAGAGACTCCCCAGTGCACCCTTTGAGATGTTCAAGTGTCCGATAGATGGCAACCAGTTCTGCTGTGAACAAGCTACTTCCACAGGGCAGTGAATGCTGTTCGGTATACCCACCGTGGAAATATGCATAGCCAGTACGGCCGTCGACCACAGAACCATCCGTGTACACGACTTCCGCGCCACAGAACGACTCTAAAACCGCCTGAAACTGGCGGCGGAGACTCAGTGGCGTTACAGAGGCCTTCGAGACATGCGCCAGGTCCAACCGAAGCTGTGGACGTGGAAATGACCAAGGAGCGGAGCGGGAAGGCCAGTGAAAAGCAGGAGGGATAGGAAGGGACTCAAGAGACGACAGGACGGAACGAACACGGACCGCGATCGGAAGACCTGACCTCGATTGTTGTCGTGGAGACGGGAGTGTAGTAGCTGGAAAAAGAAGCCTGCGTTTCGGATGGTGCGCTATTGCATGAACATGGGCGGCATAGGAGGGTAACAGCTGCTGCTGGCGAAATCGCAGGGGAAGGACTCCAGCTTCAGCTAGTAGGCTTTCCACTGGACTTGTCCGAAAGGCCCCTGTCGCTAAACGGACGCCACTGTGGAGTACTGGGTCCAAGGCCTGCAATGCAGATGGGGCTGCTGAACCATACACAAAGCTCCCATAATCTAAGCGCGATTGAATCAGCACCCTGTAGAGCTGCAAAAGACTCGTATGGGCGGCTCCCCAACTAGTGTGGCTGAGGCAGTGTAGGATATTGAGGTACCTCACGCAATTCTGCTTGAGCTGGCGAAGATGTGGCACCCAAGTGAGCCGGTTGTCAAAGAGCATGCCAAGAACTCGGTGAGTCTCTTCGACACGAAGAAGTTCATCATATAAATATAGCTCTGGGTCCAAATGGACAGCTCGACGACGGCAGAAGTGCATAACCCTGGTTTTCGCTGGAGAAAACTGGAACCCATGGGTTGAGGCCCACGACTGCGCTTTTCGAATGGCTCCCTGTAAACGCCTTTCAGCTACCCCAATGCTAGCTGAGCTGAAGTATAGGCAGAAGTCATCGGCGAACAAAGAGGGAGAAACCGATGACCCCACTGCCTCAGCAAGTCCATTGATGGCAATTAAAAATAGGGGTACACTAAGTACAGAGCCCTGTGGGACACCGTTCTCCTGGACGTGAGAGGAGCTGAGGGAAGTACCAACCCGTACGCGAAAGAAAGTTCTGAATAAAAAGTGGGAGCGGACCTCGCAATCCCCAACCGTGCAGTGTAGCCAGCATGTGGTGGTGCCAAGTGGTATCGTAGGCCTTTCTGAGGTCAAAAAAGACGGCAACAAGGTGCTCACGCCTGCTAAATGCCTTACGAATGGCTGACTCCAGAGCCACGAGGTTGTCAACAGTGGAGCGGCCTTGGCGGAAACCCCCTTGACGTGGGGACAACAAACCCCGATGTTCAAGGATCCACATAAGCCGCCGGCTCACCATACGTTCGAATAGCTTCCACAGAACGTTGGTGAGGCTGATCGGGCGGTAACTATCAGCCACCTGTGGGTCAACACCAGGTTTGATCACCGGAATAATGATGCTTTCTCGCCATTGTGCCGGGAAAGCCCCCTACACCCATAAACGGTTAAATAGTGCGAGAAGCTGGTGTTGAAACTCCACAGAAAGGTGCCGGATGAACTGGCTGTGGATTCTGTCCGGTCCTGGAGAGGTATCGGGGCAAGCGGCAAGGGCAGTTTCGAATTCCCATTCACTGAAAGTGGAGTTGTACACTTCGGCGCGACGCGTGTGAAAGGACAGCCGTCTCTGTTCAACACGCTCCTTCAGTGCACGGATGTCCGCACTGGTATTTGCATGTTGCAGAGGTGCGAGCATAATGCTCGGCCATGTGTTCTGCGATGGAAGTCGGGTCGGTGCATAGGGTACCCTGGATGCGTAGGCTGGGAATTGCTGCCGGTGGACGGTACCCAAATAGGCGCCGAACCTGCGACCACACCCGAGATGCTGGGGCGCGACGGCCAATGCTGGCGACATACGTCTCCCAACAGTCCCGTTTACCCTGCCTGATGAGCTGTCAAGCCCGGGCCCGGAGCCGTTTAAAGTCTATTAGGTTTTCTAAGGTGGGGTGTAGACGATGCCGCTGGAGCGCTCGACGACGATCCCGAATGGCCTCAGCGATTTCCGGCGTCCACCAGGGCACAGACTTACGCCGTGGGGAGCCAGAAGTGGTTGGAATGGTTGACTCAGCGGCTGAAACTATCGTGCTGGTTACCTGGTGAATCGCCATGTCCACGTCAGCTGGCAGTGGAACAGGAACCGTTGCAACTGAGGTGTAGTGTTGCCAATCAGCTCAACGGAGAGACCATCGAGATGGGCAGCCCGGAGGTTGAAAATCCAAGAGCGACATGAGGATGGGAAAATAGTCGCTGTTGCAAAGGTCATCATGGACCCTCCACTGGAAATGCGGGAGCAGGCTCGGGGTACAAACGGAGAGATCTATAGCTGAGTAGGTGCCTCGTGCCACGCAAAAATGCGTGGGTGCACCAGTGTTTAACAGGCAGACGTCTTGCTGCGATAAGAGCGTCTCTATGTCCCTACCGCGGCCTGTTGTCTGCGCTCCACCCCACAAGGGATGGTGAGCATTGAAGTCCCCCAGAATCAAAAATGGTGGGGGAAGTTGTGCCACCAGGGTAGCAAGGTCAGTAATTGAAATCGTCTCATCTGGAGGAAGGTAAAGTGAACAGATCGTCAGTTCCTGTATAGCCCGGATTCGAACAGCCACCGCCTCAAGAGTCGTGTGTAGAGGCACAGCGGCACTGGGGACAGTGGCAAGGACATAGATACACACACCTCCAGAGACCCTGTTGTATAGGATACGATTTTTGTAATAGCCCCGATAGCCACGAAGGGCTGGGGTCCTATTAGCAGGAAACCAGGTTTCCTGCAGGGCTACACAAAACGCTGGGAAGCGGCACAACAAGTGCTGTAACTCTGGCAGATGGCGGAAAAAGCTGCCACAGTTCCACTGGAGGATCAGAGAGCCTCCTGGTCGCTGGGACATGCTGAATTTGGCGGCGCAGTAGGAGTCCCAGTATCTTCTGCCGTCGCCGATTTCTGAGGCACAGCCTCAATGTCCATGGCTTCCAAAGACTCGGCAATTGCCAAGTCTTTGGGGGACGCGAGGATCTCAATCTCGTCCTCAGAAGAAGAGGTGGAGGGGGATGGCGGCAAGGTGGCCACCGGGGTATCCTTCTCCTTGGGTGGTTTCTTGTCCTTCTTCTTCTTCTTGGTTTCGCGCTTCTCTTTAGGTTTCTCATGCTGGGAGGGCGCTGCCAGCTCAGTCCCCAGGACGGAGGAGCGGCGTGCAGCCCTACGACCAGCTGGTGGCACTTTCTGCCAGCCACTGGCATCCGCTGATTCAGCGGGAGAAACCTTAGAGGGAAGGGATCCAAGCGACCCCTTCCTAGCGCGAGGAGCCAGAGCAGGCTGTTGTGACTCTGGCTCTGGGGTGGGGACCAATGTCCCCTTTGGTTTTGTGGTTACCGCTCCCAAAGCAGGGTCTTTGGGGGCGGTGGAATTTGAGGTGCCCCCAGTAGTTAGGGGGGCAGAGGTGGATGGTTGGGCCTGGGAGCCCACTAGGACCAACTGTACACTTGGTAACTCTTTAGATAAAGATGCGGCTGCAGCAAAGGAGGTCTTCATGCTGATGGGATGCATTTTCTCGTACTTCCTCTTTGCCTCCGAGTAAGACAGCCTATCCAGGGTTTTATATTCCATGATCTTTCTCTCTTTATGCAGAACAGAGCATGTGGGCGAGCAAGGAGAGTGGTGTTGTCCACAGTTCACACAAAATGGAGGAGGTGCACAAGGGACGTTAGGGTGTTCCGCACGTCCACACTCTCGACAGGTGGAGTTGGCTGTGCACCTGGAGGACATGTGCCCAAACCTCCAGCACTTAAAACAGCGCATAGGGGGAGGAACGTAGGGCTTCACGTCAATTCGGTAAATCATCACCTTGACCTTATCAGGTAACGTGTCGCCCTCGAAGGCCAAGATGAATGCACCGGTTGCGACCCTGTTCTCCCTCGGACCCCTATGCACTCGCCGTATAAAATGAACTCCTCTCCGCTCCAAGTTCTTACGTAGCTCGCCATCGGTCTGCAACAGAAGATCCTTATGGAATATAATACCCTGTACCATATTGAGGCTCTTATGAGGAGTGATCGGTACGGGAACATCACCCAGCTTGTCACAAGCAAGCAGTGCTCGTGACTGTGCTGAGGATGACGTCGTAATAAGGACAGAGCCGGATCGCATCTTTGACATGCCGTCCACCTCGCCGAATTTATCCTCAACGTTTTCAACAAAAAACAGGGGCTTTGTGTTGGTAAACGACTCACCGTCAGTCCGGGAACATACTAAGTATCGGGGGGCATATGCCTCACCTCGATTTCTTGCCCTACGTTCCTCCCATGGCGTTGCCAAGGCAGGGAACGACTGAGGGTCATATTTCTCAGCATTGAAGTCAATCTTTCCTCGCTTTGAGACGCCGTTTTCGCGACCGGCCACGCTTTTATTAGCTCGCTTCATCTCGGTCCCATGAGCAGCTAGGGAAAAGAGGTCCACCCAGACAGAGCCCCGCTTGCCTGGGTAAGCCTTATACAACTGAGGTGCGGCAGGTTCCTCAGAGGTTGCTCGCTAGCGGCTGTTCAGCCTCAACAGCCATGCATCTTCTCGGCACGTAGCACACCTTGAGATTGAGGTTTTTTTTATAGAGGTTTGTACCGTCCTCGCGACCCGGGCGATTAAGCCAAGATCCCCGGGCTCTGAAACGTACAACGTTCCACCGTCGCGCCGAACGATGGTCGTTGAGGCACGCACAGAGCTTACGGTGTAGCGGACTGTTGGCGCGACACAGCCCACAGCTCAGGACCCCGGGTTCGCCAAGCCCGTACCCAGCAAACTAATGCCGAGCCCCTGAGGGGGTATACTTTCTAAGGTGCTGAGGAGCATACCTGTACTTTTTTGGATTTAAAAACAATGCTTTTAAATAAAGTAAAAATTTTCTCAAGTGTTCTACATTAACTTTTGGATTGAATTTTTAATGGATATACAATGATACTGATAATTATATATTAAGGAATGTAATTGTCGATCTTTGTGTACATTTTGCATCACTCACAGGTCCTTCATGTATAAAAAATGCTTTCCTTCAAATGCACTCATATATTTATTTATTTGGCACTTTTAATTTGTAAGTAGTTGAAGATTTGTACTTTTTATGTCAACTTAATAAATTGTGAACCTGGAAACCCTGAAAAAAAAACCTTGAATTTGAAAGTTACTTATCGCTGGACACTGTGTTATAACATATGATATCTGTTAATCCCTAAAGTACATCTTCCAAAGGATAAAACAATGGGGGAGGGATACCTCTGGTATCAAAAGATGACAACTGTGTAAGTGTTAATTTCTGTTGGTTAGTTGCTAGTTTCTCTAAAAATAATACAAATATGGAATGTAAGCATTGTGCCAGAAATGTCAAACTTTTTCCTTGAGTAAAATGAATATCAAGGAGATGTATGAAGTGTTAGTTACTAAAACATAAAATAAAAAATGATAAACCTAACAAAGGGAGATATTTGTACAGATATGGATAATTCCTGCCTTTATAAACTATTGGCACTACTTGAAACTCAACATCATTTCACATTCCAATTCACTATTAGAGGCATTTATTTGTAATCCAAACAAGAAAATATTTAATACCTGCTGAATGTTACTCAGTCTTCCTTTCTTTGGGGCACCAGAATTAGGAAAATCCAATGTTCCTTTAGCCTCGAATGGTTTATGATCAATGATCTCATTTTCTGTTATACATTTGTATACCCCTGGAAAAAGGTTCATTTTTTTTTTAAATAAACAAAACAAAATGTATAATCTATTTCCACTGAAAAAAACATTGAAAGGTACCAAAATGTTATACTTACAGTCAAAGCTAAGTATCCACTTCCCCTGCATGATACCACAAAGAATAGGTAATGTCAGTGAACATATTTGACCATCTTCAGTATTTGTTAAAATGGCAGTTACTTCAGCACTGTAAACAATTATAATAATGAGTTAACTCTAATACTGCAAGTATTATTTCTAGCATTGTTAGTTAAAGTTGGTGATATATTAAAATTTGAATAACACCAAAATATTGAAAGTAAACTATACTCGAAGTAAAAATTTAAGATTAAATCAAAAATTTGGCACTCAGGCACACAGAAGGCTTCCATGCCAATCAATCCATGGAGCAGCACTATAGACTGCACTACCTTGCACAAAAAAATGTAACAGGTGCCAGAAGAGGCAGCAAATCTTAACACATTCATTTGAAATTCAATACAACAAAACATTTAAGAAAGTAATTATGTTTAAAAATCAGTTCAAGCACAATACTGTATGGTGGTGATATGTTTGGAAAACAATGTGCAAAACTGTGATTCTTCAGAGAAATATCTCAATTTCTACTGATTACAGAGATAAGGTGGAAAGATAGCTAGTTTGAAATATTTCGTGCACAGTGGAACTTTGAAATTGACGCAGTTAGCGCTACAATTATTTTCAGGCAGTGTTCAACTTAAACTTTTCATAATTCATAGTTGCAGATACAGTCAGATGTTTTCTAGCTTTATACAGTGACTTATATTCACTATATTGTGGATCTGGGCATCATAGGGACTGAGTGTGATCACCAGTCTACTAATTGGCACAAAAGGAACTAACAAACAGTTTAATTTGAATCATAAATCAACTATAATCTGCTTTATTATATATACAGTGAAACCCCTATTTTATGTTTCCATATGTTCCAGACTTAAAAAACGTAAAGTTGAGCCAACCTTAAAATCCCAAAAATATAAGCAAAAACATACATAATTGGCATACCATATATGATCTAAAATCCTAATAATCTCCAACAGGCTTAGATTGTGTAAAATCTGTGTAAGTGAATGTAATTAAATGTAGAATAGTTAAGTCTACACTGTGATATGAAGGTAAGTGTGATGAAGTATTAGATCTTGATGAATTCATCAACTTACTCTCATTAGAAGAAGCTACTTAACAAGTTCTTCTCAATGTCTTCACGTTTCTTCATAATAGTATTTACAGACATCACTGGAATTCCAAGAGATGCAGATAACTGTAGCTACACGAGTCTGTATATTAGATGGACAAACATTACACATCATAACCCTATATTAGACACTAGCGAAACACACTGTTTTTGTTCAAATTATTGTTCTCATTTGAAACAAAGTTAATCACTTGCGCTTCTCAAAAATGCATGTAACACCTGCATCAACAACAATGAACTTTCAATAATCCATATGCCACCCACCACTATCTGTGGCTTGCTGGGTCAGTACAGTCCCGAAAACTCAGCACTCGGTAACCCGGCAATCTGGATAATTGGCCACATCCTAGCACACCCCCTGCAATTATTCTGTGCTCGCATAATGCAGGACACAAGCAAAATGGTAGCATGTTCCTGTTACAGGCTATGTATGGGCCTAGAAATCGTCTTTTCTTGCGGCACCTAAATTCTATTTAAGAATCCTTTGAGTTTCATTAATGCATTATGTAGATGCTTTTTCATACTGAAAACAGCCATGATCAAAACTACGAGAGTGAATTTTTTTCACAGTGTTGTTTAAAATCAGCTTAGGCATGATGGACAAATGATGAACTTGGTTACTGCAGAGAACAGTGACAGCCATGTGACATGGCTGCCCGCGCTCTGCTGCTCAGTGTGCCTACAGCCTTGTCTTTTCTTAACCGTGATTTGTGAAGTTTATGTGAGTATAAGCAAAGCCGTATTTAGGGTCTGCGATGCCCCAGTGCAGTAATTTGTTTTATGCCTCCCACCCAATCCCTGTTGGCATCTGGAGTTCAAACTGATTTCCGGAAAAATAAATAAATAAAAACCTCTCTGGATACGCCACTGCTATCAACACAACAACCTGAATTTTAAAATTTATTGCTGTAATCGAAACACTGAATAATGATGAGTCATTTACCATTAAGACAATAATTTAATTTTTTTTCTTTCGATGTAGAATTTTACCGTCCTGTGCAGCTGCACATGTTGCACCTGCCTAAATACAGCCCTGAGTGTAAGTAACAAATATAATTTGTTAAATATTGTCTTTTTTTTGTATTCTAAAGTAAGTATTTATAATCAGGTGAGGGGAGGGAGGGGGCGGGAATGTGTCAAAAACGCAATTTGTTATTGTGAACATTTCTGTCTATTGGATTACAAAGTGTACTTGCAAAATAAATCTGGTGGTTTTACATTTCTGCGTGTTCTATTGAGATTTATTGTTTAGCCAATATTCAAAACAAATGTGACTTTACAAAGCTTACTACAGTACCCCTTTGTATGCATGCACGAGTTCAAATGTTCAAATGTTTTTACAACTTATGGGACTTAACTAAGGGGTCATCAGTCCCTAAGCTTACAAACTACTTATGAACTAACTAAGACTAAGGACGGCACAAATATCCATGCCCGAGGGGGGATTCGAACCCCTCGACTGTACTGGCCGTGCTGACCGTGACTGGAGCGCCTCAGTCCTCTCGGCCACCGCGGCCGGCCATGCACGAGTTATTCCTGTCTAGTGTGCATGTGCTGGTACAATGGATGTTAGAACTGCATCTGCTAATTTACCATTCTGCAACTAAGTCATGCTAGATGAATACTGGAGTTACCTACCAATATCATTCACAGCAGATTTTCGAGAACCCTTTAACTCTGTCAACAAAAGGTGTGTGAACGTCTACCTTTTGTGTTACTCAGACCTTAATGATTATGTAAGATGATCATGGAAACCATCAGCAGAATACAATTAATGGAGTGTATAAAATGAACACTGTAGTACATTGTGGATTTGTGGACATGTGTTCGTATCTAAAGAAATGTGTCTTTCACAAACATTCAAAATATAAACAAATCTGTAAAATTCAAAGACTTCAATAATCAATATTCTCAAACACTACATCGAACTTGTGACTTCTTATTTTGTTATGGAAATGAGGTGTCAATCCATGGAGGCTCAGTCATATACTCACCAATAATTTTCAACAACCTGGAAACCAAATGCATTAATAAACATTTGAAGGTCCTTTTTCTGGTTATCAGAGAGACCAGACATTAGAATTACAGTGTTACTCGCATCAAAGTTTGCAGGATTTTCCTTCACTTCCATAGGCTCAGTTCTTACATTTTCATTAAGGATAGCCTTAATTTCATCAGTTCGCGCAAG
Organism: Locusta migratoria; assembly: GCA_026315105.1. Classification (NCBI taxonomy): domain Eukaryota; kingdom Metazoa; phylum Arthropoda; class Insecta; order Orthoptera; family Acrididae; genus Locusta; species Locusta migratoria. Next base: position 132,424,191 of record CM048747.1, read on the forward strand.
ATCACTGTGGAGTTAATTTCAGAAGATAATATTAATATCATGCAAATCAGACACTTAAATATGAAAAGCAGAGATTACAATCGTAGTAACTAGATATAAAAATTTAAACATTTTTTGATAATTTGTCGTTCTATTGGATTAAGACAAAAAGAGACATTTCAAAACTATTCATGTGAGATTAATTAAAATTTTACTAACAAACCTATAGCAATTTCTGTCATACAATTAATTGCATTTGTGCCTCAGCAACTTAATCAGCTGCTATCAGTACTCTGTACCTAGATGGGATGACTTGATCAAAGGTGGGTTTGTATCTTTATTTTCAAAATATGACTAACATCATACAAACAACATGAGCTACCGATTATTTTTACTTGAATTGTACGTACAACTATATTCTGTATAGTACTGCTCTTCTACCAATACCTCAAATACGTGAACAAATATGAGATTCAAACATGGAGTTTACTTAATTAACGTGTACAGTGCATTATCACTTTGTAAGGTTACACATAGAATAAATGAATGTGCTTTTTTTCTGAAAGGGATAGATTACTAGTCACCATACAGACATCCCAATGAGTCACAGAAAAGCACACATAAAAGACTACTCATTTTTTCTTCAGTTTTCAGCCTGTATGGTCTTTGTTACACACACACACACACACACACACACACACAAAAGACTGTGCGGCAGGAGATGACGGTTGTGTGACTGTGTTGTGTGCCTGTATGATTGTGCGAATGTTCTATTTTCTGAATAAAGCCATGTCCAATAGCCGACGTGTTGTATGTGTGTCTTTTTTAGATGCCTGTCACAGCTCATTGTCATGTCTTTGTGATGAGTTGTAAACTGTCCTCATTACTATATTGTAAATCTTTTATAGGGTTGCGTGTTGGGAGAAAAGACCATCAATCCCATTTGGTGGGATACCCCATGCCAGACTGGATTTTAGTAAGAGGACTCATGATTGTAGCCTTGGAATGGCAATGGAGGTTTCGGAAGTGGCTGAGGTTGCACAATCAGGGATGCATTGTTGGATATATGGGAAACAAAACAAACACCAGTAAATTGGTTATAGTGTGTCAAAAATAAAAAAGTGCAAATTGTGGACAAAGTATTATAACATTATTAGAGGTAGATAGGAAGTTCAGAAAAAGAATTAAAGAAGCATCAGGTAGTGGGAACTCTAACAATAAGTAACAGGAAGAAACATGAGATTGTAAATAAACACATTATCCCTAATGAGATCACACACAAACATACACAATCGGCTAACAGACAGACAGAAAGACTAGGTAGAGAAGACTACACTGAATACTGCACTAAAATGAATGTTTTAAAGGTGTCTGTACTGCAAGATCAGGGATTTATAGCACAGCACAACATATTTAATATGGTGGTACATTACAACAGCGGGTATTCAAATTGTGCAGAAGAGGGTAACCAGTGTGTGTTATGAGAAAAAATGCTGTCGATCAGAAGAAAATATATAATGATATTAAGGAATAGAGAATAAGACGGAAGATTAGGATTTAATGTCATGTCAACAGCATGCACATTACAGATAGGGCATAAACTTAGACTGTTTATAATAAGGATGGGGAGGTAATTAGCTGTGCCTGTTGAAAGCATCCCAGAGTTTGCCAGGAGTGATTTAGGAAAAATCACAGAAAATCTAAATCTAGATGGCCAGAAATGGATTAGAATAGCCATCCTCAGTAGACATTCTTTTTTTCCTCGATCTATTTGGGAAGGGAAAATATAATAATGGAAAGTCCACGTTGGAATAAATAATATAGTGAGGACAGTTTACAACTCACCGCAAAGACGTGGCGACGAGCTGCGACAGGCACATACAAAAGACACACACATACAACACATTCAGCTATCGGCCATGGCCTTCTTCAGAAAATAGAGCACTAACGCAATCACACAGGCACACAACAGCAGTCGGAGGTGATGGTTGTATGACTGTGTTGTGTGCCTGTGTGATTGCGTGAGTGCTCTACTTTCTGAAGAAGGCCATGGCCGATAGCTGAATGTGTTGTATGTGTGTGTCTTTTGTATGTGTCTGTCACAGCTCGTCGCCACGTCTTTGCGGTGAGTTGTAAACTGTCCTCACTATATTATTTGGGAAGGGATTAGGAAAGAAAATGCCTAGTAGTGGTACAATATATCTCTGCCACGCACCTTACTGTGGATTGTAGAGTATATATGTACATGTAGTCTAGTGGACCAACTATTGTGCCGTATCACTCAGGAGAGAGAGAGAGAGAGAGAGAGAGAGAGAGACACACACAATGGTAAAAGAGTATGGAAAAGAATAGATCTGCAGTGGATATGTATAACACTATTGGAAATTCCTGGATGATAGAATATGTAAAATAAATAAAATGCAACCACTCACTCACAGCAGATCAATGTGTGTAAAGCAGAAATATGCAACAAAAAACATAATTCAAACTATCTTTCAAGCATTGGCTCTTTTTCTAGTAGAGGTACACACATTGACTGGGTTGGTAACTGCGACCGCACGAACATTTCGAGTATTTGCTCCAGTAAATAATTACAAAAATCATTGTTTTTAAGCTATATTTCACCGTTGCCGATTCTTATAAATATAATGTAAGTGTTGTTACATTTGTGGAAGTGTTAGTGTAGTGTTAAATAAGGAAAAACAGTGTAAAAAGTTTATCTTTCTTCTCACGCCTATAGCACGTTATTTGTAGGCCTAATGTAACGCGCGCGAATTGTTCTAAACAGCGACTAAAACTTTTTACTAATTACCCATTCTTCTATTTTCACTCGCTGCATATAGTAGTTGGACTTTATAAATCCTATCAGACACAAATAAAAGGAAAACAATGTAAATTTCGTGATTTAGCAAAAGTGTGTATAGTAATCCGTGTTTATAGGCCTAAATTTTGTTTTCGTGAGCGTGTTTTTTAGGCCTAATTTTTGTTTTCATGAGCGAGTTTCTTTATATCTAGTGCCCTTTCAGTTGATTGTATTTGCGTGAACAGATTTTAATGTCTATTGGTGTAACTTTCATGTTTTAGTCAGTGCTTAATCAAGTTTTTACAATTACTATTTTTTCTTGCACAGGACAGAGTAGCATGGAGTGCTGCATCAAGCCAGTCTGCAGACTGAAGACCACAACAACAACATACATTACTTCCACCTGTCCGTTCATTGCTTATAGCCCGCATTACCTAGGAGGTGGCCTAGTTTTCAGCCGTTCCGCGCACCACCTTCCCTTACCGCACTGGCAGCCAGTAACATTCATGCTCTAGGCGCATGGCTGTCTGCGAGTTACGAAATGTTTGCCACATAGGCTCAACTGTTGGTACTTGGCCATAGCCTTCAAGCTTACCGAATTGCTCCGCCTCTATGCGCGGAAGCAGCTTCATACGCGACGTCAACTATAGTAATCGTTTTCTATCTAAGTTCTTGATATTGATAAAGTTGCTTTTCTTGTCTTCAAATGTCTGTTTTATGTTCCTGTTCATAGTAACTATCTTTCCCTTAGTTATACATTGTTCTACAGTCTTCCATTTCTCCTCTAGCCACTCGTGCTTCACCAGTTCGCACTTCCTGTCAACCTCATTTTAAGATGTCTGTACGCCCTTTTGCTTACTTCACTTGCTGCATTTTTATATTTTCTCCTGTCATCAAATAAGTTTAGTATCCCCTGTGTTGTCCAGGTATTTCTATTAGGGCTTGTCCTTCTGCCTACTTGATGCTCTGCAGCTTTTACTACATTATCTCTCAAAGCTACCCATCTCCTCCTACAGTATTACTTTCCCCCATTTCAGCATATTCTTGCCTAATGCTTCCTCTGAAACTCTCAACCACCTCTGGTTCCTTCAGTTCATCCAGATTCCATCTCCTTTATTTTCCACCTTTCTGCAGTTTGTTCAGTTTTAATCTACAGTTCATAACCAATAAGTTCTGGTCAGAATCTGTATCTGCCCTGGATATGTCTTATAGTTTAAAAACTGGTTTCTAAACCCATGTCAATCTGGTACCTTCCAGTGTCTCATGGCCTCTTCCATGTACACATGTATGTAATCATGATGATTAAACCAAGGGTCTGTGATGATTAAATTGTGCTCTTCACAAAATTCTACCGGTGATCTCTTTCATTTCTTTTCCTCAGTCCGTATTCACCTACTACATTTCCTTATTTTCCCTTTCCTACTACTGAGTTCCAAACCCCCATCACAATCAAGTTTTCCTATCCCTTAACTGTCTGAATAATTTCATTTATCTCCTCATACATTTCTTTGATATCCTAATCATTGGCAGAGCTAGTTGGCATATAAACTTGTACGACTGTGGTTGATGTGGGCTTCGTGTCTATTTTTGCTATGATAATGAGTTCACTGTGCTCTTCATAGTAACTTACCTGTATTCTTATTTTCTTTATCATTATCAGACCTACCCCTGTGTTACCACCAACTGATTTTGTGTTTATAACTGTGTACTCAACCTGACTGGAAATCCTTTTCATCCTGCCACCAAATTGCACTAATCCCCACCATATCTAACTTTAACCTATCCATTTCTCTTTTCAAATCTTCTAACTTACCTACCCGATTAAGTGATAGAACATTCCATGCCCAGATCCGTGGAATGCCTGTTCTGTTTTTCTTGATGACAACATCCTCCTGAGTAGTCCCCATCCAAAGATCCAAATGGGGGACTATTTTACTTCTTTTTAGCCAAAAATATGCCATGATTACATATTCATACAGTTGAGCTGCATGTCTTTGGAAAAAGTAGCGACTGTACTTTTCCCTTGCTTTAAGTCATTTGCACTAACTGTATGGCAAAGCCACGTTAGCTGATGTTACAAGGCCAGCTCAGTCAATCAATCAGACTGTTGCCCCATCTACTGAAAAGGCTGCTGCTCCTTTTCAGAAATCACCCATTTGTCTGGTTTTTCCACAGACACCTCTCTGCTGTGGTTGCACCTACATTACTGTTAACCTTATCATTGAGATATGCAGGCCACCCCACGTTGGCAATGTCTGTGGTACATGAGGGTGGATATCTGACATACCTTTACTTCTATATATACTAGTATAGCTACACATACTGGCATATCTAAAATTCTGACATATCTTACTTCCAATGCTAAATTCCTTGATGTCTCAGAATATGTTCTAGTAATTGATCCCTTTTTTTAGTGATAAATATTGTTGAAACGAGATAGAATGGCTGGCCAGTACTTACCTTTGTGCTGTACCGCCGATAGTAACACAAATGAAGAAGCAGAAAAAAGGGGACAAAAAGGACAAGCTTTCGGAACACAGTTCCTTCATCAGGTGGGAGAGAAGGGAAGAAGAAAGGATGTGAATGGAAGGGAAAGGTAGTTCACAACCTAGGTCATGAAGGTGGTGTTTCAGGAGTGTGGACGTCAGAGATACTGCATGTATGTACTGAGCCCAGCCAGAGAGGATAAATATAACCAAAGAGGAAAGATCAAGTAGTAAAGAGAAGATGAGTGAAGTAGTAGAGTGAAGAGTAGCAAAGAGAAGAGAATATGAGTGAACTCATCTTCTCTTCTCTTTACTACTTGATGTTTCCTCTTGGGTTATATTTATCCTCTCTGGCTTGGCTCAGTACATACATGCAGTATCTCTGACGTCCACACTCCCGAATCACCACCTTCATGACCTAGGTCGTGAACTACTTTTCCCTTCCATTCCCATCCTTTCTTCTTCCCTTCTCTCCCACCTGATGAAGAAACTGTGTTCCGAAAGCTTGTCCTTTTTGTCCCTTTTTTTCTGTTTCTTCATTTGTGTTACTATTGGCGGTACAGCACAAAGGTAAGTACTGGCCAGCCATTCTATCTCGTTTCAACAATATTTATCATCTCTGAGGAGAATTTTCATCATTAATCGAATATTACCTTTTTTAGTCAAGATTTCTGGCATATATTTACTAAAAGAAGGGATCAATTACTAGTACAAATTCTGAAACATCAAGGAATTTAGTATTGGAAGTAAGTGTAAGGTAAAAAGGGTAAAAAGCACAGAGGAAGATCGAGGGACAATTACAATAAGCAAGTTCAAAGAGATGTAGGTTGACATTTATATTCAGAGGTGAAGAGACTTGCAGAGGATAGGGTAGTGTGGAGAGCTGAATTAAACCAGGCTTTAGAGTTAAGACCACACAACAACAGCAAGGGAAATACCACGGCAATTAATAAATAAATAATGATAAAAATGATATAATCAGTAAAAAGTCACAAGTATCCTGAGCAAAAGAATTTTAGTATAATGAATTAATATTAAAATCTACAAAACAAGAATTATGTAGGAAGTGTAAAGGTTTGCAATAAAACACAGCTTGCAATTATTTTTTCTCTAATAGTTGTCCTTCCCCTCAGCAGCTCTTGAGTGTTCAAATGTTCCCACAAAATGGCAGGTAATACCCTTTTTCACTTGTATTATTTTATGAATGTGACTTATCTTTATTTCTGAATGAAGTAGTATTATATCCCATTTGATTATAATGAGTCCCTTACCGAGGAGATAAACCGTAAGCATTACGGGTGTTGACACAAGCTCCCTGTGATACCAGTAACTTCACAATGTCTATATTATTTGATTCCACAGCTTCATGCAGAGCAGTAGTATTTGTTGCACCTGTTGCATTTACAGCAGCTCCAGCCTTCACCAGCAACTCTGTTATGGTAAAATTTCCTGCTTGAACAGCTTCATGCTGCAAAAGGAAATCATATTATTTGATTCTTGATACCATTCCATGAATATCCAAATTATATATATATATAGAGGGAAACTTTCCCGGTGGGATAAACAAAAATACAAATAGAAAAGAGATGACTTACCAAAAGGACCGGCTCGTCGAGAGAAACAAATAAAATCACACACAAACACACATACAAGCTTTCGCCACCACTGGCAGCTTCTTCAGGAAAAAGAGGAAGCTGCCAGTGGTGGCGAAAGCTTGTATGTGTGTTTGTGTGTGATTTTATTTGTTTCTCTCGACGAGCCGGTCCTTTTGGTAAGTCATCTCTTTTCTATTTTTATTTATATATATATATATATAAAGGGAACAAAACAATTAATGTAATTATTTTTAATGGTTCTTTGTTAATAATGTGGTAATTGAGAAAGAATAATGTGTTAACTGATGAGAAATCAAGCAAATTAGAAAAATGAAGAACCTGTATATTTACATGGATCTTGTTTATAGCCAATAATGTATACAGGTACATGGTAGTTACAACATAGTTTTCATTATCTCATCACTCTGCTAGTAATACATATGGTAGTTGAACAGACTCACTATTCTGGCTACTGTAAAGCCCGTTTTAAACAATGAACGAACTTGTAATAGACTGATAACAAGTTGTGTTAATGGTGGCCATCTGTCGTTTGAACGGCTGCACTAGTATGATCGCACTATTATCGATGAGTGATTATCATAGTGATAAAGAAATAGGGCAAGTTATAAATTCGGTACTAGTGGGTTCACTCTGCATGTGCGAGCTAGTAGCTGTCTGCTGCAGTTACCGCTCCAATTAGTCCACCATTTTCCTTCCTATTTACGCATATTTTGTGCTTTGTTAAAGTTTACGATCACAATGTATTCCACAATGAATTTCTAATGGTGGCATTCACACTATCCGTCACTGGACTGTCACCTCACGTCAATGTCACATTAGGCTTTCTGGAGAAGAATATTTTGATGGAATGGTCGTCTGCTAACATTGGAAGTAAACCTATTTTCGTCACGTGATTTTCATGTTGTAGTCAAGGATTACTCGGTTTGCAAACAAATGTGTCTTAATTTTTATTTTATTATTATACTTTGGTTTAGTGGTAAATTGCAAATGTTTCATGATGTCTTAAGTATTTTTCTCAACTGAGTGTCCTCCTAAAAGCGAGGTCGTATATCTGAAACTGAAAACTTGTTTATGTTTTGTAATTTTATAACAGAAAAAACTGGAGCCAATTGTTTATTTGAATAAGATTGTAATTTGATTTTCATTAAATAACATTTTAAATGAAAAAGTCAGTTCAAATGTAGTTGTGCATGATGTTATTAACAATGTCAGCATACAAATCAGTGGATCAAATAAACAAGCTCCATTTATGCTAGTATAAATATTGTTTGATGTGTTCATATGTTTATTTTTCACCTGAAAATACATGTCAGTGTTTTCAAATGTTGTTTCACTTTCCAGCACTTTACCACACTAAGTTGACCAAAAACATACTTTGCAAAGTTTTCTTGGCTGTCAATAACATTTAGTCTTGTTTTCCTCAATTCCAGTATGAAACTATGACTTTCTACATAACAGATCACCAATCATAACCGCACTTTCAACATCAGGTATTACAGTCTGATTACTTTTATCGTCTAAACATGCTGCCACAAGATCTTGCATGTGTTTATAGTTCAGGGCTAGTATGCTAGGAGCGCTTCAAGTAGACTATTACCTATATTGTTCATTGTTTAAAAAGGGCTTAAGTCTGTATCCTATAAATTTGTTACATTTTGTGTCGATAGCCTCTGTACAAGCATAATTCAATCTTTAAATGTGAGTAACAGACAATGTTACAGTCAGTGCCTAACAGTTAACTCACAAACATCTCTGTATCAAAGTCAGCTAAGCTGTTAACACTTTTGTTCAGAGTCAGTCCTCATTTGGCCACAAACATGATAATATCTATGTTTAAATGTTTCATTAGATGACCTTATGAAAGTGAGCAAATATACTTTACCTATTTCATTAACAATATGCATTCTGGCCACCATGGTCTACAGGTAATGCCTTTGACTATACTAATCAAAACATGCTAAAGCCTATGTTTGAAACCAGTCTCTAATTAAATTTTTAATAAAAATCCTCATCAATGTCAGCCAAATAATTCTGGCAAAAAAGTCACTATCAACAGACTTGTCAAAGATGGCAGAGGAGTGGATGTTAGTTAGGAGCACTTTTTTCTCCTAAGGATGGGAAACAATGGAATGAAGATGTGAAATGCATTGTAAACCCTTGCACAGATTGCCCATGGATGGCGTATTTGCCTCGAGAAAAACTCGTTTGCTCAACATCTCAAAGGTCTCCATAGATAAACACTAACCCCCAGATGTAGTGTACAGATTTCTCATGCCATATCCCCACACATTCCAAATGCTCCTTCCAGCCCCAATAATCAGCTACAAAAGAGCACCCTTCCGCGTCACTGGGACAATTAAATCACAGTCTCTGTCAAGGCTTCGATTTTCTATCATGCACAGAAAAGATAAACATCCTGCCCAATATCCACCCCACCCCTCCTAAAGTGGTGCTTGTTGCCCATCTTACCCCTACGTCCTACACCTATCCCTTTTATTCTATATGTGTTTCTTTTCTGACAAAAGTTAGTCTTCAAAAAACATCCCTTGCAATATCCCCATATACCCCACACTCTCCCTGCACCATAAATAACCAGGCATAAAAAGAGTGCTCCCCTCGTCACCCAATACTTCCTTAGACTGGAACAATTAAACTGCATCCTTCGCCAAGGTTTTGATTTTCTGTCATTGTGCACAGAAATGAGTGATATCCTGCCAAGTTCCCTGTTCCATCACCCATGAACCCTCCACAACATCCTAGTCCATCCTTCTGCCACTCTTAATAACAGTCCTCCATCAAAGGGTTCATATCCCTTTGGCAGACCATAGCCCAAGACCTGCCCAAACCACCCACCGAGCACTTTCTATTCCAGTCCCATCATAGGCGTATCTTTTCCAATCACAGGCCAGGCCACTTGTGAAAGCAGCCATGTAATTTATCAACTATACTGCAATCACTGCACAGCTTTTTATATTGACCAGTAACCACCTGTCCATTAGAATGAATGACCACAGCTGAACTACAACAAACAACACGGTAGACACTATCCTATGGCACAGCTGAGCATATGCTTGATTTCAACAGCTACTTCACAACCTCGACCATCTGGAATCTCTCCTCACTACCAGATTTTCTGAAATGTGCAGATGGCAGTTACCCTTTGTAGTGTAACCACCGACTTGTGGTTACACTGTGAAACAATTTCCACCATGAGATGTTCGTAAGTGTAAAAAGAAAAAAGGGCTTCAGGTTGGTTAAGAGGTCACATACTGGGTGCCTATTTGTACAGGACTGCAGTTGCAGAGAATTGCGAGTGGGCCACAAAGCTGCTACTAGATTCAATTTAGAGGGCCGGAATTTGAAGCTGAGTGTAGTACGATCTTGCTGCCACCTACTTACGTTTCGCATAAAGATCAGAAAGACAAGATAAGAGAAATTAGGGCTCGTACGGAGGCATATAGGCATTCTTTTTTTCCCCGTTCTATTTGGGAGTGAAATAGGAAAGGAAACACCTAGTAGTGGTACAGTGTACCCTCTGCCATGCACCTTAGGGTGGATTGTGGAGTATGTACGAAGATGTAGGTGTAGCTATGGCAGTCGGCACAGTGCAAGCAGCCAAAGAGCAATCCACTCTGCCCTTCACAAGATGATCCAAGGAACATAGTGACATATGTTAAATCCTTGTTCAGTGTATGCATGCACGCAATGTTCTTTCATTATAAACAACTCGAATGAGCTATTATTATATACGAACATCATCAAATGAGATTATGAAATTTCATTAGTGACATTCAGTGTGTTGGGCAATTTGAACTTTATGTTATACAAAATGAACTTACTGTTATTATTCAGTAGAGCAGCATTGGAATTTCCCACTCCCTAAAATTAAGTCTGCCTGTTAGTTCGATGAGAAATCAATGCCCATTCACCAAAAGATAGAGAGAAAACTTAAATAGTGGAGCCCTCTTACTCTAAGAAGTATTTGGGGATAAGGGAGGTAAGTGAAAAGGAGAATCTACACAGGTGTGAAGACATAATATTTTACTTATATGGCTTGTCTGCTTTTGAGGAACGCTGGTCTTGTATAAAACCTCCGTACTTATTGGTCAAGCAGTAACACTACAACTTTTAGTACACTCTTCAGTCCCAGGATTAGCCAGGCCTCAACCTATGGTAACATATTTTACCCAAACAACAGTTTCTGTCACCTGTATCCTACAGCTCTCCCATTTCTTGTGTTTGTGACTTTTTTCCGATGAAGGCTAGTGGCTGAAAGGTAAGTTATTTGTGTATGAGTGTCTTTTTCTAGTATCTATCTAGATTCGACAAATGTCTTCATGGTGATTTACATATTACCATCATTATATTATAGAATTCCAACCAGGACTTTCAGTTGTTAGAATAAGGTTAATTCCACAGATCTGGCAAAGAAAGGAACATGTGAAAAATACTTACAGGAAGAAGGGACAGTATGATACACATATGTGATATGTTAAGAAACCATAGAATGACAACCATGCTATTACAGGGAGCTGGAGAGTGTGTGAAAACTATAGAGGAAGACATAGATTGGCATACATCCAGCAAATAATTAAGGGCGCAGGGCTACTCTGAGATGAAGAGGTTGTCATAAAGGGAGGGGGGGGGGGGAGAGGCATCAATCTAGCCTAAGACTGATGAATTCTAAGGAAAGAAAAGAAAAAAATAAAGTACAAAATTAAAAGTAAAAAAATAGAGGGTTCAATAATAATAATCAATAATTCTGTGCCCTGTATCTAAGAAAATTGTACCTGAACTATGTTGCCTTTTTCAAAATAAGAAAATACTCCATTGTATACTGAAATTACTAAACTGTGATTGATCTAATAGTCCAACATGTGTATGAAAGAGGTTGAATTACATAGTACAAGGTTGCATCAATTATTTAAAAGTTTCTTATAAAATTAGATTACAGGAAGCAACCAGACAGCGAGAGGAATCTGTGAAACTTATGACTGAAATACAGGTTAGTTAAATTCGAAATCCCATGATGTAGTGTTTTCCCAGATGCACATTTTTAGTAGTACAACACCCTGTCACTCAAAACCATAAAGTATGTTGGAAAAAGAAATTTACTATAGCACAACAAAAATAAAAAATAAAACCTTTCTCTCTATATTTTAATAAATAATTATTCATAATACTAACAATAAACCATCACAGACTCTGTGATAAAACCTTAAAACTCCTTTCTCCTAATTAGTTTTACTTCTTAAATGAAATATATAGTGTTTTCACTTACTAGTGGTGTCCAACCTGCAAAGTCCTTTGTATTTGGGTTGGCTCCTTCCTCCAAAAGTGATTTCACTTTAGCGGCATCACCCTGAAGTAAAACATAGATGCTGACATACATTTATTGTTGGAGTTGTTTGCATGGTCAAAACTCTTCACTTGATAGAAAAATCCTGAATGGTAAAGAATAGTTTGAAGAAAAAAAGTGAACTAGAAATATATGGTATGAAGAAAGACACCTCCCCCCACACAATTTTATGACATTAAAAGCTGTAATTGTTTCAAATAGTTATGCTGCCATCTTTCTCCACTGAACAGACTACTGATAATGGAACATGGTACATAAATCAAAGATAATTTTCTACGAGTAAACTCAGCTTCTTGTTACTTGACCCATGGCAGTGAACATTAAACCTTTCTCTTGACACTGTAATTGAGAGAGGTTATTCTAGCATAGTGGTCATCATGTTTTGTCACATATGCATCTGGTCCACAGTTCTCGCCCACATTTTATAACCATGCATTTTACAACTAACAGAATTATTATTATTATTATTTTTATGTGAACAGAAGATAAAGAGTTTCACATGAGTGCAGCTTTACAGCACAATATCAATCAAAATACAAAAACATTCTTCAGAAGAGAGAGATTGGCTGGCCAGTACTTACCTTAGTTCTGTACTGTCGAGACACACACACACACACACACACACACACACACACACACACACACACACACACACACACATGCACGCACACGCAAATGCAAACGAAAATGAAGATTAAAAACATAGGACACTAACTCTCAGAACTGTTTTCCTCCATCAGGTAGGAGAGAAGGGAAGAAACAGGAACAAAAGGGAAGGTCACTCATGTCCCAGGCCATGAGGTGGCGATGGGTGATGTGTGAAAGTTAGAGATACTGTGTGATAAGTACTGAATGTCCCAATAGCAAACCAAAGAGGAAGATAGGTTAGTTGGTTGGTTGGCGGTTTGGGACAGGAAGATCAAACTGCCTAGGTCATCAGTCCCTCAGTGTGGGTGGGAAGGAGTGAGGATAGGATAGGAAATGCACTCTCAGGAGGAAAGAAGGAAGATAGACTGCACTAGCTTGGGGCCTCATGATCACCATGTACTTACTCATGAAATAACTGTGAGCACCCTGGAAGGGCGGTGGGAGGGGGGGGGGACCTATAACCAAAGAGGATAGATAAAGCAGTAAAGACAAGTGAACACTCGCACAAACACACACAAATATATAACAAGAGCAAGGCAGGGAAAGGGGTGAGAAATGAGTAATGAACAAGTGAGTTGAAGACAGAGGAGGGAGAGAGGTTAGTATAGATCTAGGCCTAGGGGGTGGCAAGAGGAAAGAATCTGTTGCAGGCCAAGTTCCCATCTCCATAACTCAGACAGACTTGTGCTAGGTGGTAGTATCCAGATGGCATGTATGGTGTAACATGTGCCAGGGTCCCTGGAATCATGTTAGAGGTCGTTCTCTGCCACAGGATATTGGTGTCCCCCAGGCGAACAGTTCATCTATGACCGTTCATGCATTCAGATAATTTGTTGGTAGTCATACCAACATAAAAGGCTGTACAGTGAACACATGTTAGTTGGTAGATGACATGAGTCGTCTCGCATGTGGCCCTGCCTTAAATGGTGCAGATTTTTCTTGTGGTGGGGCAGAGTATATGGTTGTGGGAAGATGCACAGGGCAGAGTATGTGGTTGTGGGAAGATGCACGGGGCAGATTTTGCAGCAGTTTCTTGTTACAGGGGTAGGAACAATTAGGTAGGTAGGAAGGGTGTTTTTGGATGTTGTAAGTCTGTTGTTGTTTGTATTTCAAAGGGGATTAAACTGCAAGATCATCAGTCCCCTGTTCCTGGCTAAGACATTAAATCTTAATGACAAACAAAAGAAAATATGGCACTCAACACACAGAAGGGAAACTAACAAGAGTGACAATGAACATTTCATTTACAACACAAAGGAGAAAACACAAAAAGGATAGACCAAGTGTTTAACCAAATTAAAATTTGATGGCAGAATACAGTGGATGGCTGATAACAAGGATAATGAATGATCAGCCATCCACACTGCACACACTAAAAACCTCTAGTCAGTCAACAAAAAAGGCTGAAAACTAATTACAAATGCCGGAGGGGCGGAGCTGAGGATCAGGCTATAGCACCCACCACTGAATGGAACGATAAAAACCAGCTGCATGAATAAAACAAAAAACAAAGTTAGCCATGGAGGCATTGCCATCTAGGACTAAAGGGAAAGCATCTGGTAGATTAAAAGACTGCCGCAAGGGGTTTAAATTGGGACAGTCCACCAGAAGATGGACCACTGCCATCACTGCATCACAGGGACACATGAGCAGGGTCTCATGACGAAGTAGATAGCCGTGGGTCAATTGTGTAAGCCCAATACGGGAGCTGTCAGAGTACAACCAAGTCTCAGCACCTGGATCTCAATGAAGATTTCCATGCAGTTGTGGATAGCTTGAGTGCGCGAACCAAATTAGGCGTGCTCAAAGCAGGCCATTCGAAGCTCCATTCTTCATGCACCTTCCAGTGTAGCGCCAAACTGAGATCCGTTTCCATAACAACAATTTCCAGAGGTCATCTTGCCTGTTTGGCCAACCAATCAACATGTTCATTCCCTGATATGCCAAGGTGGCTTGGGGTCCAGACAAAGACTACTGAGTAGCACAAGCTGCCGAGAGAGGAGACTGTCTTGAATAGACCGCACTAAAGGATGTTTAGATAAACACTGGTTGAGTACTTGCAAGCACTCAGGGGGACACTACAGATGACAAATGACTCTTGGGGATAGACTCAAGAGATGTTAATGAGCTCGAGCAATAGCAACCAGCTCCGCAGTAAAGATGCGACTCCAATGTAGCAAGGAAAGCTGTTCAATAAGGTCACTGTAGAGATAAGCATACCCAACCTGACCATCTACTACAAAACTGTCTTTGTAAACAGCTTCTGCACCACAGAAATGTTGCCAGGAAATGATGATGGAGATATGTTGGTGAAACCGAGTCTTCTTAGTCAAGGGACAAGTCCAAACAAAGATGCAAGCGAGGAATGGACCAAGGAGAGATTTGAAAATGACAGTGGAAAGTGAGAGGGACTGGATGGTATTCGAGGGACAGAAGATGGGAACGAACATGGACTGCAATCGGGTAACCCAATCTGGGCCATCGTGGAGGGAAAGGGACTGTATTAGCTGGAAAAAGAAACTTGCGATTCAGGTGGTAGGACAGAGCTTGAACATGGGCAACATATGAAGCTAGCAGCTGTTGCCACCAGAACCGCATGGAAGGGAACCTCAGCTTTGACTAGGTGGTTTGTCACTGGACTTGTGTACAAAGCCCCCAATGCCAAATGAACACCCCAAAGTAGAACTGGGTCAAGGACTACAATTCTGAAGGTGACGCTGAATCGTACGCTACGATCCCATAGTCAAGGTGTGATTGTATGAGGTCTTTGTAGAGCTGCAGAATTGTTGAATGTGTGGCCCCCAAAACAGTACAGCTGAGGCAGTGAAGGATATTCAACAGCATTTTCGTTTTAAGCTGATGAAGGTGTGGCACCCGAGTGAGCCAGGCATTGAAGAGCATTCCTAGGAAGCGATGCATCTCTTTGACACAAAGGAGTTCATTGGCCAGGTAAAACTCCAGATGGAGGAGATCTGCCCAAAGGCGACTGAAGTGCATCACTCGTGTATTACAGTTGAAGAATTGGAAAATGTGGACAAAGACCCATGACTGTGCCTTTCCAATCACTTCCTGCAACCGCCATTCAATGACACCAATGCTAGTGGAATTGAAATATATGCAGAAGTCATCAGCAAACAAGGAGAAATAAAACATCACCCCATTGTCACAGCAAGACTGTTAATTGCAATTTGGAAAAAAAAGAAAAGAAAAAAAAAAAAAATCCCACACGAAGGATAGAGGCCTGAGGGACAAAGTTCTCCTGAACATGGGGGGAGCTGAGAGAGATACCAACCCTAACCCGGAAAAAGTGGAGTGAAAGGAAGTTCTGAATAAAGACTTAAGTGGATCCCATATGCCTCATTCTTACAGTGTAGCTAGGATATGATGGTGCCAGGTAGTGTTGTACGCCTTGTGGAAGTCAAAACAGATAGTAACTAAATGCTTACACAAAGTGAAAACTGTGCGGACAGCTGACTCCAGTGACACAAGGTTTTCAACAGTAGAACAACCCTGATGGAAGCCCCCGTGTTGTGGGGATCTTTAAGTACCCACATTAGCCAGTGACTCACCTTATGTTCAAGAAGCTTACACAGAATATAGGTGATCTGGTAGGTCAGTAACAGTCAACCACCTGTGGACCTGTGCCTGGTTCCATCACTGGGATGATGATACTTTCCCACCATTGTGATGGGAAATCACCCTCTACTCATAGTCAATTGAACATGGTCAGTAGCTGATGTTTAAAGTCCATTGAGAGGCGATGGAGGAAGTGCTGTGAATACAATCTGGTCATGGAGAGGTATTGGGGCATGCAGCAATGGAACTTTGGAACTCACGCCCACAAAAGTGGGAACTGTATGTCTCCTGGCAATGAGTGTGCAATGCTTTCGCTTGACCTGTTCTTTTAGGATGTAGAAGTCCACATTGTAGGCTGCAGTCGCAAAACCAGGCAATGTCTGCCTTGGTGTGTTTGCATGTGTGTGTGTGTGTGTGTGTGTGTGTGTGTGTGTGTGTGTGTGTGTGTGTGTGCGCGCGCGTGCTTGTTTAGCTTTCCTTTTTCCCCCTAAGGTAAGTCCTTCCACTCCTGGGATTGGAATGACTCCTCATCCACTCCCTTAAAACCCGCATCCTTTTCATTTTCCCCCTCCTTCCTTCCTCTTTTTCTGATGAAGCGGCCAATGGTTGCAAAAGCTTGAATCTTTGTGTATGTGTTTGTTTTTATTTGTGTTTTTGTATCTATCAACTAGCCTGTGCTTTGGGTAAGTAAACAATATATAACTTACCCAAAGCACAAGCTCATAGATAGACACAAATAAAAACACACACTAACACAAGAAACAAGCTTTCGCAACTGTTGACTGCTTCTTCAGGAAAAGAGAAAGGAAGGAGGGGGGGGGGGAGGATGCGGGTTTTAAGGGAGTGGAAGAGGAGTCATTCCAATCCCAGGAGTGGAAGGACTTAACTTAGGGGGGGAAAAAGAAAAGGTAAACAAGCGCGCGCACACACACTCTCACACATACATAAGCAAACACTTTATATAGTGTGTGTTGTTGTTCTTGGTTTTTGAAAGGGACTAAACTGCAATGGTTATCAGTCCCTTGTTCCAGTCTGAGAGGTAAAACATTGTGTTAAGCGTTCCTAAGTAAATGCGTTAACATGTCACAGTTTAAAAGGAACAGGTAAATATGAAGAAAGGATACAAGTAAAAACCAAGAAGGGATAAAAGGGCTGAAACAGTACAAGAGTGTTTTTGCTGGGTGATCACAGAAATATGAAGAACACAACCAGCCACTCTTGAACACTTTAAAAACACCCACCTAAAAGACTTAGGTGGAGGACAGAGCAATGACAGACACACACAAACTTTAAATGGATTTGTAAAACCCACACTCACGGATAAAATTTAAAACAGAATCAACCAAGGAGGCATTGTCGGCTGAGGCAAGCTGCAAAGTGTCAGGAATATTAAAATTTCGTCTCTTTGCGGCTAAATTGCGGCATTAAAGTAAGATGTGGGCGAATGTCAAAGGCGCACCACATTGACACTGAGGAGGGTCCTCGCGACGCAGAAGGTGACCGTGTGTGAGCCAAGTATGGCCTATACGGAGCCGGCAAAGGACAACCGACTCCCTGCGAGAAGCCCTCAAGGAGGTCTTCCATGCAGCGGTAGAGGGCTTGACAATACGGATCTTATTTGGTTCCATCGAGTCTGCCCATTCAGAATTCCAAACCCCAATGACCTTGCGGGTCAACTGGGATTGGAGGTCTGAGTCTGGGAGGCCAGTATCCAGGGACCGTGAAGTGGTGGCCTGCTTGGCCAGCTGATCGACACGTTCATTGCCCACTATACCTATGTGGCCCGAAGTCCAGACAAAAGCAACAGAACGGCCTGACTCACCAAGGGTGAAGACAGCATCTTGAATTGCTCGCACCACAGCGTGTTTGGGGAGAAACTGGTCGAGGGCCTTTAAGCCACTCAGGGAGTCGCTGCAGATGACAAACGACCCCCTGGGGCAAGCTCTGAGGTGTTCAAGAGCTCTAAAAAAAACCAACCAGTTCCGTGGTGAAGATGCTGCTTCCACAAGGCAATGATTGCCGTTCAATGTGGTCACCACAGACAAAGGCATATCCGGCGTGGCCACCGACCAAAGAACCGTCCGTGTAAATAATGTTTGCACCGTGAAATGTGTCAAGCAGTGTCTGGAACTGGCGACGGAGAACCAGTGATGGAATGAAGGCTTCTGAATCCCGGGACAAATCCAACCGAAGTTCCAGGCGAGGAATTGTCCAGGGAGGGATACAGGGGGGAGTAGTGGAAAGGTGGAGAAAGGGGTAGGGAATCAAGTGAGGAGAGAAGGGAACCACCAATGACCCCACAGACCACAAGACCGTTTATTGCCACTAAAAACAATAGGACACTGAGGACAGAGCCCTGTGGGACATAATTCTCTTGGATACGGGGGAGCTAAGAAAGGCCCCAAGCCTCACCCGAAATGAGTGGTGGGTGAGGAAATTGCAAATATAATAGGAAGGGCGCCACATAAGCCCCAATCAAGCAAAGTAGTCAATATATGCTGGTGCCTGGTGGTTTATTACGCCTTGCAAAGGTAAAAAAATACAGCAACCAAATGCTCACGCCTAGCGAAAGCAGTGCGAATGGTTGACTACAGTGACACGAGGTTGTCAATGGTAGAATGGGCCTGGCGGGAGCCCACCTGTTGTGGAGCAAGGAGTCTACGCTCTTCAAGGATCCACATAAGCTGCCGACTCACCATACGTTCGAAGAGCTTGGAGAACGCTGGTGAGACTGATCGGACCATAATTGTCAGCCACCTGGGGATCTGCACCAGGTTTCAGCAACAGGATGATAGTGCTTTCCCGTCATTGCGATGGGAAAACCCCCTCTGCCCATAGATGGTTAAACAGGGCGGGAATTCAGTGTTGAAACTCTGAGAAACATGTCGGAGGACTGGATGTGAATCCTATCTGGTCCTGGAGTGGTATCAGGGCTCGCAGCAAGGGCAGTTCGGAACTCCCACTCACTAAACGGGTTGTTGTATAGTTCCTGACTACAAGTACGGAAGGATAACTGTTTCCGCTCGGCCCGCACTTTGAGGGAGTGGAAGTCGTACTTGCGTCCATACCTGAGTCAGGGAGGTGCAGGAGCCGATAATGGCTACATACCGCTCCCAGGAGTCCTGCTTGCTCTGCTGTATGTGTCGTTGAGCATGCACACGGAGCCGATTAAAGGCAACCAAGTTCTCCACAGAAGGGTGGCGTCGGGGATGGCGCTAGAGCGCTCGCCGATGTTCCCGGATAGCCTTAGCGAACTCCGGTGTCCACCAAGGCTCGGACCTACGCCGCGTGAAACCGGTAGCTTGTGAAACTGCTGCCTCATTGGCTACGTCAATACTGTCAGTCATCTGCCAGACTCCATTATTGATGTCATCTGGCAGTGGTGCAGCGATTACAGCGGCTGAGGCATAAGCAGGCCAGTCAGCCCTACGGAGACACCAACAGGGCAAGCAGTCTGCAGCTTGGTACTGCGGGAACGACACAAAGATTGGAAAGTGGTCGCTGCCACACAGGTCGTCAAGCACCCGCCAACTGAGGTGAGGTCGAAGGCTAGGGCTGCAAACAGAGAGGTTGATCGCTGAATATGTGCCCTATGCCACGCTAAAATGCGTGGGAGCACTAAAAATTCAGGAGGCAAAGGTCTTGTTCTGCCAATAATGTCTCAACATCCCTACCATGGCCTGTGGTCTGTATTCCACCCCACAATGGGTTGTGGGCATTGAAGTCCCCCAAAAGGAGGAATGGCGGGGGAAGTTGGGAGACCAGAGGAGTAAGGTTGTTGAGAGACACAGCCTCATCCGGAGGAAGGTATAAGCTGCAGATGGTTAATTCCTGCATTGCCCGGATTCTGACAGCCACTGCCTCAAGAGTGGTGTGGAATGGCATCTGGGCACTGGGGACAGTGTACAGGACATACAGACAGACACCGCCAGACACCCTGTCGTATATGGACCGGTTGCGGTAGTAGCCCCAATACCCATGAAGGGCAGTGGTCCGCTGTGCTGGAAACCATGTTTCCTGTGGGGCGATACAAAATGCAGGGTAGTAGCACAGTAATTGTCGCAGCTCGGCCAGGTGATTAAAGAAGCCACCACAATTCCACTGATTGTTCTCCATGCTGTAAGGCCATAAGAGAAGGAGATCATTTCACAGGAACATCTGCTGCCTTATGGTCAGGATCTACAGAATCTAAGACCACAGATTCAGGTGATTCTGTATGTGCAGAGATCCTACGGTCAGGTGAATCAAGAAGTGCGAGATCCTCAGGGGAAGCGAGGATCTCAATTTCATCTTCTGAAGCAGAGGATGTGGGTGTGGGTGGCTTTGAAACCACCGAGGTTTCCTTCTTCTTCCTGTTCAGCTTTTGCCCTCTTGCTGGCGCTTCGGTGTTAAGGGCCATGGGGGCTTCTCAACAGGGGCTGACGAAGAGCTGGAGGCCCTTCGATCAGCAGTTGGGGGATCCTTTAGCAATTTGCTGGGATCGACTTTCCCACGGAGAGAAACGTTGGAAGGGAATGTCCCATGGGACCCCTTCCAGGCGAGAGGAGCCGGAGAAGGCTGTTGTTTCTCCAGCAGTGGAGTGGGGACCGACGTCTCCTGCAATTGGTGGTCTGTTGCTCCCAATGTCCCAACGTGAAGAGAGTGGAGCAACCGAAGGAGTAGCTCCGCCAACTGTCAACGGGGCAGGTGCAGTGGATCGGGCCTGGGGGCCCGCTGGCATTGGTGGTACAGATTGTGGTCTGGGTACTGTGGGGATCAACAATGAAGCTACTGTAGAGTACAGTGTCGTCATGGTCAATGCATGGTGTTTCACGTACTTACGCCTGGCCTCTGCGTATGTCAGCTGGTCCAAGGTCTTGTACTCCGTGATCTTACGTTCTTTGTGGAGTACATAACAGTTAGGTGAACAAGGAGGATGCTGCTGGTTGCAATTCACGCACACCGGAGATGGGGTACAAGTGGTGTTTGGATGGGATGCACGCCCGGACTCAGGACACGTTGGGTTGTCATCACATCGGGACGATATATGTCCAAACTTCCAGCACTTGAAGCAGCACATAGGGAGAGGAATGTAGGGTTTGATGTCACACCAGTAGATCATCATCTTGACTTTCTCATGCAATGAATTGCCCTCGAAAGCCAAGATAAAGGCACTGGTGGCAACCCTGTTGTCCTTCGGACCCCTATAGATGCGCGGGATGAAATGCACACCTCACCGCTCTTAAGTTAGCTCTCAATTCGTCGTCCGATTGCAGCAGAAGATCCTTGTGGAAAATGATGCTCTGGACCATGTATAACCTCTTATGTGGCGTGATGGAAACGGACTGTGCTGGGGATGACATCGTTATCAGGATCGACTCCGATCTCATCTTAGACATACCCTCCATCTCTCCATATTTATCCTCTAAATGTTCAACAAAGAGCATTGGCTTTGTCGTCATAAATGATTCCCCATCAATTCACATACAGACCAGATATTTTGGGGCATAAGCCTCACGTTGAATTTTTGCCCTACGTTCCCCCCACAGTGTGAACAGGGAAGGAAACGTTTGGGGGTCATATTATGCAGCATTGTAATCACCTCTACCGCAATTAGAGACGGCGGTTAAACGTCCACCAACGTTCTGTGGTCTTTTCATGGTGTTCCCACGAGCAGCTAGGGCAATAAGGGTCCACACAGGCAGAGCCCCAAGTGTCTGGGTAAGCCTTATACAACTGAGGTGGGGCATGTTCCTCAGAGGTTGCTCACTAGCGACTGTTCAACCTCAACAGCCATGCATCTCCTAAGAGGTTTGTACCGTCCTCGTGACCCGGGCAATTAAGCCAAGATTCCTGGGTTCTGAAACGCACAACGATCTACCGTCGCGCCGAACGATGGTCGTTGAAGCATGCACAGAGCTTACGGTGTAGCGGACTGTTGGCACGACGCAGCCCACAGCTCAGGACCCCGGGTTCGCCAAGCCCGTACTCAGCAAATTAATGCTGAGCCCCTGAGTGTGTGTGTGTTTCTCTATATGTTTCTCTCCTAATTAATTGAAAACCTTTACCTAATCCCCTCCACTGTCTTCCTCTTAGTATTATTTAGTTTACTTCTCTTCACTGCATGAGCTAATTTCTTTAGTTTGTTTTTAGCATGGCTCAGTACTTATCATACAGTTTCTCTTACATTCACACATCATCCATCATCGTTCTCATGCCATAGGTTGCAAGGCAAGTACAGGCCAGCCCATCTCTCTCTTTTGAAGAATATTTTACCGCCCCAGTGGAGAATTTCCATCAGTAGTTGTGAATACAAAAACAGTAACATTTTTAGATGGCCTTAATATTCTGTGACATTGGTGAATACTGCAATATGGTAAATAAATTTCATTGTAAGCAACAAAGGGAACCACAGGGCAGAGGACGAATGAGAGAAAATGTTATCTGCCTATTGAATTAAATGGACCCAACAGCCATATATTCCAATATTAATTTACTGTGGTAACAGTTTCGGCTTTAAAGGCATTCTCAAGTCTCTGTTCGTCAAAAACCACAAAATGTATCTTATCAATGATATCCATATACTGACCAAACTATAACCATAACACCAAGTAAAAAATAGTTGTATGAAACATTAGCAGAAATGAAAAGCATTTTCCTGAAATTATGTGTATACTAATCTGTAATGACAATTTTAGCACAATAAATAACAAATTAAATTTACTTTGGACATGCTTATTCATTATAGTATAATTTCTATGTACTTATATTTGATATTAAGTCTGAAGAGAAATTTCACATCTCACTGTTATTACTACTATGTTTAACTATTACCTATTGATGTAAAATTAAGTTATGTTTGAATCCATAATTGGACTGTTAGCACAGCGACCTTTGATAATTGCTGGGAATAACACAGCTTTTGGTCACAATAAATCTGTTAGGTTAACTTGTACCACTTGAATTTAAACAGCAGCTTGAAAAAACATACCTACAATATGATGCTGATGATGGCTAGTTACCTAGGCGAAATTGATCTGTAATTAATGAACAGATTTATTGTGACTGAAGGCTATGTTATTCCCAGTAATAATAAGTGTTATTACTAATAAATATACAAATAATTTAAAAAAAATGATTACATTTATGCTTATGTTTTTCACGATCATTATTTTACTTGGTGTTATGATTATACTATGGTCCACGAATGGATAGCATTGATAATATATGGTTGTGGTTTTTTAAATAAACAGGAGCCTGGTTGCCAAATAAATTAATTTTGAAGTATATGTCTGTTTTTCAGTTAAATTGAATAGGTGAAAACAAGTTTCCATATTCATGATGGTTCTGGTAAAACTGAATTTGTGTGTGTGTGTGTGTGTGTGTGTGTATGTGTGTGTATTGTACCACTCACCTACTGTGGCCTAAGTCCCAAATGGAAATAACTTGAAATTTTAAATGTGTATTACAGACGGGAATCTGCAAATGTGGCATGTCAGTAGTAAGGATATGGAATAAAATTAAAACTGTTGTAATACAAGAGAGTATAAAAGAAGTGATATAAAAAAAAAAAAAAAAAAAAAAAAAAAAAAAAAATAAAAAAAAATAAAAAAAAATTATTTGTATTCAAAGCTCATACTGCGCAATGCATTTCAACGTAAGAACAAGTATTAAGCAATTAATCATCCTTTTACACAAATGACAACATGTCACTTTGTTCAGGATCAGTCAAAGCAATCCGAAACAAAGAACAGCCTACTCAAAAGTGTTCCGAATGACTTTCAATGATCAGTACTTTGAAGCCAGTAGACAACTAATGGCATCCATAATATAGCTCCTCTACTAAAAGATCATAACATTCTTATACGGGTTATCAATAAATAGTAAGATAGGTATATGTGCCACTTGAAGTGCCATTCCACTACACAAGTTTTGTTTCTTGAGTCAGAAATTTTGATGACCACTGTCTTGTCCTGGATCATTTCTTTTACTGTGTTCTATTAAGGACACTTGATTAATAAGCAGATATAGTATCTTTTCTTTCATTCACATCTCACCTACTCTATTGCCTATAAGATCAAGCACAGACCTGAATTGAATATTTTATCTTTATTTCAATCCCAAGAGCAGTTGGGCCAAGTGAGGAGAGGCATGATATCAAGGAACTAGTTGACCCTGCTTTGTCTGACTTATCTATTCAAATAATATAGATCATGTCATTTATTTAAAATACAGAAAGTGTATGTGTAATATGTAATAACAAACATCATGAATTAATACATTTTTAGTAGTCAGTTCCCAAAATCAAGATATACATTCTTCCCTCCAAGGCAATGGTGCAGCAACCTTAGTGATATCTTTAGTAAGGAACAAACTCTAGGTTACAAGTGACAGTAGAAGCTTTATTATTTAATTTTTGGAGGCATCTTCTGAATTTATTCAGAAACTGCAGTTCATACAGCAGTCATAAAAGTGAGACACAGTTCCTGAAAAAGAAAAATCTGAAGAAATCTCAAAAAGGCAAAGCATGTAAATAAAGCTTATGCTGTTGTTTGCAACCTATACTGAGTCAGAAATCAGCTAAATGTTATAATCTTTCTTATGGTCACAACAATTGCTGTGGCCTTATTTATCATTCTTATTTGTCAACTGTGTTCTGTAAAAAATAAATAAATCAGTTAGGTCTGCTTGTAGTTAAAATGGCTGTCATCATCATCAATCATGAGATATGGTCTAGCAGTAACTTTCAGCATTTGTAATTATAGTGTGTAGAGTTATTTCTTTGCATTACATGTTGTCGATTCAAATACTTTTCTACCATAATTCATATGTATATACAAATGTGAATATAAGAGGGTTTTTTTTTCCAACAACAAAGCAAGAATACAATAAGAGCACCTATATAAAATCAGATGAATGAACTTTTGTTTCTGCTCAAATTACAATATTTGTTTATGTATTACAATTATTTCTAACAAAATCTACTATGAACAAGCAAAATAAATAATGAAATATCCTATATTATACTTGACACTAATGGCATATCCTCCTCAGTCCCTGTATCCCCTGCAGGACACACAAAATAAATCTGGTGACAACATTCAAATGTTTGTCACAGTACTAGGCACCTCAACACATACCATAAATGGAATGTGGCATCACATGTTGGAACTGAAAAATACACACTAGCTTGCCGTATGTTCACTCTGCAACTGTCATTAAATGGCTGACAGAATGGAAAGGCAGTTTGTTGGCTATGTGAGCACTCAAATTTCCATCCATTATTAACACAAATAAATAAATAAATAAAAGCATAACTTCAACAATGGAAAAATCTGATTGGAATGTCAATAATGGCGCACAGATAACGACTCACGGTAAAGAGTCTCGCTGAGCTGCTAACAGGCGCAAAAAATTCACAATCACATCCACACAACTTAAATTTTTGGCCATGGCCTTCATCAGAATAATAAACACACACATTCACACAGACAACATAATAACAAACTGCACAGACGGTTGATTGGATGAGGGTTTACGGTGCTTGATGAAGCACGCTCAGAGCTTACAGTGTACAGGTCTGTTGGCATGATGCAGTCCTCAGCTCAGAGACCCCGAGTTCACTAGGCCTTTACCCAGGAAAGAAATGCTGGGCCCACTGAGGGGAAACTGCATAGTTAAGTAATACACCCCATACAGACTGTTGTGGTACCTAGTGTCCTGATGTCCTATAGGGACATGAGTTTTTGTAGGATATAAAGAGGCAGGATTTTTAAAAATATTTTTGAGGACTTCTTGGAATATTATTAATCATAAAACAAAACAAAATGCAAAAATACTGACTGAGGAGGATATAGTGAAATAATGAGTGTGATCAGATACCAACAATAATGTGAAAATGTTACAATAGGCATATATTACAAATGCAATATCACAGCACAAATCAGTAATTGAGATCTATTAACACAATATGCCATGCAATTCACCAACACAATAGCAGTACAGACATTTACAAAAATTCTCTCTCATATGCTTCCCACTGAACCCAACATTTTACAGCATACCATACAACAAATAATAATATAGTGAGGACAGTTTACAACTCACCGCAAAGACGTGGCAAAGAGCTGCGACAGGCACATACAAAAGACACACACATACAACACATTCAGCTATCAGCCACGGCCTTCATCAGAAAATAGAACACTCACGCAATCACACAGGCACACAACACAGTCATACAACCATCACCTCCGACTGCCGCACTTTGAATTCGATTTGAAGTGCGGCAGTCGGAGGAGGTGGTTGTATGACTGTGTTGTGTGCCTGTGTGATTGCGCGAGTGTTCTATTTTCTGATGAAGGCCATGGCCGATAGCTGAATGTGTTGTATGTGTGTGTCTTTTGTATGTGCCTGTCGCAGCTCTTCGCCACGTCTTTGCGGTGAGTTGTAAACTGTCCTCACTATATTATTAATTCCAACGTGGACTTTCCATTATTACATACAACAAATAACATACACAAGAAATATGGAAAAAGCCAAGTCAGCCAAACCCACAGAAAAAAATATATATATGAAAATTTACAAATTAAACAAGATTTTTCATGAAATGACCATTTGGAGAGCAATCAGGTGATGTACATGTATTTTTTATCTAACTGAGATACTCAAAGTTATTTGAAGAGAATTATCAGTTTTTAGCAATACATTAGCCAACTTCAGGATCTAAAATAGAAGGAAAAGAAGAAAAATTGCCATCCATTGCACTGACAAAAAAGTACAAAAATTATAATATAAAACACGATATAACCCTCATTCTGCTGCACTCCAAGAAGTCACAACCATGTAAAGAAAACAGAAGTAAACTGCCATGCTTGCTTCAGCCAGATACATGTATAGGAATATCAAGCTGCCCCAGATGTCATTGATGCATGCATAATAAGATAATTATACAAAGTAATTATGTAAAATTAAAAATGGCTTGGTTAAAAGTACATTTATTGTTAAATATGTATGTATGTATGTATCTATGTAAGATTTTTCTGTTATTTATTATTTTCTAACCATAAACAATATCTATTTGTTTTCTGATAGTTTAAACTTTACCATGTTTCAATGTTCTACAATTTGAATTCAATGTGATGGCACTAGAAATTGTGCTACGAAAGAAAACAATATAATACACTTCCTAAATGAACAGGTGTGGTGCAAGGCAGTGATGTCTCTGTAATGGTCTAGGATGCATTTCCCTGGTGTGGAATGAGCTGCCTAGTTGTATTGGAAGGAAGTTTGAAAGGACCACAGTAAGTTAAGCTGTGAGAGGACTATCTCTTCCATATTTTGGCCTACAAACACCCTGATGGTTCTGCAGTGTTTCAAGATGCTAATGCTTAGTCACTTCACTCCCAGATTATCCAGGAACAATTCTAGGGACATGAAGTAGAAATTAAAACAGGCTACGTGCCACAGATCCTGCACCCACATAGAGACAAGAATTGGCTGTCACTATGCAAAAGATTTGAGGTCAGTTGTGGCCAGAGGAGTACCAAGGACTTAACAGTCTCACTTCCAAGGCAGTCTGCAGGGTCAGAGAAGTCCCCGCACAATAATAGGTGTCTATCCCATGGCTTTCCATAACTCAATGTATATGTGTAACATTTGAAAAAGTAAATAATACAAGGAAACTTTCCTGGTGGGATAAACAAATATAAAAAATAGAAAACGGACGACTTACCCAAAGGACAGGCTCGTCGACAGACACACATAAAATTACATACAAACACACATACAAGCTTTCGCAACTGTTGGTCGCTTCTTCTTTTCCTGAAGAAGCGACCAATGGTTGCGAAAGCTTGTATGTGTGTGTTTGTGTGTGATTTTATTTGTGTCTGTCGACGAACCTGTCCTTTGGGTAAGTCATTTGAAAAAGTAATTTGTATATAGCAATATTTTGGTTATTTTGTGTATTTTTATATTGTACTTATAGTCACCGTTGTAGATAACGTACACATCAAGTCTTCAGAGTAATTCCATCTAACATAAATTGCTAATTAATCTATAGTACTACAATAATTCTGAAAATTCTGAACACACAGCCCAATGATAGTTAAGTAAGTACTTATATTTATATTTTGCGTATGTATGGGACCTTGCACTCCAAACAGATTCTTATTTCAGGCATGTTTTTCGAATTGTTTGAAACTGTATTAAAAGTCGTCTTATCCTAGAAGCCTTCATATCTTGATGGCCTTGTGATTTGTAAGCCCCCAGGATGAGAGACCCAGGGTGGACCACACCTCCACCTCCTCTCCTCTAGTCCACCAGTCCTCCCAAATCCCCAAAGCCTTGGTCTGGTTTGGCTTTACTGAAAATATATCTATGAGCTAAACTCAGGGCCAACACAACCTGTTTTTGTTCTTTCCCAGCAGTTCTTATACCAAAGTGGCAGTGATCATGTCTTCAGGGACATAATATTTTGAACTGGATAGAAACAGCTTCTGTGTACATAGGTGACGAGGCTATAGTATATTTTGTATATTTTTACAGGTAAGTTCATAGGTTCAGCTTAGAACAACTTGCAATTTTCATGCACTTGTGGGACTTATAATATTTCGTATATCAGTAGAGAAGGACTTTTTAATTTTGAATGAACCATTTAACAAATATTGAATCTTAATAAGGGAAGGTAAATTACAACTCACCATAAAGAGGCTCGCTGAGCAGCTGACAGACACGAAAATAGATAATCACATTCACACAACTTAAATTTTTGGCCATGTCCTTCATCAGAAAAAGTAACACATACATTCACACAATCACTCAGACAACTATACATTCCAGCGTCACAAGCATCTAAACTGTGAGTGAGGTTGGCAGTGGAGGGAAAAGGATGTCATGTAAATGTGGGGATGGAAAGTTCTGCATTGCATGATGGATTGTAACAAGACATACTTCCCCCTCCAGTCTCCACCTCAGTCACAGTCTAGATGCTTGTGGCACTGTAGTGGCCGGACATGGTGGTTATGTGTGTATAGTTGTCTGAGTGATTGCGTGAATGTATGAGGTTTCATTCTTTGATGAAGGCCATGGCCGAAAATTTAAGTTGTGTGAATGTGATTGTCTTTCTCGTGTCTGTCAGCAGCTCAGCGAGCCTCTTTACGGTGAAAAGTTCTGTATCTTCCATTATTAATATACCAACAGGATTATCCATTGTTAAAATAATAATTCTTCAGTCATTTTGTGTTATCTGGATATGCCAAACCTAGAATTTCAATTATTGTGTATTTTCCGCGTGGTAAGCCAATGAACTTGAGCAATGGTATTGGAATCTGAGTTCATCAGAGTCAAGGACAACATTAAAACTTTTCAGTGGTTTTTAGTTTAGGACATAAATTTGCTTGTGTAAAAGATCAAACTGACTCAAGTTTCTACTAAATGAATCCTGGCTGCATGCATTTATTTAAATTTGGTTTGCAGCAGCGCCCCCCCCCCCCCATTTTTGTTTGCTGGGGATGAGGGTAAGGGGTGTGATAGAGGGGGGTGCAGACATTGTAACAGGTGTGTGCCCTAAATCTACATATGGTATATATACTGCGCTATCACTGCAAGGTGCACAGCAGAACCTTACATTTTCTTAAAATGGAGGTTAAACAAAGTGCAACATTGCAGTTATCAAAAAATAAAATACACAAGTTATATTATTAACTGATTGTAGGAGACTGACAGCGTGTCTGCTGTATAGATTGTTGGTGCAGGGGAAGAATCACAGGAAACAATTTTTAGTTTTATAATGAAACCTACAAATAGTATGGGTGACTACAATTAAATCATGGCCTGGGTTATGTAATTAAATTACTTCCGTATAAGTAGTATGCAAACAGTATCCTACTATAGTGCTGCCACCTTGCACCAACAATCTATACAGCAGACCTCCTAACTGTCAGTGTCTTACAAGCAGTTCATAATATAAATTGTGTGTTTTATATTTTGACTAAGTGTACTGTTGTACTTTCTGTTTATTCCAAAATTTTGTCTTGCAAAATTGTGGTGCGGCCTATAATCGAGATTCCATCCTCTTCATCCTCCCCCTCCCTCCCAAAATAAAAAAAGTAATTAGTTTCAAAAATAAAATGCTCATGTTCATTTTTGTTTGAGAAACGTTATAAAGTAGAGAGACTTTAAAAAAATGGTAACTGTATCACAACACTGCATCTACATTTTTGTAAAAGTTCACAGAAACTGCATGGCCATTAATGAAGTGGATGTTTTGATATAAATTGAATGGTCTCATTCCGTAGTACAGCCAACCAAAGTAGACGACAGTGTTTTTAACACATATGTGCAGTCTAAAACAAAAGCAGTATGTAACACACAAACTTCCTGATCACAGAAATGATTTTAATTTGATCTGGTCAGTAAAGCTAATCTTTGTGTTGAAACTCTAAGAGTTCTTACAGTGATGTTTATGCCTAACAGATGTGGTGATGGGAGGTTAAGATTGCAAAACAGCTAATTTGTGTAGCTAATACCAGTGTTGTGTTCAAATGTTACAATTTAAAATAACTTGTTTTACCACAGCCAGATTCACTGCTTTCACATTCATTGGCGTAACTTGCAAGAAACATTGTACATCAAACTTGAAGCTAGTTTGCAGCCTTGCACCTAAATCATTTCTGTTGTAACAGCAAAAACACATTTCCTGTTTTGAATTATGAAGTCAAGTAAGTATTTTTCTACATCGGGATATTTACATTTTTGTCCTCTAAATGCGCAATGATTCTTTGAACAATTTAATAGTATGTCCTCACTTGCACAACAGTGATGAAAATTTGTTCACTGACATCAAATTTAGGTCCAACTTACTGCTTCTCATATTCCTTAATGTACTAGGCAACCTGAAGTTTAAATCTGGAAGTGTAGCTTGTACGATGTTTACCCATTATCACTCACAAGCCAAACAATTGTGTCTTGCACGCACGCGCGCTCACACGCACGCACACGAGTGTTCATGAACACAGAAAGATCTTTCCTCTCATACTGCACTCCAAAAAATTCGATATACTGCAGCACACGTCTACACTATACACCACATGAAACTCCTGGTAACATGCCTTAGTTCATCCTCACCTCAGTTGGAGCACTGCAAGACTATCAGCCAGCCATCTTACTTTCTTATTGGTTGATTTACAGTTTTCCATATTTGTTTTGATTTTGTTGAAAAGAGAAGATGGATTTTTAACATTGTGTTTCTCATTACAAGAAAATTCGATTAGACAAGGAAAGGGAGAAAAAGAAAAACCCACATGTGGCCTATATTCAAAACATATTTTTTATCTATAATCTCATGTCAAAAATCTGAGTGTAGCCTATATTCGCACAAAAACAGCAATTATTCTACAGACACATGAGAATACACAAATACTTTAAGAATTAAAGGGCAAAATATATATAATGCAAAATATATATAATGACTAGCTAGTGTGCTCTACATTGCTATTCCTAAACTCACATAACTCAACAAACAGAGCATTTACACTATGAGATATAAAAATGTGAGAATAAAGGCTTTAAAAACTGAATCATGCACAAAATGTAACAATTAACTACCCTGAACCCTATACAGCCACAGCATGCACAAGTATGAACTGTGTGCCACAGTGTGTGGGTAAGTGGGCGGGTGGGTGGGCGGATGGGCATGAATGTGTGTGCGCAAGAGGCCACCTAATGGCAGCCCACGAAGCAGCAGTGCCGCCACCTCATGACCACGAACGAACAAATAGTGACCAGAAGAGCAGCTCTCACTCTCACTGTATTGTGGAACATCTCTCAGTATGATCTAATGTACTTGCATTCTACTGATTACGTCTGTGGTGTCTTGCCATTAATTTGTGTGCTACCTAATGACATTCACTAAATAGCTTAACTGGACTTTCAAGTTATAAAGTTGTTCATCAAATCTCTAGTGTTGAAGACACCAGTGTTAAATATGTCCTACTTTACAACACAATTATTGGCAACAAATGTGACGTTAGGACTTCCGTGTGTTTCTCAGCCGGTCTATGTGACTATGACTTCGCAGGAGACTGCTACTATCTTGGACTTTCAACTCCCTTCAACTTCAGACTGGGTTACAAACTACGGTTGATTTGGTTCAGGGGCTCGTTACGGTTACGTCGGCTCTGGCAGACCGCATGGACACTATTGCATCTGTTGGTACAACATTGGCTTCGTCCCCCACAGCATCGCCTGGTTCCATTGTCCGGCAGGTTTCTGCTCAGTTTCCTCCGCTATTTTCTGGGTTGGGAGACTGGGACTCTAATGGTTGCACAAACACTTCCTCGCTTTTGGCGTCTTAGATATGGCCTAGTATAACGCTCTTTTATTGTTTTGGATTTCTCCCTGGATTTATCAGCTCCCCCCTCTCCAGGATCCAGTGGCCTTGTTTTTTGATGAAATATGTTGTTTGCTTCTTATTAGCGGCCCTGTACTCATGTCATTGCAGCCTGTATGGAATTTTATCAGTCGCAAAAGAAGCCTAATCAGTCCTATCATGCGTAGGTGGCCGAACTTTACGGCCGTAGTCACCGTTTTATGTTTGTTGTCGCGACTCGTCAGGACTTCTTTGTGGACGACATGGATTGTGGCGCTATTCTGATCTGGGGCAAGTTTGTGTGGTTCTGCAACATCCTCTTCAATTTGAAAACCAACACTTGCTGCTGTTATGAATACAGCTCAGTCATTTGAGGTTTCCCATGTCGTTGGGGATGAGATTTACGTGTCAGTGGTGTAGCTACTGCCTCTTCATGTGAAGGTCAGCTGGCTGCTTCAAATATTATCGAGATTCCCAAGGTGCAGGAGCACTCCACTCGCTGGACTTGCAGCTGACAGCGGGATTTTGGTAAGCAGTGCCAACAAATTTCACAGTATGGACAGAAACGTGCACCGCAATTTCTTCCATCTTGTCCGTTTTGCTTTATGGATCACAACCACGCGGCCTGCCCTAAGCGCTATGTTGCTTGCAACAGTTGTTATAAAACAAGACACATGGCCTTTTTGTGCTGCTTGTGGGCTGTTCCTGCTGACCTGGACGTGGATGTTACTTTTGTGGGAAATTTGCAGGCTCACCCCAATAAGTTGTTTGTTGATGTTCAATTATTTGACAAATTTCTCACCTTGCAAGTAGACACGGCGGACTCGGTTTCTCTCCGGAATTATCACAAATATATTCGACTGGGTTCACTTCCGTTGTTGCCTGTTATCATCACCTAAACATCTACAGTCCTCAATGCAGTCCTGTTCTGGGTTAGTTCATGGCTTACAAATCTGTGATTTGCCCTGTGTGGCTTTCTTTTTTATGTCAACGATACCACAGCAGCTAACATTTTTGGTTTAGTCTTTCAAAGTTTCCAGTTTCTCTATTTCAGACTATGTTAACCTGATCTTTGATTCTGTCTCTTTTCTTATCCTTGTGTTACTTTCTCGGGAATTTTCAGTCTTGTTTCCTGACAGCTTGGGTTGTGCTACTGCTTTTGCTGTGCACATCACCATGGAACCAACGGAGTGCCCCAAGTTTTTTCATGCCTGCTAGGTTGCAGTGACTCTGCAGGACCAAGTCAAGGCTGACCTCATCACCTACTTCCTCTAGTAAGTGGGCTACCCTTCTAGTGGTTGTCAAAAGACCCTTGGGTTCCTATGTTTATATGGTGACTTTAAGGTTACTGTGAATGCTCAGTCAGTTATTGATTCCTGTCCCCTGCAACACTGATCAACTGCTTGCTATGCTCACTAGGTCCCACTCTTTTCTCTTTTCCTCAATTGGATTTGGCTGAAGCTTATCTACAAATTTCGCTGCATGAAGCCTATAAATGCTTGTTAGTGGAAATACCGCTTTTGGTATTTACAAGAACCAGCAACTGCCGCCGACCATTTACAGAACTTGTGTGCCCTTTTCTCTACTCTCCAG
Organism: Locusta migratoria; assembly: GCA_026315105.1. Lineage (NCBI taxonomy): Eukaryota > Metazoa > Arthropoda > Insecta > Orthoptera > Acrididae > Locusta > Locusta migratoria. The sequence goes on from CM048747.1 coordinate 132,458,599, forward strand.
GCCACAAGTCTTTGGTGTAATTTGGCCAAGTCACGTTTCTTTCAACTGTCTATTCCGTATCTTGGGTTTGTGATATCTTCTGGTGGGGTACGCCCCCTTTCTGACTGTCTCGCCGCCACTGCGCTATTGTTTTCCTGGCTCGGCCCACGTTGCCTAAAGAATTGCAAACTTTTCTGGGCAAAATTGCGTATTACTATTGATTTCTGCCCGGGGATGGTACAGTCGCGCACCTGCTCCATCGCCTTTTGCATAAAAATTTGCCACCCACTTCATCGTCTTTTGCATAAAGATGTGCCTTGTGTCTGTTCCGAGGACTGTGAATGGGCCTTTTGAATCTTCAAAAAGCATAGTGTATCTGCTTTTTGCTTAACTGCTTAATGCCTCCCGATAGGGGAGTGGGGATGGTGCTTGTGCATAAATACTCTGACGGATATCAAAACTCCGTTCCATATGCATAAAAAACTATGACAACTTCACAGCAACATTATTCAAAACCTGAGAAATAGGCTTTAGCCATCATTTATGCACTACAAATTTTTGTGTGTACCTGTATGGTTTGAAGTTTCATCTTATTACGGATCACATTACATTGTACTTGCCAGATGGAGCAATTCATCAGCACCAGCACTGGGGCCAGTTTCTTTCTTGGTACAATTACGAACGAAACTCTGACCATAACTTATTGGTCATAAATTGTAGGCTGAAATTGAAGAAAACTGCAGAAAGATAGGAAAGTAGGGAGTTGGAACCTGGATAAACTGAAGGAACCTAAGTTCTTGAGAATTTCAGAGGGAGATTTAGACAACAATTGACAGAAACAGGGGAAAATAAAACAGTAGAGGAGGAATGGATAGCAATGAGAGATGAAATAGTGAAGGCAGAAGAGGACAAAATAGGTAGGAAGGCAAGTCCTACAAAAATCCTTGTATATCACAGCACATACTAAATTTAATCGATGAAAGGAGAAAATATAAAAATGCAGTAAATGAAACCGGCAAAATGGAGTACAGACGAGAAATGAGATTAACAGGAAGTGCCAAATGGCTAAGCAGGAGTGGCTAGAAGGCAAATGCAAGGATGTAGAAGAATAGATACAGCCTACAGGAAAGTAAGAGATATTTGGAGATGAGAAAAACAGCTGTATGAATATCAAGAACACAGATGGAAAACCAGTTCTCAGCAAAGAAGGGAAAGGTGAAAGATGGAAAGAGTATATAGAGAGGCTCTACAAAGGCAATATTGTAGGAAGGGGAGAAGAAGTAGATGAGGATGAAATAGGAGATACTATACTGTGAGATGAATTTGACAGAGCACTGAAAGACCTAAGTCAAAACAAGGCCCCTAGAGTAGATAACATTCCCCCAGAGCTACTGAAGTCTCTGGGAGAACCAGCAAGGACAAAACTGTTTCACCTGGTGTGTAAGGTGTATGAGACAGATGCAGTACCCTCAGACTTTAAGAAAAATGTCACAATCCCCTTTCCAAAGAAAGCAGGTGCAGACAGGTGTGAAAACTACAGAACCATCAGTTTTAATAAGTCATGGTTGCAAAATATTAACACGAATTATTTACAAAAGGATGGAAAGCTGGTGGAAGCTGACCTCAGAGAAGATCAGTTTGGGTTCAGGAGAAATGTAGGAACAACGAAGACAATACTCACTTTACGGCTTATCCTAGAAGATAGATTTAAAAAAGGCAAACCTACATATCTAGCTTTTGTAGATTTGGATAAGACTGTTGACAAAGTTGATTGGAATAAACTCTTTAAAGTTCTGAAGCAAGCAGGAGTAAAATATAGGGAGCATGAGGTTATTTACAACTTTTACAAAAACCAGACAGCGGTTGTCAGAGTTGAAGGGCATGAAAGGGATGGCGTGGTTGGGAAGGGAGTAAGACAGGGTTGTAGCCTTTCTCCAGTGTTATTCAATTTGTACATTGAGCAAGCTATAAAGGAAAGCAAGGAGAAATTTGGAGAAGGAATTAAAGTTCAGGGTGAAGAATTAAAAACATTGTGTTTTGCCAATGACATAGTAATTCAGACAGATACAGCAAAGGACCTGGAAGAGCAGTTGAACGGAATGGACAGTGTGCTGAAAGGTGCATATAAGATGAACGTTAACAAGAGCAAAAGAGTAATGGAGAGCAGCCTTAGAAAATCAGGTGATGCTGAAGGTATTAGATTAGGTAATAAAACAATAAAGGAGGTAGATGAGTTTTGTTACTTGGGCAGTAAAATAACACATGATGGTCGCAGTACGGAGGATATAAAATGCAGAATGGCAATGTTTAGGAAAGTGTTCTCAAAAAAGAGAAATTTGTTAACATCAAATATTGATTTAAGCCTAAGGAAGTCCTTTCTGAAGACATTTGTGTGGAGTGTGCCTTGTATGGGAGTGAAACATGGACGATAAACAGTGCGGATAGGAAGAGGATAGAGGCTTTTGAAATGTGGTGCTACAGAAGAATGCTGAATATTAGGTGGGTAGATCGCGTAACTAATGAGAAGGTACTTAACAGAATTGGAGAGAAAAGGAATTTCTGGCATACCTTGACTGAAAGAATGGATCAATTGGTAGGACACATTCTTAGACATCAAGGAATTGTGAATTTAGTGTTGAAGGGAAGTGTGTGGGGGTAAAAACTGCAGGGGAAGACCAAGATATGGATACAGTAAGCAGATTCAGTCAGATGTAGGTTGCCGTTCTTATGTGGAGTTGTAGAGGCTTACTCAGGATAGGGTATTGTGGAGAGCTGCATCAAACTAGTCTCCAGACTGAAGACCACAACAACAACTACGAAATTCATTTCTGCCCTATGGCCCAGCACACTAACTCGGAAGCCCTGTCTCGACTCCATGTCAGACATGCTCCCGCCTTTGACTGAGAGGAACTCCTATGTTCTTATCTCAATACTAAAGCTCAGGCTACTGTGAATAGTTTTCCCTTACTTCATCTCTGTTGTTGACTGCTGTTGTTTCCAACCCTGTGCTTCGACAAGTTTTGCACTTTGTTCAGGAAGGTTGGCCTGACGGTCCACCATGCCGGGCGTCCGATGCTCTGTGGAACTACTATTCTTTTAGGTTATATCTGTTTGAGTATGAAGGTGTACTCGTTTTAGCTACTAATGGTCAATCGTTGCATGTGGTTATTCTGGTGGCTCGCCATGCTCGAGTGTTACAGATGCTGCATCACGGGCATTGGGAATATCCCAAAGAAAAGCTCTTGCTTGGCGGTACGTGTTTTGGCCTGGCATGGACAGTGACATTTGTGCCTCATGGCCGCCTGCCCTCAGTGTGCTTTGCAAAAGGCAGACACACATGCTTCTCTTTCTCCCTACCCTCAAACTCAACAGCCTTGGGAACATATTCATGTAGATGATGTGGGCTCGTTCATGAATTCTTACCAGTTTTTGTTGTGGACGATTATTGCAACTTCCCTTGTTTTTCAGTGCCCTAACTTGTCGACAGCCATGATTACGAACTCGCTGCTGAAGGACTCCCACTCACTTGGTTTATGTAGACAACTTTTCGAGGATTTTCTATTGGGGTTCGCCACATGCTACTGCTTCACACTGGTGAAAAACCTTCCTAAGGAGCTAGACATCTGAAGTCCGTTTTCAAAGATAATGGATATTCTCCACATCAGATCAGCGCAGCATTGAAGAGGAAGAAACGTGACTACCCTCGACATCAAGTGGATAAGGAAGTTTTCAAGTCAGAGCTTTCCTTCCATACGTCAGAAACCTTTCGTCGAAATTAGGCAGAATTATAAGAAAACATCAAGTTAAAGTCATCTTCCAGCCACCTGGGAAGATTAGTGCACTGTTCAGCTCGGTTAAGGATGATCTGGGATTGAGGAAAGCCGGAATTTACAGAATACCTTACCAGTGTGACAAAGCTTACATTCGCTAGAAGACACACAAAGTACAGGAAAGGTGTGATGAACATGAACACCACACTCGTCTATTGCAGCCCAGTAAGTCGGCCATAGCCAAGAATGTTATTACCACAGGACATTCTATGGATTACTCCGCCACTGAAATCTTGACCACGACAAGATCCTTCTCGGATTCATAATTCAAAGAAACTGTGGAAATACATTTAGCCCAAGATCTTATGAATTGTGATGGTGGCTTTCATCTGGATAAGGCTTGGGACCCAAGTGATTTCTTTAATATCGTCTAAGAGGAAAAATTTTATCCAGGACAATGCTTCTAGCAATAATTAAAATTTTATTCATCTTAAGTAATGTACTGAGTGTGTAATCAAGCAGAGGGCGGACATGTATTTTTCCCACCTTATGCAGTACTTGTGCCTTCCGACACATGGCTGACATGCAGTTTCAACTTCCCACAGTCCCCGCGCCGCTTGTTTCTTGCAGAGTGCAGTAATTTTAAAAGAGGGTGTGCTTCTGATGGCCACTGATGCGCATGCGTCTTCACGCCAATTTTTGCTATAAAGGCGTTGTTGAGAACTAGCAATCTCCAGTGGAACGCACTCACCTAAAGATGGCTGAACAGTTGTCAGTTGAAATATCGTGGCAAGAAGGGATTCATTCATCGCCAACAGACATCTCTCCCTAAGGGGGAAGGAGTCCGGTAAACTCTGCAGTGCGCACAAGACCTAACTGCACTCACCACAGTGCACAGTGCGCGCGCGCGCGCGCGCATGTGTGCACACACACACACACACACACACACACACACACACACACACACACACACACACACACACACACACACACACAGTTGGCCGCCAGATAGCAGGCTGGGCTGCAGCAGTGCTGCCACCTCACGGCCATGAAAGAACAAATAGTGACTGGCGGAGCAGTCCTCACTCTCATTGTATTGTGAAACTTGCCTTCAGTCTGATCTGATATACTTGCATTCTGCCAATTACAACTGTAGTGTCTTGCCAATGACTCCTGTGCTACTCGATAATGACATTCATTGCATATCTCAACTGGACTTACAAGTTATAAAGTTGTTCTAATATCTAGTGTTGGTGACAGGCGTGTTAAATGTGTACTCCTTTACAACAAAGAATAACACAGATATATTAAATTACTTAATTTGGCAGCCTAGGGGTCAAGTGGTGGCTGTATGTAAGAAAACGAAGTTGTATAAACAACCATCATACGAGGTCCCAGTTTACTGAATTATAGATTGTCATTTTACATGGGTGGCACATTCACGCACAAGCACATTGGGGCTCAGAGCCAACAAACTGAATATTAAACAAAGAATGACTAACTTTTATGTAGAATAATCATTAACATTTCATCACCCAGCACAGAAGTTAGCTTCTAGGGTCACAGAAGCAGAGAAGGAAGTGTCCACACATCCACAATGATAAATGACTAAATTCTGAAAAGCGACAATAGTAACTGTTGCAGTTATGCAGTTCCATAGGAGGAAAGTAGTACTAAAGCCCTGATGGATAACAAAAGGACCAAAATCATTCATTTCAGCAAGTTAGTGGTCAAAGTGACATCAATTAGTGTGTGTGTGAGAGGGGGAGGGGGTGGGGTGGGGGTGGGGGAGGGGGGAGAGGGAGAGGGAGAGGGAGAGGGGGAGGGGGAGAGGGAGAGAGGGGGAGAGGGAGAGGGGGAGGGGGAGAGGGAGAGAGGGGGAGAGGGGGAGAGGGGGAGAGGGAGAGAGGGGGAGAGGGGGAGAGGGGGAGAGGGGGAGAGGGGGAGAGGGGGAGAGGGGGAGAGGGGGAGAGGGGGAGAGGGGGAGAGGGGGAGAGGGGGAGAGGGGGGAGGGGGAGAGGGGGGAGGGGGAGAGGGGGGAGGGGGAGAGGGGGGAGGGGGAGAGGGAGGGAGGGAGAGAGGGAGGGGGGGGGGAGGGAGGGAGGGAGGGAGGGAGGGAGGGAGGGAGGGAGGGAGGGAGGGAGGGAGGGAGGAGAGAGAGAGAGAGAGAGAGAGAGAGGGAGGGAGAGGGAGATCATAATCTGAAAGAGAATGGGCACCATTAAGCTTATGCGCATGGGTCCCACAACCAACTCAGGTAAGCTTTGTGTTCTGAGATCACTAGCAAGTGGGGTTTTAAGAGAGAGCCCCAAGCACTAACACTGTAGTCAGAGAAGAATGTATGGTACAGCGAGGGCAGGGTATAGGAATTGCAATGGAGGGAAACAGGAAAGGGATAATAAGAAGGGAGGAGGAGACATGGATGAAAAAGAGGCAAAGATAGACATTAAAGATGGTCAAATTTCACTTGGGCTTCAGAGTAGGATAAATGGGAAAGAGTTTTGAATTCCGGATACTTCCTTTCTGTATTATAAATGAAGGAACCGGTAAGTGTAGTGAATGTGGTTCAGAAAATTTCATGCAATGGGGCTGTGAGGAACAAAGGCTGCTACATGAAAAGAGTGGCCAATGTTGTGACATTACAGACAGGGGGAAGCTGATTGTTTCCATGTGAAAGGCGGGTTTTGTCAGGCCCTTGGGTTCCCCAGCCAGCCGGCTAACAGTTTGGACCTGGTGAATGGAATACAGGTAGTTAGGATTTTCCTAATGTGCTCTGAAACAGAAACGACGTTCTTGGATAAGCGAGAGCGGCTCTCCCAGATTGTAACTGAAATATATAGCCACACGCATTATATTAAAAATCCACACAAAATCAGGGAATGATCATACGGCAAATATAATTATATGAATGGATTCAGGAGACTTGTTAGAATCAAACTCAGTAATTACAATTTCAATATTCCTTACAGATAAAACGCCGACAAATTCAGTGCTATAATAATAATATTATTATTATTATTATAACACTTATATTTACAATTATGGATACATAGTGTTTATCAGTAACAGTTTAAGAAGCAAATGGGCAGCATTGCACCACGCTACCTATCTTAAAAGACGTACCACGATATATCCGTATTCTTTCAATAAACTTTTGTTTTACTCTCTTGTTCTGCTTTTCAGTGAGGTAGTGATATTCTTATGTCAGAACATAGATTCTACCACAGAAACACAAAACATGAACCCAGCAAAGCGCATTACATTTATATATGTATTTTATTATATTTAATATTATTCTTAGTAATGTTCATTTTATGTTGTAGACTGCCACTTAAATATTTCATGGCGACTAAAAATAGTAGATATGCAGCAGATAATTTATATATAAACATATGTATTTGTGGACAAGAAGTGAATATATTTGCATAAAAAAGCCATGGCAAATGAAATATTTATTGGGTAGCTATATTTTGACGACGGCAGTATATTTGAACAGTGAGGCGCCACACTTAATAGCTACCTGTGCAAAGAGCTACAGTCAACCGTTTTTAGTATTGTTAAATATATATTTGTTTGTTAAATGCAAACAACATATGTAGGTAGATGGTCAATTCTGCGATATTCAAATGTATAATATTTTGGAAGGGAAATTGAATTTTAGAGATGAGGCATTAGGATGCGCGGAAGGATATAATTTTGGAAGCAGGGAGAGCATGCTTTCGAACGCTTGGGAGGGGACTCATATCTTGGACGTAGTGGTGAAAGGTTGTGACACTGGGCGGTCTGAAGTCGCGTTTCGAACTTCTTAGTTGAAGGGATAGGCATGTGTGAACTTAGAAAATTTACGGGACTGTGACTGCAGAACTTAGTCTCTGGTGAAAAGTGGTAAACTATGCACAGTAGTAGGGCTGTGGAACTGTGATAATTCAGCAATCGTGTACACGTGTGATGACAAACTGTGTTTTATAACAAATACTGTAATTAATCATGGATTAATTTAGAACTGCAATGTTCGAATGACTTCACTAATTTACAAGTAATAATTTGGAACATTTACTCTCGAGTGCGTGTAATACTTACTGTGCCTCTCGTGAACAATAGTTGGAGAAATATTCAGTTATTTACCAATGTATAAGGTAGGACCACCTCCGCATTTTCATGTCCAAAATGAGTAATAAACTTCATTTATAAAGAATTACTTCTTTATCTTAGAATCAACTTTGTTGGTTATTTAGAGGTTTAATTTATGTTTGTTCTATAGTATGTCTGCCTAAGTGTACTTGCGTCTGTGTAAATGTGTGGGTGTGTGTGTATTTGTTTACCCTCCTTTTTCCCCCTCAAGGTAAGTCTTTCCTGTCCCGGGATTGGAATGACTCCTTACCCACTCCCTTAAAACACTCATCATTTCCTTTTCCCTCTCCTTCCCTTCTGCCTGACGAAGCAGCTAGGCTGTGAAAGCTTGCGTTTGTGTGTGTGTGTGTGTGTGTGTGTGTGTGTGTGTGTGTGTTTATTTGTATTTGTTGCTATCACTGCCTGTGCTCCTTCGCCTGGTAAGTGGACTTCATCTATTTTTTACGTATATTTTTCCTGTTAGGAATTTTTCCTCTATAATATTTGTTTAAATATATTTACACGTCATCATATGCATATTGATAGACTGGCTAAACTACAGATTAATTACTGACCTTGTTTAAACTTGGGTAGCTGTTTAGGGCATAGAAGCTGACATACATAACTCACCCCTATGAACAGAGACAATGAGACATAAACCTTTTACTACCCTGAGTTATGTATTGCCCAATTCTATTGGTGAGTATTGATAAGAAGGTCACACAGTCACTGCAAACACGATTTGCTTCAGGTCATGAAGAGATGTGGCCAAAACAGGGACTACGAATAAAGCTCGAGTTACATGGGATATATGTCTTCATATCACATCTGTAGAACAGAACAGTGTTTTTCCGGTGTCTACACAATTGCCATTAGAAGTTCTCAGGAAACACTTGACAAAATATATTTTATGGCATTTGAGATTAGTCCCTTCAGTGATCTTCATTACACTGAAGGAAGTGCCTGTGCCCTGGGTCATATTTAATGGCTGTTGAGGAGTAACACTCACTAGGATCTTTATATATAAAGCACAGTGTTTTTCTTTATGTATTGCATACAAATCTACAGTTTTGTTCCAGTCTTGATGAAATTTTGCACACTTAAACTTCTGCAAGCTACTGTATGGTGCATGGCTGAGGATACATAGTAATAAATTTCACACTTTTCACTATTCACCATGAAAGTTGATAGAAAAATGATTATTCATAGAGGGACAAAGAAAGAGATGACACATGCAGTGCATTCGGCCACCCCTTAAAGTTAATCTTGCAAATTCCATAGTCAACCATGCTACTCCTGCACAAGTGGGAAAAGGTGCAAGAAAAGGAAGAAGTGAAGCGGGGAGGAGGAAATGAACTGAGGAGGTGGAGTTGAAGAGAGAGAAGATGAGGCAATGGACAGAGGATAGGGTGAAGAGATAAACAGTATGAGGGGAGAGGAAGAAATGGACAAAGGCACAGGAGAGGAGAGGTGAAAGACGAGTGTGGAATAAATAAATACCTGGACAATACCAGCACGAACAGGAGCTAATTGACTGGCTGAAGAGATTTTAATCATTAGAGAGCCAGATCACAAATTACTAACAAGGGACACCTTCATCCTCTAATGCTCAGTACCACAGAAAACCATGCGCACATACAAAACTCCAAACCACTTGAAACGCCATGACACTGCTGTGTGATACCTGGTCAAACAAAGATGTTTCACTAAAAATATTGCCACCAAAAACATCGAAATATTTCAATCCCTTGATGTTTATTTCTCTCAAATAATGTAACCTCTACATACAGGGTGTCCAAAAAAGGACTCCTGATTTCAAAATTAAATATCTCGAAAACAAAGATCGATAGAGGAATGCAGTAAACGGTATGTTTATTGTGAAAGCTGTAAGAAGTTTATACAGCAGTTTGAAATAATAATTACAAAAGCTGCTAACAGAAGGCACTGTAATAGCCATACATAATGCCTAGTATAAATAGTGATCCGAAGCCCAGAGCGATCACTTCCACTATTGAAACGTGAAAGGAGGTTAGCGTACTGAAGGAAGAGATTAAAACCATGTACTCCATTGAACAACGCGTTTTTCTGGTGCTAGAGTACCACAGATCAGAAGAGTTCCATGGCAACAAGGCGAAGTTTTCAAGCACGATTTAATGTTCCAAAAGGACCCGATGCGAAAACCATTCGTAGTACGCTCTTCACAAAATTTCAACGAACAGGCTGTATAACTGATGATCTAGTGGGCCATGTTGGTCGCAAGCAAACCGCAGTCATGCCTGAAAATATCGCCACAGTTTCTGGAATTATTTAGCGAAATCCAATGTCAGCCGTGCGTAGAATTGCATCTGAGACTAGTTTGAAGCGTTCCAGCACGCAGAAAATACTGAGAAAGAGCCTACGCATGTTTCCATTCAAAATTCAAATGCACCAGGCCATACCCGTACAAGCTGCGCAACAAAGGATTGGCTTTGCTAATCAGATGCTCACAATGACTGACAGTGAAGGATTTGATGTTGGCTGCATCTGGTTTACAGATGAAGCACACTTCCACCTGAATGGATACGTGAAGAAGCAGAACTGGCGATTTTGGGGTTCCGAAAAGCCATATTGGTGTGAAGCGAAATCCCTGTATTCTCCTAAAGTTATTGTGTGGGCTGCAGTATGCAGCAGAGGCATTATTGGGCCTTTTTTCATTCGAGAAATGGTCACTGGTGCACGTTACGTTGCAATTTTGGAACAATTTGTTGCCACAAAGCAAGTGTTAGAGGACTGACCAGGTACTGAATGGTTTATGCAAGATGGAGCCCGACCACATCGGACCGAACAAGTGTTTCACTTTCTTGAGGAATACTTTGGGAATAGAGTAATTGCTTTGGAATATCCCAAATTTACTGGTGCAGGCATTGATTGGCCTCCATATTCGCTGGATTTAACTTCCTTTGACTTTTTTTTGTGGGGCACAGTGAAAGACATGGTCTACCCGAAGCATCCCGCCACACTTATCTCGGACCACATATCTAGCAGCAAGCACTCTGGTCGACTGAGCATCTACCATGTGCAAACAGCTACTGCGCATTGAGAGCCATGGGCCAGCATACACGTGATCCCCTGTTTGTTGCCAAACAGAGGCCTCATCGAGACTCAATAAACTACCTACATGTCCTCACAAGAAAAACTGCAATCACTCTGTGGACCCCCTTCAAAGAACCGGTGGACCCCTAAAGGGTCTGCGGATCACACTTTGGGAAGCCTGCACTATATGGTATGATACAAACTGGTTGCGTGGATAAAATGTAGGGTACTGTCAGCCATAGAAGCATTATCACCAAGGTTAAAGTGAGCACAGCAAGTAGATTGTGAGACTCCCGCAAAGAGGATGTCGACAGAAAAGCGCTACAGTGACACTTGGGCAGGTCCTCACGATGCACAAGATGGCCAGATGGGAGGAATGTATGGCTAATACACAGGCGACAAAGGTTAACCGATTCCCTATGAGAGGGCCTGAGGGCTGTAGAGGACTTGATCATAGGGAGCTTGATTAGCATGCTCGAGGTGGACCATTCCGAGTTCCAGACCACAGAGACGTTAGGGTGCAACCCAATCCGATATCCCTTTCTGGAATACATGTACCTAGGGGCTGGGAGGTGGTGGCCTACTTGGCCAGCAGATGTATGTACTCTTTGCCCAGGTTACCGAAGTGGCCAGAGGTCCAAACCAAGTCTTCGGAACAACAAGACTTTCCAAGGATGAAGATGGAGTTATGAATTGAACGCACCAGAGGATGGAAAGAAAAACACTAGTCGAAGGCTTGTAGGCCACTAAGGGAGTCACCACTGATGACGAACGACTTCCTGGGGCATGCTCAGAGGTTTTCAAGAGCATGAGATATTGTGACCAGCTTCGCTGTGAAAACGCTATAGCCAGGAGGCAGGGAGCGTAGTTAAAGGTGGTCGCTGTGAACATAGGTGTACCCAACTTGGCCATCTACCAAGGAACCATGTGAGAGACATCAATGACTGAGACCAATGTTTTGTGTACTGATTTGGCAGAAAACCCTAAAAAATTTTGGTCCTATGTCAAATCGGTAAACATGTTGAAACCAGATATCCAGACAACTCTGTGTCACACTAAAGGCCGAAATATTAAATGTCTTTTTCCAAAGCTGTCTCACAGAGGAAGACTGCATGGTAGTTCCTCCTCTAAACCACCACACAACGGCAAAATAGCAAATACTGAAATAAGTGACAGGACATAAAAGCAATTTAAATTGCTCAACAGAGGAAAGCCGCAGGACCTAATGGGACACTAATTTGATTTTATATGGAGTATGCAAAGGAACTTGCCCCCTTCTGGCAGCAGTGTACTGAAGGTCCTTAGAGGAGTGACACATTCGTTAGGATAGGAAAGAAGTACATGTCATTTCACTTTACAGGAAGAGTCATAATTTAGATGTGCAAAACTAAAGGCCTACATCTTTGACATGCATGTTGCAGAAGTTTGGAACAGATTTTATGTTTGAATATTGTGTCATTTCTGGAGACTGGAAATCTCCTTTGTAGGAATAAACATAGTTTCCGAAAGCCACAAGCATGTGACACAGCACGAGATCCAGAGGGCAATAGATACAAGATCCCAGGTACATGTTGTGTTTCTTGAATTTCGCAAGGTGTTCGTTACCATTCCACACTACTGCCTAATGAGCAAAGCGCAAGCATTGGAGTATCAGACCAGCTGTGTGATTTGGACTGAGGTGTTTCTAGCTAACAGAACACAGTGTGTCATTCTCAACAACTCATGGATAACATTTGGACGTTCAATGAGGCTTTTTGCAGATGATGCAGTAATTTATTGCAAAGGTGCAACACTGGAAGAGGTTAGTGAAATGCAGGAGAATCTACAGTGTATCAACACAATGTGCAGGGAATGGAAATTGAGCCTAAACATAAGCAACAGTAAAGTGCTGTGTTTACATAGGAAGAAAGATCCTTTATTATATGGCTAATCAATATCAGGACAACACTGGCAGCAGTTACTTCCATAAAATATCTGATAGTGGACATTAGGGGTGATTTGAAATGGAACAACCAAATAAAATCAGTTGTGGGTAAGGCAGATGCCAGACTGAGATGTGTTGGAAGAATTCTCAACAAGTGTAGTTCTGCAATAAAGGAAGTAAGTTACAAAACTCTCATTTTGCGCAGCACCTCAATTTTGCTCATCAGTGTGGTATCCGTACCAGGTTGGTCAATAGATGACAGAGAGAAGAGCTTATTTAGGAAGCATAAAACCTTCATGGAGATGTTAGGAAACTCCAGTCCAGACACTGGAAGAGAGACATTTTGTATCACAGTGAAAGTTCCAAGAGCATATGTTTCATGAAGCGTCAACCATATACTGCTTCCTCCTACGAATATCTTGCAAAGCGACTACAATGATAAGATCAGAGAAATTATACAATCATTTATTCCTTGCACCATACACAACTGGAATAGGAGAAAGTGACAATGGTATGCAAGTAGCATAAATAAAGTAACAATCAGTTAAATGTGACCAAGTGAGGTGGTGCAGTGGTAACACACTGCACTTTCATTCAGAAGGATGGTGGTTCAAATCCACCTCCAGCCATCCAGATTTAGGTTTTCCGTGATTTCCCTAAATCATTCCAGGCAAATGCCAGGATGGTTCCTCTGACTGTCAGCAGAACGTTAAACTCCAAGCTTCCTTTCCTACTTAAATGTGTCTAAATTCTGATTCTATAATTCAGTTTCCCCAGCCAATCAGCTAACAAGATGTGATATTTGATCCAAACTTAGTAAACAAACAATAATAAACAGTCAACACTAGTTATTCTCTCTTTCTTTTTTCGTGATCTACTCTACATGAAATAGTTTGTATGTTGTCCCAAACAAAGCTCAAGTTACTTTTGAAAACTCAAAAAATAAATAAATTGTCTAGTTGTTTTGAAAATAGTGTGTTCATACTGGATGGTTCTAGATAGAACTTTAAATTGCAATAACTTTTTATTTGGATCAATTTTGATTAAATAAAGTCTATATATTGCTCCAAACGACACTCATCAGTGAGAAACACTCTGAAAATCCATGATGTTGTTTTGGCAATTACCATGTTTAAAAATAATCAAAGAAACAGATGCACGTGGCAGTTTTAGATGAAACTTTCAATCACAATGTGTTGATAACTAGACCCTGTATTTGTGTAGGGACATCAGAATTTCCTTGTGAATGTTTGGCGGCACGCACAGGAAACCCATACTTACTTTTATTATCACCATCATCTCAATTTCAGTTCTAAAACTGCCTTCTTTTCAAGCACCTGAAAACTGACCCATTAGCCAGGAATACATACATGTTACTAGATTGCAAATGAACAATAAGTATCTTTTTGTGCCATTTGGGCACTCAACATCGAGATTCTTTGTGACAGCAAGAAAAAAAAAATAAACTTGTAGCATAATGAAGCAGTTCATTGCAGATGTTTGCTACAACTTTGCACACTTCAAACATGTTGACGTGGTAATTAATGAGACATTTCACGTAGTATCTGGCTGTCTAAAATGAACCTCGGTTCAACAAATTTACCCAATTGTCAGCATAGCTCCCCCCCCCCCCCCCAACCCAAAATAAAAAAAATAAAAATAAAATCAAGAAGGCAAGTCGCAACTGAGTCTGAAAGGAGGAAACAGTGTAATGATAATAGACACCTGCTGTACAGGTACCAATTACAGTACAAGCAACTGAAGTCCCAGTGAAGTTTTATGCAAATGACCAAACCTTCAGACGAGTCACCTGAAGAACGGTGACAAAATTTATGGTGAAACAGGATACATTAGTCACTAATAAAACCTGGAGTTCAACTGGCAGCTGGAATTTATCTACCTTTACCAACATGGAGGGCACTTAATTGCTTAAGAACTGGCATCACATGGTGCAATACGAACACCAAAAATGGGGGGTACCCACAAGATTATCAACATCTAATGACATGTAGAAAAATAGGCAAAACGTTCACAGTAACAGACCTTATTACAGCAAATGACAAAGGCATTAATGTGGCTGTTTATTGAAAATATGCAGTATACTTGGTGACCCAGATGCATAAAGCAAGTATTGTAGATAAGAATGAGAAACAGGATGATTAAAAATTCAGTTTAATGTATTACATTCTTTTTTCATGACAAACAGAACCACTCTATTACATTTGGCTTCCACAGTAGCAGGACTTTATGATATTTAGGACTGTAAATGGTTGGTACAAGCAAGAGTTGTAATAATGTTAAGAAAATTTATTACCAATTAAAAGTAACAGCACAATTGTTGGCGATGAATATGGAGTTATACATGTATGGAGTCATTTTCCACCAGCAGAAGGGCTGGCATTTAAGGAAATTTAATTACGGGTTTGCAGATTTATCTTCATTAGTAGTAGCCTATTTTCATGAGCATCTTCACCTTCTTTGAGGAAGTGCAATAGGGGACATACGCAATCTAGTATGATGAAAAACATTATCAGTGTGACAATGGTTTCAGTTGCACAGAAATTACTACATAAGAATTGCTCCAGAGTATAAATATTCATAGGAAAACTGGAGTTACATTGTAAATTCTTTTGAAGCAATAATAATCACTAATCATGAAACACAAACTATTGCCCTAAATGATATGGGTCAGCAAATACAGAACTAAACTGGATAAAACAATCAGGAGATTAGTTAAGATGTCTAGGTTAAATATTGTCATTGCGGAAATGAACTACGTCTTTTTGTCGATTCTACAGAGTGAAGATAACATTTGGCAACTGAGATGGTGGTAATAACAGAAAGTTGCTCTGAAGGGAGTTGGTGTTGACTTGTGTTTATGCTACCAAATGAATTACACAAGCAGTTGGCATTGTGAGATTAAGTCCACTTTGACTGCCACAAGCTTTTATTTAAAAAGCACAACCGGTTGCACATCTTATAGATGGATCATCAGGTTCTCTGTAAAGTACAATAAATGAAAGGATCTTACACATGTATCTTTACAAAATTAAAAGAAATATATTAAAACTGTTAAATGAAAATAGGATATAAACCATGGGTACTAAAATAAATAAATAAATGGTGTGCCATTTAGCTATTCCCCAAAGTTCATGTCGAATGTTTAAAATAATGAAAGCTACCTAATGATCACATTCTCATTAAAACAATAGAACAATGAGCACCGTTGAGGTAGTCATATTTAAAAATATACTGGTGGTGGAGGACGGGCAATACCTATGAGGAAAGAACCTATATTTAAAATATGTATCTGGGATTTACACGATAATAGGTGCATGACTCAAAAATCCAATTATGCTTAGGGAAAAAAATAAGGTTCCTTGCTGTGGAAACAATGGTCATGTGGCACTGGCCAAGGCAGTACTGGCTATCGAGTGGTATGTCCGCTGTTACTGGGTGGCATTAGCGTCACTTTAAACGATACCGTTACTTAACAAGGAGTGAAGGGTGGGGATGGCTATACATGTGCCAAAATCCATTTGTTTACAATTTCCGAGTATTAGAGCACAGACTACAGTGATGAAAATAAATGGACAAGCCCATCTGAACTCGGCTACGAAATAGGCAGTCACTAGGATTTAGCGCAACTAGCATCTTACAGACGAGACAACGCAAGAAGAGAAAAGACATATGTTCAAAAGTTAAGCAATTGTATTCTTCAGTAAATAAAACTTATATAACTAATCTATATAACTGTTTTAGCTGTCCACACATCCAGATAGAACCTTTCCTGAAAGCCAGGCTGGGAACGACTAAACAGAGGCTGACCAGGATGACAAACACGGACCACCTGCAGTTTTCAAGGTGACACTTTCTGGTGGAGGCACTGGGTATTCTGCAATACATCTGCATCTTCTTGGCTCTGATTAGGCAGTGTAAGAGCTGTCGCTTACATTGACAAGAACCGGAATACAAAGGGTATACTGACTACCTCCGCTCAAAGGTCCGTGTCATCAAAAGAACATGGATGCTAAAACAACAGTAAGCCAGCTGCACATCAGACCCCCATCAGTGTTCTCGGGAGACACTGGACAGGACCCAAATAAATGGCTCAAAGGATTCGATCGAGTCACCAAGTATAATAAATGAGATCACATTAAGTGCTTGGCAAATGTATACTTCTACCTGGATGGGATGGCCCAGCAGTTGTTTGAAAATAACAAGGACAAGCTCGATAGCTGTGAAAAATTCCAGACAGAACTTAAGAAGACATTTGGAGACCACCAGTGGCAAGTCCGTTAAGGAGAAGAACAATTGAAGAACTAAGAACCCGAAGCACAGCAATCTGTGATGCTAACCACTAGATCACGCGTGCTGTCAGAAGACTCGCAGCAATGTACTTCCACCTCCTTTAAAATATTCAGGGTGTTGCCCTTGTCCATTGCATGCAATATCTGCATGTTATTTCAAATACCTGACACATGGTGTCCCGTTTCAACAAATGTATCTTTACCACTGATTTAGAGCTGTTATCATTAATGTGCTCTTTATATCGACTTTTAAAATTCCTTCCAGTCTGACCTATGTATTCAGCTTCACAACCATCATAATCTCACAATGACTAAATTTGGCCGTGGATGCCAGAACTTCAAGATAACAAGCAGTTGGGTCGAGATAGTGTAGTGAGCAGGTTGTGCAATACAACAACAATGTGACATACTCAAAGTTATGGCATGGAGAGCATTAGGAAGGTTGGAAGCAGGATAGACACACAGGGACGTGGCTGCAGCTATTGGAACGTCCCAAAGTGTAATTTCCAGGACCTTGTTGTGATTTCAGACAGCCGTTTCAGGAGCCGTTAAAAGAAGGCAAGGCCAAAGTCATCCTATCTCCAGTTAACAGCCCATCAATACAGCAGGCTGAATGCAACTCAGCTGCAACGCAATCCTCCAGGCAGCCACAGGACATACCATATCAACACAAACAGTCCGAAATCACCTTCGGGAATATGGCCACTATGCACAGAGGCCTATGGGGTGTTTCCCATTAAAATCACAACACCATTTAGCTTGCAGAAACTGGTCAGAGAAACACCAAGATTGGAGTCATAATGAATGGTCCCGCGTTCTGTTCACAAATTAGTCAAGACTGAAACATCACCACATCTTGGTAATGGACAAGTGGTGTGGGCAGGAGTCAGTATTGGAGAACATGTCATTCAGAATGACACTTTAACTGCTCAGAGGTACAGAGACGAGATCCTTCAACCTTTGGTTGTGCCCTACTCTGGTGCCATAGGAGATGGGTTCCTTCAGGTGGACAATCACAATCCTCCCCATAGAGCTGTACTGGTGGACAACATGCCTGAAGCTGAGGGAACTGAATGGAGTGGCCAGCTTGTTCACCTGACTTAAAACACGACTGAGCATATCTGGGATGCACTTGGCAGTCACACCAGCACCTCCCACTATGGTTACAGAGTTGGATGTTGAACTCATGTAAGAATGGCCACACATCCCTCAAGAGCTAATTGATAATCTCATAATGTCATTGCCATGCAAGTGTGCAATTCTACTGGCCATCCAAGGTGATCACACACTATATTAAAGGGCAACAAGAATGACTTTTTCACTATTGTAGTAGCACCATGGTGCTGCGCTCTAAATAAAGGCTACATAAACCTGAAGTAGCGAGTTCAGACAGAAACTTTTTCCAATAACTGAGTAAAATACATTACCATGTGTATATTGTGCATGATATTCCACCTGATTCCCTAATTGTTTTGAGCAGTTTATATTCCACAGAGTTAATGATGGTGCAATAACCAAGACAAAACTTATTAGCTATCATCTAAAATAGTCTGAGTTCTTAAGCACATCTTTAGGATAGTATTCACAGAGGGTTAGGTTCTGATGTCACGACGTCAAAATTCTTCATCAGAGATCAATGATGGTAAATGTCTTGACTGAGTGTTTTCAGGTATTACTGTTAACACAAAGAGAAAAATGGTAATGTGTTTTGACAGTAACATGTACAGATGTGACAATTTAGAGAAGATCAGAGCTAGACATATCACACTTGTCTGCAATAGCAGTGCATAATTAATCATGAATCGCATTACAGCATGATCAGTAACCACCTCAACAACAACAAATCATATGTACATATAAATTTCTTTAGGCAAGATGATCCGGAAATGTCACCACACATAAAACAAAGCATAAATGCAGTGAAATTAGGGGTAGCGCGAGTATGCGCGAGCGTGCACACACACACACACACACACACACACACAGAACAATTTGTGAGGAAGCCCACAATCTGAACGTATGTGAGGAAGCCCACGATCCAAACATAAGTGTTTTCAACCTGACACCAATTTCAATTGGTTACATACATTTTTCACATGTAAACTAACTAAACACACCTTCTATACATTGCTCAAAGTGAGTGTCCCAAAAAAGCATACTAACTTCACCACAGAAGTCAGTAAAAAACACAAAAAAAGTTAAAAAAAAAAAAAAGACCTTACATATGTGTTATACTTCTGTCTTTGAGGTACTGCTTCAGTATCATGGCCAGGTATTTCACTGGTTGGAACCCTTGGATGAGAAGTCTGCGCATACAACTGAAACATCCCACACTGGTTAAAATGGAATAGAAACACATAGTTCGGTGCAGACCATTGTATACATTTCCTGGTGAGTATACCATAGTTATTTCTGCATCGAAAATGATACAGTGACCGTCATAAACTGAAGCTGAAAAAAAAAATACAATAGCTTTTCTTAACACTGAAAGTACCACAGCATTAAGCATTTTCATTATCACTTTTTGAGTGTCCAAGGCAGAGACAGGCAGCATCACATATTATGTTGATAGAAAAAGTTTAAGTTAGACAATGCAGGTTGTACCAATGTAAATAGTTCAGTAGAAGCTATGGCACAGGACTAGTATGTTGTTCAGCTTTTTGCTAATATAAAAGTACAATAAATACCAAACCTGAAAACAATTCAATGGATCAAAACTTGTAACTGAATGTATAATATTCGCAACTGTCGACTGTCAATAAACAATAACTGTTTTACATATGAAGTGCTTCACAGTCATTGAGAAGAAGGTGGAAGGTCACAGTTTGCATGTGCCATTACTAATTTTTACTTTCTAGCTTCCTCATTACCCGAACTTATTAAAGAGAAGTCTATGGAACTTTGCAGGGATACAGAAAAAATGGCAAAACAAACTCCTTGTAGTACACCTGTTTATGGAACCAGAGATAATTTCAAACATTTTTGATAAGGAACAATTAAATTTTAGGCCATTTCAAAGGACTATACATATTTTAAAAAATCTGTAAAAGAAGCTGTGAATTACAGGAATTGACTTACTTCAATAATGTGATGATATATGTGCAAAAAATAGTTTAATACTTGGCAGTATGTTAATAATAAAAGTAAGAGGAAACTGGTTTCGAAAGTGATACATCATAAATAACAATTGCTACAACTGGCTCATAAAATGGAATACCTGAGGAGTTGAAATACATGATGGTCCATAAGTGTGGCACCATCCTTCTAAGGCTTAAATGTAATGATGAACAGAAATTTGAAGTCAAGTAGTATGACAATGAAGAAGGGGATATCTTTTTTGGCTTTTAAGTTAGCAACTTGGCATTGTTGAGAAGGTTCAATATAACTTATAATTTTCAAATGGAAAAAGATTGTGTGACTTGCAAGCAGACTGAACTGCACAACAAAAAGAACTTTTCCATTTAAACATACTTTATTCATACTCAATTTATGTCTGATGTCCCATCCTTAAGGGTGACTGGAATGCTGATGGCATTAACTCAAGCTGAATTCATTGAGATATTCCCAATATCAGGAGACAGGAGCATGCATTACATCGCAAAGCATTTCAACCTGAATTACCAAAACATACCATTTGTTAGTCATAGCAATGGTGAAACTACTAGTAAAATTCCATGTGCAGGCTCTCTCACATAAAAACAAAAAGTGAGACTCCTGAAGACATCTACAAAGGAAGTAACATCAACCAGTACTCAGGCACTGTTTAGTTAAGAGCACAGAACTTGCCATATTTCACAGGAAATAAAAATTTTGGGCAACAATACATGGCATTCTTACAAAATGCCAATATTATATGTTGTCAAGGACAATCCAGTGTTTGAGGCTAAGTTTGAAGGATGAGTGACAAGTGAGCTGGACAAGAACTCTTATCTATACATATAAAATGAATGTTTATCTGTATGTCCTCTGTGTGTTCATAAACCATTCATTCGATTGCAATGACACTTTGGTGAACTGTTCACTGTACTCCAACAAAGATTCCTCAACCAAAAAGAAAAGAGCACGATATGTAGCTCATGAGATGTGACTTCATACATAATGAGGCCACTGCATGAGAATACCCAGATTTGTGTGTCAATTGTTGGAAAATGGGAGTAGTTAGGGACCTGCAACAAAGTTTGCATGTAATTTCGGACATTTACAAAGCATTTTGTAACTGACCACCCCCACCTCGAAA